>CM060277.1:4444329-4446829 GCA_030684275.1 Acipenser oxyrinchus oxyrinchus | reverse complement strand
AACTTTCTTATGTTCTTATGTTCTTATGAATGACTGGCTGAGACGGGGCGATGTTGTATCTCTTGTCCAGCGATCCTTGCTCCTCTCCGGCAGTGCTGAGCTGAGACGAGAGGAGGGGGCAGGACTGTGCAGTGCAGGGATCCCATTCATCAGCCTTTCTCCTTGATCTCCAATAAACACCACAGGGCAGGCTGCTCAAGGAGACTCTATTTTAAACCAGATTTTGCAGGAGCCTGCCAAGTGTATAATTCAGAGAGACGCCTTCGTGTTCCCATTTATAACGGCAAAAATGACCTACGTGTCATTCCTTAACTGGCAGGTAGTCATGCGCAGGACAGCTGTCCACACCTCATTGAGATCGGCAGTCTTTTGCAAAGCATTGAGGTTCTTATAGAGCTCCTGTATAGGGATCATTGAGATTCTTATAGAGCTCCTGTATAGGAATCATTGAGGTTCTTATAGAGCTCCTGTATAGGAATCATTGAGGTTCTTATAGAGCTCCTGTATAGGACAAGAACCTGCACTGAGATTCACGAATCAAGAAAGAGTGTTTGGTCAGGAAACTCATGTGATAGATTATTTATTAAAACATAGACTAGCCAACACGACTACATTCTACATATTTAACACAACATTCCTTGGGCTCGCCTTTTGAGGTACCTCTGCCCATAAATGAGCTTGCGGAGAAGTGGAGAGGCTGACCGTAGGGGGGCAGGATAGCTGCCCTCCCCAGTTAGATGAAACCGAAAAGCAGGTGGAGGTGAACTCTGGTGCACAGCGGGGACAGAATAGATTGAGGTGAGATAGAAATCCTTTCCTTGCTGATCACTGGATGTATTGTTAATCGAAGGACTAATAAGATACAAGCTATTGGATTTGATCTGGTATTGGAAAACGCCCAAAACATGTTTGATGTTTCCGTGATTTAATCCAAGGTTAAAGTGAGTTCCCTGCCAGAACCAGAACCGGAACCGGAACCGGAACCAGAACCAGAACCAACGCTTTGCTTCATTTCCTAATCTGAATTGTATCTGTATTGTATCTGCAGGGCTGTGTGCTGCTGTGTCTAAAATAGACATCCCCACCCCCACCCCATTGAAGAACACCAGCCACGCCCTCCACCCCTCAACACTGAGCTGCACTTTGTTTGAATTAAAAAGAACAAAGAGACAAAGAGGCAGAGCATCAGGAGTGAGGGGTGAGGGGTGAGGGGAGGGGGTACGGCAGCAGTAAGGAGGGGTTGGTGCTGCTAAATGAATGTTCAACCCAAGGGCAGGACAGCAGCTTACACTCAAAGCACTGAACCTCGTCAGTACATTTGAAGCTGTCTGCATCCATGCCACACAGGCTGCATGCGCAATGAAGCACTGACACAGACAGGCAGGCGGTGTGCTGTGCATCTCTGGGTATGCCTGTGTGTGTGCAGGGTGAATGCTGAGTTTACCACGCAGTGCGTCTGCAATGTGAGTTCAGCTCGGAGAATCCGCAATGAATGATTTATTGATGCAATTGCAGATGATTTATTACGAGATGATTTAGGGATATATTGTGAGGAGTGTTGAATTTAAATCAAGGGAAGTAATGTTAAAACTTTACAATGCATTAGTAAGACCTCACCTAGAATATTGTGTTCAGTTCTGGTCACCTTGTTACAAAAAAGGATATTGCTGCTTTAGAAAGAGTGCAAAGAAGAGCAAACAGAATTATCCCGGGTTTAAAAGGCATGTCGAATGCAGACAGGCACAAAGAATTGAATCTATTCAGTCTTGAACAAAGAAGACTACGCGACGATCTGATTCAAACATTCAAAATCCTAAAAGGTATAGACAATGTCGACCCAGGGGACTTTTTCGACCTGAAAAAAGAAACCAGGACCAGGGGTCACAAATGGAGATTAGATAAAGGGGCATTCAGAACAGAAAATAGGAGGCACTTCTTTTTTACACAGAGAATTGTGAGGGTCTGGAACCAACTCCCCAGTAATGTTGTTGAAGCTGACACCCTGGGATCCTTCAAGAAGCTGCTTGATGAGATTCTGGGATCAATAAGCTACTAACAACCAAACGAGCAAGATGGGCCGAATGGCCTCCTCTCGTTTGTGAAATTTCTTATGTTCTTATGTTTCTTATGTAGAACTAAATACGAACCGCTCAGCACTCAGGGAAGGAAAATGCTCCTCACATATTTCTAATTTTTGAGGTAGGGGGAAACCTCAGGGAGTCCGTGGCTGAGGGTAGCCCTTCCTTGAGGCTCTAAACGGTCGACTCCCGTTTCAGCTTCCCAGCGCGCGACTGAGAAGCCAAAACAAAAGCAGCGACGCGGGATAATAACACACGGAGCCTTTATGCCCTTGCTGATGATGTGTTGGTTAGGGGCGGATTCTTCTTCCTGAAAAGCAACCAAGTTTACAATGCTGAGCACCCCTCCTCCTGCTATGTAACCTGATTGAGAAGCAGTCTAAACAATCAGGGGGTTCATCTGGAAACAAGCGAGTCACCGG
>CM060277.1:4426030-4443829 GCA_030684275.1 Acipenser oxyrinchus oxyrinchus | reverse complement strand
GCGATCACCCCATATGTGCTGCAATAAGCGCAGCCTCTGCTTTATTCTTAATTGAATAGCAGTAAGCCTGGCCAGGTTAGTTCGATTTCTTATATTCAAATTAAAGTTGGTAAAAGTGATCCCTGATTTTAATTTTCGCAAGACTGCCTAGTTTTATAAAGAAACACTTTAGGCGTCAGTTTACATGCATGAGGAAAAATTAAATATTTTGAAACTGCCCTTTAACTGTCTTTTTCTATTGTGCTGGTTGGGAGTATTTGTCTAGGTCTGCTATGCATTGTGTTTTTGTATGTTCTTCGTATTTTTCCCCTTTTGGCTATCCGTAGTTGGGAGGCGGGGCTTATGCTCCTTTTGCTCATTGCCGGCCAGTTCAAAGGGGAACCAGTTTGGGCAACAGGGGTCGTCGCCGTTTCTTTCTCCTACTCGTTGTCGCCGTTTCTCTCTCCTACACACTCTCGCCGTTCTGATTTTTTATCAGAACTTTTGGTAGATGAGGAGTTTATATTTTTGGTTAGTCTGTGTTTTAAGGCAGGTCTATTCATCTGTTCAGCAGTATGTTATTTTGGTAAACAAGTCAAAATCTTCTGCTGCATTTAGATGTTTCCAGCACAGTCAAACTAACTGTTAGATTTTCTCTGAATCGTGTTTTTTTTGTGGTTATTTTGTGACCGTTCTATCGCTGCTTTGGGATCTTCATTTTCTTTGCTGAAGAATACAGTTTGCCTGGACTTTTAAAACTACATAGTTTTAATGGAATCAAAGGGAAGACGTCTGCACAGCGGATTACAATCATCATCCGGGTGAGATCAAACCTTTTGTTCTTTCATTTTTGTTACTATGTTTGCAGTTTTTTGTGAATGGCCATTCTGGTTTTGCATTGGATTTTGGATTTTTTTATTTCTTGAACTTTTTTTCTTTTTGGATTTGTTTTTCATGAAGGGGACTGAACTATGGTTTAAAAAACCTGTGATTGGGTTAATTAACCCTTACCTGCTTCCACTGTATTGTCAATTGCTGGTTAAACTAATTTACCCTTTGTGCCTTGTGTGCTTCTGCTTTGCAAAGTGTTTGGATAGTGTTTGCTGTTATAGGGCTGTGTTCAATTATGCAATGCTGTATCTCTTGATTTAAACAACCTGTTGGTTGGGTTAATTAACCCTTACCTGCTTACACTGTATTGGCAATTGCTGGGTAAACTAATTTGTTTTTTTTAGAGAGCCTCAGTGACATTATTATTGTACTGATATACTGTTTCATTTAGTCTATGCTCGTATGGTTGGTATACCTTTTGTTTACATTCTAGACTAACTTCTAAAACATTTTCTGGGTTAAGCATATTCCTCAGGTCCCCTTTTAAATCCCTCTTTTACGCTGTAACCTATTACTTGCTGTTTCCAATAAAATTAAATGGTTGCTTATGGAATCAGTATACGCTTATGGTCTAAGTGTCTAGTAGGAATACTAAGGAAGTTTGTTACAGATTTGGCCCGAACAGGGACTGAGGATAATTATTTCAGGATTTGGTTTATGGTAAACACGAGTATTGTATTGGGAAGTGTTGCTGTATTACTATTATGACTTCAGAACAGGAGACCACAGGTCGAGCCCTAGGGCTTAGTGATACTTTGTCTGAAATGGCAAATACTACTTTTTCATTGAAAGGGCAGAGAGACCAAATTGCTGAGTTAGGCTCCCTGTTAAGTGAATTGTATGTTAGCGATCCTTACGGGGTGGTGTTGAGGCCGAAGTGGTGGAAGATTCTGGACAGGTTTTTGGTCAGCAGGCTTTAGATGAGATAATTAATTCTCTTACTACAGTAAAGGAGCAGGTTAAAACTTTGGAAGATCATTTTAGTCAAAGCGCAACACAGTAATATCAATAGAGAAGAATCGTTGAGGCAGTATATAGACCACCGGTTCCAGAGGATCGAGGACTGGGTTGAAACTGCCATTTTTCAGCTGGAGCGGTCAGTGGTAGATTGTTTTCGGCGTCAAGACCAGCATTGGGAAGAGGCCTTTAAACGACTGGAGAGAAGGGCAAGCACGCCCAGAATATCCATGTTAACACCCTGTCATCAGGCAAAGACAACTCCACTCTCTCAAAGGTCACTGGAAGCCAGAGAGCATCCTTCTAGAGGCGTCCATTCTGCTAAGCTGCCCATTAAAATTAGTTTTCCAGAGTTTGGTGGTGATAAGGAGAGCTCCGATGCCATGACTTATATTGATCTTTGTGAAGAGTTTTTAGCACTGCAACCTCTGACAGATAATGAAATCATGGCAACCTTATCTTCAGTTTTAAAAGGTTCAGCTAAAAGTTGGTGGATGGCCGAGAAGCAGGGAATTCAGACCTGGAGACAGTTTAAAAGTGCATTTTTAAAAGCTTTCCTTCCTACAGATTTTCTTACGACCGTGGAGGATAAGCTACGTGACGGGTGCAAGCACCTGGAGAAAGCATACGGGATTTTGCTTATGACTACCGTGCGTTATGTCTTAAGGGCAAACCGGACATCATTGAGTCAGAGGTCGTCCGGAGGATTTTGAATAACAGCAACCCTAAACTGGCCAGCTGTCTCCGTGGCACAGTGGACACTGTTTCTGAGTTGGTTCGAGTTGGCACAATGATTGAGAGGGATTGGAATGGACAGAAGGAATACTGGGCTAAGGTGAACAGCAAAGCGGCCACCGACCATCAAGAAATGAAGGGAGGGAAGAAGTTGAGAAAGCCGGCAGAGTTGGCGTGGTGCGTAATATTTTTAGATCAGCAGCAGATCGCCCGCACCCTCGGGTTAACCTTGTTGGTGGTGAAGATAGGGATCCGGGACACCCACCTTCCTGCATTATTGGATACTGGTTGCACATTTACCCTGATGAGGAACCAGCTGTGGCAGAAAATTCAGAAGCCCAGTGATATTGTATATCCATGTGAAGACCAGGCGTTTGTCTTGGCGATGGTCAGGCTCATCCCTCGCTGGGGAAAACACGTCTCACCTTGGATTTTCACAATGAAATTTGGATGATTGACACCTACATCATGGCAGATGATCACCTTGCTTTTCCATTGATCTTGGGGCTGGATTTTTAAGGAAAACTAACACCCAGATCGATTTACTGAAGAGGCGCTATGGAGTCAAAGGACAAGCCGGCTATAAATATTATCCTTTTTGCCTAAGGTGGAGTGGGGTCCTCTTGGAACATGCAGAGCAAGTTTGTGTCCCAGATAAATCTTTATCTAGCAGTTTCAAGGAAGACCTTGTCACCTGCTGGACTTATTCCTTTGATGAAGGAGGATACCTTTGCTGAGCCTAAGTCTTTGGTTCCACGAGCAGATTTGCAGTGCCTCATGGAGCGTTGGCCTTCGGTGTGTACCTCCCGACTTGGAATGACATCAGTATGTACTCATGCTATTTATACTACCGATGAGATGCCAGTGAGGTGTAGAGCGTGCCGAGCCTCCCCACAAAAGAAGGCCTTAATACAAGGACACCTGCAGCAGATGATGAATGATGGAGTTATTGAACCATCTTCATCAGATTGGTCAGCTCGGTGGTTCTTATACCAAAGCGTGATGGAACACACGGTTTTGTGTGGACTACCGGCGGCTGAACAGTAAAACACGATTTGATGCCTACCCCATGCCACTGGTTCACGACATACTGGAGTCCTTAAGCGGAGCAGCCATTTTCAGTTCGTTGGATCTCCGTTCTGGATACTGGCAAGTGGCTATGGAAGCAAACTCTATAAGAAAAACGGCATTTGCTACACCCTTTGGTTTATACCAATTTAGGGTGATGCCGTTTGGTCTTAAAAATGCTGCCGCAACCTTCCAGCGTCTTATGGAGCGGGTCCTGGGAGAGTGTAGAGGGAAATGCTGTTTCGTCTATATCGATGATATAATCATCTATTCACCCAGTGAGTCTCAGCACTTGAATGACTTGGAGTGTGTGATCAAGAAACTCAGCCAGGCACACCTTACTTTGAATCTGACCAAGTGTAAGTTTTTCAAACCACCTTAAAGTTTTTAGGTCATGTTGTGGCCAAGGAAGGAGTGTTTGGCGATCCTGACAAACTGAAAGCCATTCAAGAGTATCCTACCCCTACCAACCTTAAGGAACTACAGCGGTTCCTTGGAATGGCGGGGTGGTATCATAAGTTTATACCCAGGTTTGCGGACATTGCATCACCTCTCAACCATTTAAAGAAGAAAGATGTCCAGTGGGAATGGACATCAGCTTGCCAGTCCAGCCTGGAACAGTTGAAGAAAGTGCTTCAAGCCCCTCCAGTTTTGGCTCACCCTGACCTTTCTAAGCCCTTCGGGTTTATACTGATGCAAGCGAGGTGGGGCTTGGTGCGGTGCTAGTGCAGATGGATGAAGAAGAGGAGCATGTCGTTGCTTATGCTTCCAGAGTGCTGCAGGGGCAGAAAAAACTATTCAACTTCCGAGAAAGAATGTCTAGCGGTGGTATGGGCTGTTGAAAAGTGGCGACACTACCTAGAAGGAGTCGAATTCCAGGTGGTTACGGATCATGCTGCGTTGACATGGGCTTTTAATGTACCAAAGGCTTCATCTCGATTGACCAGATGGACACTGCGGCTTCAACAGTTTACTTTTACGGTCCTGTACAGGAAAGGCAGTATTAATATGGTGCCTGGCGCCCTGTCTCGTATACCGAGCTCTGCTGCTGCAGTCTCAGCTGTGTGTTTAAAAAGTGGGTTGATGGCAGTGCTGACCTTCCAGTGGCGCTCGATGAATTGTCTACAGCACAGTCCAAGGATTCCACCATCACAGAACTTCTGAATAGTGTGGGTAAACGAGACACAGCGGAACTTAATCGGATCAGTTTAGGTACAACAACAGGGTTTGGTCTACCGTCAGGTCCCCATCCGAGGCGTCGGCCACAGATTTCAATTAGTTGTCCCTAATGTATACATTTCGAGTTTCTTGTTGTATTATCATGACAACCCATTGGGCGGACACTTAGGGCGCATGAAGACCTTGCGCAGGATTCTGCAGGTGGCATGGTGGCCTGATGTTCGTAAAGACACATGGAAACATGTGAAAGAATGTATCATTTGTCAAAGATACAAACCAGCTAACAGTAAACCCCCAGGGTTAATGCAGTCCACCACAGTGAGTGAGCCGGAGAGAAGTTAGGAGTGGATTTGATGGGACCCTTTCCCGGAGTAAAAAGGCAACATCTACCTTTTAGTGATCATTGATTATTATTCTAAATGGGTTGAGCTTTTCCCACTTGAACTGTAAAACTCCTGTCATCGCCGGGTGCTAACCCAGGAGGTTTTACCAGGTGGGGCACGCCTCGCTACTTGGTGTCTGACCGAGGCCCTCAGTTTACCAGCCAGCTGTTAGAAGAAGTGTGCAAGTCTTGGGGCGTTGTTAAAAACTGACGACGGCTTACCACCCTCAGGCGAACCTTACCGAGAGAGCCAATCGGACCATCAAAACAATGATTGCATCATTTGTGGGTGAGAACCATCAGCTGTGGGATGAGTGGCTTCCCGAGTTTCGTTTCGCCATCAACTCCGCTAAACATGAAACCACTGGCATGTCTCCAGCGGAATTGGCAGTGGGCAGAGTTCTCAAAGGCCCACTGGAACAGTTAGTGGCGGTGGCTCCCACTCCAGGTTCCCCTCATTATACCCTCCTAGAGCGTCAGCAAAAGATAGCCAAAGAAGTGCAGAAATGTGTTGGATTGGCGCAAGCACGTCAAGCAAAGAATTATAATTTCTGACGTAAAAATGTTGTATGGGAAGTAGGAAAGTTAGTGTGGGTTAGGGCCCATCCGTTGTCTGATGCTGCTGCCCATTTTTCCTCGAAGTTAGCGCCTAAGTGGTCGGTCCAGCCATGATTTTAAAAAATTAGGTCCTGTTAATTATCGTGTAGAATGGTGCGATTCATCCAAGAAAACAGATACAGTTAATGTAGTCAACCTGAAACCTTATTTTGGAGATAAACCCTGGTACCTCCGGATGGGGGGACTATGTGGCGATCACCCCATATGTGCTGCAATAAGCGCAGCCTCTGCTTTATTCTTAATTGAATAGCAGTAAGCCTGGCCAGGTTAGTTCGATTTCTTATATTCAAATTAAAGTTGGTAAAAGTGATCCCTGATTTTAATTTTCGCAAGACTGCCTAGTTTTATAAAGAAACACTTTAGGCGTCAGTTTACATGCATGAGGAAAAATTAAATATTTTGAAACTGCCCTTTAACTGTCTTTTTCTATTGTGCTGGTTGGGAGTATTTGTCTAGGTCTGCTATGCATTGTGTTTTTGTATGTTCTTCGTATTTTTCCCCTTTTGGCTATCCGTAGTTGGGAGGCGGGGCTTATGCTCCTTTTGCTCATTGCCGGCCAGTTCAAAGGGGAACCAGTTTGGGCAACAGGGGTCGTCGCCGTTTCTTTCTCCTACTCGTTGTCGCCGTTTCTCTCTCCTACACACTCTCGCCGTTCTGATTTTTTATCAGAACTTTTGGTAGATGAGGAGTTTATATTTTTGGTTAGTCTGTGTTTTAAGGCAGGTCTATTCATCTGTTCAGCAGTATGTTATTTTGGTAAACAAGTCAAAATCTTCTGCTGCATTTAGATGTTTCCAGCACAGTCAAACTAACTGTTAGATTTTCTCTGAATCGTGTTTTTTTTGTGGTTATTTTGTGACCGTTCTATCGCTGCTTTGGGATCTTCATTTTCTTTGCTGAAGAATACAGTTTGCCTGGACTTTTAAAACTACATAGTTTTAATGGAATCAAAGGGAAGACGTCTGCACAGCGGATTACAATCATCATCGGGTGAGATCAAACCTTTTTGTTCTTTCATTTTTGTTACTATGTTTGCAGTTTTTTGTGAATGGCCATTCTGGTTTTGCATTGGATTTTGGATTTTTTATTTCTTGAACTTTTTTTCTTTTTGGATTTGTTTTTCATGAAGGGGACTGAACTATGGTTTAAAAAACCTGTGATTGGGTTAATTAACCCTTACCTGCTTCCACTGTATTGTCAATTGCTGGTTAAACTAATTTACCCTTTGTGCCTTGTGTGCTTCTGCTTTGCAAAGTGTTTGGATAGTGTTTGCTGTTATAGGGCTGTGTTCAATTATGCAATGCTGTATCTCTTGATTTAAACAACCTGTTGGTTGGGTTAATTAACCCTTACCTGCTTACACTGTATTGGCAATTGCTGGGTAAACTAATTTGTTTTTTTTAGAGAGCCTCAGTGACATTATTATTGTACTGATATACTGTTTCATTTAGTCTATGCTCGTATGGTTGGTATACTTTTGTTTACATTCTAGACTAACTTCTAAAACATTTTCTGGGTTAAGCATATTCCTCAGGTCCCCTTTTAAATCCCTCTTTTACGCTGTAACCTATTACTTGCTGTTTCCAATAAAATTAAATGGTTGCTTATGGAATCAGTATACGCTTATGGTCTAAGTGTCTAGTAGGAATACTAAGGAAGTTTGTTACAGGCTCTCATAACGAAGGAGGACGGATGGCATTTTTGTTTCCAGACCTAATGTACTGGCCTGGGGTCCCAGCTCATCCCCTATGCTTCCAGTTCCCCTCTGCTTGTGGAGCAGGGCTTCGTGTTTTATTGTTGGCGTCGCTAGCTGTATGCTGGTCTTATCAAGCTGTGTTTTAACATCATCTTCAGGTTTGAGCAATGCCAGCGGCGGGCAGACTCATCTGATGAACAGGAGCGACAGGGGCTCGATTTGGGGCGTTTGCGTTGTGAAAAACAACTAGTCATTTTCTTACTCAGACATCGTACATTTTGATGTACATAGAGGTATTTTTTGCAACAAAATATCAGTTCTGCTGTTCAATCCCTTAAGAGCAGCTCCTGTCTGTGCACAGCGAGGGAACTGACCTGGGTTCAATCCCTGAAGAGCAGCCCCCTGTCTGTGCACAGTGAGGGAACTGACCTGGGTTCAATCCCTGAAGATCAGCCCCCTGTCTGTGCACAGCGAGGGAACTGACCTGGGTTCAATCCCTGAAGATCAGCCCCCTGTCTGTGCACAGCGACGGAACTGACCTGGGTTCAATCCCTGAAGATCAGCCCCCTGTCTGTGCACAGCGACGGAACTGACCTGGGTTCAATCCCTGAAGATCAGCCCCTGGTTCAGTGCTTGGATCACTCCAGGATGCTTGTGTGATTCGTTAGAAGGGAAGGTTTTCTTAATCTGGTTCAAATACATCATGGGTTTCAACAGAGCTTCTCAAACACTGCCAGTCTCAACGCTGTGGGCAGCAGTGTGGAGCAGTGGTTAGGGCTGTGGACTCTTGACCGGAGGGTCGTGGGTTCAATCCCAGGTGGGGGGGACACTGCTGCAGTACCCTTGAACAAGGTACTTTACCTAGATTGCTCCAGTAAAAACCCAACTGTATAAATGGGGAATTGTATGTAAAAATAATGTGATATCTTGTAACAATTGTAAGTCGCCCTGGATAAGGGCGTCTGCTAAGAAATAAATAATAATAATTATTCCCAGCGTGCCACCCAGCCCTGGAGCTGCAGTTGCAGTCAGTGCCTCTGACAGCCCTCACTTCAACGAGCGCTAAAAAAAACATTGCGAGTTCAGAAAAGTAACGAGCAGAGACAGCTTGATTGAAAAGTGCTGTTCATTATTAGCAATCTGACAGGGCAGCCACTGCAGAGACTGATTGATAACGGAGGGAGAGGAGAGGGGTCCGGAAAATGATTGTCTCTGCGATTTCTGTAAAGAAGCAGAACGGCAAGGAGAGAGGGAGGGATCAATACAGGACTGTCACGGTGCTTCGACGGAGCCGGGATCAAACGCAGGCTGTCGGGGAAGAGCGACGCCCGGTAATTAGAGGGGTCCGCAGTATTTAGAGCCTCGCTGCTTAGGTAAATAAATAGCACAAGGAGTCTTGGGTAAGTCCTTTTGAAAACAAGCGCTTGATACAGTCTGTCGTTCATGTTGCTCTATCTATCATCAGTACAGCTAGACGGCTACAGACACATCTAAATCTAAAACAAAATGGCCAAAATGGTTTAATAGATCAATTTAAAAAAAAAAATCAGCGAAAAAAGGCACTTTACACTTTACAGAGCGTTTAAAAGGGACCAAAAACAAAGTACACAGAAAGAGTACTTGGAACTACAAACACAAGTCAAAAAGGAAGTTAGAAAGGCCAAGAGAGAGATAGAAATGAATATTGCTAAGGGGGCTAAAACCAATTCCAAAACGTTTTTCCAATATTATAACAGCAAGAGAGGAGGTTAAATATCTAAGAGACACAAACGGCAAAATCATAGACGAAGAAGAAAAAAATAGCGAGTATATTAAATGATTACTTTTCACAGGTTTTTACAAAGGAGGACACGGACAACAGGCATGTCATATGCAGACAGGCTAAAAGAATTGAATCTGTTCAGTCTTGAATAAAGAAGACTACAAGGCGATCTGATTCAAGCATTCAAAATCCTAAAAGGTATAGACAATGTCGACCCAGGGGACTTTTTCAACCTGAAAAAAGAAACAAGGACCAGGGGTCACAAATGGAGATTAGATAAAGGGGCATTCAGAACAGAAAATAGGAGGCACTTTTTTACACAGAGAATTGTGAGGGTCTGGAACCAACTCCCCAGTAATGTTGTTGAAGCTGACACCCTGGGATCCTTCAAGAAGCTGCTTGATGAGATTCTGGGATCAATAAGCTACTAACAACCAAACGAGCAAGATGGGCCGAATGGGGCCTCCTCTCGTTTGGAAACTTTCTTATGTTCTTCTTATGTTCTAACAGCAGTGCGCAAATCTATCAGAACTCCCCAGGGCTTCTGGAGTTCGGATTTGTTGTGCATGCGAAATCAAACCACTGGAACTGAAAAATCTCAGAAAATCGTCAAATAAATGAGCGATTGCCTAATTTAATTGAAGATTTTAACATTGTTGAAAATCTTATATTGGAGAGAGAAAATCATTGGACACTACAGAAGGAATACATGCAATACAATGACGGGGCTGAAACAGTGCATAAAAACTGATGAGAAGGAGAAAAAGCCATTTGGCCCATCAAGACTCATTCTCCTCTACTGGGGGCGCATTTCAAAGCACAGAATCGAGTCTCTTTTAATTGTTTCCAGTGTCTTAGATCCTCTGTTTCACCTGGTCGGCTGTCCCACGCATTTATAACTGTGTGTAAGAAAGTGCTTCCTACCTTCTGTTCTAAAATTACTTTTACTCGGCCCTCTTGTTCTCCTCTCTGTGCTGAATGTGTCTTGAGTTAACATTATCTGTATCATTTCTGATTTTAAAGACTCCCCCTCCCATCACCTCCCCTCTCCTCCTTCTCTCCCCTCCCTCCTCCTCCTCCTCTCTCTTCTCCTCCCTCCTCCCTCTCCTTCTCTCTCCCTCCTCCTCCTCCTCCCTCCCTCCTCCTCCTCCTCTCCTCTTCTCCCTCCCCTCCTCTTCTCCTCTCCCTCCCTCCTTCTCCCTCTCCCTCTCCTCTTCTCCCCTCTCCCCTCCTCCTCTCTCTCCTCTCCTCTCCTCCCTCCTCCCCTCCTCCCTCCTCTCTCTCCCCTCTCCTCCCTCTCTCCTCCCTCTCCTCCTCTCTCTCCCCTCCCCCCTCTCTTCTCCTCTCCCCTCTCTTCTCCCCTCTCTCTCTTCCCTCTCCTCCTCTCCTTCTCCTCCCCTCCTCTCCTCCTCCCCTCCCCTCTCTCTCCCTCCCCTCCCCTCTCCTCCCTCTTCTCCCTCCCTCTCCTCCTCTCCCTCCTCTCCCCTTCTCCCCTTCTCCCCTTCTTCTTCTCTCCCTCTCTCCCCTCTCCCTCCCTCTTCTTCCTCCTCTCCTCCTCTCTTCCCTCTTCTCCCCTCTCTTCTCCCCTCTCCTCTCTCTCTCCCTCTTCCCTCCTCCCTCCCCTCTCCTCCCTCCCCTCTTCTCCCCTCTCCTCCTCTCTCCCCTCTCTCCTCTCCCCTCCTCCTCTCCTCCTCCTCTCCTCCCTCTCCTCCTCCTCTCCTCCTCTCCCTCTCTCCTCTCTCCTCCTCTCCTCCTCCCTCCTCCTCTCTCCTCCTCTCTCCTCTCCTCCCCTCTCTCCCTCCCTCTCTTCTCCCCCTCCTCCTCTCTCCCTCTCCTCTCTCCTCCTCCTCCTCCTCTCCTCCTCCTCTCCTCCCTCTCTCCTCCTCCCTCTCTCCTCCTCCTCCTCCCTCTCTCCCCTCCTCCTCTCCTCCCCTCCTCCCTCCCTCCCTCGTGGCATCGCGTACTACACACCAAACCAGCCCATGTAATAGCAATGTTGTCTTGCCGATTGGAACACAGAGACTGATTCGCTTTAGCATTTCTCTTACCCTGATGACTGCCACCTCAGTGACTGTCTCTCTATACAGGACCAACAAAAGCACGGCTTAATGAAACAAAAGTGACACCTGACCCAAAACATTTCATTAGCACAAGAACTGTCGTGAACGGTCAGATATACCAGACAGAATCCACGTCAGGGATCGCAATCATAACCAGGCTGTGCTACGTGTGTATCTGCTCCTTGCTTATCGCCCTCTGCGTGTGTGTGCGTGTGCGTGTGCGTGTGCGTGCGTAATTAAACACAGCGCTTTCTCCAATGCTTTAGGACACACCCTTGCTTTCCAGTCTTCCGGTGTTAAATGATCAACGCGTCTGATCTGCAGGATTCTCTTTCTCGCGGAGCTCAGAGGCCGATTGCGTCAAAAGCTTCTTTGTTACAATGCAAGATTCGAAGGCAGCGCAGCACTGCCACCTTGTGGATAAATAATGGACTGCGCCATTCTGCATTGATGGCAAATTTAAGAACGATTTTTCCTTCCCCAAATACAAATACACCTTTGCCCAGGTCTAAAGTAAAACAATTGTTCTCGTCATTGTTATATATCTTGAACAGTAGCCTATTTTTTTTCTCCCCAATACTTCATCCTTTAATGTTCCCTGGAAGCACCGTGAACGGAAATGGACATGATCACTGTTTTGGGGCAAAATACATTTTTTTTTTTGTAAAGAATTTTATGACATGATAATAACGTGCTGAGTCAGTTTAAGACATTTCTAAAATAAACTAAATGGAAATTAGCATAACAGCTGACCTTGTTTTTGTGCCTCCATCATCGATCCTGTGTTCCTCGCACGATCTCTCCCTTTGCTGAAAATAATTGCGAATGCTTTTAATGCAGTGAAACTCTGTTTGTTTTTCAAATGAAGCATTCTGCTTGCTTGCTTGCTTCTTATTTCAGTGATCTGTGATACTATATTGCATGTAGTTAGGAGACCAGTGAATAGTGAATAGTCAGATTCTACCCAGCAGTGAGATTGCATGATAGAACCCGAACCCCTTTCTGATAGGATTGTGTGCTTCCATTTATCATGCTAAAGGACTTACACAGCAAGTATATAGTAACTCTGCATAATAACATTGTAATTATGGGAGTACGCATGCATTTACTACAATGTAAATACACAGTAATAAGATACACCATTACTTTCAGGAGAACATATTGTCAAATCCCACTTCAACAACAACTGTGATGCAAATGACATTTTGTCATTAAATAATTTTTTGGTTACTTTTAAAAAGCTGCTACAATCGTGGGATTTATGAGAAATGTAAAAACGAGCATCTCTACGGTATTGATTTCTGTTTGATTTTTTTTTACAATTAATTGATTGATTGACAACTAAAAGGCTAAATCAAAACCAGACGTCCCTGCCTGTATTAAACCCCAATTCATGGGCTGTATTTAAAGTGTTTCTAGATCTTAAATAAAGGGGACAGCATGGCAGCTCTGAGTCTTTCCTGCGTCACACTTCAGAAAACACGAATCACACGGCCTCACGCCTCGACTGGTCATCCAGGAAGCTTTTATTGTGAAAACAAAACTCCAGTGTGTTCAGATTTCCAGCTCGATCTTCACATTCATCTCGCGCTCAAACGGCAACAGCAGGGGGCGCACTTCATGAGAGGAACTTTTAACCTGGGAGAGGGAGAGGGGAAAGGCTTTCAGGATTGATCCCAGGACAGAGACTCCAAGTGAGGCTCCAGTGGTTACAGGAGGGGGCTGGGAGGGAGGGAAGCAGTGTGGCTGCAGGGGTTAGGGAGGGACGGAGGGAAGCAGTGTGGCTGCAGGGGTTAGGGAGGGAGGGAAGCAGTGTGGCTGCAGGGGTTAGGGAGGAGAGGAAAGCAGTGTGGCTGCAGGGGTTAGGGAGGGAGGGAAGCAGTGTGGCTGCAGGGGTTAGGGAGGAGGGAAGCAGTGTGGCTGCAGGGGTTAGGGAGGAGGAGGAAGCAGTGTGGCTGCAGGGGTTAGGGAGGGAGGGAAGCAGTGTGGCTGCAGGGGTTAGGGAGGGAGGGAAGCAGTGTGGCTGCAGGGGTTAGGGAGGGAGGAGGAAGCAGTGTGGCTGCAGGGGTTAGGGAGGGAGGGAAGCAGTGTGGCTGCAGGGGTTAGGGAGGGAGGGAGGAAGCAGTGTGGCTGCAGGGGTTAGGGAGGGAGGAAGCAGTGTGGCTGCAGGGGTTAGGGAGGGAGGGAAGCAGTGTGGCTGCAGGGGTTAGGGAGGGAGGGAAGCAGTGTGGCTGCAGGGGTTAGGGAGGGAGGGAAGCAGTGTGGCTGCAGGGGTTAGGGAGGGAGGGAAGCAGGGGGGAGGGAGGAAGCAGTGTGGCTGCAGGGGTTAGGGAGGAGGAGGGAAGCAGTGTGGCTGCAGGGGTTAGGGAGGGAGGAGAAGCAGTGTGGCTGCAGGGGTTAGGGAGGGAGGGAGGAAGCAGTGTGGCTGCAGGGGTTAGGGAGGGAGGGAAGCAGTGTGGCTGCAGGGGTTAGGAGGAGGGAAGCAGTGTGGCTGCAGGGGTTAGGGAGGGAGGGAAGCAGTGTGGCTGCAGGGGTTAGGGAGGAGGGAGGGAAGCAGTGTGGCTGCAGGGGTTAGGGGAGGAGGGAAGCAGTGTGGCTGCAGGGGTTAGGGAGGAGGGAGGGAAGCAGTGTGGCTGCAGGGGTTAGGGAGGAGGGAGGGAAGCAGTGTGGCTGCAGGGGTTAGGGAGGGAGGGAGGAAGCAGTGTGGCTGCAGGGGTTAGGGAGGGAGGGAAGCAGTGTGGCTGCAGGGGTTAGGAGGAGGGAGGAAGCAGTGTGGCTGCAGGGGTTAGGGAGGGAGGGAGGGAAGCAGTGTGGCTGCAGGGGTTAGGGAGGGAGGAGGAAGCAGTGTGGCTGCAGGGGTTAGGGAGGAGGGAAGCAGTGTGGCTGCAGGGGTTAGAGGAGAGAGGGAAGCAGTGTGGCAGCAGAGGAGGGAGGAGAGAAAGAGAGAGGAGAGAAAGAGAGAGGGAGGAGAGAAGGAGGAGAAAGGAGAGAAAGGAGAGGAGAGAAAGGAGAGAAAGAAGAGAAAGGAGAGAAAGAAAGAGGAAGAGAGAGAAAGAAAGGAAGAGAAGAAAGAGAGAGAGAAGAAAGAAAGGAGAGAAAGAAAGGAGAAAAAGAAAGAAAGGAGAGAAGGAGGAAGAGAAAGAAGGGAAGAGAAAGAAAGGAGAGAAAGAAAGGAAGAAAGGAGAGAAAGAGAAGGAGAAAAAGAAAGGAGAGGAAGAGAGGGAAAGGAAGGAGAGGAAGAAAGAAAGGAGAAGAAGAAGGAGAGAAGAAGGAGGGAGAGAAAGGAGAGAAAGAGAAGAGGAAGAAAGAAAGGAGAGAAAGGAGAGAAGGAAGAGGAAGGAAGAGGAGAGAGAAAGAAGGGAGAGGAAGAGGAGGGAAGAGGGAGAGAGGAGGAGAGGGAGGGAAGAAGGAGGGAGAGAGGAGAAGAGAGGAGGAGAGGAAGGAGGAGGAAGGAAGAAAGGAGGAAGGAGGGAAGGAAGAGAGGGAAGAGAGGAAGGGAGGAGGCTCTAGTGGTTAGAAAAGAAGATGAAGGAGGAAGGAGGAGGGAAGGAGGAAAGAGAGGGAGGAAGGAAGGAGGGAGAGGGAAGCAGTGTTCCTCTAATGGTTAGAGCTAACGGACTGGGATGGAGGGAAGCCATGGTTCCAGGGGGAGCATCACCTGTTGGGGGGCTCGTCCAATGAAGGTTTTGGGGTCCAGGAGGGAGTCGAGCTGTCCCAGGATGGGAGTGAAGTAGGGGTCAGCCTGAATTCGGGCGATGAGGTCATTGTCTCCGCCCTCCTGTTTGACCACAGCGGACGCCAGCTGGGACAGGACACGAACCTTCTCATGACAATCCTGTAAAACACACTGGAGATGAGCAGCGACACACACACACACCCATACAATCCTGTAAAACACACTGGAGATGAGCAGCGACACACACACACCCATACAATCCTGTAAAACACACTGGAGATGAGCAGCGACACACACACACCCATACAATCCTGTAAAACACACTGGAGATGAGCAGCGACACACACACCCATACAATCCTGTAAAACACACTGGAGATGAGCAGCGACACACACACCCATACAATCCTGTAAAACACACTGGAGATGAGCAGCGACACACACACACCCATACAATCCTGTAAAACACACTGGAGATGAGCAGCGACACACACACACCCATACAATCCTGTAAAACACACTGGAGATGAGCAGCACACACACACACCCATACAATCCTGTAAAACACACTGGAGATGAGCAGCGACACACACACACCCATACAATCCTGTAAAACACACTGGAGATGAGCAGCGACACACACACACCCATACAATCCTGTAAAACACACTGGAGATGAGCAGCGACACACACACCCATACAATCCTGTAAAACACACTGGAGATGAGCAGCGACACACACACACCCATACAATCCTGTAAAACACACTGGAGATGAGCAGCGACACACACACACACCCATACAATCCTGTAAAACACACTGGAGATGAGCAGCGACACACACACACCCATACAATCCTGTAAAACACACTGGAGATGAGCAGCGACACACACACACCCATACAATCCTGTAAAACACACTGGAGATGAGCAGCGACACACACACACCCATACAATCCTGTAAAACACACTGGAGATGAGCAGCGACACACACACACCCATACAATCCTGTAAAACACACTGGAGATGAGCAGCGACACACACACACCCATACAATCCTGTAAAACACACTGGAGATGAGCAGCGACACACACACACCCATACAATCCTGTAAAACACACTGGAGATGAGCAGCGACACACACACACCCATACAATCCTGTAAAACACACTGGAGATGAGCAGCGACACACACACACCCATACAATCCTGTAAAACACACTGGAGATGAGCAGCGACACACACACACCCATACAATCCTGTAAAACACACTGGAGATGAGCAGCGACACACACACACCCATACAATCCTGTAAAACACACTGGAGATGAGCAGCGACACACACACACCCATACAATCCTGTAAAACACACTGGAGATGAGCAGCGACACACACACACCCATACAATCCTGTAAAACACACTGGAGATGAGCAGCGACACACACACACCCATACAATCCTGTAAAACACACTGGAGATGAGCAGCGACACACACACACCCATACAATCCTGTAAAACACACTGGAGATGAGCAGCGACACACACACACCCATACAATCCTGTAAAACACACTGGAGATGAGCAGCGACACACACACACCCATACAATCCTGTAAAACACACTGGAGATGAGCAGCGACACACACACACCCATACAATCCTGTAAAACACACTGGAGATGAGCAGCGACACACACACACCCATACAATCCTGTAAAACACACTGGAGATGAGCAGCGACACACACACACCCATACAATCCTGTAAAACACACTGGAGATGAGCAGCGACACACACACACCCATACAATCCTGTAAAACACACTGGAGATGAGCAGCGACACACACACACCCATACAATCCTGTAAAACACACTGGAGATGAGCAGCGACACACACACACCCATACAATCCTGTAAAACACACTGGAGATGAGCAGCGACACACACACACCCATACAATCCTGTAAAACACACTGGAGATGAGCAGCGACACACACACACACACCCATACAATCCTGTAAAACACACTGGAGATGAGCAGCGACACACACACACCCATACAATCCTGTAAAACACACTGGAGATGAGCAGCGACACACACACACCCATACAATCCTGTAAAACACACTGGAGATGAGCAGCAACACACACACACACCCATACAATCCTGTAAAACACACTGGAGATGAGCAGCGACACACACACACCCATACAATCCTGTAAAACACACTGGAGATGAGCAGCGACACACACACCCATACAATCCTGTAAAACACACTGGAGATGAGCAGCGACACACACACACCCATACAATCCTGTAAAACACACTGGAGATGAGCAGCGACACACACACACCCATACAATCCTGTAAAACACACTGGAGATGAGCAGCGACACACACACACCCATACAATCCTGTAAAACACACTGGAGATGAGCAGCGACACACACACACCCATACAATCCTGTAAAACACACTGGAGATGAGCAGCACACACACACACACCCATACAATCCTGTAAAACACACTGGAGATGAGCAGCGACACACACACACCCATACAATCCTGTAAAACACACTGGAGATGAGCAGCGCACACACACACACCCATACAATCCTGTAAAACACACTGGAGATGAGCAGCGACACACACACACCCATACAATCCTGTAAAACACACTGGAGATGAGCAGCGACACACACACACCCATACAATCCTGTAAAACACACTGGAGATGAGCAGCGACACACACACACCCATACAATCCTGTAAAACACACTGGAGATGAGCAGCGACACAC
>CM060277.1:4413530-4423530 GCA_030684275.1 Acipenser oxyrinchus oxyrinchus | reverse complement strand
GAGTTACACTCAGCCGGACCGTGCAAGCTCCGTCCCCTTCGGGATGGAGAGATTATTCAAGCACCCCACTGAGTCCGGTTCAATTTGCCGTGCCTGCGAGATCAAACCACTGGAACACTGTCAAAACACGCAAGTCAGAGACTGTCTAACTTAACTGATGACTTTAATATGCAATCAATCTTAAAATTGCAAGAGAAAAGGATGCATATGTGTGTGTGTGTGTGTGTGTGTATATATATTATTATTATTATTAATTTCTTAGCAGACGCGTCCTTATCCAGGGCGACTTACAATTGTTACAAGATATCACATTATTTTTACATACAATTCCCCATTTATACAGTTGGGTTTTTACTGGAGCAATCTAGGTAAAGTACCTTGCTCAAGGGTACAGCAGCAGTGTCCCCCCCACCTAGGATTGAACCCACGACCCTCCGGTCAAGAGTCCAGAGACCTAACCACTACTCCACACTTATAGATTTCTGTCTGTACAGTAATTGTTTGGAATTATTTTACTGTTATTTCATGGAGTATGGATTCCCTTGCTCTCTCTCTCTCTGTGTTAGTGCTGTACCACGGCGATGTACCTGTGCTGAATAAACTAATGGCAGATGTCTCTGGTACCTGTTGGCGCTGTCGTCCAGCGTCCTCTCGAACCACTGCACAGCGGCGGTCTGCAGAGGGTCCATGATCAGGGTGATGAGGTGGCGGGCCAGGCTGCAGCAACGCTCCGAGCGCATGGGGTTGCGTTTGTAAGCCATGGCGCTGGAGCCTGGGACACGAGGGGTTAAAAATCAGTCAAAGCTGTCTTCTAATCTCAGGACCAGTTCATTTAACCAACAGCTGGAAAAGGGTTTAGGGGGAAATACAATAATAATGCATGTGGAGCTTTTTCTGTTTTCAGGAACTTAACAGAGTTTGTGAGACAGAAGCAGCCTTTAGACCCATCGTCCCTCTTAGCACAACAAGAGCCCCGAATCACAGGACAGGACAGGGACTTGGGTTCATTTGATCTGAAAGTTCGATGAAGTCCCTCTATCATCTTATTTTCTAGGCGGAAGAGATTCCATTCTTAAACCCCGTCCATTAAAAACACATGCCAGTCCTGGGACTAACCTACCTGCCTGTTATGAAGTCTTTGACAAATCTAAATCTAAAATCGAGTGTTCATGGATTTAAAAAATCTTCATTTCAGATAATTGAATTGGGCTCTTAAACAAGCTTGTCATGATCAACACACGGATTGTTCAAAATGTTCTCGAGGAAGGGGGTACCGAAACCCCCTGAAGTAGAGCGTGGAGCTTTCCTGCTGATGAAACTGGAGAGCCACGACTCACTACGACAAGATGCAATGACTCTGATGCTATAAACCAAATCGCTCCGCTCCCCCACAGAGCCAAAACGCCTCCGAAATCCTTCAGCCAGCCTGTGCTGGAAGCAAGCAAGCAACGTAACACAGCCCTAACATCAGCAGCATGGAGAGGACACAGGAGAGCAGTCAGGTGAATAACATCTTGACACCACATCAGACTGCAGATCCACTGGATAACAGGTTTAAAACAGGGTATATTTTTACAGGTTTATCCTATGAATCAGATTTGTTTCGGGCGCAAGAACACCAATCCGGTCCTTCTCAAAGGGCTCGGACGCTGTATGAATGAGGAGGCTAGTCCTGATGAATGACTCCCTCACCAATCTGGTCCTTCTCAAAGGGCTCCTCCAGCTCCTTCAGGTTGGCCAGCAGACGGATATCGGTGCAGATCTGTGGAGGAAAGAGGAAGGAGATGCAATTCAAAAAAGGCAAAACAGGACGGTTCTAACAGACGCAAAAGCCCTTACGCTGGCAGCACAGCCGTACAAGCAGCGATGGGTTGCATAACGTAGAGGAAACGTGACGATCGTGTGCAGCAAGTGGACCAGCCACTGCAGTGAGAGAGCTGCACAGCTCCGAGTGCGATTAGGAAAACGTGGGAGTTTGAGTGATGCGCTCAGTGAACGAGGTGTCGAAGATAAACATGCCAAGAGGACATGACCGTACGAAGGACCCGTTCAAAAGACATGACGCGACAGCGTGTGTTATATCGAGCTGTGGCTAGAGAACGCGCATGTACTGACCTGTGTTTAACCTGTGGTGTGCATCGTACAGCGATGGCCGGCTGAGAAGCACAATGACCTGCTGCCATGGAAATTGGTTTATTTCATAAGAGCAGAGAAAAGGGAATGGTTCAGGGATGCCATGTTATTTTAAATGGTGTGTTTTCAGGATAAATAGAAGGGTAGTTCTAGACAACCCAAGCTGTGATTGCAGCTCCTCCAGATCTCCTGTCCTGTCTGAAGGAATCGTATAGCTGTGATTGCAGCTCCTCCAGATCTCCTGTCCTGTCTGAAGGAATCGTATATTGATGCTTCCCTGGAGAGAATGGGCTCGTGGATGTTTGAATGTGAACATGAAGCTGTCTGGATCGCTGCTGGACAGCGCAGACAGGGAGTCCACGAAGGTGAATATGAAGCTGTCTGGATCGCTGCTGGACAGCGCAGACAGGGAGTCCACGAAGGTGAATATGAAGCTGTCTGGATCGCTGCTGGACAGCGCAGACAGGGAGTCCATGAAGGTGAACATGAAGCTGTCTGGATCACTGCTGGACAGCGCAGACAGGGAGTCCATGAAGGTGAACATGAAGCTGTCTGGATCCCTGCTGGACAGCGCTGACAGGTGAACATGAAGCTGTCTGGATCGCTGCTGGACAGCGCAGACAGGGAGTCCATGAAGGTGAACATGAAGCTGTCTGGATCGCTCACCTTGTGCACGGTAGCCCCCAGGCTGGACAGCACAGACAGGGAGTCGATGTCCACCTTGCGGCTGTACGTCTGTCCGGTCACCAGGTACGCCCTGCAGAGAGTGATGACAGCACACTGTTACCCAAGCGAAGAAACACGACTCCCTGTAAAAACACCGTCTCTCAAATCAGTGCAAAACACACGCGCGTGCAAACTCACTACAAACACCCGACTGCTTCTGCTGTGCATGTGGAAATCTTCACAGAACAAAATGAAGCATATTAGCGATTGCTTAATTGAATTGATGGCTACACATGCATTTTATTTTAAAACAGTAAGAGAAAAGCAACACGGAGCCACAAATGGTGAAATGCAGAGACTTTAGAGGTCGTTTAAGATGCCCAATTGAAGCACAAAGTGGTCTGACATTTTCACACAAGAGTGTCTATTGTTTCTGTATCGCAGACTGCAAATTGAGATTCGCACCCTGAGGTTTTCATGCAGGTGGGGTTATGAAGGATATCAACGAGGGGTTCCGATACATTTGCACACTGACTGTTTCTTTAATATTCCAGGGAACGATGGATGTGATCCGCAGTGCAGCCGGCCTTTCAAAAGGCATCACGCTTTGCCAGTCAAGGTTCATTAGACCGATTCTCGCTCCAAACGGGAAACACGACTCGCATCGCTCCCTAATCGTGCAAGACTCCCCTAGCCTTACAAAATATCCTCGCTTTATTGACAGTTCAACTGCCCCACCTCTCCAAATAAAAACACATACTGTTTGAATCCAGCCATTTCTGTTACCAGTCTGTCAAGCTCTTCAACCTTAAAAACAAACAAAAAAAGATATTTGAAGATAAAATGTGACAGATTGACCAATAGGCTGCAATGCTCCCACCTCAGTCCTTCTCCTCCAACCACTGGGCCACACTGCCTCCCTCTGTCCCAGTCCATCAGCTCTACCAACTGGGCCACACTGCCTCCCTTCTTCCCAGCTGCTCAGCCCCAATCACTAGGCCACAATGTGCCAACCTCTCAGTCCTTCAACTGCTAAGCCACACTACCCCCCATCCTGGTCCTTCAGCTCTCATTACCAGGTCCACACTTCCTCCCCGGTCCCTCGTTAGGAGTCAGGCAGCGGTGTACCTTATCATGGTTCCCCTCAAAGAGCTGCAGGAAGCTGGCCTGCGTGCCCGTGGTTCCTTTGACCCCCCGGAAACGAAGCTCCGCTCTGGCTCTCTCCAAATTCCTCATGTCCATGCAGAGGTCCTGGATCCACAGACAGGCACGCTTCCCCACGGTGGTCAGCTGGGCCGGCCTTCAGGGCAAAGGAACAGATTGACAGGACTGCACAAGAGCAAAAGAGCATCACAAACACAGGACCGCACAAGAGCATCACAAACACACTGACAGGACCGCAAAAGAGCATCACAAACACACTGACAGGACCGCACAAGAGCCTCACAAACACACTGACAGGACCGCACAAGAGCCTCACAAACACACTGACAGGACCGCACAAGAGCAAAAGAGCCTCACAAACACACTGACAGGACCGCACAAGAGCCTCACAAACACACTGACAGGACCACACAAGAGCCTCACAAACACACTGACAGGACTGCAGAAGAGCATCACAAACACAGGACCGCACAAAAGCCTCACAAACACACTGACAGGACCGCACAAGAGCCTCACAAACACACTGACAGGACTGCACAAGAGCCTCACAAACACACTGACAGGACCGCACAAGAGCCTCACAAACACAGGACCGCACAAGGGCCTCACAAACACACTGACAGGACCGCACAAGAGCCTCACAAACACACTGACAGGACTGAATGCTCTGGATTAGTGCAGGAGAGGCTGCGGGGAGACTTCAGGACAGTCTCGCTAGCTGCTCTGCAGTACTCACTGATAGTGAGTGAAGCCCAGCGTGGGCAAGTCTGCGTACTTCTCAGCAAAATCCGCCAAACGGCTGATCACACGAGCCAGCTGGGAGAGAAGGGGAAACATCAGCTCAGATTAATCTCCCCTGAAATCGCTAAGCAAGTACATTTCTACCCATCATCTCAAGCAGAAGTCTCGCGAGAATCACCGAGTATGCGCGCTGTGTTCCTGTTCCGGTCTCCTGCAGCGTTTGGTTGCTGTGTTTCAACACTTTCGCTGCGGTTCAGGGTCCTTCCCAGAATCCTTCTGGATAACTACAATCATGGTGCGCTAGTCTAACTCTGAACAGAAAAATGCATTTACTTCACATCTGCTATCCGCGCGCTGCACAGCACGTCTTTCTGCATGTTTGCTGTAGACAGGGTTTTTAAACAGCTGCTTCGTTGATTTGACTCCCGCGCTACACAGGAAAACCTCACGTACGTCTTCACGTTCATGGAGGACGTCCCTGCAGTCCCTACCCTGCGCTCGCGCAGCGTCGTATCCAGATCGGACATTCTACCAGGTCGAGCGGAGCTTTCAAGCTCTGGCTGCAGTATTGATAGGACTGCTTGGTATTTACAACCGCGCATGTCTTGTGAGAATTGCATTCACTTGGGATTTTCTCATCCGTTTCGCTCGGAATCTCACCTCGTCAGGGGCAGCTAAGAGACAGAATTAAGAGAGGATTTCAACGATTCTCAAGAGACTTCTCCTTTAAGAGGATTGAAGCTCAGAGCTTCAATTTCTAGCTTAAAAACCTTGTTTCTTTATCCTGGAATCTGACGAAATCACGTTGATGTACTTGGGTCAGCGATGAAGCCCTTAGTGGACCAGAACCACACTTCATTCTTACCTTGGGTCAGCGATGAAACCCTTACTGGACCAGAACCACACTTCATTCTTACCTTGGGTAACAGGATATCAAACCCATCACGGAGAACTATGAGATCCTGAAAAAAACAAAACAAAACAAGGTTCTTAAACTCATCACAAACATTGCAGCCTGCCCCTTCTCTGAGTCTCCCACCTCCTAAAATCCCTCATCCAAAACCCTGCCTTGCCACCTCCTGTATTATTATTATTATTTGTTTATTTAGCAGACGCCTTTATCCAAGGCGACTTACAGAGACTAGGGTGTGTGAACTATGCATCAGCTGCAGAGTCACTTACAACTACGTCTCACCCGAAAGACGGAGCACAAGGAGGTGAAGTGACTTGCTCAGGGTCACACAGTGAGTCAGTGGCTGAGGTGGGATTTGAACCTGGGACCTCCTGGTTACAAGCCCTTTTCTTTAACCACTGGACCACACTGTACCTGCAGTTCTAGATTCGGACCTGTCATGTGGGATTCAAATCTTCACAACCACACCTGCACACCAGTCGTTTTGCACCGTGGGCTCGGACGCTCACTTTGTGGCCCCTGCCACGCATCGTGGGGTAACAGGAACCCATCTGCGAGCCCAAAACGGCTGCAGCTAGTCTCGCCAGACGCTTTCACTTGAACAGTTTTTCATCACGTCTTCAGAACCAGACCCTCGCGTTGCTAATGCGGTCACGACTCCTACAGAGAATTCAGACCCCACAAGTCCTCCAGTCCTAGCGGCACTGTTTGTCCACCGAGAGGGTGGGGAGGATACTGAAATTTCCTCGGGGCCCAACGCCTCGAAGGGGGGCCCTAAAGAAGGGGGAACTTTTAAAAAAATATATTGTAACACAGCAGGGAGGGGGTTAATGCACATTTGGTTTAATTGCGTACCAAGGGAGTGAAGGTTTGTTTGTAGAAACGCTGTGCGTTTTGTTACAGGTAAACGGCTCAGCCATCCTGTTGATAGTTTAGGTTCCTGTTTTGGGTTTCAGTTAATGCTTGAATAGAGCTAGGTGTTTGCTTTTGTTTATTTTGTTTAAAAAGCCCGTCAGCGCATTGAAAAATCAATTTTCTGCGTCCTAGGTCAATTTTTAAAGGGGCAACGAACCGCGAGTGGGTGTGATTCTATTACAATATATCAAATATTTTAAAACAACTAGCCCTGCACAAGACCCTTTGCGTTCCCACCACCACATTAACAAGAAAAACTCCCGTCCTGCACCCCGAGCCGATGTGCGCCTGTGGGGTAACGATTGTGTGTCCAGGCGCTGTCAAACACTTCCTTTCACACGATGATTTTAAACCCGTTTGACTGTGGAAAAAAAAAAAAAAACTTTTAAACAGCGCGTCTAAAATTAACTGCGTGTGTGAAAATAAATTGGACCTGACGCGCCTGACATGCGCTGAATAAATGGACCGCAAAGGGTTAAAATGTAATTTCCTGAGTCTGGAATAAATGAGCAAGCGGACATGGCACATGTGGAGCTGTGTGCGAGGACCCTGAGCTGAGGGCTACACTGCCTCCTGTTTTAAAAGGATCTGCAAAACGCCGGGGGCCTGCTCAGGGCAGCGCGCAGTGAACGATGCTCACAGTGTGTCACTCTCACACCGCAGTGCTGATCGGCAGGGCAGCGCGCAGTGAACGATGCTCACAGTGTGTCACTCTCACACCGCAGTGCTGATCGGCAGGGCAGTGCGCAGTGAACGATGCTCACAGTGTGTCACTCTCACACCGCAGTGCTGATCGGCAGGGCAGCGCGCAGTGAACGATGCTCACAGTGTGTCACTCTCACACCGCAGTGCTGATCGGCAGGGCAGCGCGCAGTGAACGATGCTCACAGCGTGTCACTCTCACACCGCAGTGCTGATCGGCAGGGCAGCGCGAGTGAACGATGCTCACAGTGTGTCACTCTCACACCGCAGTGCTGATCGGCAGGGCAGCGCGCAGTGAACGATGCTCACAGTGTGTCACTCTCACACCGCAGTGCTGATCGGCAGGGCAGCGCGCAGTGAACGATGCTCACAGTGTGTCACTCTCACACCGCAGTGCTGATCGGCAGGGCAGCGCGCAGTGAACGATGCTCACAGTGTGTCACTCTCACACCGCAGTGCTGATCGGCAGGGCAGCGCGCAGTGAACGATGCTCACAGTGTGTCACTCTCACACCGCAGTGCTGATCGGCAGGGCAGCGCGCAGTGAACGATGCTCACAGTGTGTCACTCTCACACCGCAGTGCTGATCGGCAGGGCAGCGCGCAGTGAACGATGCTCACAGTGTATCACTCTCACACCGCAGTGCTGATCGGCAGGGCAGCGCGCAGTGAACGATGCTCACAGTGTGTCACTCTCACACCGCAGTGCTGATCGGCAGGGCAGCGCGCAGTGAACGATGCTCACAGTGTTGTCTCCCACGTAGCAGGACGTGGCTCCCAGGTGGATGATCCCAGCTGCTTGGGGGCAGCAGTGGCTGAAGGCGTGGACGTGCGCCATCACGTCATGACGTAACCTCTTCTCCTCCTCCGCAGCCATCTTGAAATCAATCAGCTCGGCGTTCGTCTCCATCTCCTGGATCTGCTCCTCTGTGATCGGCAGGCCCAGCTCCTAGGAAGCAACACAACCGGCTTTACTTTATTACTGCAAACTCGAACCTGGAGCTGAAAAAGTGTGGTTTCTGATGTACAGGCTTTTAGAGGCATGAACAAATGTGTAGTATAGAGAGAGAAAGAGAGAGAGACAGCGAGAGTGAGACAGACAGCGAGAGAGAGAGCGAGAGAGAGAGAGCGAGCGAAAGAGGGAGAGCGAGCGAGAGAGACAGAGAGCGAGCAAGCGAGCGAGAGACAGAGAGCGAGAGAGACAGCGAGAGACAGCGTGAGAGACAGCGAGAGAGACACACAGAGAGAGCGCAAGAGAAAGGGGGAGAGAGCGAGAGACAGCAGAGAAGAGAGATAGAGCGAGGAAGAGAGCGAGCGAGAGAGAGAGAAAGAGGGAGAGAGAGAAATGCACTTCCTGTTACACTGTCCCCAGTATAAGCAAATCAGGGCACGTACTTCCCCAAACTGGCCAATCAGGCCACAACATTCCAGCTGCTCTCTGACTTAGAAAAACTGCCAGTTCTGTTAGGAGAGGAGCAGCAGACAGCAGAGCTAGCTGCCCAGTATGTAGCTGCCTGCCACAGCCAGAGAGACAGAGAGACAGAGAGACAGACCCTGGTGTAGACACCCTGGAGCACGGGGACCAGGCACT
Source organism: Acipenser oxyrinchus oxyrinchus (assembly GCA_030684275.1). NCBI lineage: Eukaryota > Metazoa > Chordata > Actinopteri > Acipenseriformes > Acipenseridae > Acipenser > Acipenser oxyrinchus. The sequence continues at coordinate 4,414,707 of CM060277.1, read as the reverse complement.
CATGCGCACCCATGTCCACTGTAAATACAGAGAGGGAGGGAGGGAAATGGGAGGGTTGTTGTTGTATTGTATTGTCTGGACTGTTTTGTGATAATGTTCATTGTTGAATTGCTTTGGCAAAACTCAATTTCATTTTGTCATGCCAATACAGCATTTTTTTAATTTTGAATTTTTGAGAGAGAGAGAGAGAGAGAGAGAGAGAGAGAGAGATGCTTTGCTGAAACTAATACAACATGAAGCGATCCTCCTTGTGATTCAACACAGTAGCGAAGCTTGAGATTTCTCACTGTGACACCAAACACTGAGACAGTTTTGTTTCATTGATTCATCAGGGCTTTCATTTCAGCACAGGACACTTCACTCGCTACAGCGTCATTTCAAAACTGCTTTTACAGGAGTCAAGCTGGCTAAAGGCTCACTGGTATATAAATCAACGGAGAGTTGCTCCTTGTGTGATTAATCCCAGGCATTCTCCTGGGCTGACCGGAGATTATTTTTATCACAGCAGGTGGAGGGAGAGCTCCTCTATCTCCTGCTTCACTGATCACAGCTCAGGAGCTGCTCTCTCTGCAATGCTGTCGCTGCCAGCTCAGATATCACTGCCCAGGACAGACAGAGCTCTGAAAGAGGAGACAGCTCCAGAGATTACTCTATAAATAAATCTAATCACTGACACACAGAGCTCTGAAAGAGCTGACAGCTCATGAAATGATTCTACGCATAAATCTGAAAATCATTGTGCTTTCAAAGGGACGTTTAAACTAAACTAAGGCAAAACGTTCACTCCTTTAAGTTCTGCAAATCAGATTTCACTGACAAACAAACGCAGACCAGCGGGAAGCCTTTCCAGCAGTGGTGAGAAACCAGTGCTGAGGCATGACGTAATAAAAGCACAGTGGATTTGAGTACATACGTCACTGAAGCGCTGCGTACCGGTAATCCGGAGCTTGCTTTGTGGGTGTCTTCATAAGGAACCACAGTGGTGTTCACTGTGTGCATCGGTGTCGCTTCATTGAATTAATCAGGAGCTTGAGCAAAGACAATTAGCCCTAATCTAATCAGGGGCGTGATCACGGGATAGTCCTGCTGCGTTTCACTGATGAAGTAAACAAAGCGGTCTGTGTGGATTGACAAGAGCGTGCGTCTAAAAATCGCACATCAGTTGATATGTGTGTAA
>CM060277.1:4406030-4408530 GCA_030684275.1 Acipenser oxyrinchus oxyrinchus | reverse complement strand
TGCTAAAACATAACACAAAAAAATAGCCTATGCTTATTATATTTTAATGTAATTCTTAACGGCTTCTTATTCTAAGTACAATATGCGTAGTATGTACTAGACATGTTCAACAAAGCAAAATCAAGCATGAGTATTTAAAATTGTATATTGTGCTAAAGGTTATTTGAAAACATCCTAGTATTTTCACCCTAGAATAATCGGATTTGTCATTCTTAATGGCTTCTTCTACTAAGTAAAACATGCATCGCATACACTAGAATGTAGTGAAGCTTTGATTTGGAGTCTCACCCCTAACAGGATGAAGAGGATCTATTTACAATGGAGAGGCAAGCGACTTTTACACAATAAAACAACCTGAAGCCAATAAAGAGCAGAATCACACAGTTAAAAAATCCCTTCTAGAGCAACGAGCCTGACATGACATTTCAAACTGGTAATGATGTTTGCAATCGCTCTGAGCTGGTCTGAGGGCTGATTCTTAAACAACGAGTTTCATTGAGATGTCTGTATTGCCTGATTGAGGTGCTTGTGGCTGGTTTGAAATGTCATTAGAAGCTACTTGCTCTCCAATGGAATGTGTTTTCTGTTGACTTCATGCAGTGGGGCTCAGTGCTACACAGCACCCTCCATTGCATGGAAACTGCACACAAGACAATGTAACCACATTAGACAGGTACAGCAAAGGCTGTATGAAGCTCCTGGGGATAAAAAAGGAATAGCATACTGGAATGATATAACATAGAAATGTAGTCTCATTGAAATATGCTTTAAATGGGAATATGGCTACGACTGGGGAATAGGAAACTAACACAAGCATTAAAATGGTAAAAACCATGTGGAAGGCTTTCTTCATCATGGGGTGGATCTCGTCTCTCCCTGGGGCAGACCTCCTCAGGACCCTCAGGATGGAGAGGTTACACAAAATCATGACAATAAAAAAGGCAGAGATTAAACCTGAGACTGCATATACAGTGTTTTTTGTTATAGTCAAGTAGATGGAGAATGCCAAAGTAATGGCCCAAGCCACAGCAGAGCACACCACTCTATAGGTGAGCGACTTGAACCCCAGGTAGGTGACTGGATGCACCACGGCCACGTAACGCTCCACACAGATACAACAAAGGAACAGAGGACCCCCAATCACATTACAATAAAAGACAACATAGTCTACCACGTTAACAATCCTATTACCAGGACCGTAATAATTATATATATCAAGGGGTGCATTGACACAAAACAAAGCATCAATGACTGCCAGGTTCAGTACGAACACCTCAGAAGAGGAGATGGCAGTTTGTTTCCTCAGTAAAATCCACAGCACTGTCACATTGGCTGGCAATCCCAGAATGGCAGTTAGAACCTGTAGAGCCATCCAGAATGCAAACCCAGCCGGATTGTCTCTGCATTCCCGCTCATCACTGGTATAAAGAGCCGTGGTGTTGCTGGGGACCATGGTAGAGTTTGTGTAGAAATAATCCATTGTGTATTGAATGCCTCAACAAGGAACTGGCTTTCACTGGTCGAGAGTATCTGGTGAGAGAAAGATGAACGATGAACAGCATCCATGCAAGATCTTACTGCAGCACAGCACTGTTGAGAGGGTCATAGTGACCCAGGTCATTTTATTAGATTGGATTTTTTTTCATGTTTTGATTTTTTCATACTGATGAATTGTACAGGGTTGCTTTTTATAAAGTAGTCCTGTGGTTACCAGTTAGTTTCTCCATGTACATTGTGAAATGCCATGCTGAGAGGAATAGTTCACTTACAAAGCAACATTCACTTTGATATCAAACAGCACAGCTTTGAAAGCATACATTAGATATACCAGGAGACTTTTTCTGTTCTCACTTGGCAGGCCTTAAAAATCATTCTGGAAATAGAGATGAAGACCATCTCATTGTCAAAGCAGTCCTGTCGATGCAGGCAAATCACAACCAGCAACATTCAAGTAACATACGTTTGAGCTGGAGAGAAATTGTGAAGACATTGCTAAATACTTGCACAGCTGTAGAGATCCCTATGCGTCTAGAATCTTGATGTATTTTAAACAGTGCACTAAACAGTATATATGAGCCACACAGTCTCTCTTACCACAATGTTATGATGTTGTCAGCAGGGAGATGTTCTCTAATATCTTCCACAATGATGCATCAATGAGTTAACCCCTCTCTGCTGGTATTAGAAACAGATCATGAACACCAGGGACAGGAGTCTAGCTAGTAGGGTAAGCCATGCCCTTATATAGACATGGCCAATGAGCTGGGTTTCCACCTACTCGAAATGCACTGTTTAAAATATGTTTTTACTGTACAAGCATTCCTGTGCTTGGCCACTGCAACAGGTGTGTGCCGCCCCTTTACTCTGAGCGTGGCAGTGAGAGATGGAGCATGGCAGAGAGTATGATGGATAAGTCAGCTCTCGCTCTGCAATGGAAGTAACATTGAGCTAACAAAATGATCTACAGTCCTGTGCAGTGTGCATGTAATGGATGATACTC
>CM060277.1:4396030-4401030 GCA_030684275.1 Acipenser oxyrinchus oxyrinchus | reverse complement strand
TTATTTGGTTCCCAGTTGGATTTGGGTAGGAAGGGTATGTGATTTGAGTCTTCTTCCTCTTCAAAGAAGGTTGCGATCTTTAGCCTCCTATGGTAATCTTGTGTTTCTGCTCGCAGTGTCTGCTTCTGTTTTGCTTTAGTTTGCGGTGTGGGTATGAAGGAGGCCTTTGCTCAAAAGGCTGTTTTGACTCTCTGTTGGTTTGAAGTTTTACATAGATTGACTATGTTGGATGCCCCCTCCCTGGAGATGTTTGGGCTTGTGGGGTCTCCTAGTTTAAATGCTGGCACCAGTGCTGGAGCATATCTTTGGCTGTGTTGGTTGTCCAGTGGATGTTGTCTCCGCCTACTTGGAATTTCTCAGTTGGTAATAGCGGTATGTGTGGTAGGTTGGCTGAGATGAATCCATTTAGTTCTTCCAAGTTTCGTTGGGCCTGCATGTCTAGTGCTCGTGAGAAGTTCACCAGTTGGCACTTTGATTTCTGCAGTTGGGAAGGTTGTCTTTGCTGACCTGTACATCCTTTGTAGGTTTTGATAGCTGTCTCTTTGACTTTCTGGTCCTTGTTGTTGATTCGAATGATAGGATCACTTTGGTCCTCCTCTATCTGTTTTGGCTTTGTCCAGAAGGTTGGCTGCATGTAGGAATTTTGCTCGGGTTAGCTTTCAATCTGTATTTGGCTCTGGGTGTGGTCCGGGATTCTGTGGAGGTTAGGAGTCTCCAATGATGAGAATGTTCTTGTTAGTTTGCAGGCTCCAGTCTATGTTCGTTTTGGTTAGGGTTGATGTGTCTGTGAACCTGGTAGGTTCTCCTGGGTCAGTGTTGCTGGAGTTGTTGGCTAGGAGTTAGTGGTGTCTAGGGTTAGGGTTAGGGTTAGGGTTAGGGTTAGGGTTAGGGTTAGGGTTAGGGTTAGGGTTAGGGTTAGGGTTAGGGTTAGGGTTAGGGTTAGGGTTAGGGTTAGGGTTAGGGTTAGGGTTAGGGTTAGGGTTAGGGTTAGGGTTAGGGTTAGGGTTAGGAGTTAGGGTTAGGGTTAGGGTTAGGGTTAGGGTTAGGGTTAGGGTTAGGGTTAGGGTTAGGGTTAGGGTTAGGAGTTAGGAGTTAGGAGTTAGGAGTTAGGGTTAGGGTTAGGAGTTAGGGTTAGGAGTTAGGGTTAGGGTTAGGAGTTAGGAGTTAGGAGTTAGGGTTAGGGTTAGGAGTTAGGGTTAGGAGTTAGGAGTTAGGGTTAGGGTTAGGAGTTAGGAGTTAGGAGTTAGGAGTTAGGAGTTAGGTAGTTAGGAGTTAGGGTTAGGTTAGGAGTTAGGAGTTAGGAGTTAGGAGTTAGGGTTAGGGTTAGGGTTAGGGTTAGGAGTTAGGAGTTAGGAGTTAGGGTTAGGGTTAGGAGTTAGGAGTTAGGAGTTAGGGTTAGGAGTTAGGAGTTAGGAGTTAGGGTTAGGAGTTAGGAGTTAGGAGTTAGGGTTAGGAGTTAGGAGTTAGGGTTAGGTTAGGAGTTAGGAGTTAGGAGTTAGGTTAGGGTTAGGAGTTAGAGTTAGGTTAGGTTAGGAGTTAGGAGTTAGGAGTTAGGAGTTAGGAGTTAGGAGTTAGGGTTAGGGTTAGGTTAGGGTAGTTAGGAGTTAGGAGTTAGGAGTTAGGAGTTAGGAGTTAGGAGTTAGGAGTTAGGAGTTAGGAGTTAGGAGTTAGGAGTTAGGAGTTAGGAGTTAGGAGTTAGGAGTTAGGAGTTAGGGTTAGGTTAGAGTTAGGAGTTAGGAGTTAGGAGTTAGGAGTTAGGGTTAGGAGTTAGGAGTTAGGAGTTAGGAGTTAGGAGTTAGGTTAGGAGTTAGGGTTAGGTTAGGAGTTAGGAGTTAGGAGTTAGGGTTAGGAGTTAGGAGTTAGGAGTTAGGAGTTAGGAGTTAGGAGTTAGGGTTAGGGTTAGGAGTTAGGGTTAGGAGTTAGGAGTTAGGAGTTAGGAGTTAGGAGTTAGGGTTAGGGTTAGGAGTTAGGAGTTAGGAGTTAGGAGTTAGGGTTAGGAGTTAGGAGTTAGGAGTTAGGAGTTAGGAGTTAGGAGTTAGGGTTAGGAGTTAGGGTTAGGAGTTAGGAGTTAGGAGTTAGGGTTAGGAGTTAGGAGTTAGGAGTTAGGAGTTAGGGTTAGGAGTTAGGAGTTAGGGTTAGGAGTTAGGAGTTAGGAGTTAGGAGTTAGGGTTAGGAGTTAGGAGTTAGGAGTTAGGAGTTAGGAGTTAGGAGTTAGGAGTTAGGAGTTAGGAGTTAGGAGTTAGGGTTAGGAGTTAGGAGTTAGGAGTTAGGAGTTAGGAGTTAGGGTTAGGAGTTAGGAGTTAGGAGTTAGGAGTTAGGAGTTAGGAGTTAGGGTTAGGAGTTAGGAGTTAGGGTTAGGGTTAGGAGTTAGGAGTTAGGAGTTAGGAGTTAGGAGTTAGGGTTAGGAGTTAGGAGTTAGGAGTTAGGAGTTAGGGTTAGGAGTTAGGAGTTAGGAGTTAGGGTTAGGAGTTAGGAGTTAGGAGTTAGGAGTTAGGGTTAGGAGTTAGGAGTTAGGAGTTAGGAGTTAGGAGTTAGGAGTTAGGAGTTAGGGTTAGGAGTTAGGAGTTAGGAGTTAGGGTTAGGAGTTAGGAGTTAGGAGTTAGGGTTAGGAGTTAGGAGTTAGGAGTTAGGAGTTAGGAGTTAGGAGTTAGGGTTAGGAGTTAGGAGTTAGGAGTTAGGAGTTAGGGTTAGGAGTTAGGGTTAGGGTTAGGAGTTAGGAGTTAGGAGTTAGGAGTTAGGAGTTAGGAGTTAGGGTTAGGAGTTAGGAGTTAGGGTTAGGGTTAGGAGTTAGGAGTTAGGAGTTAGGAGTTAGGAGTTAGGAGTTAGGAGTTAGGAGTTAGGAGTTAGGAGTTAGGAGTTAGGAGTTAGGAGTTAGGAGTTAGGAGGTTAGGAGTTAGGAGTTAGGAGTTAGGAGTTAGGAGTTAGGAGTTAGGAGTTAGGAGTTAGGAGTTAGGAGTTAGGAGTTAGGGTTAGGAGTTAGGAGTTAGGAGTTAGGGTTAGGAGTTAGGAGTTAGGAGTTAGGAGTTAGGAGTTAGGAGTTAGGGTTAGGAGTTAGGAGTTAGGAGTTAGGAGTTAGGAGTTAGGGTTAGGAGTTAGGAGTTAGGAGTTAGGAGTTAGGAGTTAGGGTTAGGAGTTAGGAGTTAGGAGTTAGGAGTTAGGAGTTAGGAGTTAGGAGTTAGGAGTTAGGAGTTAGGAGTTAGGAGTTAGGGTTAGGAGTTAGGAGTTAGGAGTTAGGAGTTAGGAGTTAGGAGTTAGGAGTTAGGAGTTAGGAGTTAGGAGTTAGGAGTTAGGAGTTAGGAGTTAGGAGTTAGGAGTTAGGAGTTAGGAGTTAGGAGTTAGGAGGTTAGGAGTTAGGAGTTAGGAGTTAGGAGTTAGGAGTTAGGAGTTAGGAGTTAGGAGTTAGGAGTTAGGAGTTAGGAGTTAGGAGTTAGGAGTTAGGGTTAGGAGTTAGGAGTTAGGAGTTAGGAGTTAGGAGTTAGGAGTTAGGAGTTAGGGTTAGGAGTTAGGAGTTAGGAGTTAGGAGTTAGGAGTTAGGAGTTAGGAGTTAGGAGTTAGGAGTTAGGAGTTAGGAGTTAGGAGTTAGGGTTAGGAGTTAGGAGTTAGGAGTTAGGAGTTAGGAGTTAGGAGTTAGGAGTTAGGAGTTAGGAGTTAGGAGTTAGGAGTTAGGAGTTAGGAGTTAGGAGTTAGGGTTAGGGTTAGGAGTTAGGAGTTAGGAGTTAGGAGTTAGGAGTTAGGAGTTAGGAGTTAGAGTTAGGGTTAGGGTTAGGAGTTAGGGTTAGGAGTTAGGAGTTAGGAGTTAGGAGTTAGGAGTTAGGAGTTAGGAGTTAGGAGTTAGGAGTTAGGAGTTAGGGTTAGGAGTTAGGAGTTAGGAGTTAGGGTTAGGAGTTAGGAGTTAGGAGTTAGGGTTAGGAGTTAGGGTTAGGAGTTAGGGTTAGGAGTTAGGAGTTAGGAGTTAGGAGTTAGGAGTTAGGAGTTAGGGTTAGGGTTAGGAGTTAGGAGTTAGGGTTAGGAGTTAGGGTTAGGGTTAGGAGTTAGGAGTTAGGAGTTAGGGTTAGGAGTTAGGAGTTAGGGTTAGGGTTAGGAGTTAGGAGTTAGGAGTTAGGGTTAGGAGTTAGGAGTTAGGGTTAGGAGTTAGGAGTTAGGAGTTAGGAGTTAGGAGTTAGGAGTTAGGGTTAGGGTTAGGAGTTAGGGTTAGGAGTTAGGAGTTAGGAGTTAGGGTTAGGAGTTAGGGTTAGGAGTTAGGAGTTAGGAGTTAGGAGTTAGGGTTAGGAGTTAGGAGTTAGGAGTTAGGAGTTAGGAGTTAGGGTTAGGAGTTAGGAGTTAGGAGTTAGGAGTTAGGAGTTAGGGTTAGGAGTTAGGAGTTAGGGTTAGGAGTTAGGAGTTAGGAGTTAGGAGTTAGGAGTTAGGAGTTAGGAGTTAGGGTTAGAGTTAGGAGTTAGGAGTTAGGAGTTAGGAGTTAGGAGTTAGGAGTTAGGGTTAGGAGTTAGGAGTTAGGGTTAGGAGTTAGGAGTTAGGAGTTAGAGTTAGGAGTTAGGAGTTAGGAGTTAGGAGTTAGGAGTTAGGAGTTAGGAGTTAGGAGTTAGGAGTTAGGAGTTAGGAGTTAGGAGTTAGGGTTAGGAGTTAGGGTTAGGAGTTAGGAGTTAGGAGTTAGGGTTAGGAGTTAGGAGTTAGGGTTAGGAGTTAGGAGTTAGGAGTTAGGAGTTAGGAGTTAGGGTTAGGAGTTAGGAGTTAGGAGTTAGGGTTAGGAGTTAGGAGTTAGGGTTAGGAGTTAGGGTTAGAGTTAGGGTTAGGAGTTAGGAGTTAGGAGTTAGGAGTTAGGGTTAGGAGTTAGGAGTTAGGAGTTAGGAGTTAGGAGTTAGGAGTTAGGAGTTAGGGTTAGGAGTTAGGGTTAGGAGTTAGGAGTTAGGGTTAGAGTTAGGGTTAGGAGTTAGGAGTTAGGAGTTAGGAGTTAGGAGTTAGGAGTTAGGAGTTAGGAGTTAGGGTTAGGGTTAGGAGTTAGG
>CM060277.1:4381400-4395530 GCA_030684275.1 Acipenser oxyrinchus oxyrinchus | reverse complement strand
GCGATCACCCCATATGTGCTGCAATAAGCGCAGCCTCTGCTTTATTCTTAATTGAATAGCAGTAAGCCTGGCCAGGTTAGTTCGATTTCTTATATTCAAATTAAAGTTGGTAAAAGTGATCCCTGATTTTAATTTTCGCAAGACTGCCTAGTTTTATAAAGAAACACTTTAGGCGTCAGTTTACATGCATGAGGAAAAATTAAATATTTTGAAACTGCCCTTTAACTGTCTTTTTTCTATTGTGCTGGTTGGGAGTATTTGTCTAGGTCTGCTATGCATTGTGTTTTTGTATGTTCTTCGTATTTTTCCCCTTTTGGCTATCCGTAGTTGGGAGGCGGGGCTTATGCTCCTTTTGCTCATTGCCGGCCAGTTCAAAGGGGAACCAGTTTGGGCAACAGGGGTCGTCGCCGTTTCTTTCTCCTACTCGTTGTCGCCGTTTCTCTCTCCTACACACTCTCGCCGTTCTGATTTTTTATCAGAACTTTTGGTAGATGAGGAGTTTATATTTTTGGTTAGTCTGTGTTTTAAGGCAGGTCTATTCATCTGTTCAGCAGTATGTTATTTTGGTAAACAAGTCAAAATCTTCTGCTGCATTTAGATGTTTCCAGCACAGTCAAACTAACTGTTAGATTTTCTCTGAATCGTGTTTTTTTGTGGTTATTTTGTGACCGTTCTATCGCTGCTTTGGGATCTTCATTTTCTTTGCTGAAGAATACAGTTTGCCTGGACTTTTAAAACTACATAGTTTTAATGGAATCAAAGGGAAGACGTCTGCACAGCGGATTACAATCATCATCGGGTGAGATCAAACCTTTTGTTCTTTCATTTTTGTTACTATGTTTGCAGTTTTTTGTGAATGGCCATTCTGGTTTTGCATTGGATTTTGGATTTTTTATTTCTTGAACTTTTTTTCTTTTTGGATTTGTTTTTCATGAAGGGGACTGAACTATGGTTTAAAAAACCTGTGATTGGGTTAATTAACCCTTACCTGCTTCCACTGTATTGTCAATTGCTGGTTAAACTAATTTACCCTTTGTGCCTTGTGTGCTTCTGCTTTGCAAAGTGTTTGGATAGTGTTTGCTGTTATAGGGCTGTGTTCAATTATGCAATGCTGTATCTCTTGATTTAAACAACCTGTTGGTTGGGTTAATTAACCCTTACCTGCTTACACTGTATTGGCAATTGCTGGGTAAACTAATTTGTTTTTTTTTAGAGAGCCTCAGTGACATTATTATTGTACTGATATACTGTTTCATTTAGTCTATGCTCGTATGGTTGGTATACCTTTTGTTTACATTCTAGACTAACTTCTAAAACATTTTCTGGGTTAAGCATATTCCTCAGGTCCCCTTTTAAATCCCTCTTTTACGCTGTAACCTATTACTTGCTGTTTCCAATAAAATTAAATGGTTGCTTATGGAATCAGTATACGCTTATGGTCTAAGTGTCTAGTAGGAATACTAAGGAAGTTTGTTACAGATTTGGCCCGAACAGGGACTGAGGATAATTATTTCAGGATTTGGTTTATGGTAAACACGAGTATTGTATTGGGAAGTGTTGCTGTATTACTATTATGACTTCAGAACAGGAGACCACAGGTCGAGCCCTAGGGCTTAGTGATACTTTGTCTGAAATGGCAAATACTACTTTTTCATTGAAAGGGCAGAGAGACCAAATTGCTGAGTTAGGCTCCCTGTTAAGTGAATTGTATGTTAGCGATCCTTACGGGGTGGTGTTGAGGCCGAAGTGGTGGAAGATTCTGGACAGGTTTTTGGTCAGCAGGCTTTAGATGAGATAATTAATTCTCTTACTACAGTAAAGGAGCAGGTTAAAACTTTGGAAGATCATTTTAGTCAAAGCGCAACACAGTAATATCAATAGAGAAGAATCGTTGAGGCAGTATATAGACCACGGTTCCAGAGGATCGAGGACTGGGTTGAAACTGCCATTTTTCAGCTGGAGCGGTCAGTGGTAGATTGTTTTCGGCGTCAAGACCAGCATTGGGAAGAGGCCTTTAAGCGACTGGAGAGAAGGGCAAGCACGCCCAGAATATCCATGTTAACACCCTGTCATCAGGCAAAGACAACTCCACTCTCTCAAAGGTCACTGGAAGCCAGAGAGCATCCTTCTAGAGGCGTCCATTCTGCTAAGCTGCCCATTAAAATTAGTTTTCCAGAGTTTGGTGGTGATAAGGAGAGCTCCGATGCCATGACTTATATTGATCTTTGTGAAGAGTTTTTAGCACTGCAACCTCTGACAGATAATGAAATCATGGCAACCTTATCTTCAGTTTTAAAAGGTTCAGCTAAAAGTTGGTGGATGGCCGAGAAGCAGGGAATTCAGACCTGGAGACAGTTTAAAAGTGCATTTTTAAAAGCTTTCCTTCCTACAGATTTTCTTACGACCGTGGAGGATAAGCTACGTGACGGGTGCAAGCACCTGGAGAAAGCATACTGGGATTTTGCTTATGACTACCGTGCGTTATGTCTTAAGGGCAAACCGGACATCATTGAGTCAGAGGTCGTCCGGAGGATTTTGAATAACAGCAACCCTAAACTGGCCAGCTGTCTCCGTGGCACAGTGGACACTGTTTCTGAGTTGGTTCGAGTTGGCACAATGATTGAGAGGGATTGGAATGGACAGAAGGAATACTGGGCTAAGGTGAACAGCAAAGCGGCCACCGACCATCAAGAAATGAAGGGAGGGAAGAAGTTGAGAAAGCCGGCAGAGTTGGCGTGGTGCGTAATATTTTTAGATCAGCAGCAGATCGCCCGCACCCTCGGGTTAACCTTGTTGGTGGTGAAGATAGGGATCCGGGACACCCACCTTCCTGCATTATTGGATACTGGTTGCACATTTACCCTGATGAGGAACCAGCTGTGGCAGAAAATTCAGAAGCCCAGTGATATTGTATATCCATGTGAAGACCAGGCGTTTGTCTTGGCGATGGTCAGGCTCATCCCTCGCTGGGGAAAACACGTCTCACCTTGGATTTTCACAATGAAATTTGGATGATTGACACCTACATCATGGCAGATGATCACCTTGCTTTTCCATTGATCTTGGGGCTGGATTTTTAAGGAAAACTAACACCCAGATCGATTTACTGAAGAGGCGCTATGGAGTCAAAGGACAAGCCGGCTATAAATATTATCCTTTTTGCCTAAGGTGGAGTGGGGTCCTCTTGGAACACGCAGAGCAAGTTTGTGTCCCAGATAAATCTTTATCTAGCAGTTTCAAGGAAGACCTTGTCACCTGCTGGACTTATTCCTTTGATGAAGGAGGATACCTTTGCTGAGCCTAAGTCTTTGGTTCCACGAGCAGATTTGCAGTGCCTCATGGAGCGTTGGCCTTCGGTGTGTACCTCCCGACTTGGAATGACATCAGTATGTACTCATGCTATTTATACTACCGATGAGATGCCAGTGAGGTGTAGAAGCGTGCCGAGCCTCCCCACAAAAGAAGGCCTTAATACAAGGACACCTGCAGCAGATGATGAATGATGGAGTTATTGAACCATCTTCATCAGATTGGTCAGCTCGGTGGTTCTTATACCAAAGCGTGATGGAACACACGGTTTTGTGTGGACTACCGGCGGCTGAACAGTAAAACACGATTTGATGCCTACCCCATGCCACTGGTTCACGACATACTGGAGTCCTTAAGCGGAGCAGCCATTTTCAGTTCGTTGGATCTCCGTTCTGGATACTGGCAAGTGGCTATGGAAGCAAACTCTATAAGAAAAACGGCATTTGCTACACCCTTTGGTTTATACCAATTTAGGGTGATGCCGTTTGGTCTTAAAAATGCTGCCGCAACCTTCCAGCGTCTTATGGAGCGGGTCCTGGGAGAGTGTAGAGGGAAATGCTGTTTCGTCTATATCGATGATATAATCATCTATTCACCCAGTGAGTCTCAGCACTTGAATGACTTGGAGTGTGTGATCAAGAAACTCAGCCAGGCACACCTTACTTTGAATCTGACCAAGTGTAAGTTCTTTCAAACCACCTTAAAGTTTTTAGGTCATGTTGTGGCCAAGGAAGGAGTGTTTGGCGATCCTGACAAACTGAAAGCCATTCAAGAGTATCCTACCCCTACCAACCTTAAGGAACTACAGCGGTTCCTTGGAATGGCGAGGTGGTATCATAAGTTTATACCCAGGTTTGCGGACATTGCATCACCTCTCAACCATTTAAAGAAGAAAGATGTCCATTGGGAATGGACATCAGCTTGCCAGTCCAGCCTGGAACAGTTGAAGAAAGTGCTTCAAGCCCCTCCAGTTTTGGCTCACCCTGACCTTTCTAAGCCCTTCGGGTTTATACTGATGCAAGCGAGGTGGGGCTTGGTGCGGTGCTAGTGCAGATGGATGAAGAAGAGGAGCATGTCGTTGCTTATGCTTCCAGAGTGCTGCAGGGGCAGAAAAAACTATTCAACTTCCGAGAAAGAATGTCTAGCGGTGGTATGGGCTGTTGAAAAGTGGCGACACTACCTAGAAGGAGTCGAATTCCAGGTGGTTACGGATCATGCTGCGTTGACATGGGCTTTTAATGTACCAAAGGCTTCATCTCGATTGACCAGATGGACACTGCGGCTTCAACAGTTTACTTTTACGGTCCTGTACAGGAAAGGCAGTATTAATATGGTGCCTGGCGCCCTGTCTCGTATACCGAGCTCTGCTGCTGCAGTCTCAGCTGTGTGTTTAAAAAGTGGGTTGATGGCAGTGCTGACCTTTCAGATGAAAAAGTAGTATTTGCCATTTCAGACAAAGGATCCACTACAGCTCAAGGAGCAGGTTAAAACTTTGGAAGATCATCCTGGTCAAGCAACGTCAGTAATAGTCAATACAGCAACATCGTTGAGGCAGTATATAGACCACCGGTTCCAGAGGGTCGAGGACTGGGTTGAAACTGCCATTTTTCAGCTGGAGCGGTCAGTGGTAGATTGTTTTCGCGCCAAGACCAGCATTGGGAAGAGGCCTTTAAACGACTGGAGAGAAGGGCAAGCACGCCCAGAATATCCATGTTAACACCCTGTCATCAGGCAAAGACAACTCCACTCTCTCAAAGGTCACTGGAAGCCAGAGAGCATCCTTCTAGAGGCGTCCATTCTGCTAAGCTGCCCATTAAAATTAGTTTTCCAGAGTTTGGTGGTGATAAGGAGAGCTCCGATGCCATGACTTATATTGATCTTTGTGAAGAGTTTTTAGCACTGCAACCTCTGACAGATAATGAAATCATGGCAACCTTATCTTCAGTTTTAAAAGGTTCAGCTAAAAGTTGGTGGATGGCCGAGAAGCAGGGAATTCAGACCTGGAGACAGTTTAAAAGTGCATTTTTAAAAGCTTTCCTTCCTACAGATTTTCTTACGACCGTGGAGGATAAGCTACGTGACCGGTGCAAGCACCTGGAGAAAGCATACGGGATTTTGCTTATGACTACCGTGCGTTATGTCTTAAGGGCAAACCGACATCATTGAGTCAGAGGTCGTCCGAGGATTTTGAATAACAGCAACCCTAAACTGGCCAGTTGTCTCCGTGGCACAGTGGACACTGTTTCTGAGTTGGTTCGAGTTGGCACAATGATTGAGAGGGATTGGAATGGACAGAAGGAATACTGGGCTAAGGTGAACAGCAAAGCGCCACCGACCATCAAGAAATGAAGGGAGGGAAGAAGTTGAGAAAGCCGGCAGAGTTGAGCGTGGTGCGTAATATTTTTAGATCAGCAGCAGATACGCCCGCACCCTCCGGGTTAACCCTGTTGGTGGTGAAGATAGGGATCCGGGACACCCACCTTCCTGCATTATTGGATACTGGTTGCACATTTATCCTGATGAGGAACCAGCTGTGGCAGAAAATTCAGAAGCCCAGTGATATTGTATATCCATGTGAAGACCAGGCGTTTGTCTTGGCCGATGGTCAGGCTCATCCCTCGCTGGGGAAAACACGTCTCACCTTGGATTTTCACAATGAAATTTGGATGATTGACACCTACATCATGGCAGATGATCACCTTGCTTTTCCATTGATCTTGGGGCTGGATTTTTTAAGGAAAACTAACAACCAGATCGATTTACAAAGAGGCCGCTATGGAGTCAAAGGACAAGCCGGCTATAAATATTATCCTTTTTTGCCTAAGGTGGAGTGGGGGTCCTCTTGGAACATGCAGAGCAAGTTTGTGTCCCAGATAAATCTTTATCTAGCAGTTTCAAGGAAGACCTTGTCACCTGCTGGACTTATTCCTTTGATGAAGGAGGATACCTTTGCTGAGCCTAAGTCTTTGGTTCCACGAGCAGATTTGCAGTGCCTCATGGAACGTTGGCCTTCGGTGTGTACCTCCCGACTTGGAATGACATCAGTATGTACTCATGCTATTTATACTACCGATGAGATGCCAGTGAGGTGTAGAGCGCACCGAGCCTCCCCACAAAAGAAGGCCTTAATACAAGGACACCTGCAGCAGATGATGAATGATGGAGTTATTGAACCATCTTCATCAGATTGGTCAGCTCCGTGGTTCTTATACCAAAGCGTGATGGAACACACCGGTTTTGTGTGGACTACCGACGGCTGAACAGTAAAACACGATTTGATGCCTACCCCATGCCACTGGTTCACGACATACTGGAGTCCTTAAACGGAGCAGCCATTTTCAGTTCGTTGGATCTCCGCTCTGGATACTGGCAAGTGGCTATGGAAGCAAACTCTATAAGAAAACGGCATTTGCTACACCCTTTGGTTTATACCAATTTAGGGTGATGCCGCTTGGTCTTAAAATGCTGCCGCAACCTTCCAGCGCCTTATGGAGCGGGTCCTGGGAGAGTGTAGAGGGAAATGCTGTTTCGTCTATATCGATGATATAATCATCTATTCACCCAGTGAGTCTCAGCACTTGAATGACTTGGAGTGTGTGATCAAGAAACTCAGCCAGGCACACCTTACTTTGAATCTGACCAAGTGTAAGTTTTTCAAACCACCTTAAAGTTTTTAGGTCATGTTGTGGCCAAGGAAGGAGTGTTTGGCGATCCTGACAAACTGAAAGCCATTCAAGAGTATCCTACCCCTACCAACCTTAAGGAACTACAGCGGTTCCTTGGAATGGCGGGTGGTATCATAAGTTTATACCCAGGTTTGCGGACATTGCATCACCTCTCAACCATTTAAAGAAGAAAGATGTCCATTGGGAATGGACATCAGCTTGCCAGTCCAGCCTGGAACAGTTGAAGAAAGTGCTTCAAGCCCCTCCAGTTTTGGCTCACCCTGACCTTTCTAAGCCCTTCCGGTTTATACTGATGCAAGCGAGGTGGGGCTTGGTGCGGTGCTAGTGCAGATGGATGAAGAAGAGGAGCATGTCGTTGCTTATGCTTCCAGAGTGCTGCAGGGGCAGAAAAAACTATTCAACTTCCGAGAAAGAATGTCTAGCGGTGGTATGGGCTGTTGAAAAGTGGCGACACTACCTAGAAGGAGTCGAATTCCAGGTGGTTACGGATCATGCTGCGCTGACATGGGCTTTAATGTACCAAAGGCTTCATCTCGATTGACCAGATGGACACTGCGGCTTCAACAGTTTACTTTACGGTCCTGTACAGGAAAGGCAGCATTAATATGGTGCCTGACGCCCTGTCTCAGATACCGAGCTCTGCTGCTGCAGTCTCAGCTGTGTGTTTAAAAAGTGGGTTGATGGCAGTGCTGACCTTCCAGTGACGCCGATGAATTGTCTACAGCACAGTCCAAGGATTCCACCATCACAGAACTTCTGAATAGTGTGGGTAAACGAGACACAGCGGAACTTAATCGGATCAGTTTCGTACAACAACAGGGTTTGGTCTACCGTCAGGTCCCCATCCGAGACGCCGGCCACAGATTTCAATTAGTTGTCCCTAATGTATACATTTCGAGTTTCTTGTTGTATTATCATGACAACCCATTGGGCGGACACTTAGGACGATGAAGACCTTGGCGCAGGATTCTGCAGGTGGCATGGTGGCCTGATGTTCGTAAAGACACATGGAAACATGTGAAAGAATGTATCATTTGTCAAAGATACAAACCAGCTAACAGTAAACCCCCAGGGTTAATGCAGTCCACCACAGTGAGTGAGCCCGAGAGAAGTTAGGAGTGGATTTGATGGGACCCTTTCCCCGAGTAAAAAGGCAACATCTACCTTTTAGTGATCATTGATTATTATTCTAAATGGGTTGAGCTTTTCCCACTTCGAACTGTAAAACTCCTGTCATCGCCCGGTGCTAACCCAGGAGGTTTTACCAGGTGGGGCACACCTCGCTACTTGGTGTCTGACCGAGGCCCTCAGTTTACCAGCCAGCTGTTAGAAGAAGTGTGCAAGTCTTGGGGCGTTGTTAAAAACTGACGACGGCTTACCACCCTCAGGCTTAACCTTACCGAGAGAGCCAATCGACCATCAAAACAATGATTGCATCATTTGTGGGTGAGAACCATCAGCTGTGGGATGAGTGGCTTCCCGAAGTTTCGCTTTCGCCATCAACTCCGCTTAAACATGAAACCACTGGCATGTCTCCAGCGGAATTGGCAGTGGGCAGAGTTCTCAAAGGCCCACTGGAACAGTTAGTGGCGGTGGCTCCCACTCCAGGTTCCCTCATTATACCCTCCTAGAACGCCAGCAAAAGATAGCCAAAGAAGTGCAGAAATGTGTTGGATTGGCGCAAGCACGCCAAGCAAAGAATTATAATTTACGACGTAAAAATGTTGTATGGGAAGTAGGAAAGTTAGTGTGGGTTAGGGCCCATCCGTTGTCTGATGCTGCTGCCCATTTTTCCTCGAGTTAGCGCCTAAGTGGTCCGTCCAGCCATGATTTTAAAAAATTAGGTCCTGTTAATTATCGTGTAGAATGGTGCGATTCATCCAAGAAAACAGATACAGTTAATGTAGTCAACCTGAAACCTTATTTTGGAGATAAACCCCTGGTACCTCCGGATGGGGGACTATGTGGCGATCACCCCATATGTGCTGCAATAAGCGCAGCCTCTGCTTTATTCTTAATTGAATAGCAGTAAGCCTGGCCAGGTTAGTTCGATTTCTTATATTCAAATTAAAGTTGGTAAAAGTGATCCCTGATTTTAATTTTCGCAAGACTGCCTAGTTTTATAAAGAAACACTTTAGGCGCCAGTTTACATGCATGAGGAAAAATTAAATATTTTGAAACTGCCCTTTAACTGTCTTTTTTCTATTGTGCTGGTTGGGAGTATTTGTCTAGGTCTGCTATGCATTGTGTTTTTGTATGTTCTTCGTATTTTTCCCCTTTGGCTATCCGTAGTTGGGAGGCGGGCTTATGCTCCTTTTGCTCATTGCCGCCAGTTCAAAAGGGGAACCAGTTTGGGCAACAGGGGGTCGTCGCCGTTTCTTTCTCCTACTCGTTGTCGCCGCTTTCTCTCCTACACACTCTCGCCGTTCTGATTTTTTATCAGAACTTTTGGTAGATGAGGAGTTTATATTTTTGGTTAGTCTGTGTTTTAAGGCAGGTCTATTCATCTGTTCAGCAGTATGTTATTTTGGTAAACAAGTCAAAATCTTCTGCTGCATTTAGATGTTTCCAGCACAGTCAAACTAACTGTTAGATTTTCTCTGAATCGTGTTTTTTTGTGGTTATTTTGTGACCGTTCTATCGCTGCTTTGGGATCTTCATTTTCTTTGCTGAAGAATACAGTTTGCCTGGACTTTTAAAACTACATAGTTTTAATGGAATCAAAGGGAAGACGTCTGCACAGCGGATTACAATCATCATCCGGGTGAGATCAAACCTTTTTGTTCTTTCATTTTTGTTACTATGTTTGCAGTTTTTTGTGAATGGCCATTCTGGTTTTGCATTGGATTTTGGATTTTTTATTTCTTGAACTTTTTTTCTTTTTGGATTTGTTTTTCATGAAGGGGACTGAACTATGGTTTAAAAAACCTGTGATTGGGTTAATTAACCCTTACCTGCTTCCACTGTATTGTCAATTGCTGGTTAAACTAATTTACCCTTTGTGCCTTGTGTGCTTCTGCTTTGCAAAGTGTTTGGATAGTGTTTGCTGTTATAGGGCTGTGTTCAATTATGCAATGCTGTATCTCTTGATTTAAACAACCTGTTGGTTGGGTTAATTAACCCTTACCTGCTTACACTGTATTGGCAATTGCTGGGTAAACTAATTTGTTTTTTTTAGAGAGCCTCAGTGACATTACTATTGTACTGATATACTGTTTCATTTAGTCTATGCTCGTATGGTTGGTATACCTTTTGTTTACATTCTAGACTAACTTCTAAAACATTTTCTGGGTTAAGCATATTCCTCAGGTCCCCTTTTAAATCCCTCTTTTACGCTGTAACCTATTACTTGCTGTTTCCAATAAAATTAAATGGTTGCTTATGGAATCAGTATACGCTTATGGTCTAAGTGTCTAGTAGGAATACTAAGGAAGTTTGTTACAGCATGGCTTTGATTTCTACTCAAGCAGGTGCAGCCAGGGCAGCATTGCGGTCAAGGCTGATCAGCAGCAGGAAAGCAAACCCAGAGTCAGAAACTGCAGTTTTAAAGCACACTTTTATTACAGAGGAACAAATAAACAAGGGCACAGGGACCCAAAATGAAAGGTTCAAACAAAATCATAATCTAGGCTGGGCATTCGCCGTACCTTTACAAAACACCGTTGCAAACCCATACTCAAGCGGATATTATTGTTATTATTATTATTATATACGCTGTTAACACTGGCACAGACCCATCCCTGCCCAGCTTCAATACAAACCACACCTGCACGCTGTTAACACTGGCACAGACCCATCCCTGCCCAGCTTCAATACAAACCACACCTGCACGCTGTTAACACTGGCACAGACCCATCCCTGCCCAGCTTCAATACAAACCACACCTGCACGCTGTTAACACTGGCACAGACCCATCCCTGCCCAGCTTCAATACAAACCACACCTGCACGCTGTTAACACTGGCACAGACCCATCCCTGCCCAGCTTCAATACAAACCACACCTGCACGCTGTTAACACTGGCACAGACCCATCCCTGCCCAGCTTCAATACAAACCACACCTGCCGCTGTTAACACTGGCACGGACCACATCCCTGCCCAGCTTCAATACAAACCACCTGCGGCTGTTAACACTGGCACAGACCCATCCCTGCCCAGCTTCAATACAAACCACACCTGCACGCTGTTAACACTGGCACAGACCCATCCCTGCCCAGCATCAATACAAACCACGCCTGCACGCTGTTAACACTGGCACAGACCCATCCCTGCCCAGCTTCAGTACAAACCACACCTGCACGCTGTTAACACTGGCACAGACCCATCCCTGCCCAGCTTCAATACAAACCACACCTGCACGCTGTTAACACTGGCACAGACCCATCCCTGCCCAGCTTCAATACAAACCACACCTGCACGCTGTTATATGTAACAAAATGTTGCCTTTCATGGTCTTAAATAAGTATTTTCAAATAATTCACGATTTTTAAACATTTATTTTAAGCAGAAAAAAATAGCGTGGTCGCGTTCAAAATTTCTAATTTCGAGTTATTTATACAACAGATGCTCCTAAATATTTTAAAAGCTTAGCTGAAAAACAGTAAACGCTAAATTGTAGAAAGGAAATCATGCAGGTCAGTGTGTGTTCGATCATTTACTGGAAGCAAACTAAACCAGCTGTCCGGTTCCTAAAGGCAGTGTAACAGGGAGAGAGTCCATAAGGGGAAGCGTTTGCTGGATTTATTTACGTGATAATATGGAAATGGAAATTTTCACAGGGATCTTTCACAGAAATCATTCAAACTGTCTGTGTCTGTCCTGGTTTGAACTGCAGTCTGACAACGATCGCTGTGTCCCAGTTTGACTTGCACAGTCTTATCAACGATCGCTGTGTCCCAGTTTGACTTGCACAGTCTTATCAACGATCGCTGTGTCCCAGTTTGAATTGCACAGTCTATCAACGATCGCTGTGTCCCAGTTTGAATTGCACAGTCTGATCAACGATCGCTGTGTCCCAGTTTGAATTACACAGTCTGATCAACGATCGCTGTGTCCCAGTTTGACTTGCACAGTCTATCAACGATCGCTGTGTCCCAGTTTGACTTGCACAGTCTATCAACAATCAGCTGTGTCCCAGTTTGACTTGCACAGTCTTATCAATGATTGCTATGTCCCAGTTTGAATTGCACAGTCTTATCAACGATCGCTGTGTCCCAGTTTGAATTGCACAGTCTATCAACGATCGCTGTGTCCCAGTTTGAATTGCACAGTCTATCAACGATCGCTGTGTCCCAGTTTGAATTGCACAGTCTATCAACGATCTCCCTGTCTCTTGTTTCTCCAGATGAGGAAAGCTGAAGGAGGTTTGAGAAGCGGGGAGCAGCGGATCCAGCCCTCTGGTGCCAGGAAGAAACCACACTGTCAGGGGATGAAAACAATCACACAAACAAGCAAAGCATCTAGATCCTAAAATAAAATCAATTGGACTATATGAAAGACTTTGAGTGCTTTATTTTGTATTGACACCTTTCTGCAATGTGATTCTGTTTGGTATCTGACCATGTGGTGCTCAACTCTGTTGAAGTTATCTATGATAGGTTAGCCCGTATTTTCAATGCTTTTACTTGTCTTTTTAATTCCTTCCTCTTTCTTGAAAGGGTAGAACATAATTTTACAGAGCCTTGTGAAAACTGGAGGGTACATTGAAAGATGATATGCAATGGAAAACATGTCCGACCAGAGGGTCGTTGAATTGAAACCCTTTCAAAATAAAAATCCCCTGTCAATTCTGTAAATCAGTTTTTCATTTTGCACTTTGAATTTCATTTTGAATTATCCGGGTTTAAAAGGCATGTCGTATGCAGACAGGCTCAAAGAATTGAATCTGTTCAGTCTTGAGCAAAGAAGACTACTGCGGCGATCTGATTCAAGCATTCAAAATCCTAAAAGGTATAGACAATGTCGACCCAGAGGACTTTTCAACCTGAAAAAGAAACAAGGACCAGGGGTCACAAATGGAGATTAGATAAAGGGGCATTCAGAACAGAAAATAGGAGGCACTTTTTTACACAGAGAATTGTGAGGGTCTGGAACCAACTCCCCAGTAATGTTGTTGAAGCCGACACCCTGGGATCCTTCAAGAAGCTGCTTGATGAGATTCTGGGATCAATAAGTCTCCAGACAAGCTTCCCAACGCCAGCACTGTGTGTGTGTGTCAGCACCTGTGTGTGTGATTGTGTGACTGTGTCAGTACCTGTGTGTGTGTCTGTGGGTCTGTGTGTGTGTGTATGTGTGTGTGGTTGTGTGTGTGTGCGGGTCAGTACCTGTGCGTGTGTGTGTGTGCGTGTCAGTACCTGTGTGTGTGTGTGTGTGTGTGGGCAGTACCTGTGAGTTTGTTTGTCAGTACCTGTGTGTGTGTGTGTGTGCGTGTGTGTGTGTGTGTGTGTGTTTGTGTCAGTATCTCTGTGTGCGGGTCAGTATCTGTGTGTGTGTGTGCGTGTCAGTAGCTGTGTGTGTGTGTGTTTGTTTGTGTCAATACCGTTTGTGTGAGTGCATGTGATTGTGTGTGTGTGTGTGTGTGTGTCAGCACCTGTGCGTGTGTGTGTGTGTAGTACCTGTGTGTGTGTGTGTGTGTGTCAGTACCTGTGTGTGTGTGTGTGTGCGTGTCAGTACCTGTGTGTGTGTGTGTGTGTGTGTGTGTCAGTACCTGTGTGTGTGAGTCAGTACCTGTGTGTGTGTGTGTGTGTGTGTGTCAGTACCTGTGTGTCAGTACCTGTGTGATGTCGTGTACCTGTGTGTGTGTCAGTACCTGTGTGTGTGTGTGTGTGTGTGTCAGTACCTCGTGTGTGTGTGTGTGTGTGAGTCAATACCGTTTTGTGAGTGCATGTGATTGTGTGTGTGCGTGTCAGTACCTGTTTGTGTGTGTGTGTGTGCGTGTCAGTACCTGTGTGTCAGAACCTGTGTGTGTGTGTGTGTGTGTGTGTGCGTGTCAGTACTTGTATGTGTGTTTGTGTGTCAGTACCTGTTTGTGTGTGTGCGTGTCAGTACCTGTGTGTGTGTGTCTGTGTGTCAGTACCTGTGTGTGTGTGTGTGCGTGTGTTTGTGTGTGTGTGCGTGTGCGTGTCAATTCCTGTG
>CM060277.1:4281400-4376400 GCA_030684275.1 Acipenser oxyrinchus oxyrinchus | reverse complement strand
TCTATAGTCCCTGCTCTATGGTCCCTCCTCTTTGCTCCCTCTTCTGTCCTTCCTGTTCCCTCCTCCCTCTATACTCCCTCCTTCCTGCTCCCTCCTGTATGCTCCCTCCTCCATCCTCTTGTATGCTCCCTCCTCCCTGCTCCCTCTGTATGATCCCTACTGCTCCCTGCTCCCTTCTGTATGCTCCCTCCTCCATACTCCCTCCTGTATGCTCCCTCCTCCCTGCTCCCTCCTGTATGAACCCTACTGCTCCCTGCTCCCTCTTGTATGCTCCCCCCTGCTCCTCCTGTATGCTCCCTCATCCCTGTTCCCTCCTCCTCTATGCTCCCTGCTCCCTCCTGTATGCTCCCTACTGCTCCCTCCTCTGTCCTGTTGCTCCCTCCTCCCTGCTTTCTCCTATATGCTCCCTCCTCCCTGCTCCCTCCTCCCTGCTCCCTCCTCCTCCATGCTCCCTCCTCCTCCTGCTCCCTCCTCCTCCTCTCTCCCTCCTGCTCCCTCCTGTATGCTCCCTCCTCCTGGTCCCTCCTCCCTCCTGTATGCTCCCTCCTCCCTGCTCCCTCCTGTATGCTCCCTCCTCCTCCTCCTTCTCCCTTTTCCTTTCTTATGCTCCCTTCTCCCTCCTTTATGCTCCCTCCTCCATGCTCCCTCCTGTATGTTCCCTACTCCATCCTCCCTCCACCCTCATCCCTCCTGTATGCTCCCTACTCCTTGCTCCCTCCTCCCTACTTCATTCTCCCTCCTCCCTGCTCCTTCTCCCTCCTCCTGCTATGCTCCCTCCTCCTCCTCCCTGCTCCAGGCTCCCTGCTCCCTCCTCCCTGCTTTTTTTTTTATAGACCAGTATATTTAGACTGTAATAATTCAGATTGATAATCAATAGATTTGATCTATAATTCTTACTTGAGATTTATTTCTGACTTTGGATAAGTTCTCTCTTTTTATTTTTCTGTCTTCAATAAACTGCTGCTGCTATTAATTAAACCCTCTTGCTGTTTGATTGTTTTGTTCATTATAATTCCTCGATCTTATCAAACTTCTTCAATTGGAACCAATCAAATGCAGCTCTGCATACAATTACAGTTCACTTAATGTTCCTACAGGGTATGTGTTGCCATTTTACCCACTCAGACCCCTTGCTTACTAAATATCTTCAATAGAATATCATCCACTCTTCAAATATCTGTCTAATATTTTAATGAGCAATCCATCCCACAAGTGCAGTGATACTGCAATATACATTTACTACCAGCACAGGATGACTGGGAGGGATAGCTGTTCATTTTACCCCACAACTGGTTTCACATGCATTGTACATGTATTAAAAGATGGGATGATTATCTATTCAGGGATACCAAGATATTTAGGGAGAGAAAGGTCTGAGTGGAAAAACAGGCAACAAATGCCCCTCCCCAGTCATTCTGCATGTATTCATCTGAACCAATACTTGTTGGAGAGGAGTGTAGATTAATGGCTTCACAATTACTAATAAATAATAATAATTGCTGCCCTCAAGCTCCACCCCTCCCTGTTCTGTAGTGTTAGCTCTTCTCACAATGGAGTGACACATCTTTCAATCAAATGTTTCAGTGAAAACAGACTTACATTTTAAAACTCAGCTCTGTTCCTTGGCTCTGGAGCCTGCAGACTGTAAACTGCAACTTCATTCACTGGGCAGAAAAAGAGAGAGAGAAATAGAATTGAAACATACAACAGTCATTGTCTGCTGCATCCTCAAATCACTCCCGCCTCCCTGCTTCATCAGTCCCTGTTCCCTGCTCCCTCCTCCCTGCTCCCTCTTCCATGCTCCCCCGTTACTGCTCTCTCCTCCCTTCTCCCTCTATGCTCCCGCGCTAATCTTCTTCGCTCCTTCCTCCCTGCTCCCTCCACAGTTCTCGCTCCTCTATGCTCCATCCTCCCTATTCCCTTCACCCTCCTGTGTGCTCCCTCCTCCCTCTCCTCTGATCCCTCCTCCATGCTCCCTTCTCTCTGTTCCCTCCTCCCTCCTCTTTACTCCCTCCTCTATGCTCCCTGCCTTTTTATAGACAGGTGTATTTAGACTGTGATGTTTAAGGTTGATAATCAATAGATTTGATCTATAATTCTTACTTGAGATTTATTTCTGACTTTGGATAAGTTCTCTCTTTTTATTTTTCTGTCTTCAATAAACTGCTGCTGCTATTAATTAAACCCTCTTGCTGTTTGATTGTTTTGTTCATTATAATTCCTCGATCTTATCAAACTTCTTCAATTGGAACCAATCAAATGCAGCTCTGCATACAATTACAGTTCACTTAATGTTCCTACAGGGTATGTGTTGCCATTTTACCCACTCAGACCCCTTTGCCCAACAGTACAGTGTCCATATTAGGACACCCTTGTGCATCAAACATACAGCAGTCATTGTCTTCTCCATCCTCACATCACTCCATGCTCCCTGCTCCCTCCTCTCGCCTCCCTGCTACCACCTCCCTGCTTTGTTCTCCATGCTTCCTGCTCCCTCCTGTCTCCTTCCTGCTTCATTTGTCCCTGCCCTTTCATCCCTGCTCCCTCGTGTATGGACACTCCACCCTGCTCCCTCCACCCTGTTCCCTTCTCCCTCTATGCTCCCTCCTCCCTGCTACCTCCTCCATGCTCCCTGCTCACTCCTCCCTGCTCTCTCCTTCCTGCTTCCTCCTCTCTGCTCCCTCCTCCATTTACCCTCCTCCCTGTTCCCTTCTCCCTCCTCCCTGCTACCTCCTCCATGCTCCCTGCTCATTCCTCCCTGCTGCAATATTCATATAGCCAGCAATCTGCAAGAGGTCTTTATTAATGTCTTGCAAGTCCTGCCCCTCCTCAAGCCATGGTCTATTTGAGAAATCTCTACCAAAGGAATCTATTTCACACCAACCTGTTGTGGTTATTTTGACTAATTCTCCCTTGCAGAAGTCCTCAATATGGTCTTTAAGTTCAGATACAGCTTTCCTCACAGCCCCAAAAGAGATGTCTGTATTGACAGTAACGCTGGGTAAGTCTCCAGCTTCAGGAGGGGCACAGAGAGACTGGAAATTCTACAACAGGAAAGTGGAGAAAATGAGTTTTCAGTGAAACAGAATGGGGTCCAAAACATTCCTGGGGAAAAGCAAGGATTCATTCAATTGGAGAGGTCTGTCTGAAACCGTCCCAGTTATGGACTTGAGATTTTCTAACAAGCAGTGATGTTACCTGTAGAAAATGGATGTGATCCTCTGTCTCTGAAAGCTGTTTCAGCTCAGCGTTTCTCCTCCTTAGCTCAGCAATCTCCTGCTCCAGTTTCTTCATGCGTCCTTCAGCCTGATTCACTGCAGCCTTCTCGTTAGCTCCAATCAGCTCAATAACCTCAGTGTGGATCTTCTCAATGGATCGGATCAGCTCAGTAAAGATCTTCTCACTTTCCTTTATTTCTATGCATGCAGATCTCTGAGTGAAAGAACACAGTAGAGGAGACATGGTTAGAATTGATATCAAAACACATCAGGCATAGACAGTAAACTTCTGTAGATGTGTTCCAGTCCATCTGTTAATAATAATAATAATAATAATAATAATAATAATAATAATAATAATAATAATCCCCTCTTGTCAATACCCACTTTCAGTGACTCCACAGCCTGTTTCAGCTCCTCAATTTCTTTCAGTCTCTCCTGGATTCTCTGTTGTATTTCTGTCTGTGTCTCTCCCAGCTGCTTCTGTGTAGAAACACAGTGACACAGTGACATTTCTGATGGGGCATTGAGTGATATCCTGTCACACCCAACACAGGCCTGTTTAAGTATGCTATTGAAACTAACAGAATCAATTTAGTTTAAATATATTTTCTATTTTCTTGTCCCCTTACCTCTTTACAATGTTTTCTATAATTCTGAGTGGTTCTCGAATATAATTTGTTCTTCAGTTCTAGTTGCACACCATATACATCTGTAGCACAGGCTAGATCAGACAACATGTGTGTATAGTAGTAAGATACAACACCATCTAGTGCACAGCTGCCAGCAATACAAAAGGACACTTGATCCACAGTAGCTGTCCACTAGATGGTACTGTTTCATACTAGTAACATGCAGCTCTGCCAGTGCAGATAGATGCGTATGTGTCACTTTTAAAGGCATGGGCACAGCAGCTCTGCCAGTGCAGATAGATGTGTATGTGTCACTTTTAAAGGCATGGGCACAGCAGCTCTGCCAGTGCAGATAGATGCGTATGTGTCACTTTTAAAGGCATGGGCACAGCAGCTCTGCCAGTGCAGATAGATGCGTATGTGTCACTTTTAAAGGCACGGGCACAGCAGCTCTGCCAGTGCAGATAGATGCGTATGTGTCACTTTTAAAGGCATGGGCACAGCAGCTCTGCCAGTGCAGATAGATGCGTATGTGTCACTTTTAAAGGCACGGGCACAGCAGCTCTGCCAGTGCAGATAGATGCGTATGTGTCACTTTTAAAGGCACGGGCACAGCAGCTCTGCCAGTGCAGATAGATGCGTATGTGTCACTTTTTAAAGGCACGGGCACAGCAGCTCTGCCAGTGCAGATAGATGCGTATGTGTCACTTTTAAAGGCACGGGCACAGCAGCTCTGCCAGTGCAGATAGATGCGTATGTGTCACTTTTAAAGGCATGGGCACAGCAGCTCTGCCAGTGCAGATAGATGCGTATGTGTCACTTTTAAAGGCATGGGCACAGCAGCTCTGCCAGTGCAGATAGATGTGTATGTGTCACTTTTAAAGGCATGGGTACAGCAGCTCTGCCAGTGCAGATAGATGCGTATGTGTCACTTTAAAGGCACGGGCACAGCAGCTCTGCCAGTGCAGATAGATGCGTATTGTCACTTTTTAAAGGCATGGGCACAGCAGCTCTGCCAGTGCAGATAGATGCGTATGTGTCACTTTTAAAGGCACGGACACAGCAGCTCTGCCAGTGCAGATAGATGCGTATGTGTCACTTTTAAAGGCATGGGCACAGCAGCTCTGCCAGTGTAGATAGATGCGTATGTGTCACTTTTAAAGGCATGGGCACAGCAGCTCTGCCAGTGCAGATAGATGCGTATGTGTCACTTTTAAAGGCACGGGCACAGCAGCTCTGCCAGTGCAGATAGATGCATATGTGTCACTTTTAAAGGCACGGGCACAGCAGCTCTGCCAGTGCAGATAGATGCGTATGTGTCACTTTTAAAGGCACGGGCACAGCAGCTCTGCCAGTGCAGATAGATGCGTATGTGTCACTTTTAAAGGCATGGGCACAGCAGCTCTGCCAGTGCAGATAGATGCGTATGTGTCACTTTTAAAGGCACGGGCACAGCAGCTCTGCCAGTGCAGATAGATGCGTATGTGTCACTTTTAAAGGCATGGGCACAGCAGCTCTGCCAGTGCAGATAGATGCGTATGTGTCACTTTTAAAGGCATGGGTTTTGTTTACTATATATCAAAACACAATTATTAAAGTCTTGTTTTAAATATGATGCATTAGTTTATTAAGGATATATTATGATCCCTGTGCTGCAATCATTGTTACAATATATTAAAGAGGCCCTGGGTGAAGGAGGCAGCACTGGGTGAAGCTCGCTCCGTCCTCCGGCTGCAGCACCAATTTTCCAAGCGAGGATCATATTTCCACCACATCACTACAAACACAAGCATGGCTGGCTCTTGGTTTAATGAAATTAATAAACACTGAAAAACAGAAGCTCTGTGTATATTTATATCATATTAATCTTGTATATTGAATATCATATTAATCTTGTATATTGTATATCATATTAATCTTGTATATTGAATATCATATTCATCTTGTATATTGTATATCATATTCATCTTGTATATTGTATATCATATTAATCTTGTATATTGTATATCATATTCATCTTGTATATTGTATATCATATTCATCTTGTATATTGTGTATCATATTAATCTTTGTCTTTTCTGCTTTTTTAAATGAATTAACTTTGCTGGTAATGTAATTTTTAAACTGTTACCAATTAACCTATAATATCTTAAACAATGCAACTGATATATATATTTTTTTAAGTTGCAATATACATATAAAAACACTAGGAATATAAATCATGCTAATTTTACACTACAAATTCCAATGCACCACAAAACAGCTGAACAAATCCTTCTTACCCTGTGAGGCAGTGCTGAGGTCCTGCACGTGTAAATAGTGTGTTTTTGCTTGATTGTAAATTATGTTTTTGATGATCAAGTTTGTGCTAGATATGCCAGGGCATATTCAAATCCAGATGTGGAATGCAGCCATGTGTAAATTGATTAATTAATTATCAATTAGCCCCGGCCACATGCCTTTAAAAAGGGGCTGAAGTTTCTTGGTTCTACAAGCAGGGATACAGACTGTCTGGGAAGGAGAGTGTTGCTGTAGGATCCTCACGACTGCGTGTGTTAACCAGGGGGAGAAAAACACAAGAGGAAAAATGTATCTCGGATCACTGTGTGAGTTAACCAGGATCGCTAGCACTGGAAGGAATAGGGAACAAGTTTAGGGGATTTTAATCCCACCCAAGTCTAGAGAGGAGGTGTCAGGGAGACTGTTCCTGGAGCGGGACCTCCTTTCTTGTTTGGTCAGCTTTTATTTTCTAGTTGTTTTCAAGCAGTGTTTTGTTTTGAATGTTTTGTGTTTTTGTATCAAAGAAAACCTCCTGTGTCTCTCCTGTCAATCAGCGATAGCCACGCCCCTAACAACACCCCTGTTACACCCTGAAATACATTGTAGTGCATCATAGTTTAGATAGAGCAATTAAAAACTAGGGCTCTTTAAATAGCTCTTAATATACAATTAAAATCTGATCTGATGTGAAACTGTATAACCTAGTAAACAGACATGTTAAATATCCCTGGGAATTCTTATCTTCTAGGATAGCTACAAGGAAATGGTTCAAACCCTTACCTGTTTCACACTCCTTTCTTTCTCAGCTGAGACTGTATCATGGCTCTTGTGTTCCTCGTCTGTACACAACACACAAACACAAGTCTGATCGGTTCTGCAGAAGACCTCCAAAACCTTCTGGTGTTCAGCACAAAGCTTCTGCTCCAGATCTCCAATTGCATTGATCAGCTTGTGCCTCTTGAAAGCAGCCCCCTCATAGTGTGGCTTGACGTGTGTTTCACAGTAAGAGGCCAGGCACGTCAAACAGGATTTCACAGCTTTGAACTTTCTCCCAGTGCAGAAATCACACGGCACATCTCCAGGTCCAGCATAACTTTGAGCAGGAGGAGGATTGAGTCCTGTCTTCTTTAATTTCTCCACAACTTCAGCCAGCATGGTGTTTCTGCC
This sequence comes from Acipenser oxyrinchus oxyrinchus, assembly GCA_030684275.1. NCBI lineage: Eukaryota > Metazoa > Chordata > Actinopteri > Acipenseriformes > Acipenseridae > Acipenser > Acipenser oxyrinchus. Next base: position 4,369,103 of record CM060277.1, on the reverse strand, counting down.
CAGATCAGGCCTTGGGGTAAAGGTCTTTCTGCACTGGGGGCAGCTGTAGACACCTGTATGATCAGTCTGATCCCAGCAGTTCTTAATACACCCCATACAGTAACTGTGTCCACATGCTGTAGTGACTGGGTCCTTCAATAGCTCCAGACACACTGGACAGTTCAAGTGTTTATTTTGTTTATTTTTGTTTATTTAGCAGACACCTTTATCCAAGGCGACTTACAGAGTCTAGGGTGTGTGAACTATGCATCAGCTGCAGAGTCACTTACAACTACGTTTCACCCGAAAGACGGAGCACAAGGAGGTTAAGTGACGTGCTCAGGGTCACACAATGAGTCAGTGGCTGAGGTGGGATTTGAACCGGGGACCTCCTGGTTACAAGCCCTTTTCTTTAACCACTGGACCACACTGCCTCCTCTGACCACAAGTTTGAAGCCATCTTGCTGCAGTGAGACCGAGGGACTGACGATTTCACAAGAAACGAACCTTCACTGCGCTGATTTCCTGGAATTGAGTAAAGCTCTAAGAGGCGGGGTTTGGGACTGAGGCCAGGTTTAGACAAGCAGGCTGAGCAGAGACTGCTGAATCAGTGTGAGAGGGGCGGAGAGGAGAGAGTGGGACAGGAGTTTGAGAATGGCACCCTCTGTCACAACGCTCCTTCAAGACTGAAGCTTTCTCCCAATGGGACAGGCCCATTCCCAGTAGAGACTCTGAATGCGGGCGGGACACTGGCCACACAAACAACCCCACCTCCTTCCAAGAACCCAGTCCTATATACAGGACACGTGATGGGCTTGCATGAGAAATCCTGGAGTGAGTCAGAAGAGATCTTTCCTTTCTACTGGAGAGAAATCGAGGACTCTCAGTATATCTGCAGGGACATGTCATGTGTTCTTCATGAGTGATGAAAGGCTTTGCAATGATAAGCTGTGAAGCTCTTTGGTCCTTCATCACACCTGCAGAAATATCTGGAATGGACTGACGGTTCAGCTTTGGGTTTTCACTTCTCAAAAGACATACAGCACTCACCAGATCCTCTTCACTTGCATTAGCTGGCAGAGTTATTGAAATCATGCTGTAGTTTGATACAGATTTGTTCTTCTAATATTGTGGAGTGTAGAAAAGGTATAGTGATTCAAGCAGCACTATCACTATACACCAGAGGTGAAGTCTGAGTTTGCTCTGCAGCTCTCCTTCACAAAAGGTTTGACTTGGTTTACCATATGAATAAACTTCAGCTTGGGTGTCAGTGTTCGCAGTGACATCACAGGCACTGTGACATCACAGTGAAGTCAGAACGTTCAGTTTCCCAGCAATGACAGACACAACAGAACAGCACAGACCTGTCAGCACTTACTGATGCTAGACCCCTGCGATATGAGAACCAGGCAGAGCCGCAGTGACTGCTTCAGTTGTTCTCCAGATCCCTGGCATGGATTCTGGGATGTATAAAAGCTGCATCTCCCTGTTGCCAGTCAGTTTCAGTTCCAATGGTAGAACAGCACATCAGATCCTATTGCAGTGACTTTGAGAGAGGGCTGCCAGTAGGAAGTGCTCACTTCACTGCCTTATCCAAGACTGCACACAATCCTGATGTCTCATTCACAAGGAACAACAGTCTCCACAGTGATAGGACTCTCTCTATGTGTGGATCATTCTGGAGACTTCCACCCCAATGCAATAACATACAAGTTCCCTGAAGGAATTAGAGGCTGGTGGGAATCACTGAGGAATAATCATGTATCCCTCCAGAACAATTTAAACACCTTGCAGACTCTCAACCTGCCAGGACCAATCACTGGCATCCTAGCTGGCCTTGGTGACCCTGCACCCTACTGACAGTGGTAAGGCAGGTTTATCAGTGGTATGGCAGGTGATTCAGTTCCATGGGGGTCCTACACCCTACTGACAGTGGTATGGCAGGTGATTCAGTCCCATGGTGTCTGTTTTGACACTGATGTGCTCGTCTGTCTGTTTATATGTTGTTTCTTGAAGGGTTTTTAGGCTCCTCTGTAACAGTTCGTTCTTCACTCTTCAATAATAGCAATGCATTGGAGCAGCTGTCCAGCAGATATTTCACATGATTCCCTTTGATTGGAATTGAAGCAGCTCACTGTCACTCTGTCACTGTGTAATATTGCATTATACTGGAGAGGAATCCTGGGTTTGTCTTCAGGCATTGCTCTCTGATGAAAGCCAAGCTGACGTCAGAGCGTTTTAAAATGCTGAAGAAACCAGTTTGCAGCTCTGAGTGTGGCTCTTAATTATTACCAATGCTTCTGATTATTTTACGGTCGCACCAGAGTTAAGCAACATCACTTGTGTTGAGTGAAAATCTGAAAATATCACTTTTTAATTCAGTAAGATGATGATGTATTTTCTTTGCTTGTATTTATTTCTGTTAATTTTCACAGTGAAATAATTCCAATAGATGTGGCAAAGGTTTAGTATAAAAAGTCTAATTCAAATCCAACACATCTTACCATGCAATCCCCTCCTCTCACACATCATGTGTTATATATTATATTTGAAATGGTGAGGATACACAGGACCTTATTATCACAGCGTTTGCGACTTGTAACATTAGAGCTATCAGGGTCGTTACTGATCTGAACAGCAATGCAGGGGGATTCCTCAGTGCTGTAAAATGCTCTAAAAAAAACACCTTGATCAAAGGGAAGCCGATATCCAAACACCCTTGTATTGTAGAGACTAATCTGCAGTTCTTTGTTTCTCCCAGCAGGGGGTGATAATGACTCGGTGTTGGAGGTATTTTAACCCCTTCACTTCTCACTTTCAGTTCTAGATTTCTTCAATGGTGACAAAAATGAGACAAAAACATAGGAGAACCTGCTACATGCAGCACACACTTTTGTGTCATCCACAGGCCTGATTGAATTGGTATCCCTGACATGTATTGTGTGATGTGTAAAAGATGCATCTCCCTGACACAAGTCCGTTTCAGTCACGATGGGACCACAGGGCAACAGATCTGACAGACTTTGATAGAGGGCTGATAAGAGGTGCTTGGTTGGCTGGTGCTTCCATTTTCAAGGCGGCACAAATTACTACTGAGGCTTTTTCACAAGGAACAGTCTCTAAAGTGATGTGACTCTCTCTATGTATGGGCCATTCTGACTTGACTGCAGATTTCCACCCCCAATACAACACAACCTGAAGGAATTAGAGGCTGGTAATCATTGAGGAATGGTCCCGTATCCCTCCAGCACAATTTAAAAAGCACCTTGCAGAATCGCTACCTGCCACGTCCAATCAGTGCCGTGCTGGCTGCCCATGGTGGCCCTACACCATATTGACACTGCTATGGCAGGTGTTTCTGTTTTTTGTACAAATAATGAAAAACCTTTTTCAATAAGCAGATTAATTTAAAATACTAAATAAATGACCCAGACAATGAAGTGTAAATCATGTGTGTTTAATGTGATTTGTCCTGATTTGTTTACAGCTAATATACAGTTTTATATTTTTATGTATTGCAGATTTCTTATATCATCTATTCAGTGTTTATAACACATTATAAATGCTGTTACTACCCTGTATTACCGTATTACTTCAATTTGGCGTTGCTGCGTTTATTTTAAATTGATCAAGATGACTGCGGCGCTTAAGAGTGCAGCCTTTATACGAGGGCGATCTTTATTAATACGATTTTCAAACGCTGCCGATATGTTATTACATGACTCATGACATTTTAGAAGTCATGCGGCTGCTTATTTTCTGTAATACGGTAGCCTACCTGTATGTAGCAGCATGTGTGGCTATGACAGTTACCGAGAGCCTATTAGGTGGGAGTTGAAAGGTCAGGGGAGTACTGTACCAGCGAATCAGGAGTGTGTATTGGTTGTTAAGGGGCAGGACAATGCTGGTGCGGCAGTGGAGTCCAAGAGTGTGACGTAGATGTTCTTCTGCCCAAAAAAATCACCTCAAAATATCAGTTTGATTTCTGTAAAAACTACAATATATCCTACTCGTTTTTTTCTCACTGTGACTTGACTGTTTGTAATTTCTCTGCAAGAGAAATCGATACTAAATCTTCTCATAGATAGTAAGCACATTGCTTCTATTTGTACAGGAATTACAATTGAATTAAAACCCACCTATAGGATCTTCAGAAGCACTGCTGTTCTGGAAGCAGTTTATCTGGGATTTTCTTTCAGAACTGTACTACCATTAAATAAAATGTGCTCACTATGTGTGTGTACATTAGTTTGTAATTTTCATGCTGGATTGAGGGGGTGTTGCTGTACAGTCAGTGTTGCGTGTTTATTTGTTTACTGTGTGTGTGTTTTTTGTAGGGGGAGACAAAATACCCAAACGTTTTTTTATTGACAGCGGCGTTTATTCAAGGGGGTCCTCTATTATAAAGCTGATATCTGACTGCAGCGTCAATACGAGGACGTCTTTCATTTGAGGGCGGCCCTAATTTGAAGTAATCCGGTATTTTGTTTTTCTGTGATGAGTATCACAGTGAGCATGCACATTGAAATGTATTCTTACATATCACTAATCATTGAAAGCACACATTTAAAATGAAATCTAAAGAAATATGCTATACAATAAAATAATCAGATAAACTTTCATTTCCCTAAAAAACAAAATCAATATGCAATTTATCAAATAAATTCTGTACTTTATGCTTGTGACATGTAAAAATTCTGCAACAAAGTCCTTAATTCCAAATGCCCAGTATACTGGACTGCATTTGTTTTGTTGAAAAAAAAACTAAATACCAACATTGAAACATTATTCATTATTTATATCTTGTAGCATCAGCAGGTTCTTAGAAAAAGATCAATGTACGAAAGTAGAAAAAATATTGAAGGTAATATTTAAAAACGTAATCTGTTTGCATTGTCAGACAAGGCGCTTCGCTGCTGTAAGTCTCCATTTCCACCTTCTTTTGATTGATTAACACAAACGCCTTCTGAAAAACAGCGCACCAATAGAAAGCCTAGGAGTCCAGCAGCTACAGGTAGTGGACAAAAAAATGGAAACACCTGGTAAATGAGGGACACCAAGTATATTGAAAGCAAGGGCTTCTACACAGGTGTGGCTCATGCGTTAATTAAGCAAATAACATCCCAGCATGCTTAGGGTCATGTATAAAAATGCTAGACAGGCCTGGTTGCCTATAATTCTGGCTCACATGGCTGCAAGAGGAGACCTCAGTGACTTTGAAAGAGGGGTGATTGTCGGGGCGCGTTTGGTAGGAGCTTCAGTGACACAGACAGCTCAACTTGCTGATGTTTCACGAGCAACGGTGGCATGGAACTCCGAGGGAATGACATCATCAACAAAGGGCAACAGCGGGCGAAAACGCATACTCCAGGATCGTGATACCCGTGCATTCATTCCAAGCGCAGAGGCAAAACAGACGAGCAACTGCAGATCAATTAACTGCAAATTTCAACCTGGGGCGCGAGCGGCCAGTTTTATCAAAAACGGTCCATCGAGAACTCCACAGAGCGGGATACCATAGTGGCCCAACGCCCTATTAAGTGACTTTACATCGGGGTTTCCATTTTTTGTCCACTACCTGTATCTGCACATACTGGTTGCCGTCCTGCTGATCTGTGCAATGCAAATCTCAAAAGAAAAATATCCAGTGTACTGCACGCTTGTAAGGAGGAGGATAAGCATTATTTTACTCTTACAATACACTAGAAAAGTGACCGTGTCGCATTCTTAGCAATGACTTCTTAACCACAAGCCTGCTTCTAAACAAACCAACAACACTGTAGTACAGTCAGACATGGGGTCAAATGCATTTAAATGCAAATGTCTTCATGTATTTGAAATTCTGAATTTGCTCGATGCAAATGTGATGCATTTACTACCAAACGAAATACAAATATGTGACAAACACCAAATGCATTTCAAATACTCTTCCATACAATAGTTCTAAATTGATGGAGCTCTGAATTACTTCATTGAACCCTCAATTAAAAATAATAATTTGCCTTTCAATAGCTTTTCAATTATTTTTAGCTCTTAAATGGCTAGATAATAAACATTTACTTTTCAAAAGTGGAGTCCTTCAGGTTTGTATCTTTCAGGTTTATAAACCTTACTTGCAGCAATACTGAAAAGTCTCTACTTTATTATCAGTAGCAGTAGTCGTAGTATTGAATAGTATTTAAATGCATTTGAAATGTTTTTGAAGCTTTCCCATGATTTGAAATGCAAATGCTTGTATTTCAGAATGCAAATATCAAGTCAAATGCAAATAGTTCAACAGTTTGCATTTAAATTTGCATTTGACCCCAAATCTGAGTACAGCACCTCCTCGCTATGATGCTGTGGCAGGATGGCTGCAGTGGTGACGTCACACCTGGAAGAAGACGCAAACACACAGCAGCTGGGGCAAAACCCGAGACGCGAATGCACTCGGTTTCTTTATTAAATAATGAAAATAAAAGAGTTAAACAAAACAGGCACAAGGGCCAAACAAACAAGTAAGTGTCGTGCTGGCTAAGCCAGTATGTTTTAGCAATTGTTATTTTTAAATTGTGTCTCCGCTCTTTCTCCCCGTACCTCCTCTCTGTACACCCAACCCCGAGTGGATGAAAACATGCTGCTTTTACAGAGACTCGATTGCTAATCAATCATTCAATTGGAATCTCGGTACAACTGCACATTAATTAATTAAGTGCAATCCCGTGACACACAGTATACACATTTTATCTGCACGTGAAGTGATGTGCAATCCTCGTGCCTAAATACAAATCTACATTTGAAATCACTCGTGTTACACAGACCCATTTATATCCCGTGTACCAATGATTATACACCAACATTTAACACACTACATGCAAAAAATACTAGAAATCCGTTTGCATTGGAATGACGCAGAAAAACACAGAATGTGCATTTTACACAGCATGAGCCAGAGGATCACAAAATATACATAAACTCCGTCATTGAATACGAGAGCACGCCAGATCAGGCTTTGTGCAGAACCAGATGTATGGTTGCAACGACAATGTGACATCACACTGCTCTGCATATAGATCTTATAATAGAAACTTATTCCAGCTACAGAAAGTTAAAACAAACAGAAATAAGCTTGCGTTTACATTGATCTTAACAAACATCCTCATCATTTCTACACAACGCTCACGTCGAGGGTTTGCATTCGCTCTTCTCCACTTCATGGCAGGGGAGCTAAAAAAAAAAACACATTAGGTTACCTCTGTAGAAAATAATGATGACTGTTATTGAAAGGGTTACTCTTGTATTGTGTTTCTGGTTTTTGTTGCAACCATCAAGCTATTAATCTGCTCGTTTACTGGTCTAAGTATTTGATTATTAGAAAAACAAAAAGTGAACACTTTTGCTCAGGGGCTTCACAATGTTTACAAGTAAAGTAAACTGTATCTTCAATAAGTAAAGACAGTGCTTCATTTAAATCATCAAATGAAAAATATACCCCCCAAAAATGTCTCTTAAAACCTTTTTCAAATGGCCACATAATTGAGCAATTAAGAGCTGGAGTTGGAATGGAATGCAGAACCGCTATGGTGGCCCTGGAGGAGTGGAATTGAAGAGCCTTGCTGTACAGTGTGATGTAATTAAACCGTGAGGCTTCAAAATAATCAACAATTACCTCTGAGAGAAGACTTAGAGCTCCGTCTTCCCATCTGTACAAAAATTGAGAAAAAGAAAGTCAATGAAAAACAAATACCTGACTGCCAGTACTAGTGTCTAAATACAACTAATTTCTAATATATATAAAAGGTGTATTCACAAAATGACATACTGCTGCAGGTTACTGTTTCTCAGTCATTACTGCGTGTACATTTTTTAAATTATTTGGAATCAATTATTTTACCCCCTGATAATGGCCAATTGTTTTTAAGACCTCACTGTTTCAACCCACGCAGTGACTCGGGAGAGGCAAAGATAAGCACACTCAAGCGTCCTCCCAAACGTGCCCCGTCAAACCAGCCACTTCCTCTCACACTGCAAGCTGACAGTGAAGCCAAACACACCTATCACGTCAGAAGACTAATGCAGATCTGGCTACGACACAGCTAGCTTGCAGGCGCAGGGCCACCCACAGGAGTTGCTGGTGCGCGGTGAGACAGGGATTACCCAGCCGACTCGAACCCTCCCCGCCCAGGCAGCGCTTGGCCAACCGTGCACCATCAAGTCAGCTGGGTAATCCTTGCCTGACTCTGCCAGGTGCCTGTGAGTCAGCTGTGCTGTCACCTGCGTAGTCCTCCAACGCGATAGGTCTGGTGACTTAGCTGTGGGCTTGCAGTGAAAAGAGGCCGGCTTGACATGCACATTTCAGAGGACGCTTGAGTGTGCTTGTCTTCACCTTTCCCCAGTCACTGCGTGGGGTTGCAATGGTGAGACAGGGTCTTAAAACCACTGGATATTCCAAACTGGGGAGAAAAGCGGGGTAAAAATAATTGCCGATTGCAAATAAATAATAAATAAATAAATAAACAAACACACGTACTTGTGAGGAAGTTGCGTATTGCTTTTTCTATCCCCTTCTTGGACAGTGCAGATGTACTGCTGGTGAAGATCACTAGTTTTCAGGACGGACATCACTTTGTACACTTCACCCTCTTTCTCTGCTGGTGCTGTTTCTGACTGGTCAGTCAGATTCTCTCCTTTCTCATTGGTCCACTGGACCTTCGGCTCACGATACCAGCCAGAAGAATTACAGGTAAAAGTGCTGGTCACAGAGTCGAAATACACTGTGGGATACTCAGGCTCTGATTGGATGAGAGGAGGGAGGAGGAAGAGGATATGGTTTTTTTTAGCAATAAACAATCATGAAAATGTGCAAATGTAGGTCATCATCATTTTTTATATATATATTTTAAATATAATGGTGTAATTATATGCTATTGCTTCAGCTATATCAGCTTTTCAACCCTGCTCTACCCCTGCCCTGCTGTTTTTTGTTCCAACATCTTACCAAAGGAAGTTGCTTCTTTTTACCCTTATCATTGAGTTAACAAACAACATCAACTGATCTCACCTGATTCTTTTTGAACCTGCACTAACCACCAAATCCAGCTTACTAACTTCCACTGCTTTAGTTAGTTTCTAGTAGTGTCCCTAGTTTGTTTTCTCTCCCCGCTAATTTCAACAATGTTTCTCTTTATCCAGTATGCAGTTAAGGCTTAACAACTATTTATTAATGAAGGTTTAAAGGGAGGGACAGAGCTGAAAATGAAGGGGCCTGGGGTTATCATATCTACCTGTAGTATAAAGACTCACCTGGGATAAACAGGTTGACAGTTTCATCGTATTTCCTGGAGTGAGTGGCGACAGTGCAGTGATAGGAGCCCTGGTCTGTGTATTGAACGTCTTTGAGGAGCAGCGACATGTCTCCTTTGTCAAGCCGGTCCTCTCTGACCTCTGCTCTGGGATCTCCAGACACACCTCTCTTCCCCCTCTTTACACCGGGAGAGCCTGAAGACCAGATATTCATCAATCGGGTTCTAAATGACTTCTCTAAAACACTGTTTCTAGGGGCCCCACAAATGATATCGCAGTAGTTTAGATTGTACAGACAGTGAAACCTGCTCATGTGACCTGCTCCTTTATTTAGAGACCACCTGCTCTAAGTGACCTCTTTAAATTTCTCCCAATGATATCTGTGCTTTCATTTACCTGGATTAAGGGACAGCCTGTCTAACATGACCAGTGACATCAATTCTCTTACCCAACAATGGACTCAAACCTGTATTAATAGTAATCAAAGTAATGTAATCAATAAACAAACTATTAAAACAACAGCTTTCTTGTAAAGGAAAGGTGAGGAAAACGAAAGGTCTTCCTCACCCTAGATAACAGAATTGAAGTTACTGAAGTTGGAGTGATAGGTCTGGTGATAGGGCTTCGCTGTGGGCTTACAGTGTGATATAAAGACACTGGCTTGACAGCACACGTTTTGGAGGACGCTTGGACCCGTGCTTGTCTTCACCTCTCCCGAGTCATTTGCAGGGGTTACAGCGGTGAGACAGGATCTTAAAACAATTGGATATTTCAAATTGGGAGAAAAACTGGTGTAAAAATAATTGGTGAGTCCAAAAATAAAAATAAAATACAAGGACTGTCAAGGAAGATCAGGCGTATTTGCTCGGTTTCTGCTCTTGGTGTTTGAAGTCGCAGCTAAATCAGAAACACATTGGCAGTAATAACAAGCAAGCGAGTCCCACAGCTTTGCTTAATTGCCACCTATTAACAAATAAAAAAACCAAAAGCAGTCATTTTTATGAAAACGTAGATGATTTGGTAGGGGCTGTGTTTCTTCAGTTAGTCATATTGTTATCAAGTAACACGATGATGTACACAGAATAAAAAAGAAATACATGAGAGAATGAATGACATGTTACCACTATTGTGTTACTATGCAGAGCAATAACAAACATGCTAGAGAAATTAACTGCTCATGTGTGATACAAGCTTATTGTACTTGCTTAGTATTTATCACCTGTGAACCAGTTTAAGAGATGTAGAAATTAAGCAGATATGGGACTCTTTGGCTTGTTATTACTGTCAATTTGTTCCTGATTTAACCACGAGGCTGTGTGGTCCAGTGGTTAAAGACAAGGGCTTGTAACCAGGAGGTCCCGGGTTCAAATCCCACCTCAGCCAATGACTCTCTGTGTGACCCTGAGCAAGTCACTTCACCTCCTTGTGCTCCGTCTTTCCGGTGAGACGTAGTTGTAAGTGACTCTGCAGCTGATGCATAGTTCACACACCCTAGTCTCTGTAAGTCGCCTTGGATAAAGGTGTCTGTTAAATAAATACATTTATTTATTTAGCAGAGACTTCAAACATTAGGTCCATTCCAGGCTGGAGTCAGGTTGAAAGCAGTGTGCAGAATTCCTGCAGGAGTATTAGGTAGGGTAGTACAGTAGAATGCTGTTTCACCTGAGCAACAACATCATTTCCTTTCTTCCAGGTGACAGCAACGACATCCTTGGGACTGACACCTTCCAGACGACAGCTGAAGGTGACATCACTGTAGGGTTTCTCTTGCAAATCCCGAACACAACGCAATCCAGACTCTAACAAGAATAGAATAGAAGCATCAACAGGTAATTCAGTTATCTTATTATCTTATTAATTGATTTATTAACTGTGAGAAAAGTTACAGTAAATCAAGTAACAAATAGTGTATTAACTGTTAACAGACTAGTAACTAATGTTTATTAATATATTTACTATTTGTTAATAGTTAATAAGCCCCTCAAAATAAAGCATGACCCATCGATCCAACAAGACACTTGTTAAAATGTTGTGCTTTGATTTTCTTCATTCTGCTTTGAAAGCAAAGTGAAACGAAATAACATAACCACTACTCCACACCCTAATCGTTACTCCCCACCCCAACTCCCCACCCCAACCACGACTCCCCACCCCAACCACGACTCCCCACCCCAACCACGACTGCCCACCCCAACCACGACTGCCCACCCCAACCACTACTCCCCACTGCTTATTCATACTGAAGAGACAGATACAGTACATACCCACTGCTCCATACAGCAAGAACACAAGACACAGTCTGAAGAGTGACATCATCTAAAAACAGAAAAGAAAATGAAATTTGAGAGCAAAATATTTGGCATAAGCATCAGTGCTTTTAATCCAGCCACTTCCTAATTGACCTGGCCAACTGTAAATTGTGATTTCATCCCTTACAAAAAGGTTTGTTTGTAGAAATATATCTGAAACATTGCTGTTATATTGCAACAAACCAAAATTCCCCAGGTAGCAACAGCCTTGCTGTGATCCAATTCTAAGTTAACAGAGAGGTTGCAAAGAAGATTTTGTGGTTTGCTGCAATGTAAACAGCTATGTTTCAGATATATATATTTTTTGTAAGGGATATAATAAGCTGTGTTCCCTTCCTGTTTACAGCCAGAAACTTGCATATACTTTAGTTTGAAAATCATTTCAATGTGATTTCCAGAAGCAATTGGAAATGAAAAGAGGCTCTTATACAGAAGCACTCCATAATTTAATATGAGAATAATACAATACACACAGCTGAATCTCTTTTAATATTTATTTATTAGCAGTGACGACCAGGGCAACTTACAATTGTTATAAGATTTCACCTTATTTTTAGAATTACCCATTTATACAGTTGTTTTTTATTGGGGCAATCCTTGCTCAAGGGTACAGCAGCAGGGTGTCCCCACCTAGGATTGAACCCACAACCCTCTGATCAAGAGCCAGAGCCCTGACCACTACTCCACACTGCAGCCATTTATCAGCCTGCCTTGGGGACAAGGGTCCTCAGATATGTGAAATCCACAGATAAACGAGGTGTGGTTAAATATGAGGAGAATGTATCAAAAATGAAGAAAACAGTAATGTAAACCAAAAGAATATTTATTATATATATTTTTTTTCAGTTCGCAACTCAGAACTCTCAGTCAGCAGCCACCTGGCCTACTCTATTGTAGTTGCTCCTCGTTATTAAGGCTGGTTTATACTTCTCTCGCAGACAAAAGCAGAACGTCAGCTGCAGACACTTCTACGGGTGAGCCAGAAGGACTGAAGCACCCCGAGCTGACGCAGCAAAGTGGTCGTAGCCGTCGGTCATACTTTCAGCCAGTCTGCGTTACTGTCGACTTGTGACTAGGGCTGCCGCTCCACAATCCCGCGACGCTTTGAGACGGGATTTTAAAATTGCCCGTATCATGAATGAAGTGAATGTGTAAATTGGCTCTATATATATTTTTAGCAGCAAACAAGTAAAACTGATCAGCTGTTCTCCATACTGCCTCCGATCAGAACAGCTGAGCAACATTACTGATTTGATGGGTAAGTATATTGCACACAGAAAATAAATAGCGACGTTAACTTATTAGTGACTCAAACATAACAACACATTGTATTCATTATTGTTGTTATTATTATACACGTGGTTGCTGCGCATGGTAGCACCATGGGAATTCTATCTAAGCACCAATATTCATTATAGCAAAGGTTCATGTACACTTTAATTTCATTCAGTTTAGAGGCAAGTTTAAAATCCTGGTTCATGTTTACTGGGTTCCTCATAAACTTGCTCTATCTCGCTTCACTGGCTTGCGACCATGCGACAAATGTTGGATTTTTTCAACATCATCCGGCCCTGTGCGTTTTGCGGTCGCAGACACGCAAGAAAAGGCCGCGACTTTTCAAAAAAGACGCAGCTCGCGGCAGTGCGGATGACGTCATTCCGACCGTCGGAGACCAGAGCACGTGTGGCGCCCTGCGGATAACTGAAGTCACTGATAAACTAACCTGCCCAGTTCAGTTCTTCCTAGCAACCACTGATGCAAGCAAGGACCTGCTGTATCTTAAACGTGATTGGAGGATTTGTATATATGACTGTTTGCTTGTGTAACCTTCAGGATGTACCACTACCGGTTACAAACCTGTACAACTCTGTTTTCCCTGGCAACAGGGGATGCAAGGACTTTTCTTAAACGTGATTGGAGGGTGTTTATATATATATATATATACGCTGAGTAGAGGGAGGACTCTTGTGTGTGGAGAGGAGAATTAAAAGCAAAACAAAATTGAATATTGAGGCGTAATGTCCCAATTCTCTATAAAAGCCAACAGAATCTACAGAATAGCCAATAGAATTCTATAGAATTTCAATCGACTAGACTACAAGTATTTAAATTATAACCTATAGGTTATATAAGGGTTTTGACGTCGAAAAAATAATGTGAAAACGTAAAAATACATTAATGCGGAAATTAGTGCAACAATAGATTTAACGAAAATACAAATATAAAGACGTGAAAAGTTGAAAAAAAGAACTTTATATTGGCATTATCTAACGTCTGGGTTCTCAGCTCAAATCGGGACATTCCTAAAACAATGTAATTCGTGCTTTGGTTAATTTTCACCAAATAAAAAACGAGTTCCCGGATTACAGGGGTGTGTTTTTAAACATACTTTTAAAATGTAGGCTGAATACAAAATATATCTCGTGAGTTACAAACACTGCCTATTAACAATGTAATGTCTGGAGGTTATACATGATGAAATATAGGCTTACAATTTAAGATGTAGCCCACACCAATTCAATTATTAAAGACTGCGCTTATCACCTCCTTCAGAATATTTACATGCTGTATATCATCTTTGTTGTAATTTATTTTAGCAGGTGTGCTGTAACTGGAAAAGACATTCAGGGTTCCATGACCAAAACTACTGCGACACTAAAGTCGGCTCTTCCGTGTTTGTTCTCCATAGCCGCCTTTGTTTAAAATGTAACCATTTTTGTTTATCGATCATCATACAACATTAACACACCTTAAGTCTAAATCTACAACAGAAATAAGTTATTTGTGGTATTGTTTTTACCTTTAGTACGGGTTTATCTTCGCCGCGTCTTGTAATTGTACAGTAGCCTGTGTCGTTCCCAGTAATGATGAGGCACGCCGCGTTTCTGATAAGCGAAAGTGAAAGTTTAAGAATGCTAAATTACTCACACCCAATGACGATGTAGGATAATTAAATGAGAACATTGCCAAAAATAATTAAGCTAATTTAGTAAACCTAAACTGTGTCTCTAAATTGTAGGGGAATGAGAACTAATTGGTTAATAAAAGGAAAATAAATATATATTTTTTGTCAGAACTGATGCAGCTATTCAACTTTTAATGCTGTAAATGTTAGTAAAAAAAACTTATTTGGGAAAAAAACAACAACAGTATTACTGAGATAATGATAATTAAAATACGAATTATTGGTGTTTAGGGTTTGGTTCATTTATAAACTTGCCTGCTGGTATTGCAGTTGGTTTTCGGTATTGGTGTGCAGTAGTGTTTACACTGAGGATAGGGTTGTTTCGGGGTCTTGTATTTGATAAGCTTTATTGACAGCTAAATGTATTGAGAGACAGGGAAGTGTTTATCAGCTAGCTGCAGTAATACAACTACAAATAAAAAATGTTACATTGTAAAACATCTGCGCCCAGCTCATTTATTCAAATAATATTCGAATAAGTTACACTGCATCCGTATTTTGCATGTTGATGATTTAGAAGATGCACTTGATTCAAGTTACACTAGTATCTGAACATTAACAGGCCTGAGCACGTGTTAAATGTTTCTAATTTATCAAATAATTATGTCAGTTAACTAAACTCACAGATTAGTTTTGACATACCAGAAGACACCGCAGCCCACTAGGACTGGAGTTGGGCATCCCTGGAGTAAAAGATTTGACAGCTGCTACAAAAACCAGAATACACCAGACAGGTAGCTGGCTCTTCTGATTGCTAGAGAAAGCTAATTGTGGTTATAATGAGAACCATACAACTATGCACAGTGCAGAAGAATGAGAACACAATCCCACATTCACATTTAATCTTATAGGAAAACATACAGTTTAATGCATGAATATTACACACTACAAGATAGCTGATAACAAGAGATTTGTATGATTTCTCTATTATACTGGCGAGTTATGGATAGTTTCCATCTGTTATGTTCACAAAACCCTGTGCATTTCTAACACTGATGCACTGCCAGATTACACCAGCAGGGGGCAGCATTACTGTACATTGAATTCGCAACATGAGAATTCCATTCCTTGGTAAAGGCTTAGCTTACACCTGGGGCCGGTTGCATAAAACTATATTATACTAGTCTTAGTTTGACAATTAGACTAGTCTAATGCAAGTTAGTCAGTTGCATAAAAATTAAGACTGACTAAGACTTAGCCTAAAAAGTTAGCCTCTTCACACCCAGGCTAACTTAGAATTTAAGTCTATCTTCCATGGAAACCATTAACTGTCAGAAAGAAATCATGGCCTCCCACCACAATCTCTGGATATATGCGCGCAGTTTGAGGAGAGAAAGAGTATTCAAAGACAGAAACAATCCACTGGAAGTGTACTCAGATACTGAGGTAACTGAAAGGCTTAAACACCAAGGCAAGCCATTATAAAATTAGCAGAAGATCTGAAGGATAAATTGAGGCCTGCCACAGGCAGAAACCATAGTGTCCCTGTTTTGTTACAAGTCTGCTTGGCACTCAGATTTTACGCAACGGGTTGTTTTTTAAATTCTGTGGGAGATTTCATAGGGCTGCATAAATCCACTGCCTCACGGATAGTCTTCAGAGTTTCAAAGGAACTTGCAACAAGACTGCCAATGTTTCCTGTTGAGTCCACTGTTCTCAACAGAATGAAAAGTGACTTTTTTCAGTTGCTGGTTTTCCTAATGTTGTGGGAGCAGTTGATGGGACTCATGTCAAGATACAAGCTCCTTCAGCTGATGAACACCTGTATGTCAACAGGAAGGGATACCACAGCATAAATGTTCAAATGATCTGTGATGCTAATTGAGCATCATCAACTGTGTGGCACGCTGGCCTGGCTCAACCCATGATTCTCGCATCCTGAGGCAGTCTGTTGTACATGAAGCTTTTGAAGGTGGTGCAATACCTGGTATACTGCTCGGAGACAGTGGATATCAGCTGAAACCATGGTTACTTACACCTTTCATCAACCCAGCCAATGAAGCCCATACCCGCTATAACAACGCTCACACAAAATCAAGGAATGATGAGAGGTTTTTGGTGTGCTGAAGAGGGTTCCACTGTCTACATGGAGAACGGAGGATGGTGCCCGAGCGAGCCTGTAATATCATCTGTGCTGCTGTAGTCCTGCATAATATTGCAAGGTAAGAACAAATGTGCCTTCATGTTAATTCTCCCTTCATAACGGGTGTAATCCGATTTAAATGTATATTTATGTTTAGCTTAAGTTAACTTTTTATAGATACTGAAATAAATATAAAGATATAATTAAAATATATTGTGGAAAATAAAATGTTTACTTGATGCAATTAAATTATTGTTTATATGATGACAGGGAACTTGCACTGCCAGACCCGGAGGGACCAAATAGTGCGGCTGTATATGAAGAGGAGGAAGTGCCTGAGCAAGCAGGAGTGGATGAAGATGGCTCAGGAAGATACATTCACCAAATGATTGTGGATAATTGTTTCTCCAATTAATGTTTTAGTATTTACAAAGCCACATGAAATCCCACAGAGAATTTAAAACCACAACCTGTTGTATAAAATCCAAGTGCAAAACAAACCTGTAGCCCCTCAGGGACGCTGGTTTTGGCCTACAGCAGGCCTCAAAATATACTTTTGATGTGCTGCTAATTTATTAATGGTTTGCATTGCTGTAAAAGCCTTTCAATTACCTTGATAATAATAATAATAATAATAATAATAATAATAATAATAATAATAATAATAATAATAATAATAATAATAATAATAATAATAATAAATTTAGTGTGTAACAATTTCTTTATTTATTTCTCATTAGGTCTTTTTATTTAAAACAAATGTAGACATTTAAAATTAAACTTGCATTTAATACTTTAGTACTTTTTTTCTGAAAAAATATCTAAATAAAGATCCATTGTACTATAATTTGTTGCAGTTTACTGTTCAGACATTTTTGCTATTTCCAGTTTTAGTTTAATTTTTTCTAACTCTAACTTTTCTATTTCTAAGTGTAGCTTCCTCTCTTCAAGAATCAAATTGTGGTGTTGTTGTTCCATGATCCTAGCCATGGTGATTCTTGTCTCTCTCCCTCTCTCAGTGCTCCAGTACAGCTTGCTGGGGTGGGACCTCGCTTACTTGCTCAACTGAGATAGGTGGAGTAAAAAAAAAAAAAATACTTTACTATTTATTTCAATACGTGTTTCAGTTTTTGTATGCTAGTTGTGTTAGCGTTAATATCCTTTCTGTTAACCTGTTAACCTTACAAAGCGCAGTAACACATTTAAATTAAATAGCCACGCAATCATCAATAGTTATCTTGTTACAAACTTTAGGTTGTTACAAATTGTCTGATTTCATGTTGTTTGTTGTTACCGTGTCAACATACAGTCGCTATTTAACAAAGTTTCAGTTTCAGCACTGCTTGCCTGAGACACAGTCGCTATGGCGACACTGTGGTCACTGATGCTGACAGGCGGAGCCTCCCGCTGGCTCTCACACACTCCACTCTCCCGCCCACCGGCAATCCCCAAAACACCGGAGACTCCTCCACAAAGATTTCAATAACCAATTCTGTGGTCCGTTTAAGTTTTGAGGGAGGTCCTAATCCAGTACGCGGATGTTTCCTGTTAAATATTTCTTTTTTCGCGTCCTGTACCATATTCTTCCATCGTTTCTGCACGTCTTTTACAGACAGCACACATAGCAGGTTGACGCTGTTAACTTTTTTCTAATTTTATTCCACGCCTTGTGTTTGTGTACGTTAGTGCAATTTTCAGAAAATTCCCCGCCGTCCCCGCTCGTGTCTTAAAATTCCCAGAATGCGTTGCGTAATTGACTAAGTAAGACCAGTCTAACGAAAGACTGTTTTATGCAACCGTTTTAACTGAGTGTCTATCGTTAGCATGGCTTATATTAAGACAAAGACTTAGTCTATGTTTATGCAACCCGCCCCTGGGCTAATAAGAAATACATTTCCACACATTTTACCAAAATACAAAATCCACACCTGAATATAACATTTTTTTTCATTCATATTTTAAACTTTTAAAATTATATTTAAACACAACGGTCGCTGACTTAATAAGAAATCAGCGTTTACCAAAATACAAAATTCAAAACTGAACTATTTTTTTAAATTCATATTCAAACTTAAAAAAAAAAAAATCTATTAACCCATCCGTAACCCGATAATAATATCAATACTAAAAATACCGATGTAAACGAGATTGATTAATTGATACTACCGTATATTATTTTAAACTGTATGTAGTAATATCTTATTTATTGATGTGTAATCTTTAACTCCACGCTAATATATTCAGGCAGCGCCGCTTCAGCCGTTGGGATTCGAACTCCTCCAGTTTGAATTGGCAGCTCGCGCTGCTCAGGGTCCGCGCCGCTGTGTTGTTTGTTCATTTTTGGCGGGCAATGCCGAGGAGATGTAAACGGTAAAAGCCCTCAATAAAAGCACATCCTTACAGGTGTCGATACAAACAGCAGCAGCCCGGGGCTTCTTCCACCAGTTCTCTCCTCTTCAGTAGTCAGCGCCGTCATTTTCTTCCCCCGAGATGTTCCCCTCACGGAGGATGGTATCGGGGTTTGATCAGGTGGCATTACTGTGGGTTTGATGTGGAGCAGGTGAAACCTCAAAATCAGTCCCGGAGCGGGACCGCAGCCTAAACTAAACACCCCCCAGACTGACCCCCCTGCACAGCACAGCCTGCCTTTGCGTATCAAGCGCAGCTCGTCTCTGGAATTGCAGGGGAACACTCTGGCTGCTCGTCCCAGTTTGAGTTTCAGCACCCCGGACAGTAAAGGGTTAATTGGAACCAGACTCGGGCTGGAAATCAGAAACCCAGCTGGTAACACAGCCCCCTATTCACACCGTAAAACTAAATGTTAATTAAATATAAATCCTCACCTACGCAGGCGTGACCAGACTGGATGTGACCATATTAAACTCAGTAAAAGCAGGACTGGCTTCCGCTGTTATAATGACAATGGCAGCAGAGTGATAAAGTGTAACAGAGCTGCTTTATTTACTTTCTTAAATGTTTTATCAGTAGCAATTTACAAACTACACTGCGACTGCGCTGTAAGCGCATGCGTGGTTACAAGCGAATCCCGTTATAAATACACAGACACACACGTGTGCAAATACAGTCATTGCTGAAAGACACATTCAGCTGCACACGGTTTACGTTTTTAATTCTGCATGATTTCACATCTACACCATATCTGTTTGTAATGAGGATTACAGTGTGGTTAGGGTGAGGCGTTGCTGTTTCATGTGATGTAGTTCCTGTACTGAATCAGTCCAATACAAACACAGCCTGGTATCTTGTTCTGAGCTGGCTCTGGAAGAATGAACACACTAATCACTCACAATGATTTATAAGTAGTTTGCACAATTTAACAGTTTAAAACACACAAATTTATTTATTTGTTCACTTAAAATTAAAAGAATATAGCTATGTTACGGTAAAAGTCTGACTCCAAAGCGACTTACAGAGACTAGGGGGGTGAACTCTGAATCATCAACAACTGCTGCTGCTGCTGCAGAGTCACTTCCAATAGGAGCTCGTTTGTTTGACATCTCATCCGAAGGACGGAGCACAAGGAGGTGAAGTGACTTGCTCAGGGTCACACGCACACACACACACACACACACACAGGGAGTCAGTGGCTGAGCCGGGATTGGATTACATCCCAGGGATCTTTTGGGGATTGAGGCTCAAGCTTCACTCTGATTCTCCTGTTTCTGCATTAGATCCTCTCGATGGAGATTCACAGTGTAACAGACTTTCATTCTTAATGTAATCGTATGAACTGCTGCACAAATTATTAAATATAGTGATGGCTTTGCTGCTGTTAAGATATTATTGAATATGGCTTTGCTATTAAGATATTATTAAATGTGGCTTTGCTGTGACAATATTATTAAATATGGCTTTGCTGTTGATATTATTGAATATGGCTTTGCTGTTGATATTATTGAATATGGCTTTGCTGTTGATATGATTGAGTATGGCTTTGCTGTTGATATTATTGAATATGGCTTTGCTGTTGATATGATTGAATATGGCTTTGCTGTTGATATAATTGAATATGGCTTTGCTGTTGACATTATTGAATCATTCCACAGCTCTCTCACTGCAATTTAAACTGCTCTACTTTCTTGTGCTTCTCTGCACCTGCCACTATTGCTCTTGCTGTGTGCAACACAGTCCTTACCGCAGTTACTTCTCTTATTGCTTCTGTTATTGCATGCTTTATGCCCTTCTCTCGTCTCGCTTCAGCTGGCTTTTCATCTGAGCTTATAAACTCATTGGCTCTCTCTGCTTCTCCTCTAATGATTTCCTGGTAGCGCTGCCTGACTGCCTCTATCTCTCTCCTGTGTTTCTCCTCATACTCTCCCCTCTCTTTCTCCCCCTTTTCCATGCAATCCTCATTCTCTTGCTCCTCCCTTTCTCTCTCCTCTCTCTTTCTCCTCAGCTCTTCCTCCAGTTTGATTCTGTGATTCTCTCCCTGTTCTTTCCTCAGCTCTTCCTCCAGCTCTCCTATCCTCTCCTCCAGCTCTCTGATCTTCTCGTCTCGTTTCTGGATTTCCAATCTCATCTTCCTTTTCAAGTTCTCCAGTTCTTTCAGGTGCTTTGCCCTCAGTTCCTCTTCCTCCCTCAATATTGTCTCTTCCTTCTCTTTCAGTATCTCCTCTTGTCTTTGTCTGATCTTTGTTTCTGCTTGCTGGTACATCTCACTGGTGTAGTAGCTGCCGTTGTTTCTCTTCACTATGTTGTCTATCTTGTCCAGGAGCTGTGTGACGTGAGTGCGATCGCTCCTGTCCTCATTGTTGAAAACATGGTACCTGTTACCACATTTCTCAACAAGCTGCTGGAGCTCCTTGCTCCCTGTCTGAATATAATCCTCAATGGTCTTGCCTTTCAGTTTGTCACCGTGTGTGAAAAGGAGCATCATGTACCTCCTCACAGCCTCCTCACTGAATATCTCCTGGACTGTCTCCACTGCTCTCCTCTCTTCCTCTGTGAATCGGCCCACCGGTATCACCAGGAGGAAAGCGTGGGGTCCCGTGGCAGACAGAGAAACACAACTCCTAATCTGGAGTTTGTCCTGAGAGAGCTCTGGAGTGTCGATCACAGCAACACGTCTCCCAGCCACTTGTCCTTTTCTCTTCTCACACTCCCTCGTTATTGCAGAGGAGCTGGCTTCAGATCTGAACTCCTCTCTGCCCAGGATGGTGTTTCCTGCTGCACTCTTCCCCGCCCCAGTCTTCCCAAGCAGCACCATCCTCAGCTCAGGGGGGCTGGGAGGCGCTTGGTTATGTGCAAGGGGAGACTCTCCTTGCTTTGTCTCTTTCAGAACACCTTCACTTTCAGACACTTAAAAAAAAAAACAATAAATATCATAATCAAAGTGAGAAACAAGCTTACTTACCACCAGAATAAACATCAGCTGAAACCTTACAATTAGGTTTGAGTTCAGCATGATTTCACTTAGATGGAGCAAACTCATTTGAATCCTAGAAGAACAATTTCAATCTCACTCA
Organism: Acipenser oxyrinchus oxyrinchus; assembly: GCA_030684275.1. Lineage (NCBI taxonomy): Eukaryota > Metazoa > Chordata > Actinopteri > Acipenseriformes > Acipenseridae > Acipenser > Acipenser oxyrinchus. The sequence continues at coordinate 4,346,999 of CM060277.1, read as the reverse complement.
CTGTTGGGGTTGACAAGCTCCTTGCTCTTCCTTCTCCTGACAGGCAGCTTGGATTCCTGTGGCTCTTTCTCCAGCTCCTCTTCCTTCATTTGCTTCCTCAACTTGTCCTTCAGCTCCTCTTCTTTCCTACACTGTTCCTCCTCAAATTTCTGTTTCTGGTAGCCTTCAGTACTCTTTACCATGTTGTCTATCTTGTCTAGGAGCTGTGTGACCTGAGTGCGATCACCCCTGTTCTTATTGTTGAGAACATGATACCTGTTCCCACATTTCTCAACAAGCTGCTGAAGCTCCGCACCGGCTTCCTCAATGTACTGCACAATCGTCCTGCTTTTCAGATGATCCCCGCGGGTGAAAAGGATCATCATGCTCCTAACAGCTCTCTCAATAAACAGCTCCTGCATTTTATCAAAGGATTTGCAATACTGTTCTACTATAGACCCACGGTCAATGTCAATCACTTCTTTTGGATACACCGGTATCACCAGGAGGAAAGCGTGGGGTCCCGGGGCAGACAGAGAAACACATCTCTCAATCTCAACCCGGTCTGTGTCTGGAGTGTCGACCACAGTGACCCGTCTCCCAGCCACTTCTCCTGTTCGCTCCACACACTCCTTCGTGGCTGTAGAGAAGCTGGGTCCAGATCTAAACTCCTTTCTGCCCAGGATGGTGTTTCCTGATGAACTCTTCCCAGCCTTACCATAGGTGCTTCCCCCAAGCAGCACGATCCTCAGCTCAGAGGGGCTGTGCAGCTCTTGAGAAACAGTTTCTTCAGCCTCTTGTTCTGCAGCCATGATTCCCCTCCCTGTTAAAGAGAAATAACAGTTTGGTCCCCTTAGAAATGAAAGCTTTCCATGTGAAGCCCTGGATTAGTTTTCTCCTCTTTTTGTCGTGCTGTGCTGAAAGAACACTCCCTGTCACACACAGCACTGGCATGTTCCTGTATGTGTAGAGCTGCTGTACAGAGACACAACTAGTAAGCTCTTCACTCCACTACAAAGAGCATCACCCTCTCAAATACATATCTTCATGTTAGTGACAATACAGTAACTTGTTTAATGCTGTGACTCAGTCGTGTGCCTCTGTTGTTTGTCACTAGCTTTGTAACATTAACAGTTGATTGCTTGTATGTTCTTGTATGTGCTGTACAGAGCTGTACACGGTGTTTTTCAAATACTTTAGAGAAGCTAGCATACATACTGTAGCTACTGTATAATACAAAGAGCACTGGCATTGCATTACCTGTTTCAACCACAGGGGTCAAGATTCTTTCCCATACAACACCACTCTAATTAATTGGCATCTCAGCCCATTGAACTGAATAAAAACCGCTAACCTCACAGTTCAAAGACAAACGTCTCACCATTCAACTGAACAGCAAGCTCTGTAGTAGAGAGGTAAGTACAGGTCAAATGCTGTTATCAATATTATTAACTCATCAAGCTCTGTAGTGAAGAGGTAAGTACGGGTCTAATGCTGCTATCAATATTATTAACTCATCAAGCTCTGTAGTGAAGAGGTAAGTACAGCTCTGATGCTGCTATCAATATTATTAACTCATCAAGCTCTGTAGTGAATAGGTAAGTACGGGTCTGATGCTGTTATCAATATTATTAACTCATCAAGCTCTGTAGTGAAGAGGTAAGTACAGGAGCGATGCTGTTATCAATATTATTAACTCATCAAGCTCTGTAGTGAAGAGGTAAGTACGGGAGCAATGCTGTTATCAATATTATTAACTCATCAAGCTCTGTAGTGGAGAGGTAAGTACAGCTCTGATGCTGCTATCAATATTATTAACTCATCAAGCTCTGTAGTGAATAGGTAAGTACGGGTCTGATGCTGTTATCAATATTATTAACTCATCAAGCTCTGTAGTGAAGAGGTAAGTACAGGAGCGATGCTGTTATCAATATTATTAACTCATCAAGCTCTGTAGTGAAGAGGTAAGTACAGCTCTGATGCTGTTATCAATTTTATTAACTGATCAGCCGATAGGAGGAGATCCATTGCACTCTCTGTGTTACACAGTGCTGGTGCTCCTGTGTGTGCGGGGCTGTGAACTGCCTGTTTTAAAATCCTTTGCAGTCCATTTATTAAGTGCGTGTCAGGCGCATCAGGTCCAATTTATTTTCACGCGCGCAGTTAATTTTAGACGCGCTGTTTAAAAGTATTTTTTTCCACAGTCAAGCGGGTTTAAAAGGCCCTGCATATCAACAAAGCACTCACTAGGGATCTCCAGCCCCGCCCCACCCTTTCGTTTGCTATCGCTTTCACATATGCTACCAAATAAATAATAATAATAATAATAATAATAATAATAATAATAATAATAATAATAATAATAATAATAATAATAATAGTCGTACATACCGATCAATCATCTCTTGATCACTCGTTTTATCACCAAACTCCTCAATAATGCGATCAAAGTCATTATTTTATTACTATAACATCTCAAAGAAGCTCTGCAAATGTCCATGATATTCTCTGAGCGCTGATGCAGCAACAGGCAGCTTGTTTCCTTATGGACGCCGTTGTCTGATGCCAGGGGCAAGTATGACTATTCATGAGATACGCTCTTTTTTCGGCTTGTCTCGTCTCCTGTCGCTCCCACTCGGCCATTGAATGGTTTTCTTGGCTTTTTCTGGAGAAAAACGACTAGAAACCCGTTTTTTGCATCTTTTTGATGATGTTGGACCAGGTCCGACATAGGACCGCAAAATTATTGTCTCTATTGTTGTATACAGGTGAAGTTGCAGCAGTGGTGTCAGAATGACAGTTACAAACACGCTCCTCTCACATGGATGCTTCATGATCAGCTTTCACAGACAGACGTGGGAAAAATAAACATTGCTTCCAAATGCACTCGGAGACACATACAAGTAAATTACTTTTCACCAAGGTTTATGCATTGTTATTAGGGCTTCTGTTGTTCGGGTTTTATTAATTGTATTTTTCGGTGCTTATTTTTTTAGCTATTTTCGAGTTTTATGTAAATGGTTTTTTTCGGGGCTTTCGTTTTTGATATACTGTATAATATTAGTGTTTTCGGTTACTTTTCAAAATGCGTCAGCGTTTTTTTTTCTGTCAAAATATGTATAGTAACTTGACAATACTTGCACTCTTAAGCTGTCCCTTCTTTCCTTTGCTGTCTTCCACAGTGAAATCCCTCTGGTCTTGGCACATTCTTCTGGGGTTTTTGTCTGGAGGCATTTTTGTACATTTCTCCACAATTCTGTTTTAAATCCTCTGTATCTTAACTGTAATACAGCTTGAAATCCCGCTAACAAGCCTCCATCCTGATTGTAATCTCGAGTCTCCAATAGAAATGTAGGAATGGGCTGTCAGTCAGTAGTTGGGGCAGGTTTAAAGTATTGCGAACGAATCAATGATAGATGCAAGTCAGGAAGGCGGGACATTGCCCAGCAGCACTGGGAAATGTATTTATTATTATTTTTGTAGTAGGTTTTATTTTTTAATGTGAAAAGGGTAAATTCAACGTGAATTGATTAACCATTTCCACAGGTTTTCCGGTGCTTTCCGGTGTTTATTGGTTATCCAGTGTTTTCATTTTTTTTTTTGTATCGGAGGTGTTTTATCGGTTAAAACCGAAAATCAGAAGACCTAATTATAATTGAATAAGTAGCAGTGTATTTAAGGGGTTAAAATCACGTTAGGCTGCTAATTTCTCTGTGGATATCTACAGAGGGGCAGCTCCTAAACAATGTTCATTTCTTTTTTGCTCAGCCCAACACTGATTTCAGGGTCAAAGCAGCTGACAAACATGGCACAGATAGCGAGTTGGCATGTTATCCAATGAATGCAAATTGAATAAGTAAGTGGGGTATTTCAGGGGTTAAATCGCTTTGGGCCACTTATTTCAAAGTTGATTCTCAGACCGGGGGAACCCCTCTATGTCCCCCATGTGTATTTATCCCGGCCTAAAACAGACTTTGATACACAAACAGCGGGCAAACATGGCACAGATAGTGCATTCCAGCTGCTCATTCGCATTGAAATGTAACACAAATTGAATAAGTACTGCGGTATTTGAAGGGTGAATTCGCTTTGGGCCACTTATTTCAAAGTTGATTCTCACAGAGGGGGAACTTCTCTGTCATCCATGGGTATTTATCCCGGCCCAAAACAGATTTTGATACGAAAACAGCAGGCAAACATGGCACATATAGCACATTTCAGCTTCTTATTCGCATGCAGCAAATGCTACACAAATTGAGTAATAACTGGGGTATTTTGGTGGTTAAATCGCTCTGGACCACTGATTGCAAAGTTGATTCTCACAGAAGGGGAACCCCTCTATGTCACAAAACTAATGAATATTGTTTAGGAGCTGCCCGCCTTTAAATATCCACAGAGAAATTAGCAGCCCAACGTGATTTAACCTCTTGCATACAAAGCCAATCATTCAGTTTGGAGCAGATCAAAGTCTGAATAAGAAACAGGCGAAGAAGAAACAGGCGAATAGAAGCCAACTTCAGCCTCGTGTGGATGGATCGGGTTTCAAACCTGTTTTGCTGCTCCAGAAGCAATGGAGTGTATCTTTTCCTTTCATTTTGTAATCTATTTAAAGACTAGACGGGAACTCTGTGTTAAAACTTCGTGTAAATGTAAAGCAGCCGCAGCCTATTTTCTCCCCTCACTGGCGTGTTTTACACAATAAAAACTCACTCACTCACTCGGGGTCCCGACGCACTCCACACAAGCAAAGCCATGATCAGTGTGTGTAAATACACGCAGCGGTGACTTGATTTCATGAAAACAAGCAGCACAGTAACTGATACAAAATTAGTTTGGTCAAAGACTGAAACCGGGAGTAAACTTTCACACACTTTTAAACAAATAGTCTGTCAAGAACTACTGCTTTGTGTCCATATTTGTTCCTAAAGCACAGAAATGACTATACAAGGCAAGATACTGTAATTGTAACTCACCGTGATGTGGATCAGGACCTGCCGCGGCTGCGATCTCTGAAGAATGTGTTGATTTACTGACACGGTTTAGTGTGTGACCATGAAGCTACACAGAGAACTTTATTTATTTATTTTTTTTAACTTCCTTGTCCAGGTACATTTTTATGTTGGTAGTGCCACCAGCCAAATTAACCTTTTCACTTAGTCCCAATTGTGTCTTGACTGCTATTATAACTGATATATAACCCTTTTTACTTGGGTTAAACTATGCAGTTATAACAAGGAAGATTAAAAAGTATTCATTCTGAATGCACACTACATCTTTTCATCTGCAATCGGCAACACGGGGGTAGTTTATTTTTATTTTGTAATACCATGTGAGTGGTGCAGAGTAGAAGAAAGAGCGGAGCGGAGGATTATGAGCGGTCAGAGGAATTGTGTCTCCGCTCACATTCTCTGCATACATGTAATGCTTTCTAGATAAACACAGACTGGCATTTTAACAGGGAATGAAACGTGACAAACCACTCTCACCTGCCACAAAATAATAACAATAATAATAAGAAGAAGAAGAAGAAGAAGAAGAAGAAGAAGAAGAAGAAGAAGAAGAAGAAGAAGAAGAAGAAGAAGAAGAAGAATTGTAGCAGGTGGGACCGTGGGAACCAGGAAGTGTGTACTGCTGGCATTATAAAAACAGGTGTTATGATGAATCCTGTACCCCCTTGATATCGTGTATCCCCAAGCAATCGACTAGATTTTGCGCTTGCGCAGATGTCTCTAGATTGATTTGGAGCATGCGCATGTTTCTTTAATAGACGTCTGCGTGTGTGTGTGTGTGTGTGTGTGTGTGTGTGTGTGTGTGTGTGTGTGTGTGTGTGTGTGTGGCCGTGAACGCGCATTTTCTCCACTATTGCTGTGCTTACGAAACGGTAGTAATGTTGCTCAACTACCCGAGCTACTTCGAGTCTTACTTCACGATGTATTTATTTGATTTATTTTACTGTTTTATTTTAATAATGCAAACGTACAATTTAAAACACACACAGTAGCGTATAATAATATGCAAGTTATAAAAGAAAAAGGAATCCACCATAGAAATTAAAAGGGAATCATACTTTTAAAAAGCTGCAATACTGTCAATGTTAAGAAATTCATTTATTTGGGAAAAATACACATTGTAAAGCAGTAAGAAATAAAGAAATGCTGCGATATTAAATCATGTTTTGTTTTTCACAGCACCAGAGAAGCTGAAATATTTCGTATCCCCAGCCTTAACCCTCTATTCCCCACATTGTGAAAACATTGTTGAAAAAAATGTTTCATTTGTTTTTAGCACTTAAAATGGTCCAACTTAGCCTTACCAAAACTTAAATTCCCCCCAAAAAAATTTGGGGGGGTACTTTGGGGTCCGTTACCTTGAGGCAACATTGAACCACTATAGAACAAATGAAAGTAACAGTTTTTTTGAAAATCAAACTTTTTATTTTAATTTCATGCATGACATTACATTTTCTTCTTGGAACAAAATGATCATTTTGACTCAGATTTAAAAACAATTAATCATAATGCAACATTTTGAGTTAAAAATAAATTAAAAAGAAACAAAAACTACATTTGTCCAGTGATCCTGCGCAAATGTGTTCTGTCCAACTCACTGCTTGTGAAAGTCCACAAAGTAGTTCTTCTCAGCAGTGAAACAGAGGAAAACCCCACACTTCACACATTGCACCTTGATGATCCCTTTGCAGCCTGGGTATTTACATCTACCTCTGGTTTCTGCCCAGGCCAGTGGTCTGTGTTGTCCTGGCAGACAGGTGTTGGTGGCACTGGACCCACACACCCTCTCTTCCTTTTTTCAGCCAGACTTGCCTCAACACAGTGGGATGGTCTTCCCTTCCGCTCCAGGTTGATTTTGTTCTGCTTGCAGAGACAGCTTGCTACCCCAGTGTTAAACTCCAATAAACTGAGCTGCTCTTTCTTTTGGATGCCACAATCTCTGCAATCTCTCCGGTACAGGAGCCAAGCCTGCACAAGTGTGAAATCCATCATGTGGAAGACAATGCAATGGTACCACTTCTTGGATCTTATCTTGGTTCGGTACAGTGCGATGAGCGAATACAGGAGGCCCACCCATGCTCTGGTTGTACAATTCGACAATATTGGTGCGTGTCACTTGAACAGCTTCTTTTCTCCTCTTGTCCCCTCTCTCCACTGTGGAAGTTGGGTTGGCCACTGCATAGGTGCTCAGGAGAGTCACCAGACTGTTGTCTGCCCTGAGGTACACACCTCTTTCTCTTCAAAGGCTCCCCTTCCTTTCTTCTTCATTTCCTTGTCATTCATGAAGGTGCATCCAGCCAGAAGATTCTGTCTAACTGTCTCCACACTGTGGATCTTTTTTTTGTAGAGCCACTTGCAGGTCAGCGCTACAGAACCAATTAATAATGATAATGTAATGCTGAAAAGCTTTGATATAATATTCCATATTACAGTATAATAAAATATATGGTAGAACAATATTTTATTCATGATATTACAGTAAATGATGATAATCATAATATTGATGGTAATAGGCTGGTTACTGTAGAATATGACCACATGTAAACAGAAATAAGTTGGAAATTGAGTCCATTGTGGTTCAGTGTTGCTTTGAGGCAACATACCTATTTCATTAATTTATCATAATATATATTTTATGAAAATGAGCTAAAGTGATGAAAAATAATTCTTAACTTACCCAAGATTGTGAAACCATTTTTTATTGAAGAAAAAGCTGTAAAAATTGTTATTTTAGAGCAATTTTTAAGAGCACTCTAATGGCCGTCGCACATGTGCTATATCCTGATTTTAAAAGGTGTTGAAGAAAGGCATGTGACCAAATGTAAGTCTAATATTGGTTTATTTAGCTTCCTCCCTTAAAGAGAGAGAATTGCATTATGGTTCATGTTGTTTTTTGTGTGTGTAAGGGAGCAAAAACTGGTGTTACTTTGAGGTAACATTTGGCCATAGAGCATTATAAATATAATTTTCTGAAAGTAATAGGATTTTCTAGTACTATACCAGATGAGTTCAGGGGGTCCAGTTATGGTCATACAGGTCATTTGTATTCACTAGGGGTACCCCCATATTTTATTACATGGGGGGAGACCACATTTTTCAGCTGAAATATTCCTTATCTCCTGCTTTGAAGCCTTTCTAAATGTAATACGATTCTAAGTTTGTACCTGATGTGTTCAGGAGGTCTAGACATGCTCGTACAGGTCATTTCTATAGAGGGGACACCCCCCTTCGTGTACCAGCAGAGAAATAAGTGGCCCAACTTATGCTACGTTTACACCTGCACACCCGAGCCGAGCCGGTGCCGAGTCGAGCCAGCCTGGTACGGCTCGGGTAGCTTGAGTTGCTTTTACACTAGAGAAAGGCGAGCCGAGCTGAGAGACGTCACGCATAATGAACGCGCTGAGTCGATTACATTAAATGTCACAGACTGTAAAAATAGAACTAAGCATTAATTTAATAAAATATTTTTTTTATTCAGCATTCGTTTCATTACTAAATAAATATTAGATCTGTAACGTGGTTATCTTTTCTAATCTATTAACTTTTTTTCCTGCGAGAGGAGCTGCAGCTTTCTCCGGGAGACGAGACGCTTCAGCCCCGCTCCTGCAGCCGAACCTGCAGCAGTGTATACCTGCAAGCCGGACGACACACGCCTCACACCCCAAGCCTGACACCCCAAGCCTGACACCCTTATAAATCCGCCTCTACAGTGACGCAGTTTCCAATCGTTAACTATTTGCGGTATGCAATGTATGTAAAAAAAAAGACAATCTGTAAGCATTGTTGGGAATGGTCTTGATGTCAGCGTGTTTTAAAGATATTGCTTGATACTGATTCATGTACTGCCCTCCGCTTCTTTGGAAACTGTTCAATTAGCCGTTTGTTTCTATTGCAACAATACTGTTAGAACAGAACCCTATAAAAATGGACCACTGGATTTTGGAACAAGGTACGATGGTATCTGTGAAGTACAATTGTATTGTATAATATATGTATCCTACACCATCAATGTACAATTCCCTGTGTTACAATAATGCAGTACAACCATAATAATAATAGTATAGCTACACTATAGAACCGTGGTACATTTTTATAGGGGTATAGCTTCACACAATCTGCATTTACTTAATCGTATTAAAGTAAGAATGATGTGTGTCATTCTCATCTTATTTACAATTTAAAATTGACATGCTTACATGTCTGTATAGGGTAGCCTAGGTATACGCAATAAAATCTAGGAAGCTGAAGTTCAGGTCGTCACTCATATTATTTGCATCCCAGTTTTTGTTCTGTCCTTTAAGCTCATATACCAATTGATTTATCAAAGTTGAATGATTATCCCTTTGTTTAAGTCCCTTTGATCATATCATGTTGACCTGCTTTTTGTCTGTGAGTATCCCACAAGGATCATCCCTTCAAGTGCATGTAACCTTGCCCAACATGGATTTGTGTGGCATATATGCCAATGGAGTTTGTATGTCATAGCTAAATATCCCTGTGCCATGTATTTACATATCCTAAATGAAATACAAACTGAAATTAGAATTTCAATGTAGATGTAAAATAAAAATACAGGCCTGCATAAACCATTGTGCAATCAGTTTATAATATGCAGTCTGTGTGGAGTTTGCATGTTCTCCCCCTGTTCGCATGGGTTTTCTCCAGGTACTCAGGTTTCTTCCCACATGCTGTCCAGGTTGATTGGTCACTCTAAATTGCCCTCTGTGTGTGTGGTGCTGTGTGATGGACTGGCGTGAAGTCTCGTCTTGTGCCCTGTGTATGCCGGGTTAGGATCCGGCTCACTGCGACCCTGTAAAGGAGTAAGTGGTTAATGATAATGGATGGATGGATGGATGTTAATTTGCAGCATGCACAAAGTGAATTAGATACAGGGTATATTCACCCCTGGACTAGTTCACATAGATATACCAGCATGTGGATTCGTGTTTAGGGCTCTGGACTCTTTTTACCAGAGGGTTGAGGGTTCAAACCCAGGGGTGCACTGCTGCTGTACCCTTGAGCAAGCAGGTACTTCACAGATTGCTTCAGTAAAATACCCAGCTCTATAAATGGGCACAAATACAAATCATTTTGAATAAAAGAATCAGCTAAAAATTATCTATAGCAATTTATGTCCATATGTGAAACACACACACACAAAATACAGCAATTTATCATGTAGTCACATAGAGGTGGTGATTAAATGGGTCTCTTTTAGCAAGGTGCAGTTGTATTGACGTGAAAGTGGTTGCCTATAGGTACAGTTGGTGGCTAAAAGTGGAATTGAAGACAAACCAACCCTAACCCCAAACCCTAAATAACAAGCTGTGATGCAAATAAAAATCCAGCTACAGCCTCGTATTAAAGATTAGAATCATTGAACACATCTGTGATGTTTGTTGGTATAGAAATGAATTTGTAGAAAGGGAGTGGATTTTATCCGTTTCTATTAAAATTGGAAGATTTTTTGATTACATAGACAACATACACATAGGGTAGCAGTGTAGAGTAGTGGTTAGGGCTCTGGACTCTGGGTTCAATCCCAGGTGGGGGACACTGCTGCTGTACCCTTGAGCAAGGTACTTTACCTAGATTGCACCAGTAAAAACCCAACTGTATAAATGGGTAATTGTATGTAAAAATAATGTGATATCTTATAACAATTGTAAGTCACCCTGGATAAGGGCGTCTGCTAAGAAAGAAATAATAATAATAACAAGGAGTTCTGTAACCACTGGGGGTCTTAACAAAGTACTTGATTACAATGTTTGCTCTTATGATTTATCATGTATATTAGGTTATAGTTTGTGGCATGGTGGTGTGGTGGTTAGCGCTGCTGCCTCACAGCTCCAGGGTCCCAGGTTTGATTCCCGTTTCAGGGGAGTTTGCATGTTCTCTCCGTGTTTGTGTTGGTTTTCACCAGGCACACCGGTTTCCTCCCCTCATCCAAAAACATACTAGTCAGGTTGATTGGTCAGTCTAAATTGCCCTCTGTGTTTTGTTTTCTGGGGACACAAGCCTGGTGTAACCTGAGCTGTTGCAGGCAGATCAAGGCAGTACAAACTAGTTTATGCAGGGAATGCTGAGTGCTTGGCAAGATGAAAAACTGGTCCTGCAGCTTCTGGATTCTCCATTTCAGGCTGCAGAGTTGTCACAACTATCTTTTCAAACACACTTAATGTCTGAGCCTTGTTTACTTCTGATCATTTATAGTAGGGAAGTCAAGAGAAAATATAGATTTTTAGATATAGAAGTTGTATTTCCAGATATGTTTAAATTCGACGAAAACTCTTTTTAAGGAGTCAGTTTTTTTTTTGTTTCATTCATATATATTACTCATGGATAATTAAATACAAAGGCGAATTTAACAAGTTAAACATACCTCGTGTGTCCTCTTCTGTCAAAATTTAAATAGAACTATGCTTGCAACAACCGTGCATGTGTTTCTCCTTCTCAAATGTGACGTCTTTCTTTTTGCGTCACTGTAGAGGTGTAGCTAGAGAAGTTATAAGGGTACCAGGCTTGGGGTGTGTGGCGTGTTGTCGTCCGTCTTGCAAGTATACCCTTCTCAGAAGGGGAGGCAGCACGTTTGATGTAATGTAATGCTTGCAGTTTTGAGCGCTTCCACGCTTTCTGAAACTGTTTTTGACGCAAGTTATGACAGAGCGAGTTTTTTGGGATTATGTGGGAGGTATGTAAAATACCCACCCCCATATTTCTTTGTTAAAACAGTACATTTATTTAGGCATTCAAGTTATGTTGGGTGAATTGCAAAAGCTTTTATGAGAGTGTGGTTTGCTGGAGGACAGTGCAACGGCATCAGTAGAGGGAGCTACAGGATTGCGTAACAACTACGGCTCGGATGAGCAGGGTAGGCTGCCTGTAATAGGGGAGACACGGATAACATGGCGCTGTACTGAAAGAATATATTTTATGATTTTCAGAAATAAACGAAGAGGTTTCTTTTCTACAACACGCTTGAGTCGTCTTTATTTCAAGTGTGTAACAAATATTGGCGAGCCAGCCCAAGAGAAGAAATACCCGTGAAAAAAAAAAAAAAAAATCCAAAAAGACGTTTCTTCTCTTTTAACGCAAACCTGAGAAACAAAGCAGAACTGCGTGGCAATCTGTTGCTGAGAATACACCATGGAACTGGAAAAACTACAGGACAGGGTGAGTGAAAGCCTGATCCATTTGCAATTTAACCAGTTAAAGGACGTGTGTATTAAGGGGAAGATTGCTGTAGAAAATGACATAATGAATGGGAATAACAGGCGTGCATTAATGAGAATAATAAACACGGCGCTGGATGATACAGTAGAACGGGAGGAACAGGATTGTGCTCAACAGTATCTTTTGGATTTGCTTGCATTCATCAGTGAAATTAAACAACAGGATGGGTCATGTCAGGGAAACACAGGAGATAACACAGAGACTGAAATTGCTCAATTAAAGGAATTGAAAAGACAGTATTCTGAAATGCAGAAGTCTTTCCAGGCATCTACTCAAGCCATGGAGGATGAAATTAAATACTTAAGTGAAAAACTAAAAATAAATGAACAGAGCACAGCTGAATCCCTGTCTAGACTGACACAACCCAACAAAGGGAGAGTTCCAGAAGTGACCATTAGGAGGGATTTCAAGATCTCTGGCCAGATTGGGGAAAGGGGCCAAAAGACAAACTCTCATATACAAATTTGATGCACCAGGTTGACACAGGCTTGCAGAAAGGTCACACTGAAGTAGAAATCATTGAAGCTGTGGTGAAAGCTATTAGCCCTGGACTTAATCTTAGAGACATGCTGGAAATTAAAAGTGACCTCACCCTTTCCCAACTCAAAATAATTCTAAAGGGTCATTTTAAGGTAGATGGCTCTGCTGACTTGTACCATCGTCTGGTCAGTATTTCACAAGACAGTCGTGAATCTCCACAAAACTTCCTGTTTAGGGCAATTGAATTAAAGGAGAGACTCTTGTTTGCTTCCAAAGAAGGGGCAGATGAACAGTACAGTGCAGAGCTCATTCAGAGGAAGTTCTTGAGGTCGGTGAACACGGGACTGTTAAGTGACCATATTAAGTTCCAGCTGAAACCCTACTTGGATGACCAGGCTGTAGCGGATGAGGTGCTTATTGAAAAATTGAATGAAGCAGCCAGCTTTGAATGGGAAAGACAGCAAAACAAAAAAAAATCTGTGCAGTAAAATCACAAAAGTGAATGAATTGCAAACCGAAGTGCAAATACATCAGCAGAGTGGTAACAGGACAGAGAATTCCAAGTCTCTTCAACAGGTTGCACAGGACAACTCCCCAAGCAGTGGCACGCCTCGACCGGAGAAAAGCAGGAAAGCGGTGGAAACGGACAAGAGGATGGATCCAGACCTTTATGAGATAGTGAAGCAGCTGAAGGAGGACATGGCAGAAATGAAAGAAATGGTCAGCCTCTCAGTGAAGCACAGCCACAGACCCAACCACCAAAAGCGAGGATGCAGGGCTTGTCAAGACACAGGTGAGGGCGAGATGTGCAACCATTGCTTTAAATGTGGTCAGCAGGGCCATCTCTCCAGAGGCTGTAGAGCACAAAACAGCAGGGAAACGAGGGAAGGTTGCCGTCACGGGACAGACAGTAACCTCTTTCGAACCAAAGTCCCATTGCTGCCAGTGGTGTGGAAAAAAGAAAGTCACTCTCTGCAGTTTAAAAATGTTCAAGAACCCTACGCTGTGTTCTACTGTTCAGAAGTCTGCCAGAAGCAACACAAGGAAATGCACAAGAAAGTACGTAATGGCATTAGTCAATTAGAATCCATGGAGGCAGAAAAAGCAAAACAAGACAGTAAGAGCGAACGCACAGGGTCCTGCTACATTAGCCACATTACACCAAAATGTCAATCAAAGCTGCTAAACTTGATTGGGAGAAAATGTTTAATCTGGTGTTCCTTAGATGGCATTGCCACACAAGCACTATGGGACACAGGATCCCAGGTCTGCCTCATCAATGAGGAGTGGAGAAAGAAACACCTACCTGGCACCAAAATCAGAGCTGTGGAAGACATCCTAGGGCCTGGTACACTCACAGGGAAGGCAGTGAACCAGACAGATATTCCATTTGCTGGGTGGACTGAATTAAAATTCCAGCTCGAATAGAAAGTAGGTCCCAACCTGAATTCAGAGTTCCTGTCCTTGTGTCCTGTGAGCCAGGTGTGGCAGAAGAACCAATCATTGGCTACAATGTGATTGAAGCACTAGTCAACCTGGATATGGAGGCTGAACCGTCTGCAGACATCATCATTGACGCGATGAGTTCAGCCTTCTCTTGTGATTCTAAGAAAGCAGAGGCACTGATGAAGCTGATTAAAAGCAACGATCCTGACAGCAGTGTGTGTGCAGTTAGAGTGGGGAGACAGAGAGTAATTATCCCAGCAGGCCAGACCATTGGTGTCCGATGCTGTGTGCACACAGGGCCACTTTTAGGGAACCAGGAAGTGCTCTTCATACCGGATGAAAACCCGAGGTGGCCTGATGGACTAGCCATTGCTGAAACTCTTCTTCGTCTTCAGAAGGGCAGCTTGTCTAGAATAATAATTCCTGTTACGAATGATACATGTCATGATCTCAGGCTTAATCAACGCTCTCTCTTAGGACACATCCAGCTGGTGAAAGCAGTTTATCCCGCTGCAGCCAAACCCGTAGAACCCGTTCTAAACCAGCCTTCAACATGTGAAAAGCAGCTGACCAACTGTAATAGTGTTTCAGAGACAGTCCATCAACAAGAGAACAAGGACAGCCCGACCCAAAAGAAGGACGACGGTGATACCTTGTGGGACCCTCCAGTTTCAGTGGCCCACCTGACGACAGAACAACAGCTGGTGGTAAGGAAAATGCTAAGAGAAGAATGTGGTGCATTTTCTAAGGATGATAAAGACATAGGCTGTATTCCCTCTCTACAGTTACAGATCAGACTGAAAGATGACACCCCAGTGAAGAAAACATATATGTCTGTCCCCAAGCCACTACACAAGGAGGTTAAAGAGTACCTTGAAGACTTGCTGAACCGGGGGTGGATCACCAAATCAAAATCGCCGTATTCCTCACCAGTTGTGTGCGTGCGGAAGAAGGACGGGAGTCTACGGCTGTGCTGCGATTACCGTGAGCTTAATCAGAAGTCCATTCCAGATCGCCACCCTATTCCCCGAATTCAGGATATGCTAGACAGCTTGACGGGGAGCTCCTGGTTTTCAGTGCTTGACCAGGGGAAGGCTTACCACCAAGGGTTCATGGAGGAGAAAAGCCGTCCGCTGACAGCCTTTATAACTCCATGGGGACTGTACGAGTGGGTCCGAATCCCCTTCGGTCTCAGTTCTGCCCCTGCAGAGTTCCAGAGAAGTATGGAAGAGTGCTTAGCAGGGCTACGAGATGAGCTTTGTCAACCATATCTTGATGACAACTTGGTCCATAGTAAGTCATTTGAAGACCATGTAATGGATGTACGCACAGTGTTACGTCGCTACCAGCAGCACGGGATCAAGCTGACAGCAAAGAAATGTGAAATCTTCAAACGGCAGGTCAGGTTCCTTGGCAAGATTGTGTCTGAAGATGGCTACTCCATGGATCCAGCTGAAGTTGCACCAGTGCAATCCCTGAAACAGCAGAAGCCAGCAACAGTGGGAGAGCTTAGAAAGATCTTAGGGTTCCTCTCATATTACCGTGCGTACATACAAAACTTCTCTCGGATAGCAAAACCACTCTACGACCTGTTATCAGCTGAGAAGACGGTTGGCAGTGGGTGGAAAGCAAAAGCATCGAAGAAGCAGAAGGGTCAAGGGCAGCTTTCTTCTCGTCAGCCAATTAAATGGATGGGAGAACACCAAGAGGCCCTCCATCACCTGATAGATTGTTTGTCTCATCCACCAGTTCTTGGATATCCTGATTTCAGAGAACCATTTATCCTGCACTGTGATGCTTCTCAAGAAGGACTAGGTGCAGTTCTGTATCAGCGGCAGAATGGCAAGCTGGTGGTCATCGCTTATGGCTCAAGAACACTGACTCTACCAGAAAAGAACTATCACATGCATTCCGGCAAACTGGAGTTTTTAGCAATGAAGTGGGCCATATGTGAAAGATTTCGCGATTATCTATACTTTGCTCCATCATTTGTCGTCTACACAGACAACAACCCGCTCACCTATGTCCTCTCCACCGCTAGGCTAAACGCTACAGGGCACAGGTGGGTGGCGCAGCTGGCGGACTTTAACTTCACAATTAAGTATCGTCCAGGGAAGACAAATGCTGATGCCGACGGTCTGTCCCGCATGCCATTAGACATTGAACAGTATATGCAGCAATGCTCACAAGAAGTCCACCCTGACGTTATAAGCAGTACCGTGCAGGCGATCCAAATACAACACGAGGAGCAAGTTCCATGGATGTGCCCTGTGACCATCACAACTGCAGTAGTACAGGACGGAGTGTCAACTTACCATCTCCAGTTGCTGTGATAACCAAAGAAGCCATGAGAAAGGCTCAAGAAGATGACCCTGTAATCGAAACTGTGTTGCGGTTTAAAACCAAGAAACAGCGTCCGCCAGAAAGAGGAAAAAGGGTGTGCCAGATAACACTGCAACACTAATGAGAGAGTGGAACAAACTGTCAATAGATGAGAATGGGATCCTTTACGGAAAACAGACTCACGATCCCAGTTGGTTCTGCCAAAGAAATTCCACCAGGACATTTACAAGCAGCTTCATGAAGACATGGGACACCTGGGGTGGAACGAACCATACAGTTAGTAAGGGACCGATTCTACTGGCCACACATGCAGAGGGATGTGGAGCATTATGTTACCAAAGTATGCTCTTGTCTTAAGCAAAAACGACCGAATAAACCAACCAGAGCACAACTATCAAACATTGTCACCACCTATCCATTTGAGATGATCTCTGTTGACTTTCTGCATCTTGAAAAGTGCAAGGGGGTATGAATACATCTTAGTTGTGATGGACCATTTCACACGCTTTGCACAAGCCTACGCAACCACGAATAAATCTGCACAAACAGCAGCAGAGAAAATCTTCAATGACTTTGTGCTGAAATTTGGTTTTCCCACGAAGTTGCATCATGATATGGGGAGAGAGTTTGAGAATCAACTGTTTTCTAGGCTTGAGAAGTACTGCGGAGTCAGAGGTTCACACACTACCCCATATCACCCCCAGGGCAATGGCCAAGTGGAACGGTTCAACAGAACGCTCCTGAGTATGCTGAGGACCCTCCCGGAAGATGCCAAAGCCGATTGGAAGGGTTCTCTTGCTAAAGTGGTGCATGCTTACAACTGTACACGTAGTGAGGCCACAGGATTCTCACCCTTCTATTTATTATTTGGAAGAGCCCCCAGGCTTCCCATTGATCTCATGTTTGGACTCCCATCAGCGGAAAGGGAGACACACATGAAGATTACGTGGAGAAGTGGAAGAGGAGAATGCAAGAAGCATATCAGTTAGCGTCCAAAACAGCACTGAGAGAAGGTGGAAGAGGCAAGGAATATTATGACAGAAAAGCTTATGGTGCAGAGCTACTCCCTGGGAACAGAGTCCTGGTCAGAAATTTGAGTGGGAGAGGTGGGCCTGGTAAGCTTCGATCCTATTGGGAAGAGAGAGTTCATATTGTTACCCAAAAGAAACACCAGGACACGCCAGTTTACGAAGTCAAACCTGAGATTGGCATTGGTAGACCCAGAATGCTGCATAGAAACATGCTGCTACCTTGCGATTTCCTGCCTGTTGATGAGCCCCTCCCAAGTAAAACTAAGAAAAATCACAGAACCGGAACAAGGCCGGTAAGAAGACACAACAAGCCCCACAGCAGGCTATAAGTGAAGCTGAGAGTGACTTGGAAGAGGAGGATGATCGGTGGGGTTTATGATCACACCAGAACAGCACATCACCCCCAACCAGGCCAGCCATCAGCTAAATCCTGAAGCAGAGGAGTTTGAACCCTACCCAGCTTCAACAGGAACTGGTTCGCATACAGTCATGGACACAGAGGATCGCGGGACACCTGCCGATTTCAGAATAGAACCAGGCCAAACTATTGAGGCGGTGGACATACCTGATCCAGGAGCAGGTTCAAGTGACCACAGTGACTTAGAAGAAGAAATCTATTCTCCCCAGAAGAACATACCCCAGAAGAGGAAGACGACCGCCCAAAACACTGACTTATGACAGTCTGGGGCAGCCCAAGATTGTGCCAAGAGACTTTCTGACATTGACTTGAACTACGGACTGTGACCAGTTTATGGACTATACTGTACTATTGACTCCACTGCACTATGGACTGTTGAACTGTTGAAAACTGTATAGGACAGTTAAATGTTAAGATTGTTTAATGAAGGGGTTAAATACTGTTAATACAAAGGGGTCAAGTGAAAAGAAATACCATACACCCTTTATAATGGATCAAGGTCAGTAAAGCTCGTAGTAGTAGGCCGCATCAGACAGCAAGAGCAATGGTTGGGTTCATGTTCAGGTAAAAGGTAAAGGAGACCCACCTATGATCCGTTATTCTGTGATTCAAGGTTGAAGTGTAAATCACTTACCTTTTGTGGGCATAATTCCCTGCATAAAGTGGCAGAGGAAACAACTAGATATCATAGTGCACGATGGTACTAGGTGTTCGAAAACAAAACTGTTGTAACATAGGAAGTGTCCAATAACCACCAATGAATCACCCCAGTCTGAGGACTGATAGTGTTATGGGAAATTTTCGAATGTCGAGTCGACATTAATTGAGTAGGGGAGAGTGTGGGAGGTATGTAAAATACCCACCCCCATATTTCTTTGTTAAAACAGTACATTTATTTAGGCATTCAAGTTATGTTGGGTGAATTGCAAAAGCTTTTATGAGAGTGTGGTTTGCTGGAGGACAGTGCAACGGCATCAGTAGAGGGAGCTACAGGATTGCGTAACAACTACGGCTCGGATGAGCAGGGTAGGCTGCCTGTAATAGGGGAGACACGGATAACATGGCGCTGTACTGAAAGAATATATTTTATGATTTTCAGAAATAAACGAAGAGGTTTCTTTTCTACAACACGCTTGAGTCGTCTTTATTTCAAGTGTGTAACAATTACACTGAAGTTCTATTTCCACTTCGAAGAATATAATTAATATACTTTTTTTGGGTGGTCTAGAAAGCCAATGTATAAATGTTTATACATATTTGAGCTGATCCTATTTAAAAGGTATTACCAAAAACAAACCAAAACAAAAAAAGAAAAAGGAAAACTGCATGCATAACAAATCGACGTAGTAAGAGAGGAAGAAAAGTTTTCAAAAGCAGAAGAAGATAGATAGCGATGGATACCGGAGCCTCAGCACCGGATCCGTGTAAGTATTTACTTTTACATTTTCTGTGTAGAGCTACTGCTGTAATAAAGAGTATTTGTGGCCAAAAAGGGCTTATTCTCAATTAGATTGTGTTTGGTTGTCTAAATATAGGAAATGCACAGGATAGCCACGGTTTACTTTCGGTTTCTGAATGGCAATTTGACACAGAGAATTGTGAGGGTCTGGAACCCCAGTAATGTTGTTGAATGAAGCCTGGGATCCTTCAATAAGCTACTAACAACCAAACGAGCAAGATGGGCCAAACGGCCTCCTCTCATTTGTAAACTTTCTTATGTTCTTATGTTCTTATTTTAGGCAAAGGTGTTGCTTTTTATTATGTCTATCGTGTTGTTTTATTGAAACTGCGCAATTCATATATTAGTATTCAGTAAGGTTTACTGTAGCCCCCTACTGCAGACCCCGACTCGAATCACTTCTGAAAAACCCTTTAAATCAATTCCAATTCCTTTTATTGCACAGGCTGTGTTGAACAAACACACACACGCCTTACATGTGTCTGATGAGTTTATGTATGTTTGCTCAGTAAAGCTTATGTGCCGTAAATTGAATTGAATTGATTAAAAGGGAATGTGAATTGAAATTGGGAAATCATTTTAAAAAAAAAGGAATTGTCATTAAAAAAAAAGCAATTGACCCCGACTCTGTGTGAGCGCGTGATCACAATGTTGAATGAAACAACGTGAAATATCAACCAATGTGTTAGATTGTTTTTGCAAACTTTATTTTATTTTATTTGTTTGTTTGTTTAAAAGAAATGAGTGAGAAATAAACCTTGTTTTTTGTTTTGTTTTATCTTAGCAAAGGAAAAGTGTGAAGAGGAAATGAAGAAACAGCCAGAGCCTCGACGAAGACGCAGTAATGAGGAAGAGCGTCCTAACAGTGAGTGAAGAGTAGAATGCTGAGGATAGAGTCGTGGAGGATCACAGAGTACAGAACAGGGCTGCTATTCCATGAATTAGGATACAGACGGCATGTTTATGGATATCCTCATCAGTGAAATAGCCACAGCACTGTGTGAAAGTTCATGCAGTATTCTGTTTATATAACTGGCATATCCAGCATCCTGTGTGGAAATGAAAGCATGTTTCAACCTGTACTGTATTTAACAGCTGAATCCAGAACATGTCCTCAGATTGCCAAGTAAAGTTATTTGATGCTGAACTCTAATCATTACTGTGAAGAGTTCAAACATCCAGTAACCTTTTCTTATTAATATTCATTTTCATTAGGGGTGTAACTCTAATGTCACGATATGATACGCATCACGATATGCAGGTCAGGATACGATATGAATCACAATACATGCTATGGTCCTGATGGGCTACTTGTATGAAGCACAATAGGATCAAATGATCATTTAACGAGTGACTGTTTTATTAGAAGACAAATGAAATGAGACAGGGAGAGTATGTATCCATACCAACTATAAAACACACTCTTCATTCAAGAACCACTCTGTGAACTACAGAGCTGAGCTGTGCTTTGGTCTTGAATCACGATGCACACGATACAGACCTCTATGATGATACAATAGCAGCAGTGTGGAGTAGTGGTTAGGGCTCTGGACTCTTGACCGGAGGGTCATGGGTTCAATCCCAGGTGGGGGGGACACTGCTGCTGTACCCTTGAGCAAGGTACTTTACCTAGATTGCTCCAGTAAAAACCCAACTGTATACATGGGTAATTGTATGTAAAAAAATAATGTGATATCTTGTAACAATTGTAAGTCACCCTGGATAAGGGTGTCAGCTAAGCAATAAATTATAATAATGTAAAGTGTCCTCATTGATTGTTACACCCCTTGTTTAGATATACATTCTACTCTTAACTAGTTGAATGTATATAAACATGAATTATTAGTTGTGGGTGGGAATTAAACATTTCCTTTTTTGTGTAGTGTCTGGATGTGAAGCGAGTGCAGAAGAGAAAACAGGAGAAACAGAGGAACAAGAACCAGGTAAGTAGATTGTTATTATTTTCTTAATAATTTCTCTCTTTTGTTTATACCGGGGATGCACACTGGTTAAAATCACAATTTACAGTCACAATAGGTATGCGGTCGTTGTTTTAAAACAAAAGTCATGTTTTAATGTCCACGTAGGCTCAAGCAAGGCTGTGTTGTTTATGGGATGGGACTTGCAGCATCACATCCACATATCTGAAGTATAGCTGAAACAGCGCCCCCCACTGGTCAGGGGCCTTTATGATTCCAGGCAGAGACTCCTTCCTCGCCTCCAGGATTCAGTAACTTAGTAACGCTGAGTTAAAAGATGCGACTAGCTTGAGAGTGTGAAAGGAGCTTTATCTTCAGCCCTGGGTTACAGTGGTGAGGGGACATTCAAACTGGGCAATTTAGATCAGGGAAAAGAAACAGGAGTAAAGCTGATAAAAAGTTTATCAGAATAAATAAATAAATACAGTTTTAACAGATGACTTGTAAAACGCAAAATGTTTCTGCTTATTGATGTCTAAAAAATATCAATACATCACTCAATTAACTCGGGCCTCATTCACTACATGGCAGTGTTTTGGACATTATACAGTGTGAAAAAGGAAGCTCACTTCACGCAGTTTCATACAGTGATAAACACCTTATTCACTAAACTTAATAGATGCAATAATACAGTGGAGTAACCTACTAATTAGCACACACCTTGTAATGGGGACTTTTTCAACCTGAAAAAGAAACAAGGACCAGGGGTCACAAATGGAGATTAGATAAAGGGGCATTCAGAACAGAAAATAGGAGGCACTTTTTTACACAGAGAATTGTGAGGGTCTGGAACCAACTCCCCAGTAATGCTGTTGAAGCTGACACCCTGGGATCCTTCAAGAAGCTGCTTGATGAGATTCTGGGATCAATAAGCTACTAACAACCAAACGAGCAAGATGGGCTGAATGGCCTCCTCTCATTTGTAAACTTTCTTATGTTATGTTCTTATGTAACACACTGTATGTACCAGACTTTCCCAATCTTGGTCATGGGGGACCCCTGTGTCTGTTGGTTTTCATTCCAACTGAGTTCTCAATTACTTACGCAAACCCTTTGAACTAATAATGTTCATGCTTAATTAGACCTTTCTAATTGTTCTCAGCTCCTAAAAAGTTGCTGATTTTCAAGTTCCTTATAAAATGGTATAGTTAACTTGAAATTTCCAACTGTTTAAAAAGCTGAAAACAATTAAAAAGGTCTAATTAAGCTAATGAATAGTTCAATTAAGGGTCAAGTTAAGTTATTGAGAGCTCGGTTTGAATGAAAACCAGCAGCCACAGGGTGTCCCCAGGACCAGGGTTGGGAAACCCACAGTATGGGCTAAACGGAGTGCCAATTCACAACAAGTTAAGATGCCTCTGTATGAGATATCCAGCTCAAAATACAATCGAATCCTATTCTCCATTTATACACATAAACGAGTATAAATGCAAGACGTTCCATGTAAAAACAAATAGATCAATTAGATTAAAATGCATTTTTATTTCAAAGCAGCACATGAATGAATGAATGAATGAATGAATGAATACATAAATAAATCAATAATATTCATTTGGTACTGAGGACAGATGTACTTTCACACAATATTTTCTTCTTCCAATAATTAAGTGGTTTTTGTGTAGGGACCGATATCTCATATATTCAGAAACCAAAATTAATATACAGTAATGCCTGCAATAGTAATGTTAACCTGATTATTATTATTATTATTATTATTATTATTATTATTATTATTATTATTATTATTATTATTAGAATGTGCTACTAAGTGTATGTTGAAGTATATTAGTATAGTGCATTATCATACATATCTGATTCGGTCCTGTAATTTACTGTTTGAGGTGCGTGTGTGTGTACTTGTATGTGTGTTGAGGATGTGTCATGTGTGTGTGTGTGCTTGTATGTGTGTTGAGGATCTGTCTTGTGTGTGTGCTTGTTGTGTGTTGCAGGTGTGCCATGTGTGTGTGTATGATTGTATGTGTTTTGAGGATGTGTGTGCATGTGTGTGTGCTTGTTGTGTGTTGCGGATGTGTCTTGTGTGTGTGCTTGTATGTGTTGTGGATGTGTCGTGTGTGTGTGCTTGTATGTGTGTTGCGGATGTGTCTTCTGTGTGTGTGTTTGTATGTGTTGTGGACGTGTCGTGTGTGTGTGTGCTTGTATGTGTGTTGCGGATGTGTCTTGTGTGTGTGTGTGCTTGTATGTGTGTTGCGGATGTGTCGTGTGTGTGTGTATGATTGTATGTGTTTTGATGATGTATCTTGTATGTGTGTGTGTGCGTGTGTGTGTACTTGTTGTGTGTTGCGGATGTGTCTTGTGTGTGTGCTTGTATGTGTTGTGGATATGTGTCGTGCGTGTGTGTGTGCTTGTATGTGTGTTCAGGATGTGTCTTGTGTGCGTGCGTGTGCTTGTATGTGTGTTGCGGATGTGTTGTGTGTGTGTGTGTGTGCTTGTATGTGTTGTGGATGTGTCGTGTGTGTGTGTGCTTGTATGTGTGTTGAGGATGTGTCTTGTGTGCGTGCTTGTGTGTTGCAGATGTGTCGTGTGTGTGTGTGTATGATTGTATGTGTTTTGAGGATGTATCTTGTATGTATGTATGTGTGTGCGCATGTGTGTGTGCTTGTTGTGTGTTGCGGATATGTCTTGTTTCGGCACTAGTAATGGGCTGCCCTGTTTATGTTGTGATTTAGTTGAAATCGCAGTTCTGTTAACACACCTTGAGACATTCAGTAAAGGTACCACGCTTAAGTGAATATGGTTAGGATAACAAACACCTCCCCTGCACTTATATCAGGACCTTCTGTAAAATTTCAAACTCAGACGTCCTGTCTTTTTACTCCTGTGTGAATCGACCGTGTCAGTGTTATGTTAGAATTGATAAAGCATTTCCAGGGTATTCACCTCAAAACAACAGCAGCCTTCTCAATAAACCAATTATTTTTTATTATTTTCTCCCAATTTGGAATGGCCAATTATTTTTTGCTACCACCCCTGTTCTGACTCGAGAGGGCGAAAGACACACACACTGTCCTCCGGCATGTGCCGTCAGCCAACCGCTTTTTTCACACTCGTGGACTCACCATGCAGCCACCCAAGAGCTACAGCGTGGGAGGACAACGCAGCTCTGGGAAGCTTACAGGCAAGCCCGCAGGTGCCCTGTCAGACCACAGGGGTCGCTGGTGTGCGGTGAGCCGAGGACACCCTGGCCGACCTAACCCTCCCTCCCCAGGCTTGACGCCGCCAATTGAGCCGCCCCTGAAGCTCCCATCCTCGGTCAGCAAAGGAATAGCCTGGACTCAAACCGGCAACATCCAGACTCCACAATGGATGCGCCACTCGGGAACCCCATAATTGTCAACGCTTAGGCAATTTTTGCTTTTAATTAACAGTGCATTTTAAGATATGTTTGGAAATGCATATCACTCAAGGGATGAAATAGTTAGTATTGCCATTGGAAAAGAAGGTACAATGAAATTAGCTATTTACACAACATTTATTGTTTACAAATCATGCACAAAAGAACCTTCTGTGGCCATCGGCATTTCATTTAGAATGTACTGACTTTCCTTGATGAAAACTAATCCACGTTTCTAGACGTCCTCTGCTTTTGACCAACTCTGAGGACACCTGGTTTTTAGTCCCGTGTGAATCACGCTTTAGAGAGGAGTTGCTGGGGGCTGCTGTGGCCGCACAAAATCACACTGATGGCCCCATTTGAGAAACATTGGTCTAAAACATCAAAGTATCGACACGTATACTATACTAATAAAATCAGAGACCATTATTACAAAACAAAGCACTGTAATACGGTATTTGACAATTTACAAAACACAATTCCAAAAAGTTCTTCCCATGCATTCTCAGTCTATGCCAAAGTGATCAGACAGGTTTTCTTCTGTTTTTTTTTTTTGTGCCGTGTGGGTTAACCTGAGACACAAACAACAACATGAAAGCCATCACAAACTGGCTTTGGGGTGAGGCACAAAATCTTGTTTCAGCTTTTTAACAGAACTGTAATGATATGAATCTCTTGCTTTCTTGCATTTAACATGGTTACACTTGGCAGTTAAGTGACAGCATGTCTCTCTGTCTCATTGCAGCAAGAATGGCTTCAAACTTGTGGTCAGAGGATCAGTTTAGCTGTTCAGTGTGTCTGGAGCTATTGAAGGACCCAGTCACTATTCCCATGTGGACACAGTTACTGTATGGGGTGTATTAAGAACTACTGGGATCAGACTGATCATACAGGTGTCTACAGCTGCCCCAGTGCAGAAAGACCTTTACCCCAAGGCCTGATCTGTGCAGAAATACTGTGCTGGCTGAAGTTGTGGAGAAATTAAAGAAGACAGGACTTAATCCTCCTCCTGCTCAAAGTTATGCTGGACCTGGAGATGTGCCGTGTGATTTCTGCACTGGGAGAAAGTTCAAAGCTGTGAAATCCTGTTTGATGTGCCTGGCCTCTTACTGTGAAACACACGTCAAGCCACACTATGAGGGGGCTGCTTTCAAGAGGCACAAGCTGGTCAATGCAATTGGAAATCTGGAGCAGAAGCTTTGTGCTGAACACCAACGATTATGTGAGGTCTTCTGTAGAACCGATAAGATGTGTATTTGCTTGTTGTGTTCACAAAATGAACACAAGAGCCATGATACAGTCTCAGCTGAGGCAGAAAGGACTGGCAAACAGGTAAGGGTTTGAACCATTTCCTTGTAGCTATCCTAGAAGATAAGAATTCCCAGTGATATTTAACATGTCTGTTTACTAGGTTATACAGTTTCACATGAGATCACTGCTTGAAAACAGCTAGAAAATAAAAGTTGACCAAACAAGAAAGGAGGTCCCGCTCCAGGAACAGTCTCCCTGACACCTCCTCTCTAGACTTGGGTGGGATTAAAATCCCCTAAACTTGTTCCCTATTCCTTCCAGTGATAGCGATCCTGGTTAACTCACACAGTGATCCGAGATACATTTTTCCTCTTGTGTTTTTCTCACCCTGGTTAACACACGCAGCCGTGAGGATCCTACAGCAACACTCTCCTTCCCAGACAGTCTGTATCCCTGCTTGTTTAACCAAGAAACTGGCTTTTCAGACCCTTTTTAAAGGCATGTGGCCGGGGCTAAGAGATAATCAATTAATCAAGTAACACCTGGCCACATGCCACACCTGGATTTGCATATGCCCTGTCATATCTAGCACAAAGTTGATTATCAAAAACATTATTTACAATTAAACAAAAATACACTATTTACACTTGCAGGATTTGTTCAGCTGTTTTGTGGTGCATTGGAATTTGTAGTCTAAACTTAGCATGATTTATATTCTTAGTGTTTTATTATATGTATCTTGCAACTTTATAAAATCATATGTAAGTTTTATTGTTTAAGATATTATAGTTTAATTGGTAAAACTGTTTAAAAATAACATTCCCAGCAAAGTCAAGAACCTCACTTAAAAAGCAAAAAAAGACAAAGATTAATATGATATTCAATATTTAATATGATTAGGGCTTCTGTTTTTCAGGTTTTATTAGCTATTTTTGAGTTTTATGTAAATCGTTTTTTTCTGGGCTTTCGTTTTTGATATACTGCATGAAATTAGTGTTTTCGGTTACTTTCCAAAATGCTTGAGCATTTTTTTTCTGTCAAAATATATAGTAGTAACTGGACAGGACTTGCACTCTTAAGCTGTCCCTTCTTTCCTTTGCTGTCTTCCACAGTGAAATCCCTCTGGTCTCGCACATTCTTCTGGGGTTTTGTCTGGAGGCATTTTTGTACATTTCTCCACAATTCTGTTTTAAATCCTCCATGATCTTAACTCTAATACAGCTTGAAATGTAGGAAAGTGCTGCCAATCAGTAGTTGGGGTGGGTTTAAAGTATTCAGAACGAAACAATGATAGATGCATCTATCTGCACTGGCAGAGCTGCTGTGCCCGTGCCAGGCCGTTCTTGCCAGTCTGCCCATAGTGAGAGGTGTGTTTTTGGGAGGCTTGCTTGTACACTTAAAATGTTTAATCTTTCAATTTATAATCACCATCTAGCTGAGAATAATTATTTTTATTGGTAAAGTGTTCATCTTTTTGTAGACATATTTTATTTTTTAATTATGAAGGCTCAAAATCAGTGGAGCGTGACACTCAAATTCAAGATGGCCATTAGGCAGAAACAGTAGCTGAATTTGGTGCGTTAAAACATTTTTACATGATTTAAACAGATATGTTTAAGAAATGTAATACTGTAATCTATTTGGGATTTTGTTTGTTGAAATCTACAATTTCTTTCGCTCACCCCACTAGTCCCCTCTTTCCTTTGCTCTCTTCCACAGTGAAGTCCTTCTGGTCACAGGCTCATTCTTCTGTGGATTTTGTGTGTTTAGGCATTTTTTACATTTCTTCACAATTTGCAATTCTGTTTTAAATTCCACGAGTGTGTGAATCCTCCCTATTGAACTGTAATATAGCTATAAATCCCACGAGCAAGAACAACCCTCCGTTTCTAATTGTAATCTCGTTTTAAATCTCACCAGCGTGTGCAATCCTCCAATAGAAATGCAGGAATGTGCTGCCACTCAGTTTAAAGTATTCAGAATGAATCAATGATAGATACAAGTCAGGAAGGAGGTTCATTGCCCGACTGCACTGGGAAAGGTTGGTCTTTTTTGGTTTCAGGTTATTTTATTGTATTTTTTCACATGGAAATGGGTGAAGTCAATGTGAATTGAGAAACCATGTCCAGTGTTTTTCTGGTATTTTATTATTATTATTATTATTATTTGTTTATTTAGCAGACGCCTTTATCCAAGGCGACTTACAGAGACTCGGGTGTGTGAACTATGCATCAGCTGCAGAGTCACTTACAAATACGTCTCACCCGAAAGACGGAGCACAAAAAGGTTAAGTGACTTGCTCAGGGTCACACAATGAGTCAGTGGATGAGGTGGGATTTGAACCGGGACCTCCTGGTTACAAGCCCTTTCTTTAACCACTGGACAACACAGCCTCCTATACACTGATTTCATTGTTTTTTGTATCAGGGTGTTTTGTCTGTGTTTATCGGTTAAAATAGGAAATCAGAAGCCCTAAATATCCATTAAAGAGAAAGCTGCTTCAGTTTCCTAGGTGCTTAACAAAACAAACATGTAACACATGCTAGATCAGCCATCATTCACTGTTAATAGTAAGAAACAGTACCATCTAGTGGACAGCTACTGTGGATCAAGTGTCCTTTTGTATTGCTGGCAGCTGTGCACTAGATGGTGTTGTATCTTACTACTATATACACATGTTGTCTGATCTAGCCTGTGCTACAGATGTCTATGGCGTACAACCAGAACTGAAGGACAAATTTACATTGTAAAGAGGTAAGGGGACAAGAAAATAGAAAATATATTTAAACTAACTTGATTCTGTTAGTTTCAATAGCATACTTAACAGGCCTGTGTTGGGTGAGACAGGATATCACTCAATGCCCCATCAGAAATGTCACTGTGTCACTGTGTTTCTACACAGAAGCAGCTGGGAGAGACACAGACAGAAATACAACAGAGAATCCAGGAGAGACTGAAAGAAATTGAGGAGCTGAAACAGGCTGTGGAGTCACTGAAAGTGGGTATTGAAAAGAGGGGTTGTTATTATTATTATTATTATTATTATTATTATTATTATTATTATTATTATTATTATTATTATTATTATTATTTTTAACAGATGGATGGAACACATAGTTTACTGTCTATGGCTGATGTGTTTTTGATATCAATTCTAACCATGTCTGCTCTACTGTGTTCTTTCACTCAGAGATCTGCATGCATAGAAATAAAGGAAAGTGAGAAGATCTTTACTGAGCTGATCCGATCCATTGAGAAGATCCACACTGAGGTTATTGAGCTGATTGGAGCTAACGAGAAGGCTGCAGTGAATCAGGCTGAAGGACGATGAAGAAACTGGAGCAGGAGATTGCTGAGCTAAGGAGGAGAAACGCTGAGCTGAAACAGCTTTCAGAGACAGAGGATCACATCCATTTTCTACAGGTAATATCACTGCTTGTTAGAAAATCTCAAGTCCATAACTGGGACAGTTTCAGACAGACCTCTCCAATTGAATGAATCCTTGCTTTTCCACAGGAATGTTTTGGACCCCATTCTGTTTCACTGAAAACTCCTTTTCTCCACTTTCCTGTTCGAGAATTTAGAGTCTCTCTGTGCCCCTCCTGAAGCTGTAGACTTACCCAGTGTTACTGTCAATACAGACATCTCTTTTGGGGCTGTGAGGAAAGCTGTATCTGAACTTAAAGACCATATTGAGGACTTCTGCAAGGGGAATTAGTCAAAATAACCACAACAGGTTGGTGTGAAATAGATTCCTTTGGTAGAGATTTCTCAAATTGACAATGGCTTGAGGAGGGACATGACTTGCAAGACATTAATAAAGACCTTTTGCAGATTGCTGGCTATATAAATAATGTAGTATTGAGAAGGGAGGATGCAGCAGGGAGGAAGAAGGAGTGAGGAGGCAGCAGGGAGGAGGGAGAATGGAGCAATGAGCACGGAGCATGGAGGAGGGAGCAGGGAGCATTGGAGAGGGAGCATGGAGGGAGTAGGGAGAATCAAGCAGGGAGCATGGAGGAGAGGGTGGAATAGAGAGGAGGGAGCATGAAGGAGAGATCAAGGAGGAGACAGGAAGGAGGCAACAGGGAGGAGGGAGCAGAGAGAAGGGAGCAAGAAGACTGGAAGTGACAGCAGGGAGGAGGGAGCATGAAACAGTGAGCAAGGAGGAGGGAGCACATAAGTGGGAGGAGGCAACATGGAGGAGGGAGCAGGGAGAAGGGACCAGGGAGGACGGAGCAGGGAGTGATGAAGCAGACTGGAGGGAGAAGGGTGCATGCAGGAGGGAGCAGGGAGGTGGTAGGAGGGAGAATGGAGGATGGAACGGACTGATGAAGCAGATAGGAGGGAGTGATGTGAGGATTGAGCAGACAATGACTGCTGTATGTTTGATGCACAAGGGTGTCCTAATATGGACACCATATTGTTGGGCAAAGATATGTGATGTAGAGGAAGGAACACAAGACTCCAGTACAGTGGCAGACGTGTTCACATTGACTTTGGCTGCTGCACCGATACAGAAGGAATACATATTCATTGTAATCATGAACATCTTGAAGTACGGATTTTTACATCCTGAAATGCAGTGAATAAGCCTTGTTTCTTTTCAGATTGCTGTTTGGAGTCTTGTGTGTGTTGTGTATTAATCCACATGTTTCAATTCTATTTCTCTCTCTTTTTTTCTGCCCAGTGAATGAAGTTGCAGTTTACAGTCTGCAGGCTCCAGAGCCAAGGAACAGAGCTGAGTTTTTAAAATGTAAGTCAATTTTCACTGAAACATTTGATTGAAAGATGTGTCACTCCATTGTGAGAAGAGCTAACACTACAGAACAGGGAGGGGTGGAGCTTGAGGGCAGCAATTATTATTATTTATTAGTAATTGTGAAGCCATTAATCTACACTCCTCTCCAACAAGTATTGGTTCAGATGAATACATGCAGAATGACTGGGGTGGGGCATTTGTTGCCTGTTTTTCCACTCAGACCTTTCTCTCCCTAAATATCTTGGTATCCCTGAATAGATAATCATCCCATCTTTTAATACATGTACAATGCATGTGAAACCAGTTGTGGGGTAAAATGAACAGCTATCCCTCCCAGTCATCCTGTGCTGGTAGTAAATGTATATTGCAGTATCACTGCACTTGTGGGATGGATTGCTCATTAAAATATTAGACAGATATTTGAAGAGTGGATGATATTCTATTGAAGATATTTAGTAAGCAAGGGGTCTGAGTGGGTAAAATGGCAACACATACCCTGTAGGAACATTAAGTGAACTGTAATTGTATGCAGAGCTGCATTTGATTAGTTCCAAGTGAAAATAAAAAGAGAACTTATCCAAAGTCAGGAATAAATCTCAAGTAAGAATTATAGATCAAATCTATTGATTATCAACCTTAAACATCACAGTCTAAATTTACTTGTCTATAAAATAGCGGGGAGCATAGAGGAGGAAGGAGGCAGCAGGGGGAGCTGAGAGGAGAGGAGGAAAAGGGAGGAGGCAGCAGGGATAAGGGAGGAGGGTAGAGAGATCATGGAGGAGGGAGGAGAGAGCATGGAGGAGGGATCCCCAAAATAATATAAATAATCCTATTACTCCCTTCTGTACCTCTGTACCTCAATGCCTCTTCTGTTTTCAAGCTGTAGCCTCATGCCAGAAACAGCCATTATAAAAAGAACCTGCTGTAATGTATTTGTCTGTCTTTTGTTGGATCTGTACCATTCAGACCTAGTGGAGATTTTCTCAGTGATTTGACTTTTCTAACCGTCTCTCCTACCCGTCCTCTCTCTTCAATCAGATTCCTGTCAGCTCACACTGGACCCCAACACAGCATATAGAGAGCTCTGTCTGTCTGAAGGAAACAGAAAGGTGACACGGAGGAGAGAGACCCAGCGATATCGCCATCACCCAGAGAGATTTGATAGCTGGCCCCAAGTGCTTTGCAGAGAGGGTTTGTCTGGGACTCGCTGTTACTGGGAGATTGAGTGCAGTGAGGGATGGGCTGATATAGGAGTCACATATAAAGGAATTAGCAGGAAAGGATGGGATGGTTCCTGTGGCCTTGGATGCAATGACAAGTCCTGGAGTTTGCAATGCTCTGATTCCAGTTACACTGCCTGGCACAATAACAATCACACTGCAATAACTGCCCCCGCTCCCCAGAATAGGAGTGTATCTGGACTTTAATGCCGACACGCTGTCCTTTTATGGCGTCTCTCACACAATGACCCTCCTGCACAGATTCCAAACCACATTCACTGAGCCGCTCTATCCTGGGTTTAGGCTTCATTATTATGATTCCACTGTAACAATCTGCCAGCTGAACTAGACTGTTTTGTGTTGCAAGAAACCCTTTGTATTGAACTCCCTGTCTGTCCTCTCCACTCCTCGGGTGAAGGGAATGTTCAATCTGACACAACTTTGGATGAAAGTTAGGGGTAAAACGGCGCCACCTGCAGAGCGAAACGAGGTGAATTATTTGTTTTAAGCAACGAATGGATTTCATACGAAATAACTGTATTTAATTTATTTTTAAGAATTGTTATGTTTATATATATATATTAAAAATGGCATCCAATAGTCAGTGCTGTAACAGTTTATAAAAAAGTGAACTTAAGTTTGCTTTATTGTATGTGTGTTTTTGTTCTTTGATTTCCATAAAATGTTTATTCTGTTTAATTTTTCAGATTTTAGTAATGTGATTTAATAAAATTAATTTGATTAACTGTGACTTTTTCTTTTTATTAATACTCATTAACACGGTTTTTCAAATGAGAATGAGAAAGAAAGAGATAGAGAGGAGAATGAGAGGGGAGAATGAGAGAGAGTGGAATGAGAGTGAGAAATAGGGGAAGGAGACAGAAAGAGGCATGGTAAAGCACAGAGAGGGCTGGTAAAGCATAGGGAAGCATTGTAAAGCACAGAGAGGTCTGGTAAAGCATAGGGAAGCATTGTAAAGCACAGAGAGGTCTGGTAAAGCATAGGGAAGCATTGTAAAGCACAGAGAGGTCTGGTAAAGCATAGGGAAGCATTGTAAAGCACAGAGAGGTCTGGTAAAGCATAGGGAAGCATTGTAAAGCACAGAGAGGTCTGGTAAAGCATAGAATTGTGAAGCCAGAGATCTGGTAAAGCACAGAGAGGTCTGGTAAAGCATAGGGAAGCATTGTAAAGCACAGAGAGGTCTGGTAAAGCATAGGGAAGCATTGTAAAGCACAGAGAGGTCTGGTAAAGCATAGGGAAGCATTGTAAAGCACAGAGAGGTCTGGTAAAGCATAGGGAAGCATTGTAAAGCACAGAGAGGTCTGGTAAAGCATAGGGAAGCATTGTAAAGCACAGAGAGGTCTGGTAAAGCATAGGAAGCATTGTGAAGCACAGAGAGGTCTGGTAAAGACACAGAGAGGTGTGGTAAAGCATAGGGAAGCATTGTAAAGCACAGAGAGGTGTGGTAAAGCATAGGGAAGCATTGTAAAGCACAGAGAGGTCTGGTAAAGCATAGGAAGCATTGTAAAGCACAGAGAGGTCTGGTAAAGCATAGGGAAGCATTGTAAAGCACAGAGAGGTCTGGTAAAGCATAGGAAGCATTGTAAAGCACAGAGAGGTCTGGTAAAGCATAGGGAAGCATTGTAAAGCACAGAGAGGTCTGGTAAAGCATAGGGAAGCATTGTAAAGCACAGAGAGGTCTGGTAAAGCATAGGGAAGCATTGTAAAGCACAGAGAGGTCTGGTAAAGCAGATGTGTAAAGCACAGCACAGAGGTCTGGTAAAGCATAGGGCATAAGCACAGAGAGGTCTGGTAAAGCATAGGAAGCAGAGCCAGAGAGGTCTACTGTGTAAAGCATAGGGAAGCATTGTAAAGCACAGAGAGGTCTGGTAAAGCATAGGGAAGCATTGTAAAGCACAGAGAGGTCTGGTAAAGCATAGGGAAGCATTGTAAAGCACAGAGAGGTCTGGTAAAGCATAGGGAAGCATTGTAAAGCACAGAGAGGTCTGGTAAAGCACAGGAAGCATTGTAAAGCACAGAGAGGTCTGGTAAAGCATAGGGAAGCATTGTAAAGCACAGAGAGGTCTGGTAAAGCATGGTGAAGCATTGTAAAGCACAGAGAGGTCTGGTAAAGCATAAGTATAGTAAAGCATAGTGAAGCATTGTAAAGCACAAGAGGTCTGGTAAAGCATGAGCATGTAAAGCATCTGGTTAGAAGCATTGGACATCTAACTCTAACGGCTTGAAACTCAGCTCAGTGATTTGGATTCCTGAACAGCTTCTTAGTAAAGGTATTATTCAGCATGCCGCCGTACCGTGAACTAATAAGAAAAGACTTTCAGTACCTGGCAGGCTCTTGTGACATATCAGGCGGGTCATTCTCTTTACTCCTTCTTCTTCTCCTTGGAGTCGGGTCCATGCCTCTCTCTACTGAATCACTCGTTCCTCAGTTAGCTGGGTTTCTCCTCTGCAGCACAATTGAAACAAGTCCGTTGTTAAAGAGTCCAGCGCTTCAAATGTCATTTTTCTTTCTCTTTCTTTAGAGCGGCCCCTTATCTTTTCATGCTGTTTGAAATCATCCCGAGCGCTTCTTGTTATCACAGTTACTCAAATGCTGGGTTCGTTTTTGGAAACGTCTGTGTTGCTAATTGAGTGCCATGGGAGCATTGTATTTTAAACAATTTTGTATCAATTAAGATTATGTTGCATTTTGAATGATTAATTTTGAACTTTAAATATACAGGTTAATACTAAAGGGGCGTTCACACTCGACGTAAGCTACCAACAGCCAATCAGGGAAGAGTAGGAGGTTCCTTTGCGAGGAAGAAATCAAAATAAATCAATTGTACTAAAAGCTGTTCTCTTTAATTTCAGATTTCCCGGCGTTGTATAATACAACAATTAGTTACCAATATATTAATAAGAAAGATGGAGAATGGTGAGCTGCGGTGTACAAATGGGATTACCGAGTGAATATTAAACATACATAATTGCTTTTTTGTGCTGAACTCCACATTGAAAATAATTATACACCTGCTTCTATAACGTAAGCATTTTTTTTTTGGATAAATTAACTGCAGACAGACTTTTAAAAGATAAAGCAAAACGTTTTATTTGGTGTACAGATATTATATTTTAACAGTTTTTTTTAAACAAAATTAATACACAAGGGGGGGGGGTTGTGTGGGGGTTACAATTAGGTTATATAAAAAAATCTTTGTAATGTTTCTCTCCTCAGTTTTTGTCTCTTGTCAGTGTCTTCAGTTCTGTCAAAAGAGTTTCATTTTCCCGCTGGCATTTACTGTTGGTTGCTCGGCAACCAAAAGCCACTGTACCTGCAGCCGTGACGTCACAACGGCCCGCCCACTGCCGCGTTTGGTGTGAACAGCACTGCAGCGCGCCGCGTCCGGTGTGAACGCCCCTTAACACTTACAACAGCACTTCATAGGAAAAAAAAAACTATGATCTTTTTGTATGTTTTGTCCACTTGTTCTGCTTGGATTTTGGTGTCTGACCAAATTTATATTCGAGCTTGAGTTTCTCGACCTGTTCATGTCGTTAGGGTTACCCGATTTGCAGTGAAAAACTAAATAAGACGTTCTTTTTCTCCAAGTCACTGACGCAGTAACAAAATAACAGTATTGTGCAGTAAAGAAACAAGGACCAGGGGTCACAAATGGAGATTAGATAAAGCGGCATTCAGAAACAGAAAATAGGAGGCACTTTTTTACACAGAGAATTGTGAGGGTCTGGAACCAACTCCCCAGTAATGTTGTTGAAGCCGACACCCTGGGATCCTTCAAGAAGCTGCTTGATGAGATTCTGGGATCAATAAGCTACTAACAACCAAACGAGCAAGATGGGCTGAATGGCCTCATCTCGTTTGTAAACTTTCCTATGTTATTTAAATCTGTTATTGAAATGGTCTGACTGTGGCAGTTGTATGCGTGTCATGCTATACAAATGTATTGTGGTTTGTTCTTTTTTTCTGCTCTGTACTGTACACTGCTTTGTGATATTTTTGTATAAAAGGCAGTGTGGTTAAAGTCCAGGGCTTGTAACCAGAAGGTCACGGGTTCAAATCCCACCTCTGCCACTGACCGACTCGCTGTGTGTGACCCTGAGCAAGTCACTTCACCTCCTTGTGCTCCGTCCTGCGGATGAGATGTTAAATCGACGTCCTATTGGAAGTGACTCTGCATATAACGCACAGTTCACAGCCTGCCTCTGTAAAGCGCTTTGTGATGGGGTCCACTATGAAAGGCGCTATATAAAAATAAAGCTATTATATATAAATAAATAATACATGCATAATCAATACTGTAGATACAGACAAGCCCGTTGCAGATCTATTGACTGTGTCTCGACATGAATCTGAAGATGAGAGAGTTTCTGTACAGTATTGGAATTGAATTGCTTTGTATAGCGCTTGTGTTTGAGGGGCGGTGTTCTGAAAATCTGCGCCTCCCCCTCCAAATGCGATACCTCAATTGAACAGTGGCGTGCCATCAGGACCTTCAGGGTATTCTCTGCTGACCAGACAGTGCCAAGTAAACCGTCAGTCAAATGACATGACGCTGCCTCACTCACTTGCGTACAGTGTGCTTGCTTATACTATGAATCATACTACTCTAATTATTATTATTATTCATTTGTCTCTTAGCAGACGCCCTTATCCAGGGCGACTTACAGGGTTTATTAGAAGATATCACATTATACAGGGATTATCACATTATTTTTACATACAATTACCCATTTATACAGTTGAGGGTTTTCTACTGAGGAGCAATCTAGGTAAAGTACCTTGCTCAAGGTACAGCAGCAGTGTCCCCACCTGCGTCATTGAAGGCTCCACAACCCTCCGAAAGTCAAGAGTCCAGAGCCCTAACGCACTACCCATACTGCTGCCCTATTATTTGTTATTACTATTATTATATGCCCTTATTATTTGTTCATTTGTCTGACGCCTTTATCCAAGATGACTTACAGGGTTTACTAGAGGTTTTTTAAGAGTCTAGGGGTTTCCTGAAGGGGATGTGATCAGCCAATAAGAGATCTGCATTTCCCCCGCATAAGTCTAAAACAACGACCAGACGCGAGAAAAAAAACAGTTGAGGGTATTCTCCGCTTCAGTTGAAGGTCTTGAGTGAGTTTAACCAATAGGCGAGTCGAACAATGTCCTTTTTTTAGACAGGTGACCAATCAGGAGTGAGCAGAAGCGGGACATAAATCTCCCAGGGTATTCCCTGCGTCACTTGAAGGCTCTGTTTTAACAACCAATGAGAAAGTCAAAGCTCTGACAGCTGACCAATCATTAGCGAGCAACCCCAAAACATGAATATTCCTTGGTTAGCACTGCAGTTAGGAGGATAGCTGGATTTCGCACGATATTGCTTATAAATATACATTGATAAATACAAATACCTTTACAACATCTCATTATTTCAAATTTTATTTTACACTAAAATAAAAAAATGTGATTAAACGGAGACATCATAGTCGATTTGGTTACGAATCCTTTTCAAGGAGAACTTTCTCTGAAAAAATTGGAGATTGTTATAAAGGGAGATACACACCACAGATCCTCGAGCTGACACGGAAGGAAAAAGGATATACTCGCCACTTTCAGAATTAAATGATGTCAGGTATCTGTGGTTACAGGTAGCTGTAAGCCACAGATACTTTTGTCACGGCACGCCACTGGTGTTGTGTTCTGCTGATGTGTTATTATTACTATTAATGTATTTGTCAGACGCCCTTTGTGCCACCTAGTGGCCACAGCTCGTAATGTTTCCTAAAGAAAAGTAGATTAAAACTGCTTGATCACACTTTTGTTTATTAACTTTTTAAAGTATGTCTTTTGAGAAGTGAAACCCAAAGCTGAACCGTCAGTCCATTCCAGATATATCTGCAGGTGTGATGAAGGACCAAAGAGCTTCACAGCTTATCATTGCAAAGCCTTTCATCACTCATGAAGAACACATGACATGTCCCTGCAGATATACTGAGAGTCCTCGATTTCTCTCCAGTAGAAAGGAAAGATCTCTTCTGACTCACTCCAGGATTTCTCATGCAAACCCATCACGTGTCCTGTATATAGGACTGGGTTCTTGGAA
This sequence comes from Acipenser oxyrinchus oxyrinchus, assembly GCA_030684275.1. Lineage (NCBI taxonomy): Eukaryota > Metazoa > Chordata > Actinopteri > Acipenseriformes > Acipenseridae > Acipenser > Acipenser oxyrinchus. The sequence goes on along the minus strand of CM060277.1, from coordinate 4,308,924 downwards.
GGAGGTGGGATTGTTTGTGTGGCCAGTGTCCCGCCCGCATTCAGAGTCTCTACTGGGAATGGGCCTGTCCCATTGGGAGAAAGCTTCAGTCTTGAAGGAGCACTGTGACAGAGGGTGCCATTCTCAAACTCCTGTCCCACTCTCTCCTCTCCGCCCTCTCACACTGATTCAGCAGTCTCTGCTCAGCCTGCTTGTCTAAACCTGGCCTCAGTCCCAAACCCCGCCTCTTAGAGCTTTATATAACTCCTGGAATTCAGAAACACAGGTAAGTTTCGTTTCTTGTGAAACCCATCCCTGTCTCTGTATCATCTCAACAGAAACAGCAGAAGCACATATTGTGATTCCAGCCCAGGATCACACTTCATGGTGAATCGAGGGTATTGACACAACTATTCCAATGGCTGGAGTTCCATCCTTCTTATATTCCTGTACAGAACTAGACACTCTAACACAGCAGTCAAACACATTGTTAATACTGTGATAAATCAGGAGAAATGGACAGTCTAAACATGGAAACAAGCTTGTTCTTGTTATTCCACTTGTTCTCCTTGTTGAAGAAGAAAACTCCCTCCCTCCAAAAACAATTGAGAACTGAAGTGGAGGCATTTCTGTCCATTTTACCCACTCAGATCCGCAGCCAACAAATTCCCAGCTATGTTAATTTCATTCATTTTGGGGTACTAATGTGACTTTTTGTCCTCGTTAGGTACCCATGATAGATTATATGTAAGGCTAGTGTACAGTGTATTGCACCTTATAGCTAAGGGACAGAAAAGTCTAAGCTTAATGCAATTGGCTATCCGATCACCAAAAGCAAAGATAACAAAAGTGTAAAAGGATGAAAAAAATATCTGTACTTTGCAAACGGCTGCATTGTTTATTTATTTATGAATTGCAAAGGGCTGCATTTTATAATTTGTAGTAGCTTCAGTTTTTTTTTTATCTGACTCACTACAACCAAACTTCAAAGCACTATCATTTTATGAGTCAAATGGTAATAATTTAAAACGTTGAATTAATGGTGTCACATAAAAAAATAAAAAAAAATAAAAAAAGAAACAGTAAAGATCTCAGTAAATGATCAATAGTTGCAAACAGTCTCTGCTCAGCCTGCTTGTCTAAACCTGGCCTCAGTCCAAACCCCGCCTCTTAGAGCTTTATATAACTCCTGGAATTCAGAAACACAGGTAAGTTTCGTTTCTTGTGAAACCCATCCCTGTCTCTGAAGCACATATTGTGATTCCAGCCCAGGATCACACTTCATGAGGAATGGAGGTTTTAAATCAGAAAGAGATGGTTTTGCACAATCTGCATTGGAATCTGGCTGCATGTCTGATAATGCACATCTGTATCTGAAGAGTAACTCTCCTGTTAAGCCTGTACTATATGTGCTGCCTGAGCTCCATAAATCACTTGATAATCCACCAGGTCGTCCCATAGTTTCTGCTCTTGGTTCTCCTCTCTCAAATTACATTGATTTGTATCTCAGACCACTAGTGGAGGAGTTACCCTCATCTCTAAGGGATAGAAGTGTGTTAATAAACCAACTTTCTAAAATAAGTTACAAAATCAGAACATTATCCTTATTCCCCTTGATGTTGTGAGTTTGTACATCAGTATCCCACATGCAGATGGCTTAAATGCATTGAGGATCTTTTTAGATAAATGAACCGCTATGCAGATTCCTACCACAGCTTGTTTGCTTGATATGGCACACATTGTTCTCACTAGAAATGATTTTGTACACGAGAACGAGTTTTATTTGCAGGTACAGGGCACAGCCATGGCTGCTTCTTCTGCCCCTGAATGTGTCTTTTAATGGGATTTTTAGAGCATCACCATGTTTACTCACAACACGTTATATTCACGATATCTTTTTTATCTGGTCTGGTGCAAGTTTTAAATTGAACGCCTGTGTGGATTCTCTCAATACAAACCCCTCTTAGAGCTTCATAGAACTCCTGGAAATCAGAAATACAGGGAAGTTCCATTTGTTGTTGTGAAACCGTGAGTCTCTGTCTCACTGCAGGAAGAACCTGTGTCAATATTCACCTGCCATAGCACTGTCAATAGAGTGTACACCATGGGACTGATTCACCTGTCATAGCACTGTCAATAGGGTGTACACCATGGGACTGATTCACCTGCTATAGCACTGTCAATAGAGTGTACACCATGGGACTGATTCACCTGCTATAGCACTGTCAATAGGGTGTACACCATGGGACTGATTCACCTGCCATAGCACTGTCAATAGAGTGTACACCATGGGACTGATTCACCTGCTAAAGCACTGTCAATAGGGTGTACACCATGGGACTGATTCACCTGTCATAGCACTGTCAATAGAGTGTACACCATGGGACTGATTCACCTGTCATAGCACTGTCAATAGCACACCATGGGACTGATTCACCTGCTATAGCACTGTCAATAGCACAGCATGGGACTGATTCACCTGCTATAGCACTGTCAATAGCACAGCATGGGACTGATTCACCTGCTATAGCACTGTCAATAGCACAGCATGGGACTGATTCACCTGCTATAGCACTGTCAATAGCACAGCATGGGGGTGATTCACCTGCTATAGCACTGTCAATAGCACAGCATAGGACTGATTCACCTGCTATAGCACTGTCAATAGCACAGCATGGGACTGATTCACCTGCCATAGCACTGTCAATAGCACAGCATGGGACTGATTCACCTGCCATAGCACTGTCAATAGGGTGCACACTATGAGATTGATTCACCTGCCAGGGATCTGGATCACAATTAAATCAGTCATGTGAGGGTCAGCCCTCTTCTCATATCACTGGTACATCAGTAGAAAGACTATTTTCACAGGTCTGCACTGTTCTGTTGGGGTAGGGGTATAGGTGTAGAAGAGGTGGGGAAGAACGATGGGTGAGAGGATACAGAAATAGCTGAACATGCGCTACAGAAATTGTTTAGTAATGATTTCCTGACATGTTTATTAGCAGGTCATTTTGAATGTACTGAAATAGCATTATGTATTAAACTGGAAACAGTGCTCACTAATCAAAGTGCTGATACTTGAGGACAAAGACATTCTACTGAACAGAACAGCAAATCTGCACAATCCAATCCTGTTTGTATTGTATACAAGGCTACGATCTAACCCACTATAAAGATGCAGTTAAATAATAACATATGCAGTCTAAACATGCCCAATGCTTCCTTGAATCACCCTTAACTTTAATGTCCTCTCACAGAGGAACATGTTGTAAAGGACAACACGGGTTTAAAGGACAAGTCAGGAAGGATCGAGGGACATTGCGCAGCTGCACTGGAAAAGTATAATATTTATATTATTATAGTCATTTATATTGTATGTATTATTGTGTATGTGTATAAATATGTGTATTATGAAAGCATATATTAAAAATAACATTAAAATGGAAACCTCTATGCTTGGGGTACGCAGACAGCTGATAGGTCTGGAAGGGGGCACGTGACCATCATAGGTTTGGGAGCCCCTGCTCTGGAGTATAGTGATAGTGCTGCTTCAATCACTATACCTTTTCTACACTCCACAGTATTAGAAGAACAAATCTGTATCAAACTACAGCATGATTTCAATAACTCTGCCAGCTAATGCAAGTGAAGAGGATCTGGTGGCTGCTGTATGTCTTTTGAGAAGTGAAAACCCAAAGCTGAACCGTCAGTCCATTCCAGATATATCTGCAGGTGTGATGAAGGACCAAAGAGCTTCACAGCTTATCATTACAAAGCCTTTCATCACTCATGAAGAACACATGACCTGTCCCTGCAGATATACTGAGAGCCCTCGATTTCTCTCCAGTAGAAAGGAAAGATCTCTTCTGACTCACTCCAGGATTTCTCATGCAACCCCATCACGTGTCCTGTATATAGGACTGGGTTCTTGGAAGGAGGTGGGATTGTTTGTGTGGCCAGTGTCCCGCCCGCATTCAGAGTCTCTACTGGGAATGGGCCTGTCCCATTGGGAGAAAGCTTCAGTCTTGAAGGAGCGCTGTGACAGAGGGTGCCATTCTCAAACTCCTGTCCCACTCTCTCCTCTCCGCCCCTCTCACACTGATTCAGCAGTCTCTGCTCAGCCTGCTTGTCTAAACCTGGCCTCAGTCCCAAACCCCGCCTCTTAGAGCTTTATATAACTCCTGGAATTCAGAAACACAGGGAAGTTTCGTTTCTTGTGAAACCCATCCCTGTCTCTGTATCATCTCAACAGAAACAGCAGAAGCACATATTGTGATTCCAGCCCAGGATCACACTTCATGGTGAATCGAGGGTATTGACACAACTGTTCCAATGGCTGGAGTTCCATCCTTCTTATATTCCTGTACAGAACTAGACACTCTAACACAGCAGTCAAACACATTGTTAATACTGTGATAAATCAGGAGAAATGGACAGTCTAAACATGGAAACAAGCTTGTTCTTGTTATTCCACTTGTTCTCCTTGTTGAAGAAGAAAACTCCCCTCCTCTCCAAAAACAATTGAGAACTGAAGTGGAGGCATTTCTGTCCATTTTACCCACTCAGATCCCTCGCTTTCTAAATATATTGGTGCATCTGAAAAAATAATAGCACCATCTTCAAATACAAGCTCAAGATTGTCAGATTGTCAGTATTTTACTTTCACAATGAAAATAAATAAATAAGCTAATTTAAAATTAATAAATAAGGTTGTAAGTTTTTAATATAAGAAATATGATTTTCAATTTGCACTTTAATCAAAACAATGTAGTGGTTTTAAATTTGATCAGCAATATCTGCATGTAAATTAAATTTTATTAAAGAAATACAATTGAAAATAGGTTGATTAAAGTATTGTTTATATCATCTATATTATTACATTTCTGATCTTTAATATCCCAGTATGTGTGTGCTGAATGATTCAATGTGATTTTTGCTTAGATCTTTATTTGAAATGCTTACTAACTACTCCAGCAAGAATTGCCTCTGAAAACTCTTGTCCAGGTTGATTGTGTGGAATCGAGGTGGGGAAGCATATTGGCGGTGCGCTGGGCACTGAAGTCCACAGGGTAAGCATTGTGCACTGCAGCCCGTGCAACAGTCATACGCTTCCCCACAATCAGCCTCCAGGAGTCTTTTCAGAAGCAATGTTTTGTTGGAATAGTTAGTAAGCATGGTGAATAAAATCTAATCAGAAACAGCCATAGAAAATCCTCATCAGGTAAGAAATGTAAAGAACATGATGTTTAAACCTTTAACCTCAGTGTGGTCCCCATGAGTGTTCATTAATATCTATCTAACAGGAGAGTTTTCAAAATGAGCAATTGTATCTGTTCATGAAAACACAGCAGCATTGCTGATTGAAATTAAATCTGTTTGAAATGTTTGATGAAGGGGGTCAGGAGGTGGGGTCCTATTACCTGTAACACAGGAAGGAAGGAAGTGAACGGGGAGAGGAAACCAGTGTGGGGGCTGCAGGATCAATGGGCTTCACCTGAGTCAAAGAGAGTGGAAATAAAGAAGTGTGGAAAACAAAACGAGCAACAGCAAAACAAGAAGGGACTTGAGAGAATGATGTTCTGCTGATCAGAGGGAAGACATTAGACATTAGAAACAAATAGTGCACAGATTTGAAAAGTAGGTCCCTTGATTCTAAGCTTTGTTTGAGTGTCTGTTCTGTATAAAATGGTTTTAACTCATGAAATCAGCACTGTAATAAATGAGTATGTCAGTAACGTACACACCCTGTCTGATAACACTAGAACATGTCTAGTTCTCATAATATACAGCCTCCCCTGGACTGGAGGGACCACCCTTCACGTTCTCTTAGGGGGGTGAGCAGTTCAGACTCTGTGCCTCAAGCTTGCCCTGAACTGGAGGGAAGAAAGCAGTTGTTGCTCAGAGACAAGTTTGTGGTTGAGGACTAATGGACTTTGAGATGTGGATTAATGCCCACGAAGATCGAACTCCACCAAACTCACCTCCCTTGTGATCTTCTGAGGATTCAGACCCACACAGAAGTGAAGGTCTAGTGCAGTCAAATACATACTGTAGCTATAGAAGGGTTACTGTGACAATGCCATTCTCAAACTCCAGTCCCACTCACAACTCTCTCCTCTCCGCCCCTCTCACACTGATTCAGCTGTTTCTGCTAAGCCTGCTTGTCTAAACCTGGCCTCAGTCCAAAACCCCGCCTCTTAGAGCTTTACACAATTCCAGGAAATCAGCACAGCGAAGTTTCTGTTGTGAAATCGTCAGTCTCTCTGACTCACTGCAGCAAAGATGGCTTCAAACTTGTGGTCAGAGGAGCACTTGAACTGTCCAGTGTGTCTGGAGATATTGAAGGACCCAGTCACTACAGCATGTGGACACAGTTACTGTATGGGGTGTATTAAGAACTGCTGGGATCAGACTGATCATACAGGTGTCTACAGCTGCCCCCAGTGCAGAAAGACCTTTACCCCAAGGCCTGATCTGGGCAGAAACACTGTGCTGGCTGAAGTTCTGGAGAAATTAAAGAAGATAGGACTCAATCTTCCTCCTGCTCAAAGTTATGCTGGACCTGGAGATGTGCCGTGTGATTTCTGCACTGGGAGAAAGTTCAAAGCTGTGAAATCCTGTTTGACGTGCCTGGCCTCTTACTGTGAAACACACGTCAAGCCACACAGTGAGGTTACTATATTAAAGAGGCACAAGCTGATCAATGCAATTGGAGATCTGGAGCTGAAGCTTTGTGCTGAACACCAACGATTATGTGAGGTTTTCTGTAGAACCGATCAGACGTGTATTTGCTTGTTGTGTTCACAAAATGAACACAAGAGCCATGACACAGTCTCAGCTGAGGCAGAAAGGACTGTCAAACAGGTAAGGGTTTGAACCATTTCCTTGCAGCTATCCTAGAAGATAAGAATTCCCAGGGATATTTAACATGTCTGTTTACTAGGTTATACAGTTTCACATCAGATCAGATTTTAATTGTATATTAAGTGCTATTTAAAGAGCCCTAGTTTTTTAATTGCTCTATCTAAACTATAATGCACTACAATGTATTTCAGGGTGTAACAGGGGTGTTGTTAGGGGCGTGGCTATCGCTGATTGACAGGAGAGACACAGGAGGTTTTCTTTGATACAAAAAACACAAAACATTCAAAACAAAACACTGCTTGAAAACAACTAGAAAATAAAAGTTGACCAAACAAGAAAGGAGGTCCCACTCCAGGAACAGTCTCCCTGACACCTCCTCTCTAGACTTGGGTGGGATTAAAATCCCCTAAACTTGTTCCCTATTCCTTCCAGTGCTAGCGATCCTGGTTAACTCACACAGTGATCCGAGATACATTTTTCCTCTTGTGTTTTCCTCACCCTGGTTAACACACGCAGTCGTGAGGATCCTACAGCAACACTCTCCTTCCCAGACAGTCTGTATCCCTGCTTGTAGAACCAAGAAACTGGCTTTTCAGACCCTTTTTAAAGGCATGTGGCCAGGGCTAATTGATAATCAATTAATCGATTAACACCTGGCTGCATTTCACACCTGGATTTGCATATGGCCTGCCACATCTAGCACAAACTTGATTATAAAAAGCATTATTTACAATTAAACAAAAATACACTATTTACACGTGCAGGATTTGTTTAGCTGTTTTGTGGTGCATTGGAATTTGTAGTGTAAAATTAGCATGATTTATATTCCTAGTGTTTTTTAGATGTATCTTCCAACTTAATAAATTGATCAGTTTCATATTATATTTTAATTGGTAAAACTGTTTAAATATAACATTCCCAGCAAAGTCAAGAACCTCACTTAAAAAAGCAAAAAAAAGACCAAGATTAATATGATATCCAATATACAAGATTAATATGATATTCAATATACAAGATTAATATGATATACAATATACAAGATTAATATGATATTCAATATACAAGATTAATATGATATACAATATACAAGATGTATATGATATTCAATATACAACATTAATATGATATACAATATACACAGGGATTCTGTTTTTCGGTGTTTATTAATTTCAGTTACCTAGGTGCTTGACAAAACAAACATGTAACACATGCTAGATCAGCCATCATTCACTGTTACTAGAATGAAACAGTACCATCTAGTGGACAGCTACTGTGGATCAAGTGTCCTTTTGTATTGCTGGCAGCTGTGCACTAGATGGTGTTGTATCTTACTGTTATACACACATGTTGTCTGATCTAGACTGTGCTACAGATGTCTATGGCATGCAACTAGAACTGAAGAAAAAATATATTTGACTCAGAATTATTGCATACATTGTAAAGCGATAAGGGGACAAGAAAACATAAAATATATTTTATCTAAAATGATTCTGTCAGTTTAAATAGCATACCTAAACAGGCCTGTGTTGAGTGTGACAGGATATCACTCAATGCCCCATCAGAAATGTCACTGTGTCACTGTGTTTCTACACAGAAGCAGCTGGGAGAGACACAGACAGAAATACAACAGAGAATCCAGGAGAGACTGAAAGAAATTGAGGAGCTGAAACAGGCTGTGGAGTCACTGAAAGTGGGTATTGACAAGAGGGGTTTATTATTATTATTATTATTATTATTATTATTATTATTATTATTATTATTATTATTATTATTATTATTATTATTAACAGATGGACTGGAACACATCTACAGAAGTTTACTGTCTATGCCTGATGTGTTTTTGATATCAATTCTAACTATGTCTCCTCTACTGTGTTCTTTCACTCAGAGATCTGCATGCATAGAAATAAGGGAAAGTGAGAAGATCTTTACTGAGCTGATCCGATCCATTGAGAAGATCCACACTGAGGTTATTGAGCTGATTGGAGCTAACGAGAAGGCTGCAGTGAATCAGGCTGAAGGACGCATGAAGAAACTGGAGCAGGAGATTGCTGAGCTAAGGAGGAGAAACGCTGAGCTGAAACACCTTTCAGAGACAGAGGATCACATCCATTTTCTACAGGTAACATCACTCTGTGGGTACTAATGTAGGCAGTTAATATATTCTTAAAAGCAATACATTAAAAGGACCTCCAAAAACTGTGATAGATACCTTCGCTTGTCAAGATCTCGGTGGGACCTCTACAATAAATGGTGTCCTATTATAATGTACAAACCCGTTTTTTATATCGCTCTCTGAAAACGATGGCAGATTCACACGTTGCAACAAGCCAAAAATAGACACAGAATGATTCAATACTGGGAATCTCTTCTTAGAAAGATGGTATTTATTAAGCATGCAACCAAAATAAGTTTAAAAATCACACAAACAGTTACACAATTAATGTCACATTAAATAAATGTCACAATTGAATGAATCCTTGCTTTTCACCAGGAATGTTTTGGACCTCATTCTGTTTCACTGAAAACTCATTTTCTCCACTTTTCTCCACTTTCCTGTTGTAGAATTTCCAGTCTCTCTGTGTCCCTCCTGAAGCTGGAGACTTACCCAGCGTTACTGTCAATACAGGCATCTCTTTTGGGGCTGTGAGGAAAGCTGTATCTGAACTTAAAGAGCATATTGAGGACTTCTGCAAGGGGGAATTAGTCAAAATAACCACAACAGGTTGGTGTGAAATAGATTCCTTTGGTAGAGATTTCTCAAATAGACCATGGCTTGAGGAGGGACAGGACTTGCAAGACATTAATAAAGACCTCTTGCAGATTGCTGGCTACATGAATACTGCAGCAGGGAGGAGGGAGTGAGCAGGGAGGAGGGTAAATGGAGGGAGCAGAGAGGAGGAAGCAGGAAGGAGAGAGCAGGGAGGAGTGAGCAGGGAGCATGGAGGAGGGAGCATAGAGGGAGAAGGGAACAGGGAGGAGGGAGCAGGGAGGAGTGTCCATACAGGAGGGAGCAGGGATGACAGGGCAGGGACTAATGAAGCAGGGAGGAGACAGGAGGGAGCAGGAAGCATGGAGAATGAAGCAGGGAGGTGGTAGCAGGGAGAAGAGAGGAGGGAGCAGGGAGCAGGGAGCAGGGAGTGATGCGAGGATGGAGAAGACAATGACTGCTGTATGTTTGATGTACAAGGGTGTCCTAATATGGACACTGTACTGTTGGGCAAAGATATGTGATGGAGAGGAAGGAAGATATTTAGTAAGCAAGGGGTCTGAGTGGGTAAAATGGCAACACATACCCTGTAGGAACATTAAGTGAACTGTAATTGTATGCAGAGTTGCATTTGATTGGTTCCAATTGAAGAAGTTTGATAAGATCGAGGAATTATAATGAACAAAACAATCAAACAGCAAGAGGGTATAATTAATAGCAGCAGCAGTTTATTGAAGACAGAAAAATAAAAAGAGAGAACTTATCCAAAGTCAGAAATAAATCTCAAGTAAGAATTATAGATCAAATCTATTGATTATCAATCTTAAACATCACAGTCTAAATATACTTGTCTATAAAAAGGCAGGGAGCATAGAGGAGGGATCAAAGGAGAGGGAGGAGGGAGCACACAGGAGGGAGAAGGGAATAGGGAGGATGGAGCATAGAGGAGGGAGCAGGGAGGAAGGAGCAGGGAGGAGGAAGCAAAGAAGATTGAGGCAGGAGCATAGAGGGAGAAGGGAGGAGAGAGCAGTAACGGGGGAGCATGGAAGAGGGAGCAGGGAGCATAAAGGAGAGAGGAGAGAGCAGGGAGGATGGTTCATAGAGGATGCAGCAGGGAGCATGCAGGAGAGATGAGGGAGCAGGTGAATTGTGTGAATTGTGACAGGGGTTAAATTAGGTGCAATCCTTATTTTTCCATTTTAAACGTGATTCAAATGCATTTGTCTAGACTGATGTGAACTGGGGGAACGCTAATCAAAGTTTATCAGTGTTTATATTTATATCATGTAAACTAGATAACTCTGCTATTCAGAAGAAGCTTCTTTTTATACATGGGATATAAAAAGAGAAACTGTGTCATGCAAGATATAGCAAAGTTATATTTAGAAAAACCACGATGTGAAACAACACAGAGCACAGAAATGACACATTTTTGCATTGTCGTTGAGACACTAATGACTCAATAATCATCAATTGAATTTGTAAATGGGGGGAGAAAACGTCACACACACACACACACACACACACACACACACACACACACACACACTGCCCCATGCAGTATTTTTATAATCTCTAGTGAATTGTATTTGAATTATATTTAAAATAGCAACAACTTTGATAAGGTGAACACAGTTTAAAATAAGGTTTGCATTGTGTGAGACAGTACAGAGCAAACCGCAATTGCTGTGGTCTGTACTAGGAGTGATCTGTGACTGCAACCAAAGAGAACACTTTGAACTTGTAACTTAAAACAGCACGTTCCCTTTCAAGCACGAAATGGCTGTCAACCCCTTTAAAAATAAATAAATAAATATAAAAAAGAAACTCTTATGATAATAAGCTACCGTTTGCTGGATTTTTCAGGTGTTGTGGAGCTGAATTCTTCTTCTGTGCAGAGTGACATTCCTGTTTTGTTTTTGTTTTGTTTTTTGCCATCAGGGTTTCCATGGCAATTGTTAGGGGCGTGTTAAAATGGCAGCTTTAGCATTTCTATTTTCCATTTCTGTGTTCACGGGTTTGTTCTGAGGGTGGTTGTGTTTGCTGACATTTCTGTGAAATCTTTTGTGTGAAGTGGATTCCCTTCAGTCAGAATCAGAGTGTATTTCAAAGCCCGCTGGTGTGGGTCGGGTGATTTTTGGGTGTCCGGTTTCTAAATGTTTGCGGTGACTCCCTCATGGAAATGCAGGTGTGTCCTCAGGTGGGATCGTGAGGCGGCTGTTGCCGAGGTGGTTCCGATGTTGTAACGCGGGTTTCTCTTGGATTGATCAGGGAGGGCTGGGCGGGTTTCTTTATCAAGCGCTCCGAGAGGATTGTGGGATGTGTTGCTGTTTAATATAACGTTATAACTACATTAATAACATACGCGTACAGACACCTTACAGTGCGCTGCTCAAGAATAATAATCACACTTACATGAATAATGTATAATGAGATATTAAAACAAACAACATGTCTATATATGTTCGTTGCTGTGAGGGCAGATTCACATCCCAGCTTTGGGATCTCTGGGTTTGAAGCGGCGCTCCATAAGTGTAACACCTATTATTATTATTATTAGGCTTCCAGGCCAGAATGGCGGGAAGCCTATTGTGTGTAAAGATTTTTATTATTATTATTTTTTTTTTTTTCCTTCCTCCCAAATTACAAAAGCCTATAAGTTTTAAACGGCTGCACGAAAACTCACGAAATTTGGCACGGACGTAGAGGACTATGGGATGTTGTGCCATGGTCAATATGGCGGCTTTTGGTCACATGGTGTGGCAGCCATCTTGGATTTAATGAAATTTTGGGAAATTTTCAAATGTCTTTTCTCAAAAGCGGTACATAGTACAGCTGTGAAAACTTTTGTACATAGTGCGCTCCTGTCCAAGATTGATTTTACGTAAGAAAAAGTTGATCGGTAACATGGTGTGGAAACTATGTGCCATTTTGCGTAAAGCAGCAAACGACATCTCCTCATGAACCCTTTGGCCAATTGGCGTGAATCTTGGGTATATGTTATCTTTGTAGTGTCCTCTAAAAAGTTATTCAGAAAAAGTTCCTACATGAACAAACATGGCTGCTATGAGGCAATCAATGTGGGTGATATGGCATTTTGCCCAAAACATACCCTGCAATGATACATTCCCACCACTAGGGACCTGTTGCTATGGAAATGTGAGCAAGGTCTAGGGAAGAAAAGGCAGCCATTTTTTGCTGGTGTCTGGAAAAAACTGTTTTACTGAACTTCGTATAACATTAAACACAGTAATTACACTGGAATGGCTAGTATTATATTACACATACACACTGTACAGTGTACAATGCCTCATAGTGTAACTAAGAACTTTTTTTTAGGAACTGTTGCAGCTGCTTCAACGCTGGGAAAAGAAATGCACCCCGCGCGCGCGCGCACACACACACACACACACACACACACACACACACACACACACACACACACACACACACACACACACACACACACACACACACACACACACACACACACACACACACACACACACACACACACACACACACACACACACACACACACACACACACACACACACACACACACACACACACACACACACACACACACACACACACACACACACACACACACACACACACACACACACACACACACACACACACCCACCCACTGCAGTATTTTTATAATCTCTAGTGAATTGTATTTGAATTATATTTAAAATAGCAACAACTTTGATAAGGTGAACACAGTTTAAAATAAGGTTTGCATTGTGTGAGACAGTACAGAGCAAACCGCAATTGCTGTGGTCTGTACTAGGAGTGATCTGCGACTGCAACCAAAGAGAACACTTTGAACTTGTAACTTAAAACAGCACGTTCCCTTTCAAGCACGAAATGGCTATCAACCCCTTTAAAAATAAATAAATAAATATAAAAAAGAAACTCTTATGATAATAAGCTACCGTTTGCTGGAGTTTTCAGGTGTTGTGGAGCTGAATTCTTCTTCTGTGCAGAGTGACATTCCTGTTTTGCTTTTGTTTTGTTTTTTGCCGTCAGGGTTTCCATGGCAATTGTTAGGGGCGTGTTAAAATGGCGCTTTCACATTTCTATTTTTCCATTTCTGTGTTCACGGGTTTGTTCTGAGGGTGGTTGTGTTTGCTGACATTTCTGTGAACCCTTTTTGTGTGAAGTGGATTCCCTTCAGTCAGAATCAGAGTGTATTTGAAAGCCCGCTGGTGTGGGTCGGGTGATTTTTCGGTGTCGGTTTCTAAATGTTTGCGGTGACTCCCTCATGGAAATGCAGGTGTGTCCTCAGGTGGGATCTTGGGCGGCTGTTGCCGAGGTGGTTCCGATGTTGTAAACGGGTTTCTCTTGGATTGATCAGGGAGGGCTGGACGGGTTTCTTTATCAAAGCGCTCGAGAGGATTGTGGGATGTGTTGCTGTTTAATATAACGTTATAACTACATTAATAACATACGCGTACAGACACCTTACAGTACGCTGCTCAAGAATAATAATCACACTTACATGAATAATGTATAATGAGATATTAAAACAAACAACATGTCTATATATGTTCGTTGCTGTGAGGGCAGATTCACATCCCAGCTTTGGGATCTCTGGGTTTGAAGCGGCTCCATAAGTGTAACACCTATTATTATTATTATTAGGCTTCCAGGCCAGAATGGCGGGAAGCCTATTGATGTAAAGATTTTTATTATTATTATTTTATTTTTTTTTTTTCCTTCCTCCCAAATTACAAAAGCCTATAAGTTTTAAACGGCTGCACGAAAACTCACGAAATTTGGCACGGACGTAGAGGACTATGGGATGTTGTGCCATGGTCAATATGGCGGCTTTTGGTCACATGGTGTGGCAGCCATCTTGGATTTAATGAAATTTTTGGGAAATTTTCAAATGTCTTTTTCTCAAAAACGGTACATAGTACAGCTGTGAAAACTTTTGTACATAGTGCGCTCCTGTCCAAGATTGATTTTACGTAAGAAAAAAGTTGATCGGTAACATGGTGTGGAAACTATGTGCCATTTTGCGTAAAGCAGCAAACGACATCTCCTCATGAACCCTTTGGCCAATTGGCGTGAATCTTGGGTATATGTTATCTTTGTAGTGTCCTCTAAAAAGTTATTCAGAAAAAGTTCCTACATGAACAAACATGGCTGCTATGAGGCAATCAATGTGGGTGATATGGCATTTTGCCCAAAACATACCCTGCAATGATACATTCCACCACTAGGGACCTGTTGCTATGGAAATGTGAGCAAGGTCTAGGGAAGAAAAAGGCAGCCATTTTTTGCTGGTGTCTGGAAAAAACTGTTTTACTGAACTCGTATAACATTAAACACAGTAATTACACTGGAATGGCTAGTATTATATTACACATACACACTGTACAGTGTACAATGCCTCATAGTGTAACTAAGAACTTTTTTTTTTAGGAACTGTTGCAGCTGCTTCAACGCTGGGAAAAGAAATGCACCACACACACACACACACACACACACACACACACACACACACACACACACACACACACACACACACACACACACACACACACACACACACACACACACACACACACACACACACACACACACACACACACACACACACACACACACACACACACACACACACACACACACACACACACACACACACACACACACACACACACACACACACACACACACACACACACACACACTGACACACACACACACACACACACACACACACACACACACACACACACACACACACACACACACACACACACACACTGCCCCATGCAGTATTTTTATAATCTCTAGTGAATTGTATTTGAATTATATTTAAAATAGCAACAACTTTGATAAGGTGAACACAGTTTAAAATAAGGTTTGCATTGTGTGAGACAGTACAGAGCAAACCGCAATTGCTGTGGTCTGTACTAGGAGTGATACGCGACTGCAACCAAAGAGAACACTTTGAACTTGTAACTTAAAAACAGCACGTTCCCTTTCAAGCACGAAATGGCTATCAACCCCTTTAAAAAATAAATAAATAAATATAAAAAAAGAAACTCTTATGATAATAAGCTACCGTTTGCTGGAGTTTTTCAGGTGTTGTGGAGCTGAATTCTTCTTCTGGAGTGACATTCCTGTTTTGTTTTTGTTTTGTTTTTTTTTGCCATCAGGGTTTCCATGGCAATTGTTAGGGAGCGTGTTAAAATGACGCGCTTTCGCATTTCTATTTTTCCATTTCTGTGTTCACGGGTTTGTTCTGAGGGTGGTTGTGTTTGCTGACATTTCTGTGAACCCTTTTTGTGTGAAGTGGATTCCCTTCAGTCAGAATCAGAGTGTATTTGAAAGCCCGCTGGTGTGGGTCCGGGTGATTTTCGGTGTCCGGTTTCTAAATGTTTGCGGTGACTCCCTCATGGAAATGCAGGTGTGTCCTCAGGTGGGATGCGGAGCGGCTGTTGCCGAGGTGGTTCCGATGTTGTAAACGCGGGTTTCTCTTGGATTGATCAGGGAGGGCTGGACGGGTTTCTTTATCAAGCGCTCCTGAGAGGATTGTGGGATGTGTTGCTGTTTAATATAACGTTATAACTACATTAATAACATACGCGTACAGACACCTTACAGTACGCTGCTCAAGAATAATAATCACACTTACATGAATAATGTATAATGAGATATTAAAACAAACAACATGTCTATATATGTTCGTTGCTGTGAGGGCAGATTCACATCCCAGCGCTTTGGGATCTCTGGGTTTGAAACGGCGCTCCATAAGTGTAACACCTATTATTATTATTATTAGGCTTCCAGGCCAGAATGGCCGGGAAGCCTATTGTTGTTGTAAAGATTTTTATTATTATTATTTTATTTTTTTTCCTTCCTCCCAAATTACAAAAGCCTATAAGTTTTAAACGGCTGCACGAAAACTCACGAAATTTGGCACGGACGTAGAGGACTATGGGATGTTGTGCCATGGTCAATATGGCGGCTTTTGGTCACATGGTGTGGCAGCCATCTTGGATTTAATGAAATTTTTGGGAAATTTTCAAATGTCTTTTCTCAAAAGCGGTACATAGTACAGCTGTGAAAACTTTTGTACATAGTGCGCTCCTGTCCAAGATTGATTTTACGTAAGAAAAAGTTGATCGGTAACATGGTGTGGAAACTATGTGCCATTTTGCGTAAAGCGCAAACGACATCTCCTCATGAACCCTTTGGCCAATTGACGTGAATCTTGGGTATATGTTATCTTTGTAGTGTCCTCTAAAAAGTTATTCAGGAAAAGTTCCTACATGAACAAACATGGCTGCTATGAGGCAATCAATGTGGGTGATATGGCATTTTGCCCAAAACATACCCTGCAATGATACATTCCCACCACTAGGGACCTGTTGCTATGGAAATGTGAGCAAGGTCTAGGGAAGAAAAGGCAGCCATTTTTTGCTGGTGTCTGGAAAAAACTGTTTTACTGAACTCGTATAACATTAAACACAGTAATTACACTGGAATGGCTAGTATTATATTACACATACACACTGTACAGTGTACAATGCCTCATAGTGTAACTAAGAACTTTTTTTTAGGAACTGTTGCAGCTGCTTCAACGCTGGGAAAGAAATGCACACACACACACACACACACACACACACACACACACACACACACACACACACACACACACACACACACACACACACACACACACACACACACACACACACACACACACACACACACACACACACACACACACACACACACACACACACACACACACACACACACACACACACACACACACACACACACACACACACACACACACACACACACACACACACACACACACACACACACACACACACACACACACACACACACACACACACACACACACACACACACACACACACACACACACACACACACACACACACACACACACACACACACACACACACACACACACACACACACACACACACACACACACACACACACACACACACACACACACACACACACACACACACACACACACACACACACACACACACACACAGTGACACACACACACACACACACACACACACACACACACACACGCTCACTAAGTACGAGAAAAATGACTGTAATCTCTGCCCTAATGTTGTTTATTTATTTAAAATAACCTTGTGGACATGCAGGCATATACAGAACTGTAGACATACTGAAACACACTAATTATTTGAAAAAAATACCGTGATCTCGTGCTGTATAGAAATGTGTTGTAATCATTTTTTTAAACGCAGTTGTAACTGAACAGCAGGAAAAAAAAACGCACGTATTTTTAAACCACAACACAATCGTAATACTAATATGTTTAATACATGCTTTACAAATCACACGAATACAGTTTGCTTAAAAATCGTCATATAATTATTTTTACAACAGTCACAAATCCTGAATCTGCGGCGGCGCTTTACAAATCACACGAATACAGTTTGTTTAAAAATCGTCATATAATTATTTTTACAACACAGTCACAAATCCTGAATCTGCTGCAAAAAGCCGCGAGTAAGCCATTGAAAAGACGGCTTTGGAGCGGGGGTCGACTTTGCAAACGTATCATTCAGGTTATGAGTGCCATAGACAGAACTGTTCAAAATCGCTTCCTCTATTAAATACAATTGTAAGGACTAAGCTCGCGTGGTTATTCACAGAGAATCCCTCCCCAAAACAGCGGACATTTTAGTATAATAGGAGCGGATCAGCTTGTTCTGCTGTAATGTTATTTCTTTACTTAAAATAACCACGTGTAGCCAGGCAACCACAGGGAAACGTGCGTGTTGTAGTTATGTCGAGCTACTAAATAAATACAAAATAATAATAAATAAAACTACAACGAGCAGAACTTCAAAAGCGCATCACGTTCTGGCTGTCCCTTTAGAACTGAAAAGCCAAGAAAACCATTCAATGGCCGAGTGGGAGCGACAGGAGCCGAGAGAAGCCGAAAAAAGGGCGTAGCTCATGAATAGTCATACGTGCCCCGTGATTAGATAGGAGCGGTCAAAAGGAAACAAGCTGCCTGTGACTGAATCAGCTCACAGAGAATAACACGGACATTTGCAGAGCTTTTTGAGATGTTATAGTAATAAAATAATGACTTGGATCTCATTATTGAGGAGTTTGGTGATAAAATGAGTGATTAGGAGATGATCGATCGGTATGTACGACTATTAGTATTATTATTATTTATTTCAAGCATATGTGAAAGCTGTAGCGAACGAAAGGGTGGGCGGGGCGGAGTTGCCAGTGAGTGCTTTGTTGATATGCAGGGCCATTTAAACCAGTTTGATTGTGGGGAAAAATACTTTTAAACAGCGCATCTAAAATTAAATGCGCGTGTGAAAATAAATTGGACCTGACGCGCCTGATGCACTTAATAAATGTACTGCAGACGCAGTTGTAACTGTATAGCAGGAAAAATAAAACAACACACGTATTTTTAAACCACAACACAATCGTAATACTAATATATTTAATACATGAGCTTTACAAGTCACACGAATACAGTTTGCTTAAAAATCGTCATATAATTATTTTTACTGTTTGCAATTGCATCAACGCTGGGAAAAAAGCACCGCGCGCACACACACTCACTGTATGAGAAAAATGACTGTAATCTCTGCACTAATGTTGTTTGTTTATTTGAAACAACCTTGTAGACATGCAAGCATATGTAGAACTGTAGACATACTGAAACACACTAATTATTTGAAAAAATACCGTGATCTCGTGCTGTAATCATTTTTTTAAAACGCTGTTGTAATTGTATAACAGGAAAAATAAAAAAACGCACTTATTTTCAAACCAGAACACAATAGTAATACTAATATGTTTCATACATGAGCTTTACAAGTCACACCAATACAGTTTGTTTAAAAATCGGGGTGGGGGGGGACTTTGAAGTGTATCTTTCATTAACTGGTTATTTCAGTTAATTACATACCAACTGACCAGCTTCTCTGCTATAATGTTAAAAGTAACCTCGTGGACATGCAGGCAGAAGCCAATAAAAAACCAAAAACCTGCTCTATTCTTTTTAACACTAGAACCGCCACAGTAGTCATTTTTGACGGTTTTCACTTTTAAAATTGAAATTACTATGTGTGTGTTAAACATCCACGGTTGTCTGTTCTTGACTTTTCCTAAATACATGTATTGAATATACTGACGACGTTTGAAAGTCACAATTGCACAAATAAAAAAAAGTTATGAGCACTTCTACCTAGAACCGCCAAAAGTAGTCATTTTGACGGCTTGTTACAACACATGCTTTTATTATTAATATAACCTACAATATGGCCCTATATGCGCTAATTTTGAAAATAAAGCCTTTTATATTTATTTTTTTCATTTAAATACGATGTTTCTGATATGCAAATGTTAGATATGATGTTTATAAATAAAACTTTTGAGTTGTATCTGATAGTTGGGGGGGGGGGGGCACTTTGCAAGCGTATCTTTAATTAACTGGCTATTTCATTTAAATAAAAGTATATACAGAACGGTTAAGAATCGCTTGCTCTATAACCGTGTTATTTTATAATTGTAGCTGACCAGCTTCTATGCAGTACTCCCCACCTTTGCCACAGCTCACTGCTTCAGCCATAATCTTATACCTATTTAACCTTATCTTGTTACCTGTAGTATCCCACTATTAGAACAAAAAACGAAATATCACTGTGTTTTACATTAACAAGTAGAAAAAAAACAGTTTGGCCTTTAACTATGGGGTGGTACAAGGTTGCCCTCTTGTGGCGAACTGTACAAAAGTCTCTGGAGACAAAGACTGCTTTGGAAAACTCACCACAGGAGGCCGCTTATGACCATGAAATGCATATACTGCTTAATACTATTATCGCATCTAACAGTAAATTATATAATGGTTAAAAAAAATACTGTGCCCAGTTTATTTTTTAACAGTGTAAAATTGACATTTTTTATATTATTATTTAAATTTTTTTTTTCATAAAATTACTATAATCTCGGGGTGTACAGAAAATTGACAGCGGGGTATTTCAAATATGCAACTGAAAGTTCCACAGCGCGAATTGCACTCCCACAACGAATCGCAGGTAGTTATCAAAAGGAATACTAAATCGACATTTATAAAATACTAACCGTTGTCCTGCAAAAAACACGCGCGATAAAATGATGCTTTCCAGTTAACAGCATGTTCGTACGATTTCCATTTTCACGAGTCTCTGACCGTATCTTGTTCTGCTGTAAAGGCCTGGAAGCCTTCAAGTTGCCTGCAACTTCTAGTTATTATTATTATTATTATTATTATTATTAGGAGGTAGGAGGGAATACTGCGGACTAGCCGCTGCAAAACAGTGTTGATTACATCCTAAAACTTCATTTCAACTTGGTATTACAGATATTATTATTATTATTATTATTTAGTTTTGTTTATCAGAAATATAAAAACATATTATTTCTATTAGTTGTGTGTCAGTGTGTGTCTGTGTGTGTGTCAGTGTGTGTGTGTGTCGGTGTGTGTGTCTGTGTGTCAGTGTGTGTGTGTGTGTGTGTCAGTATATGTGTGTGTGTGTGTCAGTGTGTGTGTGTGTGTGTGTCAGTATATGTGTGTGTGTGTGTGTGTGTGTGTGTGTGTGTGTGTGTGTGTGTCTGTGTGTGTGTGTGTGTCAGTGTGTGTGTGTGTGTGTGTGTGTCAGTGTGTGCGTCTGTGTGTGTGTGTGTGTTTGTGTGTAAACATTATTTTTTAAACTATAATAACGCTCCACTGCGGCTCTCAGTGATGAAGTTTCATGATTGCTTCAGCTCACATTCAGCAGGTTTGACATATAATCTGACCAATGAAAACGCAGAAATGGTGGAAACGGTTGTATTATTGGCTGATCGCCCCAAAACACCAAAAATAACGTCTGATAGCTGAGGGAGGAGGGAACAGGGAGAATGGAGTAGGGAGCAGGGTGGAGGGAGCAGGGAGAATGGAGGAGGAAGCAGGGTGGAGGGAGCAGGGAGAAGGGAGCAGGGTGAAGGGAGCAGGGAGGATGGAGGAGGGAGCATTCAGCAGTTTCCTCAGGGCTGTGTGACTGACATATAATCTGACCAATGAAAACGCAGAAAGGGTGAAAACGGTTGTATTATTGGCTGATTGCCCCAAAACACCAAAAATAACGTTTAATAACTTGTGGAGCAGGGAGGAGGGAATAGGGAGGATGGAGGAGGGAGCAGGGAACAGGGAGGAGGGAGCAGAGTGGAGGGAGCAGGGAGGATGGAGGAGGGAGCAGGCAGGATGGAGGATGGAGAAGGGAGCAGGGTGGAGGGAGCAGGGAGGATGGAGGAGGGAGCAGGGAGTAGGGAGCAAGCAGGATGGAGGAAGGAGCAGGGAGGATGCAGTTGGGAGGAGGCAGGAGGGTGGAGGGAGCAGGGAGGATGCAGTTGGGAGGAGGCAGGAGGGTGGAGGGAGCAGGGAGGATGGAGGAGGGTGCAGGGAGTAGGGAGCAGGCAGGATAGAGTAGGGAGCAGGGATGATGCAGTTTGGAGGAGGGTGGAGGGAGCAGGGAGGAGGGAGCAGGGAGGATGCAGATGGGAGCAGGGTGGAGGAAGCAGGGAGAATGGAGGTGGGAGCAGGCAGCATGGAGGAGGGAGCAGGGAGGATGCAGGTGGGAGCAGGGTGGAGGCAGGAGTGTGGAGGGAGCAGGGAGGATGGAGGAGGGAGCAGAGAGGAGGGAGCAGGGAGGAGGGAGGATGGTGAAGGGAGTGATGAAGCAGACTGGAGGGAGCAGGGTGCATGCAGGAAGGAGCACGGAGGTGGTAGGAGGGAGCAGGGAGGAGGGAATAGGGTGGAGGGAGCATACAGGAGGGAGAAGGAAGCATAGAGGAGGGAGCAGGGAGAAGGGAGCAGGGAACAGGGACTGATGAAGCAGGGAGGAGGGAGTGATTTGAGGACAGCGCAGACAATGACTGTTGTATGTTTCAATTCTATTTCTCTCTCTTTTTTTCTGCCCAGTGAATGAAGTTGCAGTTTACAGTCTGCAGGCTCCAGAGCCAAGGAACAGAGCTGAGTTTTTAAAATGTAAGTCTGTTTGCACTGAAACATTTGATTGAAAGATGTGTCACTCCATTGTGAGAAGAGCTAACACTACAGAACAGGGAGGGGTGGAGCTTGAGGGCAGCAATTATTATTATTTATTAGTAATTGTGAAGCCATTAATCTACACTCCTCTCCAACAAGTATTGGTTCAGATGAATACATGCAGAATGACTGGGGAGGGGCATTTGTTGCCTGTTTTTCCACTCAGACCTTTTCTCCTAAATATCTTGGTATCCCTGAATAGATAATCATCCCATCTTTTAATACATGTACAATGCATGTGAAACCAGTTGTGGGGTAAAATGAACAGCTATCCCTCCCAGTCATCCTGTGCTGGTAGTAAATGTATATTGCAGTATCACTGCACTTGTGGGATGGATTGCTCATTAAAATATTAGACAGATATTTGAAGAGTGGATGATATTCTATTGAAGATATTTAGTAAGCAAGGGGTCTGAGTGGGTAAAATGGCAACACATACCCTGTAGGAACATTAAGTGAACTGTAATTGTATGCAGAGCTGCATTTGATTAGTTCCAATTGAAGAAGTTTGATAAGATCGAGGAATTATAATGAACAAAACAATCAAAGAGCAAGAGGGTTTAATTAATAGCAGCAGCAGTTTATTGAAGACAGAAAAATAAAAAGAGAGAACTTATCCAAAGTGAGAAATCAATCTCAAGTAAGAATTATAGATCAAATCTATTGATTATCAATCTTAATTATTACAGTCTAAATAGACTGGTCTATAAAAAAGCAGGGAGCATAGAGGAGGGAGGAGGGAGCATAGAGGAGGGAGGAGACAGGAGGTAGCAGGGAGGAGAGAGGAGGGAGCAGGGAGGAGGAAGCATAAAGGAGGGAGCATAGAGAATGGAGCAGGGAAAAGGGAGGAGAGAGGATGCAGCAGGGTGCATGCAGGAGAGAGGATGGAGCATAAAGAAGAGAAAGGGAAGAGGAAGGATGGAGCCTACAGGAGGGAGTAGGGAGCAGGGAGTAGGGAGCATAGAGGGAGTAGGGAACAGGAAGAAGGGAGCATGGAGGAGGGAGTAGGGAGGAGTGAGCATATAGGAATGAGGACGGAGCATACAGGAGAGAGAAGGGAGGAGGGAGAATGGAGTAGGGAGCATACAGGTGGGAGCAGGGTGGAAGGAGGATTGAGTAGGAGCATACAGGAGGGAGCATGGAGGAGGGAGTATTAAGTAGGGAGCATAAAGGGAAAAGGGAGGAGGGAGCATACAGGAGGGAGCAAGGAGTAGGGAGCATACTGGAGGGAGGAGGGAACAGGGAGCATACAGGAGGAAGGAGGGACCAGAAAGTAGGGAACATACAGGAGGGAGGAGGGAACAGGGAGTAGGGAGCATACAGGAGGGATCAGGGTGGATGGAGGATGGAGTAGGGAGTATACAGGAGGGAGCATGGAAGAGGGAGCATAAAGGAGGGAGAAGGGAGGAGGGAGAATGGAGTAGGGAGGAGGGAGCAAGGAGTAGGGAGCATACAGGAGGGAGCAGGGTCTAAGGAGGATTGAGTTGGAGCATACAGGAGGGAGCATGGAGGAGGGAGCATAAAGTAGGGAGCATAAAGGGAAAAGGGAGGAGGGAGGGAGCATACAGGAGGGAGCAAGGAGTAGGGAGCATACAGGAGGGAGGAGGGAACAGGAAGCATACAGGAGGGAGGAGGGACCAGGAAGTAGGGAGCATACAGGAGGGATCAGGGTGGATGGAGGATGGAGTAGGGAGCATGGAGGAGGGAGCATGCAGGAGGGAGCAGGGAATAGGGAGCATACAGGAGGGAGGAGGGACAAGGGAGTAGGGAGCATACAGGAGGGAGCATGGAGGAGAGAGCATAAAGGAGGGAGTAGGGAGCATGAAGGAGGGAGCAGGGAGGAAGGGGGATAGAATGGAGCAGGGAAAAGGGAAAAGAGGATGCAGCAGGGTCCATGCAGGAGAGAGGAGGGAGCATAAAGAAGGGAGGAGGGAGCAGGGAGGACGGCAGAGGGAGGAGGGATCATACAGGAGAGAGTAGGGAGGCGGGAGCAGGGAGGATTGAGCATAGATGGAGGAGGCAGCATGGAGGAGGGGGCAGGGAGGAGGGAGCAACAGGACAGAGAAGGGAGCATAGAGGAGAGGGGAGGCAGCAGGGAGGAGGGAACAGTAGGGAGCATACAGGAGGGAGCAGGGAGCATAGAGGTGGAGGGAACAGGGAAGAGGGAGGAGGGAGCATACAGGAAGGAGAGGGGAGCATACAGGAGGGAGCAGGGAGCAGTAGGGATCATACAGAGGGAGCAGGGAGGAGGGAGCATACAAGAGGGTGGAGGAGGGAGCATACAGGAGGGAGTATGGAGGAGGGAGCATACAGGAGGGAGCAGGAAGGAGGGAGTATAGAGGGAGGAGGGAACAGGAAGGACAGAAGAGGGAGCAAAGAGGAGGGACCATAGAGCAGGGACTATAGAGGGAGGAGGAAGCAGGGAGGAGAGATCAGGGAGGAGAGATCAGGGAGGAGGGAGCATAGAGGAGGGAGGAGAGAGCATGGAGAAGGAGAGGAGGGATGAGGGAGCATAGAAGAGGAAGGAGGGAGCATAGAGGAAGGTGCAGGGACTGGTGAAGCAGGGAGGACGGAGTGATTTGAGGACGCAGCAGACAATGACTGTTGATTTTCTCAGTGATTTGACTTTTCTAACCGTCTCTCCTCTACCCGTCCTCTTCTCTTCAATCAGATTCCTGTCAGCTCACACTGGACCCCAACACAGCGCATAGAGAGCTCTGTCTGTCTGAAGGGAACAGAAAGGTGACACGGAGGAGAGAGAACCAGAGATATCCCGATCACTCAGAGAGATTTGATCGCTGGCCCCAAGTGCTTTGCAGAGAGGGTTTGTCTGGGACTCGCTGTTACTGGGAGATTGAGTGGAGTGGGGTAGGGGCTTCTATAGGAGTCACATATAAAGGAATCAGCAGGAAAGGAGGGGATGATTCCTGTCGCCTTGGATTCAATGACAAGTCCTGGAGTTTGTTCTGCTCTGGTTTCAGTTACACTGCCCTGCACAATAACAATCACACTGCAATAACTGCCCCCCGCTCCCCCAGAATAGGAGTGTATCTGGACTTTAATGCCGGCACGCTGTCCTTTTATGGCGTCTCTGACACAATGACCCTCCTGCACAGATTCCAAACCACATTCACTGAGCCACTCTATCCTGGGTTTTGGGTTTGGGATTATGATTCCCCTGTAACAATCTGCCAGCTGAACTAGACTGTTTTGTGTTGTAAGAAACCCTTTGTATTGAACTCCCTGTCTGTCCTCTCCACTCCTCGGGTGAAGGGAATGTTCAATCTGACACAACTTTGGATGAAAGTTAGGGGGTAAAACGGCGCCACCTGCTGAGCGAAACGAGGTGAATTATTTGTTTTTAGCAACGAATGGATTTCATACGAAATAACTGTATTTGATTTCTTTAAGATTTATTATGTTTTTTATATATTTTAAAAAATAGCATCCAATAGTCAGTGCTGTAACAGTTTTTAAAAAAGTGAACTTAAGTTTGCTTTATTGTGTGTGTGTTTTTGTTCTTTGATTTCCATAAAATGTTTGTTCTGTTTTATTTTTTCAGATTTTAGTAATGTGATTTAATAAAAGTAATTTGATTAACTGTGACTTGTTCTTATTTATTTATTAAAGCATAGGGAAGCATTGTAAAGCACTGAGGTTTGGGGAAGCATTGTAAAGCACAGAGATATGGCAATGCATAGGGAAGCATTGTAAAGCACAGAGAGGTCTGGTAAAGCATAGGGAAGCATTGTAAAGCACAGAGAGGTCTGGTAAAGCACAGGGAAGCATTGTAAAGCACAGAGAGGTGTGGTAAAGCATAGGGAGGCATTGTAAAGCACAGAGAGGTCTGGTAAAGCATAGGGAAGCATTGTAAAGCACAGAGAGGTCTGGTAAAGCATAGGGAAGCATTGTAAAGCACAGAGAGGTCTGGTAAAGCATAGGGAAGCACAGAGAGGTCTGGTAAAGCATAGGGAGGCATTGTAAAGCACAGAGAGGTCTGGTAAAGCATAGGGAAGCATTGTAAAGCACAGAGAGGTCTGGTAAAGCATAGGGAAGCATTGTAAAGCACAGAGAGGTCTGGTAAACCATAGGGAAGCACAGAGAGGTGTGGGAAAGCATAGGGAAGCATTGTAAATCACAGAGAGGTCTGGTAAAGCATAGGGAAGCATTGTAAAGCACAGAGAGGTCTGGTAAAGCATAGGGAAGCATTGTAAAGCACAGAGAGGTCTGGTAAAGCATAGGGAAGCATTGTAAAGCACAGAGAGGTCTGTTATCGCATAGGGAAGCATTGTAAAGCACAGGGAAGCATTGTAAAGCACAGAGGTATGGTAAAGCATAGGGAAGCATTGTAAAGCACAGAGAGGTCTGGTAAAGCATAGGGAAGCATTGTAAAGCACAGAGAGGTCTGGTAAAGCATAGGGAAGCATTGTAAAGCACAGAGAGGTCTGGACTCTAACCCTGGGCTTGAGACTCAGCTCAGTGATTTGGATTCCTGAACAGCTTCTTAGTAAAGGTATTATTCAGCATGCCGCCGCACCGTGAACTAATAAGAAAAGACTTTCAGTACCTGGCAGGGTCTTGTGACATATCAGGCGGGTCATTCTCTTTACTCCTTCTTCTTCTCCTTGGAGTCGGGTCCATGCCTCTCTCTACTGAATCACTCGTTCCTCAGTTAGCTGGGTTTCTCCTCTGCAGCACAATTGAAACAAGTCCGTTGTGGGGTCTTGGATTTGGTCTCCACGGCTACCGAGTCCCCACTTGGTGGATGTGTAACCAGACCTAAGACCCCACTTAGATAAACAAGAACACAAA
>CM060277.1:4271400-4278900 GCA_030684275.1 Acipenser oxyrinchus oxyrinchus | reverse complement strand
CATGCCTTTTAAACCCGGGATAATTCAAAATGAAATTCAAAGTGCAAAATGAAAAAACTGATTTACAGAATTGACAGGGGGATTTTTATTTTGAAAGGGTTTCAATTCAACGACCCTCTGGTCGGACATGTTTTCCATTGCATATGATCTTTCAATGTACCCTCCAGTTTTCACAAGGCTCTGTAAAATTATGTTCTACCCCTTTCAAGAAAGAGGAAGGAATTAAAAAGACGAGTAAAAAGCATTGAAAATACGGGCTAACCTATCATAGATAACTTCAACAGAGTTGAGCACCACATGGTCAGATACCAAACAGAATCACATTGCAGAAAGGTGTCAATACAAAATAAAGCACTCAAAGTCTTTCATATAGTCCAATTGATTTTATTTTAGGATCTAGATGCTTTGCTTGTTTGTGTGATTGTTTTCATCCCCTGACAGTGTGGTTTCTTCCTGGCACCAGAGGGCTGGATCCGCTGCTCCCCGCTTCTCAAACCTCCTTCAGCTTTCCTCATCTGGAGAAACAAGAGACAGGGAGATCGTTGATAGACTGTGCAATTCAAACTGGGACACAGCGATCGTTGATAGACTGTGCAATTCAAACTGACACACAGAGATCATTGATAGACTGTGCAATTCAAACTGACACACAGCGATCGTTGTCAGACTGTGCAATTCAAACTGGGACACAGCGATCGTTGATAGACTGTGCAATTCAAACTGACACACAGAGATCATTGATAGACTGTGCAATTCAAACTGACACACAGCGATCATTGATAGACTGTGCAATTCAAACTGACACACAGAGATCATTGATAGACTGTGCAATTCAAACTGACACACAGCGATCATTGATAGACTGTGCAATTCAAACTGACACACAGAGATCATTGATAGACTGTGCAATTCAAACTGACACACAGAGATCATTGATAGACTGAGTGGCGACTGCCACACAATGTGTTGCAAAAAGCGCAACACCTGCTTAATTCTTAAATGAATTGCAGAGCACCTGGCCAGGTCTTATATTCTAGCTGCTAATATTGTACTACATGCATAATCCCTTTATATTTTTCAACAGTGAATAATATTATATATATATAATGGATACTTCATTATAAACTAATACTATGCTCATTAGTTTATTTTTCTAATCTAATCGTTTTGGCAGCAGTTCTATGTCTGGTATTGCCTTGCTGAGATTTAGTACTTTCTAATTACTGCTGCGCTTTTCTCGTTTTTTGGCCCTGTCGGCGTGCCATAGTTTTAAGGCTGTTTTTTTCCTCCTGTGTTTGGTAGCCGGGGATTTTAAAAAGATGGTGATGACATCTCTGGGTGTGTTTTTTTTTGTACTCTGTGCGCTCTTAAGACTTGCTGTTTTAGAATGTTCGGTTAAGTTTTATGTTATTGTATCTTTTGTTTCATTAGTCTGGGTTGTCTTCAGGTCTAGTTGGTTTAAGTCACAGTTTCCTTTGCTTGGGTATATTCGGTCTTACATAGACATTGTAGCGTCGACCCAGCTTTACTAATGTTTGTTCCTACACTCAAGTTGTATGCTTTATTTTTTATTATTATTATTTTTGTTGGTATTTTCATTTGGTCAGCCCGAGCTTTGTTTCCTCTCTCTCTTTTCATCTTGATGCGCTGCTGTGTGAGTGCGGTAGCTCCGGGTTTTTGAAGCCTGGTTTAGTTATTGTGACACATTCGACTCCTCCAGACCATCACTTTCAATTCAAACACAAAATGTCTCGTTTTCAATCGCTCGACAACACCCACAGTACAGAAATGTGCATTAATGATCAACAAAATGAGAATACGTGAAAAAATGATGTAAAGCTGGTAGATTCGTATCTCAGAGGAACGGGAAATTAAAACAAGGTAAAGGCAATCATCTAAATAAAGCTGAATCAATAACGGATAACGACATAGAGCGTCTGTACAGCACTGAAACACTATGTTTAAAAAAAACAACTGTACCGCTGAACCTCGTCTTCTTTAATATTAGCAACTTTGTAACTTTGATACACGTGCCGCTGACTCGTTACTTTGTCTTCTCAATATGAAACACGTCACAATACATGTACATAAAACACTTAGGTACTTTCTAGAACATTATACGCTCCGAAAGAAAAAACAAAATCTCATTCCCAGTCTGACAGAGCCACCTGCTGGAGATATATAGAATAATCGCTAATTGCTTTCAATACCTGTGTTTTTAACTTTGACTATAACACCAGGGGAGAGCGCGAACGCAGCCCCCACTCCCAGAAATGATACAGTCGAGATTCCCGCATTTGCGACATGTGAGTTGTTCCACAAAAGGGATGGATGTGTAGAAAAGCCTACACGTCTGCGTGAATGAAATTCAAAAATGTAAACAAATGTTTGCCCAATGTGTCTTTTGTACATTCTCTGCTTCAAATCAGAGGTGCCATCAAGTATAAAAAGGTGGGTGTGGGGCACAATGTTGGACGAATAGCTCTTTTGCATAAAGACCATTCAAATGTATTGTTTTATGCTGCAAAGCTCAAGGCTAGCTCTCCTTCTAGTAACACGTATTACCATGCATGAGCCTTGCTATTGGCCCGCACATGTGCAGCCCAGAGCTGCTTAAGTGTTACTGTTTGTGACAAATGAGAGATCTGGAAATCCCTCCCCCAACCTGTCACTGCA
The DNA here is from genome assembly GCA_030684275.1 of Acipenser oxyrinchus oxyrinchus. Classification (NCBI taxonomy): domain Eukaryota; kingdom Metazoa; phylum Chordata; class Actinopteri; order Acipenseriformes; family Acipenseridae; genus Acipenser; species Acipenser oxyrinchus. The sequence goes on along the minus strand of CM060277.1, from coordinate 4,276,224 downwards.
TGAATGATATTAACTTAATACTATGAAAGATATAAACCAATAGGGTTGAATTAGAGCAATCAGTAGACAAATACGCGTTTTATGGGCTTTGTGAAATCTCTAAATATTCAGGGACAGGACAAGAACTGAAATGTTTGTTGTTTGTGGGCTACATTTATATTTGACTGATTTGAAATTCTTACATTGATATTTTCTTTGTGTTTAATCTTTCACACGTCGCTGTGGGACGGTCTGATGTGGCAGCATGCAGAGAATTGGATGTGCTGTTTTTAATATCCGCGCTATATCAATATGCCCCATTAAGATTCTACCCCGGGAACTGAAAATATTTATAACATTAGGAACATGTATATCCTTTTAGAATTGTTTTTCTCTTGTTGCTTGTAATACCACAGCATTGGAGAGAGCCGACACTTTTAAATATCTAGGGGTTTATATTGACACAACTCTTCAATTTGATAAACCCATTAAAGATGTATGTAGTAAAATTGGAAGGCAGCTTGGAGGATTGTGTGGTCAGCGCCACTGTGTAAGCTTTACAGCAAGGTTTAAATGAGTTACTTGTGTTCCCTATTCTAGACTATAATGATGTGATCTGCGGGTCTGCTAGTAAGGAATCGCTGAAGAAGATCGATACAATGTATAACAGGATGTGTATCTTTGAGCTCCAGTGTACTCCGCTAGCGCATCACTGCAGCGCGTATTCTACATTAAACTTGCTATCGCCTGCTAACAGAAGGAATTATCACTGGAATCGGATTCTCTTTAAAGGGGCACAGAACACATTACCAGTTTATTTAAACAGCTTGTTTCTGAGTTTACCTGTAAATACAGCCTATCGTAATGTCTGAGACACACAATACTTTAATATACCGTCTGGAAAAAGTGCGTTACTAAAGTAACGACATGCCGTTCAAACCGTCATCAAAAACATACGTGTAACAGAACATTCCTTAATTTGACATATTATAGATTTGGGGCTAAAACACAAAGTCAGACTCTTCAGCCCTGGTATTAAACAGTTGTTAATATCAGTTGTTTCATTCCTAATCTTAACATTGTAATATTTGTTGGGGGATTTAGAAACAGTTTCATAGAATATCTGATTCGGCAGTTTCTGCTCCCCTTGCTTGTCTAAACCTGGCCTCAGTCCCAAACCCCGCCTCTTAGAGCTTTACACAACTCCAGGAAATCAGCACAGTGAAGTTTCGTTTCTTGTGAAATCGTCAGTCTCTCTGTCTCCCTGCAGCAGAAATGGCAGTTCAAATATTCTGGTCAGAGGATCAGTTTAGCTGTTCAGTGTGTCTGGAGCTATTGAAGGACCCAGTCACTATTCCATGTGGACACAGTTACTGTATGGGGTGTATTAAGAACTGCTGGGATCAGACTGATCATACAGGTGTCTACAGCTGCCCCCAGTGCAGAGAGACCTTTACCCCAAGGCCTGTTCTGCGCAGAAACACCATGCTGGCTGAAGTTGTGGAGAAATTAAAGAAGACAGGACTCAATCCTCCTCCTGCTCAAAGTTATGCTGGACCTGGAGATGTGCCGTGTGATTTCTGCACTGGGAGAAAGTTCAAAGCTGTGAAATCCTGTTTGACGTGCCTGGCCTCTTACTGTGAAACACACGTCAAGCCACACTATGAGGGGCTGCTTTCAAGAGGCACAAGCTGATCAATGCAATTGGAAATCTGGAGCAGAAGCTTTGTGCTGAACACCAGAAGGTTTTGGAGGTCTTCTGTAGAACCGATCAGACATGTATTTGCTTGTTGTGTACACAAGATGAACACAAGAGCCATGATACAGTCTCAGCTAAGAAGGAAAGGAGTGTGAAACAGGTAAGGGTTTGAACCATTTCCTTGTAGCTATCCTAGAAGATAAGAATTCCCAGGGATATTTAACATGTCTGTTTACTAGGTTATACAGTTTCACATCAGATCAGATTTTAATTGTATATTAAGAGCTATTTAAAGAGCCCTAGTTTTTTAATTGCTCTATCTAAACTATGATGCACTACAATGTATTTCAGGGTGTAACAGGGGTGTTGTTAGGGGCGTGGCTATCGCTGATTGACAGGAGAGACACAGGAGGTTTTCTTTGATACAAAAACACAAAACATTCAAAACAAAACACTGCTTGAAAACAACTAGAAAATAAAAGCTGACCAAACAAGAAAGGAGGTCCCGCTCCAGGAACAGTCTCCCTGACACCTCCTCTCTAGACTTGGGTGGGATTAAAATCCCTAAACTTGTTCCCTATTCCTTCCAGTGCTAGCGATCCTGGTTAACTCACACAGTGATCCCAGATACATTTTTCCTCTTGTGTTTTTCTCACCCTGGTTAACACACGCAGTCGTGAGGATCCTACAGCAACACTCTCCTTCCCAGACAGTCTGTATCCCTGCTTGTAGAACCAAGAAACTGGCTTTTCAGACCCTTTTTAAAGGCATGTGGCCAGGGCTAATTGATAATCAATTAATCAATTAACACCTGGCCACATTCCACATCTGGATTTGAATATGCCCTGCCATATCTAGCACAAACTTGATCATCAAAAACATTATTTACAATCAAACAAAAACACACTGTTTACACGTGCAGGACCTCAGCCCTGCCTCACAGGGTAAGAAGGATTTGTTCAGCTGTTTTCTGGTGCATTGGAATTTGAAGTGTAAAATTTGCATGATTTATATTCCTAGTGTTTTTTTATATATATTTTGCAGCTTAATAAAATCATAGATCAGTTTAATTGTTTAAGATATTATAGTTTAATTAGTTAAACTTTTTAAAAATGACATTCCCAGAAAAGTCAAGCGCCTAATTAAAAAAAGCAGAAAAGATCAAGATTAATATGATATAAAATATACAAGATTAATATGATATGGAGTAGTGTTTAGGGCTCTGGACTCTTGACAGGAGGGTTGTGGGTTCAATCCCAGGTGGGGGACACTGCTGCTGTACCCTTGTGCAAAGTACTTTACCTAGATTGCTCCAGTAAAAACCCAACTGTATCAATGGGTAATTGTATGTAAAAAATAATGTGATATCTTGTAACAATTGTAAGTCACCCTGGATAAGGGCATCTGCTATGATATAAATTAATAATATTAATAATATACAAGATTAATATGATATACAATATACAAGATTAATATGATATACAATATAAATCGGGCAGAAAAAATAGCTTAATTTGGTGTGTTAAAACACATTTTTACATGATTAAAACATATATGTTTAAGTTAGTTTAAAACAAAATTTAATAACCTATTTGGGATTTTGTTTGTTAAAATCTACAATTTCTTTCGACCACCCTACTAGTACCCTCTTTCCTTTGCTCTCTTCCACAGCGAAGTTCTTCTGGTCATGGGTCTTCTTGGGATTTTGTGTGCAATGTCATTATATTTTAATCTTTTAAATGTTTAACCTTGGATCACTTTTAAACAAGGATTACATATAAATCCTGGTTTAAAGTTTTGTGCAACATGATTCAAATATAATCCTTGATTTAATCTGGGTTAGTGGTTAATCCATGCTGGTGCATTCGACCCTTAGGGTATCTGTTTGCATAATGTGTGTATCGTTAATCTAACTCCATATTAAGGGGAGAGAGGTGTGAAAACACAGCCTGCTCTGAAATAGTCTGTATTGAGTGTGACAGGATATCACTCAATGCCCTGTCAGAAATGTCACTGTGTCACTCTGTTTCTACACAGAAGCAGCTGGGAGAGACACAGACAGAAATACAACAGAGAATCCAGGAGAGACTGAAAGAAACTGAGGAGCTGAAACAGGCTGTGGAGTCACTGAAAGTGGGTATTGAAAAGAGGGGGTTATTATTATTATTATTATTATTATTATTATTATTATTATTATCAGATGGACTGGAACACATCTGCAGAAGTTTACTGTCTATGCCTGATGTGTTTTTGATATCAATTCTAACCATGTCTCCTCTACTGTGTTCTTTCACTCAGAGATCTGCATGCACAGAAATAAAGGAAAGTGAGAAGATCTTTACTGAGCTGATCCGATCCATTGAGAAGATCCACACTGAGGTTATTGAGCTGATTGGAGCTAACGAGAAGGCTGCAGTGAATCAGGCTGAAGGACGCATGAAGAAACTGGAGCAGGAGATTGCTGAGCTAAGGAGGAGAAACGCTGAGTTGAAACAGCTTTCAGAGACAGAGGATCACATCCATTTTCTACAGGTAACATCACTGCTTGTTAGAAAATCTCAAGTCCATAACTGGGACTGTTTCAGACAGACCTCTCCAATTGAATGAATCCTTGCTTTTCCCCAGGAATGTTTTGGACCCCATTCTGTTTCACTGAAAACTCCTTTTCTCCACTTTCCTGTTGTAGAATTTCCAGTCTCTCTGTGCCCCTCCTGAAACTGGAGACTTACCCAGCGTTACTGTCAATACAGGCATCTCTTTTGAGGCTGTGAGGAAAGCTGTATCTGAACTTAAAGACCATATTGAGGACTTCTGCAAGGGAGAATTATTCAAAATAACCTGTCTTAGAAGAACTGATTAATTGTAGTAATTTAGACTAATCATACTAAAAGTTTTAATTTAATGTGTTTTGATGATTTCTGTGACTTGTATAACCTGAATAATGATATTATATGGAGTTTAAAGTTAACAAAGTATTAAATTTACAATGTTAAACTAACACACTGGAATGTGCTCAAGGTCAGCAGCCCTGTTCTCAGAGAAGTGCATGAGTACATAAGAATAGGGCACTGTCTCAAAATGATAATATTTTGAGACAGCGATAATTCCTCCTCAATGTTGCCAAGGTCAGCAGCCCTGTTTTCAGA
>CM060277.1:4221544-4270900 GCA_030684275.1 Acipenser oxyrinchus oxyrinchus | reverse complement strand
GTAAGCAGCACCTGTGTCTGTCGGGGTTGATAAACCTGCTGCAGGTATGAATTCAGCCTTTTCCTCTTATTCATGTCCGACAATTTGATGTATTTAGCTGACACAGTGTAGTCCCAGTTACTGATATCAATATACAGAACATCGGAGGCATATCTATCATTCGAAGTCTAGTAAAAGATATATTTTGCATTCCCGGTGTTCTGGTATTTTATCTTACAATATTTTTCGAAGCCAAACTGGTGCTCACATAGATATAAAAATATAACTCATGACCGCTCCAACTGACACCAGGTGTGTCCTTCTTTCCAGTCTCCAGCCAAGCATGTTATACTGTGTCCTATAAATGCTATTCCTAGAGCTCTGGGTGTGGCTGGAGGGTAGTACCTGGCCGCTGTGCTAGCCCAGGTATATAAGTGTTGTGTTTCCTGCTCTATATGTCTTTGTGTTGATCCTGGATCCGTGTAGACAGTTATTTGATGAAAGAACACGTTTACTTTTGTTCACATATAAAGTATTTGTTTCTTTTAACTGATTTTTTGGTTGTGTGTCCTCCCTGTTTAACATCAGCCACTCAGCACACCCTCACAGTACCCCATATCCAATCACACACATATCTGTAATATCTGTGTAATAAATTCTGACACATCTCTCTCATCCATGGCAAGACTCATAGCGGCCTGTAATATAATTCTTAGAAGAAAAATAAATCATCAACAAACATGTACTTAAAAAGAGGGTATTGTAGATGTAGTTTTATTATTATTATTATTATTATTATTATTATTATTATTATTATTATTATTATTATTATTATTATTATTATAATATTCAGAAATAGAATATTTTACAGGGTAAAAAAAATCTAATTAACATAATTCTGAACGGTATTAGAAGCAATATTGCTGTGTATTAATATATTGTAGCGTTTCTCAGGTATGGTGTCCATATTAGGACATCGTCATTTCTCACGTCTCAGCGTCAGTTATCAGGAATTTCTTTGTCATGGATCATTTGCAGCAAACAAATAAATACATAAAATACAAGCCACAGCTAATAACGAATCCCCACAACAATCATGTAGAAAAGTTTTAGTTTTCAGTTGATTGACATTCACAGTAGCCAATGAAATCAGAGGATATGCAAACTTAGAAATGTGATTGGCTGTTACGTTAAGTCCCAGAAAAAATGCTGTCTGATGGTTGACAGAGAATTTCATTGACAGAGGTTTTCCATGACTCGAAATTTGAGTGACAGAGATCTTCCGTGACTCGAAATTCCAGTGACGGCGGACACAAAATACAAATGATACCTGATACAAATAATGGCTGACATCAAAAACACATGAGGGATGACAGAAAAAATGATTGAGAAATGACGACTGATCGCCAAACTAAATGATCCATGACAAAGAAATTCCTGATAACTGACGCTGAGACGTGAGAAATGACGATGTCCTAATATGGACACCGTACTCAGGAGGCTGAACACTGAGACACGCTTTCTTCTTGTTCAAATCCTTGTCTTTATTCTGGAGACACGCTTTCTTCTTGTTCAAATCCTTGTCTTTATTCTTGACGCTCGCACAGCACGCACCAGAGTCCACAGCTCCGTCAGCTTCTCAGGATTCAACACTTTATTCACCAACAACAGAACAGAACCTTAGCTCCGCCCCTTATTCAAATCAGGGAACCAGAGCTCAGCACACCCCATTGGCTCTCAGCCGCACACTAGGACCAATGGGCACAGACCGATAACAACCAATCGTAAGAGACCAGGGCAGACACACAGGCAGGCGGGTTTCATTCCACACGGGAATACAAACACAAGAGAGACACAAAACAGCGACGGAATACAGCGAGGAGAGAATAAACACACAGCAGCTAAACACAGCCAGACAGCGGGAATGACAGCACACAAACACAATGCACACATCCGTACAATACATACAATCTCTTCACAACAACATTGCTATATTAAGAAACGACACATCTGAGCAGCCAAACGTTCAACATATTAACTGAACAACAGCTCCTGAATTCAGCTGCATTGAATTGTATTAACAGATAACAATACGTTATAAAATAATGCTTCGTGTTCGCAAGCCTCTTCATTTACTGAAAAAGTTAAGCTTCTCTAGTTTATAAACACATTTTGTTGATTAAAAAATACTCTTGCTTTGGTTAGAATCTAAAATACTCTTTGGTTAGATTCATATAATCACGGATTTATGTTTAAACCAAATCAGTTGTCGCAGCTAATGTAATTCGAATCCATTAAGACAATAAATCGCAAACTTGAGTAAGGAATGGATTATTTATTACACAGGCTAATCATTAGCAACGTGAATACGTTAGTTAACATGGATTTGGCTTTAGAAATATATGTGTAGCAGGGCGCTACTTTGTGTTTGTTTGTCGTCTTCATTATTTTCATTTTTAGATCGCCCCTTTTCTTTTGTCTCTTTCCCCGCGTCAATCAAATGATGAATCCCCTTACCTGGATCCTTTAAAAGGCTGGTTTTACAGACAAAAATATACAAACAACACAGCGGCACTGACCCTGAGCAGCGTGAGCTGGCAATTCAAACTGGAGGAGTTCCAATCTCAACGGCTGAAGCGGCGCTGCCTGAATATGTAATGAGAAGAATCTTTATTTTTATATAGCGCCTTTCATAGTGGACCCCATCACACAGCGCGTCACATGATACGAGACTAGGGGTGTGAACTGAAACATCCTAACATTAGGATTATAAACTTGTCTTTGCAGAGAGGAGCTTGAAGAGACCCTCAGAGACCTCACGCCCCAGGAATGGACCCCAGTTTGAGACTCTAGCCACCCCCACAGCAACGAGATATTTCTTTCAAAACGGTTTTCAGAATTAGTTGTCCCTCTCTAAGCCGGACATGTCTGGAGTTGTCTGATTTAAAACAAACAAACAAACAAACAAAAACATTTTGTATAAATATCTACAGTAGGCCTAAACTACTGCTCTCAATTAGAACTATTTCCTGTATCTTGTATTTGAATTTACTCTGAAAGGAAACCGAATTCACTTTTTTTTTAGTGGAATGTAATGCACTTTTCTAAGCAAATGTTTTTATGAGTCGTTTAACGGCTCTTAGTCGAATTTGCTCTCAAACGTGATTATTTTCTGTATTGTTCTGAGTTGAATTTGCTCCTGTTTGCCGCTGACTTTGTATTTTTATAACGGCTCTTATCTGTAATGTGATATTTTGTAACACCTGTAAGTCACCCTGGATAAGGGCGTCTGCTAAGAAATAAATAATAATAATAATAATAATAATAATAATAATAATAATAATAATAATAATAATAATAATACAGTAAAATCTAATTATTACCTGCAGCGCACTTTTTTTATTTTTCACTTTAGCCTAATTAGTAACAGTTAACAGAAAACAGAACACACCCTTTACAGAAATAATCATTTTGAAATGTACACAGAAAGGTTCACAGTGTGTTTATTGTCTGCGTTGTAAAATGCAGACATTGTTTTCTCTCGGTTTCTTTATTATTATTATTATTCCAGTTTCTGACTAAATTTCCGCACGCATCTCCTCCTAGAGCTTTGAACTGATCAACTCAAAACTTTGCACAAGTACTGCACTCTATCTCACTTGAGTTGATATTACTTTTAGTGGTGATCGGACTGGTGGATTTGGGGGTAACAGGTCATGACCCCCAAAAATTAAACAGCTTATAACTCCTTTTAGGAGCAAGATAGGGTCATAGTTACAGAACATGTATAGAAACCCATTGGTTTCCTAAAAGTCAACTCGAGTTGCGTTGACCTATGACCTTCCCAGAGCCAGATATGGACATTTTGCTGTTTCAAGAATGACAGCTAAAAACTGGACAGCTCCAACTCCTACCGTTTTCAACCGATCAACTCGATTTTTTTGCTCAGCTCTTCCAATATGTTTCAATTTAGTTGCTATTAATTATTGTAGTGATTTGATTTGAAATGTGGGCGCAGTACCCAGAAAATGCCACATTCCAACTTTCTCTGTCTGCCCTCTGGTGGCCAAATCTTGTAACTGCAGATTTGACAGTATAGTGCTCCTTACACACTGCAGATAGTCATGTTTACTATAGAACCTGTATAGAAAACCAAGTATGCCATATCCAAAAATGACCTTGACCTGTCGTGTTTTACAACGCATTCTAGTTGGAGTTTATTTTTTTGTCGTCTTTTGCTTCCGTTTTTGACATCCAGTTTTGAGTTTCTTTTATCGGTCTGGTTCCAGAGGTTCGGCAGGTTTCGTTTTTGATGGTTTAAAATCGTATAATTATAATTCGGGCGTTAATGATAATAAGAGACGTTATGATAACGAGGCTCCATGAAACGCGTTTCAAATGAAAGTCTTGATTGTTGGAAAGTCTGACGGAACGCTTGTATGACGTGAGTCGAGATCAGCCAATAGCTGTCAGCTTTACGAAGCACTGGGGCGGGACCTAGGACTATATAGGACAATGATGTCACAAGTGGGCAGAGTTAGCAAACAGTGACGCATTTCTGGAGCCCGTAGAGCTCTTTCACAGCACGCTCGCAATGCTTTTAAAGCAGGGGTGCCCAATCCTGATCCTGGCTTTTGTTCCAACTGTCCCCTAAATTACTTAATTGGACCAATCAAGCACTTATTAGAAGCGTAATTGGTCCAATTAAGCAATTTAGTGTACACTTGAAACAAAAACCAGGAGGGCTTCAGCCCTCCAGGACCAGGATTGGGCACCCCTGCTTTAAAAGAAACCTGTTTAGTATTTTCATTTTTGTCCTCAGGCCTTACTTTCAGATAGTCTTACACAGTAACCAAGCAGCTGCTTCCCTAATATACTGAAAGTAAGGCATGCAAACACTTCTGGTTTAAACTAAAGCTAGTAAAATGTGAGCATGTGTCTGTGCGTTTGAATATCGTTTTCATCTTGAACCTCACTGTGTTCAGACAAAGTTAACATTTGCATTTTAAAATGCAAATGGTGTCTATTTTAATTGTATTTTGTAATGTGGTAGGGTGAAAGCCCTGAATATGTAAATAGTGTGGGGTTAAATCTGTCCCTGCCAACAATCACAGGTGTGGCCATTCTCCAATTAGATAAATATTTATATAGTTTTTGCAGATCAAATTTAAAACTAATCAGTTGTGTTGATTGAAGTGCAAATTCTAAATCATATTTCTTATATGAAAAACAAATACAACTTTTGTATTAATTTATTTTATTTTATTTATTTAATTGTGAAAGTAAAATACTTTGACAATCTGACAATCTTTAGCTTGTATTTGAAGATGGTGCTATTATCTTTTCAGACACACCAATATATTTAGAAAGCGAGGGATCTGAGTGGGTAAAATGGACAGAAATGCCTCCACTTCAGTTCTCAATTGTTTTTGGAGGGAGGGAGTTTTCTTCTTCAACAAGGAGAACAAGTGGAATAACAAGAACAAGCTTGTTTCCATGTTTAGACTGTCCATTTCTCCTGATTTATCACAGTATTAACAATGTGTTTGACTGCTGTGTTAGAGTGTCTAGTTCTGTACAGGAATATAAGAAGGATGGAACTCCAGCCATTGGAATAGTTGTGTCAATACCCTCGATTCACCATGAAGTGTGATCCTGGGCTGGAATCACAATATGTGCTTCTGCTGTTTCTGTTGAGATGATACAGAGACAGGGATGGGTTTCACAAGAAACGAAACTTACCTGTGTTTCTGAATTCCAGGAGTTATATAAAGCTCTAAGAGGCGGGGTTTGGGACTGAGGCCAGGTTTAGACAAGCAGGCTGAGCAGAGACTGCTGAATCAGTGTGAGAGGGGTGGAGAGGAGAGAGTGGGACAGGAGTTTGAGAATGGCACCCTCTGTCACAGCGCTCCTTCAAGACTGAAGCTTTCTCCCAATGGGACAGGCCCATTCCCAGTAGAGACTCTGAATGCGGGCGGGACACTGGCCACACAAACAATCCCACCTCCTTCCAAGAACCCAGTCCTATATACAGGACACGTGATGGGTTTGCATGAGAAATCCTGGAGTGAGTCAGAAGAGATCTTTCCTTTCTACTGGAGAGAAATCGAGGACTCTCAGTATATCTGCAGGGACATGTCATGTGTTCTTCATGAGTGATGAAAGGCTTTGCAATGATAAGCTGTGAAGCTCTTTGGTCCTTCATCACACCTGCAGATATATCTGGAATGGACTGACGGTTCAGCTTTGGGTTTTCACTTCTCAAAAGACATACAGCAGCCACCAGATCCTCTTCACTTGCATTAGCTGGCAGAGTTATTGAAATCATGCTGTAGTTTGATACAGATTTGTTCTTCTAATATTGTGGAGTGTAGAAAAGGTATAGTGATTGAAGCAGCACTATCACTATACTCCAGAGCAGGGGCTCCCAAACCTATGATGGTCACGTGCCCCCTTCCAGACCTATCAGCTGTCTGCGTACCCCAAGCATAGAGGTTTCCATTTTAATGTTATTTTTAATATATGCTTTCATAATACACATATTTATACACATACACAATAATACATACAATATAAATGACTATAATAATATAAATATTATACTTTTCCAGTGCAGCTGCGCAATGTCCCTCGATCCTTCCTGACTTGTCCTTTAAACCCGTGTTGTCCTTTACAACATGTTCCTCTGTGAGAGGACTTTAAAGTTAAGGGTGATTCAAGGAAGCATTGGGCATGTTTAGACTGCATATGTTATTATTTAACTACATGTTTATAGTGGGTTAGATCGCAGCCTTGTATACAATACAAACAGGATTGGATTGTGCAGATTTGCTGTTCTGTTCAGTAGAATGTCTTTGTCCTCAAGTATCAGCACTTTGATTAGTGAGCACTGTTTCCAGTTTAATACATAATGCTATTTCAGTACATTCAAAATGACCTGCTAATAAACATGTCAGGAAATCATTACTAAACAATTTCTGTAGCGCATGTTCAGCTATTTCTGTATCCTCTCACCCATCGTTCTTCCCCACCTCTTCTACACCTATACCCCTACCCCAACAGAACAGTGCAGACCTGTGAAAATAGTCTTTCTACTGATGTACCAGTGATATGAGAAGAGGGCTGACCCTCACAGGACTGATTTAATTGTGATCCAGATCCCTGGCAGGTGAATCAATCTCATAGTGTGCACCCTATTGACAGTGCTATGGCAGGTGAATCAGTCCCATGCTGTGCTATTGACAGTGCTATAGCAGGTGAATCAGTCCCATGCTGTGCTATTGACAGTGCTATAGCAGGTGAATCAGTCCCATGCTGTGCTATTGACAGTGCTATAGCAGGTGAATCAGTCCCATGCTGTGCTATTGACAGTGCTATAGCAGGTGAATCAGTCCCATGCTGTGCTATTGACAGTGCTATAGCAGGTGAATCAGTCCCATGCTGTGCTATTGACAGTGCTATAGCAGGTGAATCAGTCCCATGCTGTGCTATTGACAGTGCTATAGCAGGTGAATCAGTCCCATGCTGTGCTATTGACAGTGCTATAGCAGGTGAATCAGTCCCATGCTGTGCTATTGACAGTGCTATAGCAGGTGAATCAGTCCCATGCTGTGCTATTGACAGTGCTATAGCAGGTGAATCAGTCCCATGCTGTGCTATTGACAGTGCTATAGCAGGTGAATCAGTCCCATGCTGTGCTATTGACAGTGCTATAGCAGGTGAATCAGTCCCATGCTGTGCTATTGACAGTGCTATAGCAGGTGAATCAGTCCCATGCTGTGCTATTGACAGTGCTATAGCAGGTGAATCAGTCCCATGCTGTGCTATTGACAGTGCTATAGCAGGTGAATCAGTCCCATGGTGTGCACCCTATTGACAGTGCTATGACAGGTGAATCAGTCCCATGGTGTACACCCTATTGACAGTGCTATGACAGGTGAATCAGTCCCATGGTGTACACCCTATTGACAGTGCTATGACAGGTGAATCAGTCCCATGCTGTGCTATTGACAGTGCTATGACAGGTGAATCAGTCCCATGCTGTGCTATTGACAGTGCTATGACAGGTGAATCAGTCCCATGGTGTACACTCTATTGACAGTGCTATAGCAGGTGAATCAGTCCCATGCTGTGCTATTGACAGTGCTATGACAGGTGAATCAGTCCCATGCTGTGCTATTGACAGTGCTATGACAGGTGAATCAGTCCCATGGTGTACACTCTATTGACAGTGCTATGGTAGGTGAATATTGACACAGGTTCTTCCTGCAGTGAGACAGAGACTCACGGTTTCACAACAACAAATGGAACTTCCCTGTATTTCTGATTTCCAGGAGTTCTATGAAGCTCTAAGAGGGGTTTGTATTGAGAGAATCCACACAGGCGTTCAATTTAAAACTTGCACCAGACCAGATAAAAAGATATCGTGAATATAACGTGTTGTGAGTAAACATGGTGATGCTCTAAAAATCCCATTAAAAGACACATTCAGGGGCAGAAGAAGCACCCATGGCTGTGCCCTGTACCTGCAAATAAAACTCGTTCTCGTGTACAAAATCATTTCTAGTGAGAACAATGTGTGCCATATCAAGCAAACAAGCTGTGGTAGGAATCTGCATAGCGGTTCATTTATCTAAAAAGATCCTCAATGCATTTAAGCCATCTGCATGTGGGATATCGATGTACAAACTCATAACATCAAGGGAAATAAGGATAATGTTCTGATTTTGTAACTTATTTTAGAAAGTTGGCTTATTAACACACTTCTATCCCTTATAGATGAGGGTAACTCCTCCACTAGTGGTCTGAGATACTAATCAATGTAATTTAAGAGAGGTTCAATGAGAGAACCAAGAGCAGAAACTATGGGACGACCTGGTGGATTATCAAGTGATTTATGGAGCTCAGGCAGCACATATAGTACAGGCTTAACAGGAGAGTTACTCTTCAGATACAGATGTGCATTATCAGACATGCAGCCAGATTCCAATGCAGATTGTGCAAAACCATCTCTTTCTGATTTAAAACCTCCATTCACCATGAAGTGTGATCCTGGGCTGGAATCACAATATGTGCTTCTGCTATCTCTGTTGAGATGATACAGAGACAGGGATGGGTTTCACAAGAAACGAAACTTACCTGTGTTTCTGAATTCCAGGAGTTATATAAAGCTCTAAGAGGCGGGGTTTGGACTGAGGTTTTGATAAACAGGTTGAGCAGAAACTGTTTGCAACTATTGATCATTTACTGAGATCTTTACTGTTTCTTTTTTAAATTTTTTTTATTTTTTATGTGACACCATTAATTAAACGTTTCAAATTATTACCATTTGACTCATAAAATGATAGTGCTTTGAAGTTTGGTTGTTTTATGAGTCAGATAAAAAAAAAACTGAAGCTACTACAAATTATAAAATGCAGCCCTTTGCAATTCATAAATAAATAAACAATGAAGCTGTTTGCAAAGTACAGATATTTTTTTCATCCTTTTACACTTTTGTTATCTTTGCTTTTGGTGATCGGATAGCCAATTGCTTTAAGCTTAGACTTTTCTGTCCCTTAGCTATAAGGTGCAATACACTGTACACTAGCCTTACATATAATCTATCATGGGTACCTACCAAGGAAAAAAGTCACATTTGTACCCCCAAAATGAATTAACATAGCTGGGAATTCGTTGGCTGCGGATCTGAGTGGGTAAAATGGACAGAAATGCCTCCACTTCAGTTCTCAATTGTTTTTGGAGGGAAGGGGAGTTTTCTTCTTCAACAAGGAGAACAAGTGGAATAACAAGAACAAGCTTGTTTCCATGTTTAGACTGTCCATTTCTCCTGATTTATCACAGTATTAACAATGTGTTTGACTGCTGTGTTAGAGTGTCTAGTTCTGTACAGGAATATAAGAAGGATGGAACTCCAGCCATTGGAATAGTTGTGTCAATACCCTCGATTCACCATGAAGTGTGATCCTGGGCTGGAATCACAATATGTGCTTCTGCTGTTTCTGTTGAGATGATACAGAGACAGGGATGGGTTTCACAAGAAACGAAACTTACCTGTGTTTCTGAATTCCAGGAGTTATATAAAGCTCTAAGAGGCGGGGTTTGGGACTGAGGACAGGTTTAGACAAGCAGGCTGAGCAGAGACTGCTGAATCAGTGTGAGAGGGGCGGAAAGGAGAGAGTGGGACAGGAGTTTGAGAATGGCACCCTCTGTCACAGCGCTCCTTCAAGACTGAAGCTTTCTCCCAATGGGACAGGCCCATTCCCAGTAGAGACTCTGAATGCGGGTGGGACACTGGCCACACAAACAATCCCACCTCCTTCCAAGAACCCAGTCCTATATACAGGACACGTGATGGGTTTGCATGAGAAATCCTGGAGTGAGTCAGAAGAGATCTTTCCTTTCTACTGGAGAGAAATCGAAGACTCTCAGTATATCTCCGCCCCTCTCACACTGATTCAGCAGTCTCTGCTCAGCCTGCTTGTCTAAACCTGTCCTCAGTCCCAAACCCCGCCTCTTAGAGCTTTATATAACTCCTGGAATTCAGAAACACAGGTAAGTTTTGTTTCTTGTGAAACCCATCCCTGTCTCTGTATCATCTCAACAGAAACAGCAGAAGCACATATTATGATTCCAGCCCAGGATCACACTTCATGGTGAATCGAGGGTATTGACACAACTATTCCAATGGCTGGAGTTCCATCCTTCTTATATTCCTGTACAGAACTAGACACTCTAACACAGCAGTCAAACACATTGTTAATACTGTGATAAATCAGGAGAAATGGACAGTCTAAACATGGAAACAAGCTTGTTCTTGTTATTCCACTTGTTCTCCTTGTTGAAGAAGAAAACTCCCCTCCTCACCAAAAACAATTGAGAACTGAAGTGGAGGCATTTCTGTCCATTTTACCCACTCAGATCCCTCGCTTTCTAAATATATTGGTGTATCTGAAAAGATAATAGCACCGTCTCAAGCTCACACTGATTCTGCAGTCTCTGCTTAGCCTGCTTGTCTAAACCTGGCCTCAGTCCCAAACCCTGCCTCTTAGAGCTTTACTCAGTTCCAGGAAATCAGCACAGTGAAGTTTCGTTTCTTGTGAAATCGTCAGTCTCTCTGTCTCACTGCAGCAGAATGGCTTCAAAAGTATGGTCAGAGGATCGATTTAGCTGTTCAGTGTGTCTGGAGATATTGAAGGACCCAGTCACTATTCCATGTGGACACAGTTACTGTATGGGGTGTATTAAGAACTGCTGGGATCAGACTGATCATACAGGTGTCTACAGCTGCCCCCAGTGCAGAAAGACCTTTACCCCAAGGCCTGATCTGTGCAGAAACACCGTGCTGGCTGAAGTTGTGGAGGAATTAAAGAAGACAGGACTCAGTCCTCCTCCTGCTCAAAGTTATGCTGGACCTGGAGATGTGCCGTGTGATTTCTGCACTGGGAGAAAGTTCAAAGCTGTGAAATCGTGTTTGACGTGCCTGGCCTCTTACTGTGAAACACACGTCAAGCCACACTATGAGGGGGCTGCTTTCAAGAGGCACAAGCTGATCAATGCAATTGGAAATCTGGAGCAGAAGCTTTGTGCTGAACACCAGAAGGTTTTGGAGGTCTTCTGTAGAACCGATCAGACGTGTATTTGCTTGTTGTGTACACAAGATGAACACAAGAGCCATGATACAGTCTCAGCTAAGAAGGAAAGGAGTGTGAAACAGGTAAGGGTTTGAACCATTTCCTTGTAGCTATCCTAGAAGATAAGAATTCCCAGGGATATTTAACATGTCTGTTTACTAGGTTATACAGTTTCACATCAGATCAGATTTTAATTGTATATTAAGAGCTATTTAAAGAGCTGTAGTATTTTAATTGCTCTACCTAAACTCAAGGCCGTAGCCAGCTATGAGGCACCGGAGGCACGGGTCCCGGTTAAAATCATACTAATAATTATTTATTTAGGCTCTTTTACACGTTGCTTTGCTGCTTTGTGCATATATAGCGCTCAGAAATAAAACCAGAAAACCTTAAATATCCATTCTGGTGTATTTAGAAGCATTTGACTTTTGCATTTGAAGTAAGTGGGATAATTGAAGCTACTTATTTTCACTACAAAACCACACAGGTCCTGCAAATGAAGAACCTCAGATACTCAAAATGCTCTAATAGGATCTTATTCAGAAAAAAAAACCTGTTAAATAAAGCTTTGTGTTTAAATAAACATCACATACTAATGTCATCATATCTTTATTCTAACGTTATAAAACAATTTTAAGACCAAGATTAATATGATATACAATATTAATAAGATATACAATATACAATATTAATATGATATACAAGATTCATATGATATGCAATGTACAAGATTAATATGATATACAAGATTCATATGATACACAATATTAATATGATATACAAGATTCATATGATATACAATATACAAGATTCATATGATATACAATATACAATATTAATATGATATACAAGATTCATATGATATACAATGTACAAGATTAATATGATATACAATATACAATAGTAATATGATATACAAGATTCATATGATATAAAAGATTCATATGATACACAATATGCAGAGGGCTTCTGTTTTTCTGTGTTTATTAATTTCATTAAACCAAGAGCCAGCCATGCTTGTGTTTGTAGTGATGTGGTGGAAATATGATCCTCGCTTGGAAAATTGGTGATGCAGCCGGAGGACGGAGCGAGCTTCACCCAGTGCTGCCTCTATGATGCAGGGCCTCTTTAATATATTGTAACAATGATTGCAGCACAGGGATCATAATATCTTCTTAATAAACTAATACATCACATTTTAAACAAGATTTTAATAATTGTGTTTTGATATATAGTAAACAAAACCTGTGCCTTTAAAAGTGACACATACACATCTATCTGCACTGGCAGAGCTGCTGTGCCCGTGCCTTTAAAAGTGACAAATACGCATCTATCTGCACTGGCAGAGCTGCATGTTACTAGTATGAAACAGTACCATCTAGTGGACAGCTACTGTGGGTCAAGTGTACTTTTGTATTGCTGGCAGCTGTGCACTAGATGGTGTTGTATCTTACTACTATACACACATGTTGTCTGATCTAGCCTGTGCTACAGATGTATATGGTGTGCAACTAGAACTGAAGAACAAATTATATTCGAGAACCACTCAGAATTATAGAAAACATTGTAAAGAGGTAAGGGGACAAGAAAATAGAAAATATATTTAAACTAAATTGATTCTGTTAGTTTCAATAGCATACTTAAACAGGCCTGTGTTGGGTGTGACAGGATATCACTCAATGCCCCATCAGAAATGTCACTGTGTCACTGTGTTTCTACACAGAAGCAGCTGGGAGAGACACAGACAGAAATAAAACAGAGAATCCAGGAGAGACTGAAAGACGTGGAGGAGCTGAAACAGGCTGTGAAGTCACTGAAAGTGGGTATTGAGAAGAGGGGGTTATTATTATTATTATTATAATTATTATTATTATTGTTATTATTATTATTATTATTATTAACAGGTAGACTGGAACACATCTACAGAAGTTTACTGTCTATGCCTGATGTGTTTTTGATATCAATTCTAACCATGTCTCCTCTACTGTGTTCTTTCACTCAGATATCTGCATGCATAGAAATAAAGGAAAGTGAGAAGATCTTTACTGAGCTGATCCAATCCATTGAGAAGATCCACACTGAGGTTATTGAGCTGATTGGAGCTAACGAGAAGGCTGCAGTGAATCAGGCTGAAGGACGCATGAAGAAAATGGAGCAGGAGATTGCTGAGCTAAGGAGGAGAAACGCTGAGCTGAAACAGCTTTCAGAGACAGAGGATCACATCCATTTTCTACAGGTAACATCACTGCTTGTTAGAAAATCTCAAGTCCATAACTGGGATGGTTTCAGACAGACCTCTCCAATTGAATGAATCCTTACTGTTCTCCAGGAATGTTTTGGAGGGAGGCAGGGAGGAAGGAGCAAAGAAGATTGAGGAGGGAGCATAGAGGGAGAAGGGAGAAGAGAGCAGTAATGGGGGAGCATGGAAGAGGGAGCAGGGAGCATAAAGGAGAGAGGAGAGAGCAGGGAGGATGGTTCATAGAGGATGCAGCAGGGAGCATGCAGGAGAGATGAGGGAGCAGGTGAATTGTGTGAATTGTGACTGGTTAAATTAGGTGCGATCCTTATTTTTCCATTTTAAACGTGATTCAAATGCATTTGTCTAGACTGATGTGAACTGGGGGAACGCTAATCAAAGTTTATCAGCGTTTATATTTATGTGATGTAAACTAGATAACTCCGCTATTCAGAAGAAGGTTCTCTTTTACATGGGATATAAAAAGAAAAACTGTGTCATGCAAGATATAGCAAAGTTATATTTTAAAAAATCACAATGTGAAACAACACAGAGCACAGAAATGACACATTTTTGCATTGTCGTTGAGACACTAATGACTCAATAATCATCAATTGAATTTGTAAATGGGGGGAGAAAAGGACACACACACACAGAGAATGCCCCATGCAGTATTTTTATAATCTTAGGTGAGCATGCGTAGTTTATGTCAGTGAGTTTTTTAGACAGATAGTGAACTCCATAAAGAATTGTATTTAAAATAGCAACAACTTTGATAAGGTGAACACAGTTTAAAATAAGGTTTGCATTGTGTGAGACAGTACAGAGCAAACCGCAATTGCTGTGGTCTGTACTAGGAGTGATACGCGACTGCAACCAAAGAGAACACTTTGAACTTGTAACTTAAAAACAGCACGTTCCCTTTCAAGCACGAAATGGCTATCAACCCCTTTAAAAAATAAATAAATAAAAATACATTTAAAAAAAAGAAACTCTTCTGATAATAAGCTACCGTTTGCTGGAGTTTTTCAGGTGTTGTGGAGCTGAATTCTTCTTCTGTGCAGAGTGACATTCCTGTTTTGTTTTTGTTTTGTTTTTTGTCGTCAGGGTTTCCATGGCAATTGTTAGGAGCGTGTTAAAATGACGCTTTCACATTTCTATTTTTCCATTTCTGTGTTCACGGGTTTGTTCTGAGGGTGGTTGTGTTTGCTGACATTTCTGTGAACCCTTTTGTGTGAAGTGGATTCCCTTCAGTCAGAATCAGAGTGTATTTGAAAGCCCGCTGGTGTGGGTCCGGGTGATTTTTCGGGTGTCCGGTTTCTAAATGTTTGCGGTGACTCCCTCATGGAAATGCAGGTGTGTCCTCAGGTGGATGCGGAGCGGCTGTTGCCGAGGTGGTTCCGATGTTGTAAACGCGGGTTTCTCTTGGATTGATCAGGAGGGCTGGACGGGTTTCTTTATCAAGCTCCCGAGAGGATTGGGGGATGTGTTGCTGTTTAATATAACGTTATAACTACATTAATAACATACGCGTACAGACACCTTACAGTACGCTGCTCAAGAATAATAATCACACTTACATGAATAATGTATAAAGAGATATTAAAACAAAACAACATGTCTATATATGTTCGTTGCTGTGAGGGCAGATTCACATCCCAGCGCTTTGGTATCTCTGGGTTTGAAACGGCGCTCCATAAGTGTAACACCTATTATTATTATTATTATTATTATTATTATTATTAGGAGGTAGGAGGGAATACTGAGGACTCGCCGCTGCAAAATAGTGTTGATTACATCCTTAAACTTGATATTACAGTAAAAACCCAAATTATTCCGTTATTATTATTTAGTTTTATTTCAGAATTATAAAAAAAAATATTATTTTTAATAACTTTTCTATTTTGTGTGTGTGTAAACATTATTTTTTGTACTATAATCATTTATAGTAAAATATACTAAAATTCAGTAGTTTCCTCAGGCTGTGTGACTGACATATAATCTGACCAATGAAACGCAGAAAGGGTGGAAACGGTTGTATTATTGGCTGATCGCCCCAAAACACCAAAAATAACGTCTGATAGCTGGTGGAGGAGGGAGCAGGGAGAAGAGAGAAGGGAGGATGTAGGAGGGAGGAGGGTGGAGGGAGCAGGCAGGATGGAGGATGGAGGAGGGAGCAGGGAGGATGGAGGAGGGAGCACGGAGTAGGGGGCAGGCAGGAGGTTGGAGGGAGCAGGTTGGAGGGAGCAGGGAGGATGGAGTAGGGAGCAGAGAGGATGCAGGTGGGAGCAGGGAGGAGGGAGCAGGGAGGATGGAGGAGGGAGCAGGCAGCATGGAGGAGGAAGCAGGGAATAGGGAGCAGGGTGGAGGCAGGAGGGAGCAGGGTGAAGGGAGCAGGGAGGATGGAGGAGGGAGCAGGGAGGATGCTGGAGGGAGGATGCAGGAGGCAGGAGGGTGGAGGGAGGATGGAGCATACAAGAGGGAGAAGGAAGCATAGAGGAGGGAGCAGGGAGGAGGGAGCAGGGAACAGGGACTGATGAAGCAGGGAGGAGGGAGTGATTTGAGGACAGCGCAGACAATGACTGTTGTATGTTTCAATTCTATTTCTCTCTCTTTTTTTCTGCCCAGTGAATGAAGTTGCAGTTTACAGTCTGCAGGCTCCAGAGCCAAGGAACAGAGCTGAGTTTTTAAAATGTAAGTCTGTTTTCACTGAAACATTTGATTGAAAGATGTGTCACTCCATTGTGAGAAGAGCTAACACTACAGAACAGGGAGGGGTGGAGCTTGAGGGCAGCAATTATTATTATTTATTAGTAATTGTGAAGCCATTAATCTACACTCCTCTCCAACAAGTATTGGTTCAGATGAATACATGCAGAATGACTGGGGAGGGGCATTTGTTGCCTGTTTTTCCACTCAGACCTTTCTCTCCCTAAATATCTTGGTATCCCTGAATAGATAATCATCCCATCTTTTAATACATGTACAATGCATGTGAAACCAGTTGTGGGGTAAAATGAACAGCTATCCCTCCCAGTCATCCTGTGCTGGTAGTAAATGTATATTGCAGTATCACTGCACTTGTGGGATGGATTGCTCATTAAAATATTAGACAGATATTTGAAGAGTGGATGATATTCTATTGAAGATATTTAGTAAGCAAGGGGTCTGAGTGGGTAAAATGGCAACACATACCCTGTAGGAACATTAAGTGAACTGTAATTGTATGCAGAGCTGCATTTGATTAGTTCCAATTGAAGAAGTTTGATAAGATCGAGGAATTATAATGAACAAAACAATCAAACAGCAAGAGGGTTTAATTAATAGCAGCAGCAGTTTATTGAAGACAGAAAAATAAAAAGAGAGAACTTATCCAAAGTCAGAAATAAATCTCAAGTAAGAATTATAGATCAAATCTATTGATTATCAATCTTAAACATTACAGTCTAAATATACTTGTCTATAAAAAAAAAAGCAGAGAGGAGGGAGCAGAGAGCCTGGAGCAGGGAGCAGGGAGCATAGAGGAGGGAGGAAGGAGCAGGGAGGAGGGAGCATAGAGGGAGCATGAAGGAGAGGGCATAGAGGATGGAGGAGCAGGAGGTAGCAAGAAGCATAAAGGAGGGAGCATAGAGAATGGAGCAGGGAAAAGGGTGGAGGGAGCATACAGGAGGGAGCAAGGAGTAGGGAGCATACTGGAGGGAGGAGGGAACAGGGAGCATACAGGAGGGAGGAGGGACCAGGAAGTAGGGAACATACAGGAGGGAGGAGGGAACAGGGAGTAGGGAGCATACAGGAGGGATCAGGGTGGATGGAGGATGGAGTAGGGAGTATACAGGAGGGAGCATGGAAGAGGGAGCATAAAGGAGGGAGAATGGAGTAGGGAGGAGGGAGCAAGGAGTAGGGAGCATACAGGAGGGAACAGGGTCGAAGGAGGATTGAGTAGGAGCATACAGGAGGGAGCATGGAGGACGGAGCATAAAGTAGGGAGCATAAAGGGAAAAGGGAGCATACAGGAGGGAGCAAGGAGTAGGGAGCATACAGGAGGGAGGAGGGAGCAGGGAGCATACAGGAAGGAGCAGGGTGGAGAGAGGATGGAGTAGGGAGCATACAGGAGGTAGCATGGAGGAGAGAGCATAAAGGAGGGAGTAGGGAGCATGAAGGAGGGAGCAGGGAGGAAGGGGGATAGAATGGAGCAGGGAAAAGGGAAAAGAGGATGCAGCAGGGTCCATGCAGGAGAGAGGAGGGAGCATAAAGAAGGGAAAAGGGAGGAGGGAGCATGGAGGACGGAGGAGGGAGGAGGGATCATACAGGAGAGAGTAGGGAGGCGGGAGCAGGGAGGATTGAGCATAGATGGAGGAGGGAGCATGGAGGAGGGAGCAGGGAGGAGGGAGCAACAGGACAGAGGAGGGAGCATAGAGAGAGAGGGAGGAGGGAGCAACAGGACAGAGAGGAGCAAGAGGAGGGAGGAGGCAGCAAGGAGGAGGGAACAGTAGGGAGCATACAGGAGGGAGCAGGGAGCATAGAGGTGGAGGGAACAGGGAAGAGGGAGGAAAGAGCATACAGGAAGGAGCAGGGTGGAGAGAGGATGGAGCAGTAGGGATCATACAAGAGGGAGGAGGGAGCATACAAGAGGATGGAGGAGGGAGCATACAGGAGGGAGCAGGAAGGAGGGAGTATAGAGGGAGGAGGGAACAGGAAGGACAGAAGAGGGAGCAAAGAGGAGGGACCATAGAGCAGGGACTATAGAGGGAGGAGGAAGCAGGGAGGATAGATCAGGGAGGAGAGATCAGGGAGGAGGGAGCATAGAGGAGGGAGATGAGAGCATGGAGAAGGAGAGGAGGGATGAGGGAGCATAGAAGAGGGAGGAGGGAGCATAGAGGAGGGAGCAGGGACTGGTGAAGCAGGGAGGAGGGAGTGATTTGAGCAGACAATGACTTGATTTTTTCAGTGATTTGACTTTTCTAACCGTCTCTCCTCTACCCGTCCTCTTCTCTTCAATCAGATTCCTGTCAGCTCACACTGGACCCCAACACAGCTAATAGAAAGCTCTGTCTGTCTGAAGGGAACAGAAAGGTGACACTGAGGGAAGAGACTCAGAGATATCCTGATCACCCAGAGAGATTTCATAGCTGTGCCCAAGTGCTTTGCAGAGAGGGTTTGTCTGGGACTCGCTGTTACTGGGAGATTGAGTGCAGTGAGGGAGTGGCTGATATAGGAGTCACATATAAAGGAATCAGCAGGAAAGGAGGGGATCGTCTTGGATACAATGACAAGTCCTGGAGTTTGTCCTGCTCTGATTACAGTTACACTGCCCTGCACAATAACAATGAAACTGCAATAACTGCCCCCGCTCCCCAGAATAGGAGTGTATCTGGACTTTAATGCCGCACGCTGTCCTTTTATGGCGTCTCTGACACAATGACCCTCCTGCACAGATTCCAAACCACATTCACTGAGCCGCTCTATCCTGGGTTTTGGCTTCAGTGGGTTTATGATTCCACTGTAACAATCTGCCAGCTGAACTAGACTGTTTTGTGTTGTAAGAAACCCTTTGTATTGAACTCCCTGTCTGTCCTCTCCACTCCTCGGGTGAAGGGAATGTTCAATCTGACACAACTTTGGATGAAAGTTAGGGGGTAAAATGGCGCCACCTGCAGAGAGAAACGAGGGGAATTATTTGTTTTTAGCAACGAATGGATTTCATACGAAATAACTGTATTTAATTTATTTTTTATGATTTCCATTACATGAGAGTAGATGTTAAAACTTCATGCTGATTTGAACTTGGCTCTCGCCAAGATAAGCACCAACTAAGACGTAGCTTCACAGTAAACTAATGTGATCCATATGTGTCTCCATCCATTTGCGCTTCCTTCCATATGATGATGTAGATATCCTTCTGTCTGGTGTTGATGGCTGAAGTGTAATGCTGGCTCCAGGGATCAGCTTATTTTGCCTCCCTAGCGCATCAGCACACACAACGGCTGCGATGCTGGCTCCGGGATCAACCATAGTGCGGTCTCCCCAGCGCATCAGCATGACAACCGCCTGGATTGAGCTAAGTAGGGTACATCTCTGGGGTCTTCAAGTGGGCACCTTCCATCCTCGGTGTTTCGGCCGACTAGCCCACGACACCTCAAGAGGGCTCGACGGTGATTCTGGCGCCCCATCATCACCCTCCGTCCCTCTCAACTCAGCCCAGCTTACTTACCTGTATATCAGCCTTTCTTTCTTTCTATTGTGCTTGAGATCCCCAGCCAGAATCTTTCCGTCTCAACCACAGCCAGTTGCTGCTCCTCTCTGCTGCTTCAGATAAGTTCTTCACTGTGCGACGCAACTCTTGGCCATTGAATCCGACATCTCTGAGAAACCGGGTTGTAGAGTGTGCCACAAATCCTCGACATCCCACTTCCACTGGGTAAACCCAGACTCTCCATCCTCGCTGTTCCGCTTCAGTGGCTAGTTGAGCATACCGCAGTTTCTTCCTCTCATTCATCTACAGCATCCTCCCATGGCACTGTTAACTCCACCAGGTGAACAAGGCGTGCTGATCCAGACCACAAGACAATATCTGGTCGAAGGTTTGTGGTGGCAATCTCAGGTGGAAAAATAAGCCGTTGACCAACATCCGCCAGCATTTTCCAGTCTCTAGCAGCTTCCAGTTGTCCTGGGCGAGGATTGGTTTTAACACCTTTTCTTGGTGGTTGCTCTCCTGGGCGGAGGAATGTTGTCTTTGTGTGTAATGTTTTGATGGAACAGGTGGCAACTTATTGGTCATGTTACGCTTGTCTTCCAATGCTAAGGCCAAACATCGCAGCACCTGGTCATGGCCAAGTAAACCGTCCCTGGCTAAGAGCCACCTTACATCCTGTCAAAATGTGCCTTAATGTTGCAGGTGATGAACACAAAGGACATGAGGGATCCTCTCCTACCCAGAGGTTTAGGTTCTGTGGTGATGGGAGAACATCATATGTTGACCTTATAAGGAAACTGATCCTGCTCTGTTCCATTGACCATAGGTCTTGCCAGCCAATCTTGCGTTGTTCCACACTCTCCCATCTCATCCATTCTCCTGCTTGCCCTGGGAAATGGCCTTTATACACCTCATCCTCTCCTCCTGCTTTTGCACCTCGTTGACTACAAGCTTCCTCCGTTGCGCTGGGGCTGCCTTGTGCCATGTAGGAGGAGCTGAACTGAGACCAAGACCCCTCTTCCATGCTGAACTTGCCCCATGATATCACCAATTCGAAGGGCAGCCTTTGCATCCTCCACAGCTTTCTTTGCCACCCACTTTCTTCCAGTTTTCAACACAGGCGCTGCCTCCCTTACGCATTTGTCGAGTGACTCTACTAGTGTCATTTCCAGTCGGACCTTGGCGCACTTAAACTCCTCGGTTAGAGCGGAGACAGGTAGCTGCAGTATTCCTTTACCATAAAGTCCCACTCTACTGAGGCAGCGTGGAACTCCCAACCATTTCCTGATGTGTGAACTGATTAAAGCTTCCAGCTTCTCTACTGTTGTCAAAGAAACCTCGTACACAGTCAGTGGCCACAGCAACCTTGGCAGTAGGCCAAACTGAAAGCACCAGAGTTTTAGTTTGCCTGGTAAAGCGCTGCTGTCTATGCTCTTCAACCCTTCCACAGCTTGTTGTCTAACTTCTCCCACACGAACTGTGTCCTTTAGATCCCCGTCGCACCATCTCCCAAGGCTCTTCACTGGCTTCTCAGACACTGTTGGTATTGCCTCACCATTAATGAAGAACTTTTATCTACTACTTTACCTTTAATTATAGAGATGCTCCTTGATTTAGTGGGCTTGAATTGCATTCGTGCCCATTCAATGTTATTGGTTAATTTGCCCAATAACCGATTAGTGCAGGCTACTGTTGTAGTCATGGTTGTCATGTCATCCATGTATGCTCGAATTGGTGGTAGTCGTATTCCAGAAGCCAAGCTCTCCTCCCACTACCCATTTTGATGCTCTAATGATTACTTCCATTGCCATGGTAAAAGCCAGTGGAGAAATGGTGCATCCTGCCATTATTCCAACTTCTAGGCATTGCCATGTAGTGCTGAATTCTGAAGTTGAAAAACTAAATTGCAAATCTCCAAAGTAGGCTTTGACTAGATTTGTTATTGTCATTGGTACACTGAAAAAATCAAATGCTGCCCAAAGAAGTTCATGTGGCACTGAACCATATGCATTAGCCAAATCCAGGAATGTCACATGGAGCTCCTTCTTCTCCTTTTAGCTGATTGAATTTGTTGCCAGATCACATTGATGTGTTCTAAGCATCCTGGGAAACCTGGAATGCCCGCTTTTTGTATTGAAGTGTCAATGAAGCAGTTCTTTAATAGGTAAGTTGACAATCTCTGAGCTTTATTGTGTGTGTGTTTTTGCTCTTTGATTTCCATAAAATGTTTGTTCTGTTTATTTTTTCAGATTTTAGTAATGTGATTTAATAAAAAAAAATGATTAACTGTGACTTTCTTATTTATTAATACTCATTAACACTCATTAAGCACAGGGAAGCATTGTAAAGCACGGAGGTCTGTTAAAGCATAGGGAAGCATTGTAAAGCACAGAGAGGTGTGGTAAAGCATAGGGAAGCATTGTAAAGCACAGAGAGGTCTGGTAAAGCATAGGGAAGCATTGTAAAGCACAGAGAGGTCTGGTAAAGCAAAGGGAAGCATTGTAAAGCACAGAGAGGTGTGGTAAAGCATAGGGAAGCATTGTAAAGCACAGAGAGGTCTGGTAAAGCAAAGGGAAGCATTGTAAAGCACAGAGAGGTGTGGTAAAGCATAGGGAAGCATTGTAAAGCACAGAGAGGTCTGGTAAAGCATAGGGAAGCATTGTAAAGCACAGAGAGGTCTGGTAAAGCATAGGGAAGCATTGTAAAGCACAGAGAGGTCTGGTAAAGCATAGGGAAGCATTGTAAAGCACAGAGAGGTCTGGTAAAGCATAGGGAAGCATTGTAAAGCACAGAGAGGTCTGGTAAAGCATAGGGAAGCATTGTAAAGCACAGAGAGGTCTGGTAAGCATAGGAAGCATTGTAAAGCACAGAGAGGTCTGGTAAAGCATAGGGAAGCATTGTAAAGCACAGAGAGGTCTGGACTCTAACCCTGGGCTTGAGACTCAGCTCAGTGATTTGGATTCCTGAACAGCTTCTTAGTAAAGGTATTATTCAGCATGCCGCAGCACCATGAACTAATAAGAAAAGACTTTCAGTACCTGGCAGGCTCTTGTGACATATCAGGCGGGTCATTCTCTTTACTCCTTCTTCTTCTCCTTGGAGTCGGGTCCATGCCTCTCTCTACTGAATCACTCGTTCCTCAGTTAGCTGTGTTTCTCCTCTGCAGCACAATTGAAACAAGTCCGTTGTTAAAGAGTACAGCGCTTCAAATGTCATTTTTCTTTCTCTTTCTTTAGAGCGGCCCCTTATCTTTTCATGCTGTTTGAAATCATCCCGAGCGCTTCTTGTTATCACAGTTACTCAAATGCTGGGTTCGTTTTTGGAAACGTCTGTGTTGGTAATTGAGTGCCATGGGGTGGGGGTTACACTGCCCTCCCTACCTAAAGGAATGTGCAGAAGGTGGGCAGGTGTCAATCGAAGAATTGATCATCAATTACCCCTGATCACCTGCCTTTGAAAAGGGGCTGGATAGCCAGTCCTTTGTCTTCGTTTGTTTGTGCCGGGCTTTCATCTTCTGCTAGGGTTGCCACCTTTGAGCCAATCTTTAAAGTCTGGTTCTTTTAACCAGTGGTCATTGAAGACACAGGTCCTCTTCTTCTTAGCTTGTGCTATCTGTCTTGGTGGAGTGGTGGGAAGATTGTCTACTTCTTCATTTGTCTCTGCCATTGTGACTAACGTTACAGTATGCTACTTAATAGTTTCGCGCTTAACGTTACAGTATGCTACTTAATAGTTTCGCGCTTAACCTTACAGTATGCTACTTAATAGTTTCGCGCTTAACGTTACAGTATGCTACTTAATAGTTTCACACTTAACGTTACAGTATGCTATTTAATAGTTTCACACTTAACGTTACAGTATGCTATTTAATAGTTTTGCGCTTCTTCATTCAAAGGGCTGTCATACTTAACAGCAGCGCGCATGCTCATACCAGATAACACACAGCGGTGAGCACACATGAAAATCATAACGGTGCAGTGTTTTGGTGGCTCACGTTGTTACCTCAATTCTTTCTGGTGCATTTACACACCGCTGTGTTATAGTATTTGAATTTCACTCATACAAACACAACATGTTATATTAAACTGTTTATTGTAACACATTTTTTTAAGAACAGATCCAATAGATAAGAACAGCGCCAGGATATACCGGTATTTTTTTTAATAACAATACAAAATATCGTTAATATACATTGCCTGACTGTTATTTATGTGAATTAATGCTTGATTATGTCAAGAAACATTTTGCCAGGGCGAGAATGAATACGTTAAAAGCATTGCGAGCGCGCTGTGAAAGAGCTCTACGGGCTCCAGAAATGCGCCACTGTTTACTAACTCCGCCCACTTGTGACATCATTGTCCTATATAGTCCTAGGTCCGCCCCAGTGCTTCGTAAAGCCGACAGCTATTGGCTGATCTCGACACACGTCATACAAGCGTTCCGTCAGACTTTCCAACAATCAAGACTTTCATTTGACGCGCGTTTTATGGAGCCTCGTTATCATAACGTCTCTTATTATCATTAACGCCCGAATTATAATTATACGATTTTAAACCATCAAAAACGAAACCTGCCGAACCTCTGGAACCAGACCGATAAAAAGAAACTCAAAACTGGATGTCAAAAACGGAAGCAAAAGACGACAAAAAAAATAAACTGCAATAAACACA
Organism: Acipenser oxyrinchus oxyrinchus; assembly: GCA_030684275.1. NCBI lineage: Eukaryota > Metazoa > Chordata > Actinopteri > Acipenseriformes > Acipenseridae > Acipenser > Acipenser oxyrinchus. The sequence goes on along the minus strand of CM060277.1, from coordinate 4,246,189 downwards.
CTGTCAACCTTTCTGTGTACATTTCAAAATGATTATTTCTGTAAAGGGTGTGTTCTGTTTTCTGTTAACTGTTACTAATTAGGTTAAAATAAAATAAAAATAAAAAGTGAGCTACAGGTAATAATTAGATTTTACTGCATTATTATTATTATTATTATTATTATTATTATTATTATTATTATTATTATTATTATTTATTTCTTAGCAGACGCCCTTATCCGGGGCGACTTACAGGTGTTACAAAATATCACATTACAGATAAGAGCCGTTATAAAAATACAAAGTCAGCGGCAAACAGGAGCAAATTCAACTAAGAACAATACAGAAAATAATCACGTTTGAGAGCAAATTCGACTAAGAGCCGTTAAACGACTCATAAAAACATTTGCTTAGAAAAGTGCATTACATTCCACTAAAAAAAAAAAGTGAATTCGGTTTCCTTTCAGAGTAAATTCAAATACAAGATACAGGAAATAGTTCTAATTGAGAGCAGTAGTTTAGGCCTACTGTAGATATTTATACAAAATGTTTTTGTTTGTTTGTTTGTTTAAATCAGACAACTCCAGACATGTCCGGCTTAGAGAGGGACAACTAATTCTGAAAACCGTTTTGAAAGAAATATCTCGTTGCTGTGGGGGTGGCTAGAGTCTCAAACTGGGGGTCCATTCCCTGGGGCGTGAGGTCTCTGAGGGTCTCTTCAAGCTCCTCTCTGCAAAGACAAGTTTATAATCCTAATGTTAGGATGTTTTTAATATTACACTCTTCAATATCAGCGTGACAGCATCGTCCCATGAAATCATAAACACATCGTTACAGTAAAATGATTTGGCGTTGAAATTTCTTTGACGCTGTCATGCTTCTCAGATGCTTTGTGAGGTCAAATTGATCACATGACCCGGGAGCCGTTATCATTTGTAAAACCTGGCTTTGAGAAGCTTGTCTGGAGACTCCTAACTGCCAGACAGCCTTCCCCGTTCCATTCAAATCATGTGACAGTGTGACCTTTCAACTCTGTGTACAGGCAGAGTTGAAAGGTCAGACTGTTAGATTGATAAGGAGGGGAGACTTGTAGAAACACAATGAGAATTTAAAACCGGCTTATCCTCTACGGTAAACCTGCGAGGTATTTTTTAACAAACCTCCTCAGTTTCTCCTCCTTGCACATCGCCTCCAGCTCCTTGTTTTCCCTCCTCAGTCTCTCCAGTTCCTCCTTGTCCTCCGAGCCCCCCTCTGTCTGCTCCTGAGCTTTCCCTCTGTTGATGAGAAACACGCATGCAAATCATCATCAAAGACATGTTACTATTCATTACAAACCCTAAACACAGCTCCCAAGAGAAAGGCCAGCAGTTACTGGGAGAGTCATTATTATATATTTTTTAGCAGACGCCCTTATCCAGGGCGACTTACAATTGTAAGTCGCCCTGTATCAGAAGATGAGACAGTTTCTGTACAGTATTGGAATTGAATTGCTTTGTATAGCGCTTGTGTTTGAGGGGCGGTGTTCTGAAAATCTGCGCCTCCCCCTCCAAATGCGATACCTCAATTGAACAGTGGCGTGCCGTCAGGACCTTCAGGGTATTCTCTGCTGACCAGACAGTGCCAAGTAAACCGTCAGTCAAATGACATGACGCTGCCTCACTCACTTGCGTACAGTGTGCTTGCTTATACTATGAATCATACTACTCTAATTATTATTTGTTCATTTGTCTGACGCCCTTATCCAAGATGACTTACAGGGTTTACTAGAGGTTTTTAAGAGTCTAGGGTTTCCTGAAGGGGATGTGATCAGCCAATAAGAGATCTGCATTTCCCCGCATAAGTCTAAAACAACGACCAGACGCGAGAAAAAAACAGTTGAGGGTATTCTCCGCTTCAGTTGAAGGTCTTGAGTGAGTTTAACCAATAGGCGAGTCGAACAATGTCCTTTTTTAGACAGGTGACCAATCAGGAGTGAGCAGAGGCGGGCCATAAATCTCCCAGGGTATTCTCTGCGTCACTTGAAGGCTCTGTTTAAACAACCAATGAGAAAGTCAAAGCTCTGACAGCTGACCAATCATTAGCGAGCAACCCCAAAACATGAATATTCCTTGGTTAGCACTGCAGTTAGGAGGATAGCTGGATTTTGCACGATATTGCTTATAAATATACATTGATAAATACAAATACCTTTACAACATCTCATTATTTCAAATTTTATTTTACACTAAAATAAAAAAAATGTGATTAAACGGAGACATCATAGTCGATTTGGTTACGAATCCTTTTTCAAGGAGAACTTTCTCTGAAAAATTGGAGATTGTTATAAAAGGGAGATACACACCACAGATCCCCGAGCTGACACGGGAAGGGAAAAGGATATACTCGGCACTTTCAGAATTAAAATGATGTCAGGTATCTGTGGTTACAGGTAGCTGTAAGCCACAGATACTTTTTGTCACGGCACGCCACTGGTGTTGTGTTCAGATGTGTTATTATTACTATTAATGTATTTGTCAGACGCCCTTTGTGCCACCTAGCGGCCACAGCTCGTAATGTTTCCTAAAGAAAAGTAGAATAAACAGTCAGAGCACATTCAAAGCAGAAACTAATTTCACGAATGAAGATGTATTTTTTTTTTTCTGAGGCGCTGCATAGACTGTATATCAGACCACATTTTATAAGCAGGTGTAACTGCGCATGTCGTTAACCAGAAAAGTGAAGCGCTTCCATTAGCCCCCATAACTAAACTCACACATTACAGTCTTGTATAATTCATTATTAACACATACGTTTCTGCTGATATTTTAATTGTTTAGTCTAATTGATATTTTTAGTAACCTAGTGACTGACTTCAGGGTCACCAGTTTAACATTATAAAACATCAGATTTGTATTTCTCAATTTGTTGAAAATGGATTGTACAGTATTGATATTAAGACAATAAAACGCAAACTTGAGTAAGGAATGGATTATTTATTACACAGGCTACGTATTAGCAGTTACCATCATAACATGTGAATAAGTTAGTTAACATGGATTTGGCTTCAGAAACAGATGTATTTACTGTTTAATTGATTTGAGAAGAATCAGGATACAGTTTCATATTTGTCTGTTTCCTGACTGGGTGAATCAGTCGGCTGCATATTAACCCCAATTCTGCAGACTCTGCTGTGTAACAGAAGCAGGGCTTGTGATTGTCGATGCTTTACCCCGAGTTCTTCTCCGCTCTCCTTTAACAATTCAATTGATACCTGTGAAGACATTCGTGTATCTCAATCACACTGAGAAACGCGTTCATAGTAACATTGATTTAATATACTGTTATTTTACTGTGTAAAGAGGCTTTTAAATTGGCCAAGCCTTCATTTTTCATTAACAAGCAGAACGAGATCGCAACATGTCAATAAGCGACTCATCTTTATTAAAACCATAATGAAAAATAAAGTTCTGTGCTGTTCTGTTGTGTCTGTCATTGCTGGGAAACTGAACGTTCTGACTTCACTGTGATGTCACAGTGCCTGTGATGTCACTGCGAACACTGACACCCAAGCTGAAGTTTATTCATATGGTAAACCAAGTCAAACCTTTTGTGAAGGAGGGCTGCAGAGCAAACTCAGACTTCACCTCTGGAGTATAGTGATAGTGCTGCTTGAATCACTATACCTTTTCTACACTCCACAATATTAGAAGAACAAATCTGTATCAAACTACAGCATGATTTCAATAACTCTGCCAGCTAATGCAAGTGAAGAGGATCTGGTGGCTGCTGTATGTCTTTTGAGAAGTGAAAACCCAAAGCTGAACCATCAGTCCATTCCAGATATATCTGCAGGTGTGATGAAGGACCAAAGAGCTTCACAGCTTATCATTGCAAAGCCTTTCATCACTCATGAAGAACACATGACATGTCCCTGCAGATATACTGAGAGTCCTCGATTTCTCTCCAGTAGAAAGGAAAGATCTCTTCTGACTCACTCCAGGATTTCTCATGCAAAACCATCACGTGTCCTGTATATAGGACTGGGTTCTTGGCAGGAGGTGGGATTGTTTGTGTGGCCAGTGTCCCACCCGCATTCAGAGTCTCTACTGGGAATGGGCCTGTCCCATTGGGAGAAAGCTTCAGTCTTGAAGAAGCGCTGTGACAGAGGGTGCCATTCTCAAACTCCTGTCCCACTCTCTCCTCTCCACCCCTCTCACACTGATTCAGCAGTCTCTGCTCAGCCTGCTTGTCTAAACCTGGCCTCAGTCCCAAACCCCGCCTCTTAGAGCTTTATATAACTCCTGGAATTCAGAAACACAGGTAAGTTTCGTTTCTTGTGAAACCCATCCCTGTCTCTGTATCATTTCAACAGAAACAGCAGAAGCACATATTGTGATTCCAGCCCAGGATCACACTTCATGGTGAATCGAGGGTATTGACACAACTATTCCAATGGCTGGAGTTCCATCCTTCTTATATTCCTGTACAGAACTAGACACTCTAACACAGCAGTCAAACACATTGTTAATACTGTGATAAATCAGGAGAAATGGACAGTCTAAACATGGAAACAAGCTTGTTCTTGTTATTCCACTTGTTCTCCTTGTTGAAGAAGAAAACTCCCCTCCAAAAACAATTGAGAACTGAAGTGGAGGCATTTCTGTCCATTTTACCCACTCAGATCCCTCACTTTCTAAATATATTGGTGTGTCTGAAAAAATAATAGCACCATCTTCAAATACAAGCTCAAGATTGTCAGATTGTCAGTATTTTACTTTCACAATGAAAATAAATAAATAAGCTAATTTAAAATTAATAAATAAGGTTGTAAGTTTTTAATATAAGAAATATGATTTTCAATTTGCACTTTAATCAAAACAATGTAGTGGTTTTAAATTTGATCAGCAATATCTGCATGTAAATTAAATTTTATTAAAGAAATACAATTGAAAATAGGTTGATTAAAGTATTGTTTATATCATCTATATTATTACATTTCTAATCGTTAATATCCCAGTATGTGTGTGTTGAATCATTCAATGTGATTTTTGCTTAGATCTTTATTTGAAATGCTTGCTAACTACTCCAGCAAGAATTGCCTCTGAAAACTCTTGTCCAGGCTGATTGTGTGGAAACGAGGTGGGGAAGCATATTGGCGGTGCGCTGGGCACTGAAGTCCACAGGGTAAGCATTGTGCACTGCAGCCTGTGCAACAGTCATACTCTTCCCCACAATCAGCCTCCAGGAGTCTTTTCAGAAGCAATGTTTTGTTGGAATAGTTAGTAAGCATGGTGAATAAAATCTTATCAGAAACAGCCATAGAAAATCCTCATCAGGTAAGAAATGTAAAGAACATGATGTTTAAACCTTTAACCTCAGTGTGGTCCCCATGAGTGTTCATTAATATCTATCTATCAGGAGAGTTTTCAAAATGAGCAATTGTATCTGTTCATGAAAACACAGCAGCATTGCTGATTGAAATGAAATCTCTTTGAAATGTTTGATGGAGGGGGTCAGGAGGTGGGGTCCTATTACCTGTAACACAGGAAGGAAGGAAGTGAACGGGGAGAGGAAACCAGTGTGGGGGCTGCAGGATCAATGGGCTTCACCTGAGTCAAAGAGAGTGGAAATAAAGAAGTGTGGAAAACAAAACGAGCAACAGCAAAACAAGAAGGGACTTGAGAGAATGATGTTCTGCTGATCAGAGGGAAGACATTGTCTGAAATGAATAAAACAAATAGTGCACAGATTTGAAAAGTAGGTCCCTTGATTCTAAGCTTTGTTTGAGTGTCTGTTCTGTATAAAATGGTTTTAACTCATGAAATCAGCCCTGTAATAAATGAGTATGTCAGTAACGTACACACCCTGTCTGATAACACTAGAACATGTCTAGTTCTCATAATATACAGCCTCCCCTGGACTGCAGGGACCACCCTTCACGTTCTCTTAGGGGGTGAGCAGTTCAGACTCTGTGCCTCAAGCTTGCCCTGAACTGGAGGGAAGAAAGCAGTTGGTGCTCAGAGACAAGTTTGTGGTTGAGGACTAATGGACTTTGAGATGTGGATTAATGCCCACGAAGATCGAACTCCACCAAACTCACTTCCCTTGTGATCTTCTGAGGATTCAGACCCACACAGAAGTGAAGGTCTAGTGCAGCCAAATACATACTGTAGCTATAGAAGGGTTACTGTGACAATGCCATTCTCAAACTCCAGTCCCACTCACAACTCTCTCCTCTCCGCCCCTCTCACACTGATTCAGCAGTCTCTGCTCAGCCTGCTTGTCTGAACCTGGCCTCAGTCCAAAACCCCGCCTCTTAGAGCTTTACTCAATTCCAGGAAATCAGCACAGTGAAGTTTCTGTTGTTAAATCGCTAGTCTCTCTGCCTCACTGCAGCAAAAATGGCTTCAAACTTGTGGTCAGAGGAGCACTTGAACTGTCCAGTGTGTCTGGAGATATTGAAGGACCCAGTCACTACAGCATGTGGACACAGTTACTGTATGGGGTGTATTAAGAACTGCTGGGATCAGACTGATCATACAGGTGTCTACAGCTGCCCCCAGTGCAGAAAGATCTTTACCCCAAGGCCTGATCTGGGCAGAAACACTGTGCTGGCTGAAGTTCTGGAGAAATTAAAGAAGACAGGACTCAATCCTCCTCCTGCTCAAAGTTATGCTGGACCTGGAGATGTGCCGTGTGATTTCTGCACTGGGAGAAAGTTCAAAGCTGTGAAATCCTGTTTGACGTGTCTGGCCTCTTACTGTGAAACACACGTCAAGCCACACAGTGAGGTTACTCCATTAAAGAGGCACAAGCTGGTCAATGCAATTGGAAATCTGGAGCAGAAGCTTTGTGCTGAACACCAGAAGGTTTTGGATATCTTCTGCAGAACCGATCAGACTTGTGTTTGTGTGTTGTGTACAGACAAGGATCACAAGGGCCATGATACAGTCTCAGCTGAGGCAGAAAGGACTGAAAAACAGGTAAGGGTTTGAACCATTTCCTTGTAGCTTTCATAGAAGATAAGAATTCCAAGGGATATTTAACATGTCTGTTTACTAGGTTATACAGTTTCATATTAGATCAGATTTTAATTGTATATTAACAGCAATTTAAAGAGCCCTTGTTTTTAATTGCTCTATCTAAACTATGATGTGCTACAATGTATTTCAGGGTGTAACATGGGTGTTGTTACGGGTGGGAAATCAGAAGCCCTAAATATCCATTAAAGAGAGAGCTGCTTCAGTTTCCTAGGTGCTTGACTTAACAAACATAACACATGCTAGATCAGCCATCATTCACTGTTCTAGTATGAAACAGTACCATCTAGTGGACAGCTACTGTGGATCAAGTGTCCTTTTGTATTGCTGGCAGCTGTGCACTAGATGGTGTTGTATCTTACTATTATACTCACATGTTGTCTGATCTAGCCTGTGCTACAGATGTCTATGGCATGCAAATAGAACTGAAGACAAAATATATTTGACTCAGAATGATTGCACACATTGTAAAGAGGTAAGGGACAAGAAAACATAAAATATATTTGATCTAAAATTATTCTGTCAGTTTCAATAGCATACCTAAACAGGCCTGTGTTGGGTGTGACAGGATATCACTCAATGCCCCATCAGAAATGTCACTGTGTCACTGTGTTTCTACACAGAAGCAGCTGGGAGAGACACAGACAGAAATACAACAGAGAATCCAGGAGAGACTGAAAGAAATCGAGGAGCTGAAACAGACTGTGGAGTCACTGAAAGTGGGTATTGACAAGAGGGGTTATTATTATTATTATTATTATTATTATTATTATTATTATTATTATTATTATTATTATTATTAACAGATGGACTGGAACACATCTACAGAAGTTTACTGTCTATGCCTGATGTGTTTTGATATCAATTCTAACCATGTCTCCTCTACTGTGTTCTTTCACTCAGAGATCTGCATGCATAGAAATAAAGGAAAGTGAGAAGATCTTTACTGAGCTGATCCAATCCATTGAGAAGATCCACACTGAGGTTATTGAGCTGATTGGAGCTAACGAGAAGGCTGCAGTGAATCAGGCTGAAAGACGCATGAAGAAACTGGAGCAGGAGATTGCTCAGCTAATAAATAGAAATGCTGAGCTGAAACAGCTTTCAGAGACAGAGGATCACATCCATTTTTTACAGGTAATATCACTGCTTGTTAGAAAATCTCAAGTCCATAACTGGGACGGTTTCAGACAGACCTCTGCAATTGAATGAATCCTTGCTTTCCCCAGGAATGTTTTGGACCCCATTCTGTTTCACTGAAAACTCCTTTTCTCCACTTTCCTGTTGTAGAATTTCCAGTCTCTCTGTGCCCCTCCTGAAGCTGGAGACTTACCCAGCGTTACTGTCAATACAGGCATCTCTTTTGGGGCTGTGAGGAAAGCTGTATCTGAACTTAAAGACCATATTGAGGACTTCTGCAAGGGGAATTAGTCAAAATAACCAAAACAGGTTGGTGTGAAATAGATTCCTTTGGTAGAAATTTCTCAAATAGACCATGGTTGAGGAGGGGCAGGACTTGCAAGACATTAATAAAGACCTCTTGCAGATTGATGGAGGAGGCAGCAGGGAGGAGGAAGAAGTGAGGAGGCAGCAGGGAGGAGGTAGAATGGAGCAATGGAGTAGCAGGGAGCATGGAGCATGGAGGAGGGAGCACAGAGGGCAGAGCAGGGAGCATGGGGAGGGAGCAGGAAGAAGTGAGCAGGGAGCATGGAGGAGGGAGCATGAAGGTTGGAGCAGGAAGGAGAGAGAAGGGAGGAGAGGATGGAGGCAGCAGGGACGAGGGAGCATGAAGGATGGAAGAGACAGCAGGGAGGAGGGAACACGGCAGTGGGAGGAGGCAACATGGAGCAGGGAGCATGGAGGATGGAGAAGGGAGCAGGGAGGACAGAGCAGGGAGTGATGAAGCAGACTGGAGGGAGCAGGGTGCATGCAGGAGGGAGCAGGGAGGTGGTGGGAGGGAGCATTGAGGATGGAACAGGGACTGATGAAGCAGGGAGGAGGGAGTGATGTGAGGATGGAGCTGATAATGACTGCTCTATGTTTGATGCACAAGGGTGTCCTAATATGGACACCATACTGTTGGTTAAAGATATCTGATGGAGAGGAAGGAACACAAGACTCCAGTGCAGTGGCAGACGTGTTCACATTGACTTTGGCTGCTGCATCGATACAGAAGGAATACATATTCATTGTAATCATGAACATTTTGAAGTACAGATTTTTACATCCTGAAATGCCGTGAATAAGCCTTGTTTCTTTTCAGATTGCTGTTTGGAGTCTTGTGTGTGTTGTGTATTAATCCACATGTTTCAATTCTATTTCTCTCTCTTTTTTTCCACCCAGTGAATGAAGTTGCAGTTTACAGTCTGCAGGCTCCAGAGCCAAGGAACAGAGCTGAGTTTTTAAAATGTAAGTCTGTTTTCACTGAAACATTTGATTGAAAGATGTGTCACTCCATTGTGAGAAGAGCTAACACTACAGAACAGGGAGGGTGGAGCTTGAGGGCAGCAATTATTATTATTTATTAGTAATTGTGAAGCCATTAATCTACACTCCTCTCCAACAAGTATTGGTTCAGATGAATACATGCAGAATGACTGGGGAGGGGCATTTCTTGCCTGTTTTTCCACTCAGACCGTTCTCTCCCTAAATATCATGGTATCCCTGAATAGATAATCATCCCATCTTTTAATACATGTACAATGCATGTGAAACCAGTTGTGGGGTAAAATGAACAGCTATCCCTCCTAGTCATCCTGTGCTGGTAGTAAATGTATATTGCAGTATCACTGCTCTTGTGGGATGGATTGCTCATTAAAATATTAGATTTCCATTACATGAGAGTAGATGTTAAAACTTCATGCTGATTTGAACTTGGCTCTCGCCAAGATAAGCACCAACTAAGACGTAGCTTCACAGTAAACTAATGTGATCCATATGTGTCTCCATCCATTTGCGCTTCCTTCCATATGATGATGTAGATATCCTTCTGTCTGGTGTTGATGGCTGAAGTGTAATGCTGGCTCCAGGGATCAGCTTATTTTGCCTCCCTAGCGCATCAGCACACACAACGGCTGCGATGCTGGCTCCGGGATCAACCATAGTGCGGTCTCCCCAGCGCATCAGCATGACAACCGCCTGGATTGAGCTAAGTAGGGTACATCTCTGGGGTCTTCAAGTGGGCACCTTCCATCCTCGGTGTTTCGCCGACTAGCCCACGACACCTCAAGAGGGCTCGACGGTGATTCTGGCGCCCCAGCATCACCCCCTCCGTCCCCCACTCAACTCAGCCCAGCTTACTTACCTGTATATCAGCCTTTCTTTCTTTCTATTGTGCTTGAGATCCCCAGCCAGAATCTTTCCGTCTCAACCACAGCCAGTTGCTGCTCCTCTCTGCTGCTTCAGATAAGTTCTTCACTGTGCGACGCAACTCTTGGCCATTGAATCCGACATCTCTGAGAAACCGGGTTGTAGAGTGTGCCACAAATCCTCGACATCCCACTTCCACTGGGTAAACCCAGACTCTCCATCCTCGCTGTTCCGCTTCAGTGGCTAGTTGAGCATACCGCAGTTTCTTCCTCTCATACGCCTCATCTACAGCATCCTCCCATGGCACTGTTAACTCCACCAGGTGAACAAGGCGTGCTGATCCAGACCACAAGACAATATCTGGTCGAAGGTTTGTGGTGGCAATCTCAGGTGGAAAAATAAGCCGTTGACCAACATCCGCCAGCATTTTCCAGTCTCTAGCAGCTTCCAGTTGTCCTGGGCGAGGATTGGTTTTAACACCTTTTCTTGGTGGTTGCTCTCCTGGGCGGAGGAATGTTGTCTTTGTGTGTAATGTTTTGATGGAACAGGTGGCAACTTATTGGTCATGTTACGCTTGTCTTCCAATGCTAAGGCCAAACATCGCAGCACCTGGTCATGGCGCCAAGTAAACCGTCCTTGGCTAAGAGCCACCTTACATCCTGTCAAAATGTGCCTTAATGTTGCAGGTGATGAACACAAAGGACATGAGGGATCCTCTCCTACCCAGAGGTTTAGGTTCTGTGGTGATGGGAGAACATCATATGTTGACCTTATAAGGAAACTGATCCTGCTCTGTTCCATTGACCATAGGTCTTGCCAGCCAATCTTGCGTTGTTCCACACTCTCCCATCTCATCCATTCTCCCTGCTTGCCCTGGGAAATGGCCTTTATACACCTCATCCTCTCCTCCTGCTTTTGCACCTCGTTGACTACAAGCTTCCTCCGTTGCGCTGGGGCTGCCTTGTGCCATGTAGGAGGAGCTGAACTGAGACCAAGACCCCTCTTCCATGCTGAACTTGCCCCATGATATCACCAATTCGAAGGGCAGCCTTTGCATCCTCCACAGCTTTCTTTGCCACCCACTTTCTTCCAGTTTTCAACACAGGTGCTGCCTCCCTTACGCATTTGTCGCGTGACTCTACTAATGTCATTTCCAGTCGGACCTTGGCGCACTTAAACTCCTCGGTTAGAGCGGAGACAGGTAGCTGCAGTATTCCTTTACCATAAAGTCCCACTCTGCTGAGGCAGCGTGGAACTCCCAACCATTTCCTGATGTGTGAACTGATTAAAGCTTCCAGCTTCTCTACTGTTGTCAAAGAAACCTCGTACACAGTCAGTGGCCACAGCAACCTTGGCAGTAGGCCAAACTGAAAGCACCAGAGTTTTAGTTTGCCTGGTAAAGCGCTGCTGTCTATGCTCTTCAACCCTTCCACAGCTTGTTGTCTAACTTCTCCCACACGAACTGTGTCCTTTAGATCCCCGTCGTACCATCTCCCAAGGCTCTTCACTGGCTTCTCAGACACTGTTGGTATTGCCTCACCATTAATGAAGAACGTTTTATCTACTACTTTACCTTTAATTATAGAGATGCTCCTTGATTTAGTGGGCTTGAATTGCATTCGTGCCCATTCAATGTTATTGGTTAATTTGCCCAATAACCGATTAGTGCAGGCTACTGTTGTAGTCATGGTTGTCATGTCATCCATGTATGCTCGAATTGGTGGTAGTCGTATTCCAGAAGCCAAGCTCTCCTCCCACTACCCATTTTGATGCCCTAATGATTACTTCCATTGCCATGGTAAAAGCCAGTGGAGAAATGGTGCATCCTGCCATTATTCCAACTTCTAGGCATTGCCATGTAGTGCTGAATTCTGAAGTTGAAAACTAAATTGCAAATCTCCAAAGTAGGCTTTGACTAGATTTGTTATTGTCATTGGTACACTGAAAAAATCAAATGCTGCCCAAAGAAGTTCATGTGGCACTGAACCATATGCATTAGCCAAATCCAGGAATGTCACATGGAGCTCCTTCCTCTCCTTTTAGCTGATTGAATTTGTTGCCAGATCACATTGATGTGTTCTAAGCATCCTGGGAAACCTGGAATGCCCGCTTTTGTATTGAAGTGTCAATGAAGCAGTTCTTTAATAGGTAAGTTGACAATCTCTGAGCAATAATGCTGAAGAAAATCTTGCCTTCTACGCTTAATAGGGAAATAGGGCTGAAACTGACTGATGCTGCTAGAATCTTTTCTTTAGGTATAAAGACTCCACCTGCTCGGCGCCATGCTCTTGGTACAACCTGTTTTTCCCATGCTACTTTCATCAGTTTCCACAGGATTCGTAGAACTCCTGAAGCACTCTTGTACACTCTGTACGGAACTCCATTAGGCCCTGGAGATGATGAAGCCCTTGCTTTTTCACAGCTTGCTCTACTTCTTTCCACTTAGGTGCACAGTCCTCCATTTGGTATTCTGGTGGATTGATAGGTGGGATGTCTGAAGGAATTGACATAGGCTCCTGCCTTTTTGAATCTGTATGCGTTTCCTCCAAATATCTCTCCAACTCAAACTTAGATGCTTTTAGTGTGCCATTCTTCTCACTGGTGAATAACTTCTTTACAAATTTGAATGGGTCTTTATAAAAGTTAGTTCTCGCGACGCTCCTTCTTTTGTAGCGTTTCAGAGGCGCCAGCTCTGCGCAATGTTGCAAGCTTATGTTTTATGACCCTTTGTAAGAGATTGAGTCCCTCCTTCTGACTTTCTTCTGCTCTTCTCCATTGCTTCCTCAGCTGTCTCCTTTCTCTAACTAAGCTGCTCAATCTCCTGCTGCCGCCTAGACTTTCCAGGAATAGTTTGTACTTTTTCCTTCCTTTTTTCAACTCCAAACCTCTCGCTTCCATATGCGTAGATGATGTCCCCAAATTTATCCAGTTTCTTTTCAACTGTTCCACTTAACCTTTCCAATGCAAAGCAGAGATCTGTGTTTACTGTGTCCCATGCAGTTTTCTCACAAGCTCTTGGCCATTTAACTCCAGGCTTGTGCCCGTTGAGGTTCTTTTCTCTCTTACGCTGGTTTGTCTGCCCGGTTCACAAGGATCATTAGGTTCATCACTAACTGTGTCCATGCAAGTCCTCCTCACATCTATGACAGGGTGCTGATATCCTGCGTAACTGTGGTTTGCTTCCTGTCGCTGGATTTCATTCGACTGACTTGACTGACTTCGTAAGAAGTACTGATCAATGCGAGGCCCTTGTCCCTTCTCCCTCAAGCATTTCATTCTCCCTTGATGAATCTTCAAACCCCTGACTGTTGTCGCCTTGCTCCAGCCGCAGACACAAACCTGGAGTTCCATGTCTTTGCTAACTGCAGATCTTGAACTAGTCTTTTGTGAAGTACTCTCCATACTCATATCCGTTTCCGCTCCTAAGTCCTTAACCGTGTTGTCCAACGTTGAGTCATCTTCCGCCTCGCCTCGCAGACTCTAGGGTATTTTTCTGTTTAATTTCTTTGAAGCCTTGGCGGGTGTCTCCAGCATCCTGTAAACACAGAGCTGGATACTGCCGACAAGGGTAGCTAACCCTTGCCAGCCCCAATGGGGTCTCTTTCCTCCAGTCAGCTGTCTCTCCAGGCTGTCACGAGGTCTTTCCCTTGTTGCCAGCTGCACTATTCACAGCAGTCACTGGACGTATCCAGATCTTCATGATTTCCATTACATGAGAGTAGATGTTAAAACTTCATGCTGATTTGAACTTGGCTCTCGCCAAGATAAGCACCAACTAAGACGTAGCTTCACAGTAAACTAATGTGATCCATATGTGTCTCCATCCATTTGCGCTTCCTTCCATATGATGATGTAGATATCCTTCTGTCTGGTGTTGATGGCTGAAGTGTAATGCTGGCTCCAGGGATCAGCTTATTTTGCCTCCCTAGCGCATCAGCACACACAACGGCTGCGATGCTGGCTCCGGGATCAACCATAGTGCGGTCTCCCCAGCGCATCAGCATGACAACCGCCTGGATTGAGCTAAGTAGGGTACATCTCTGGGGTCTTCAAGTGGGCACCTTCCATCCTCGGTGTTTCGTCGACTAGCCCACGACACCTCAAGAGGGCTCGACGGTGATTCTGGTGTCCCAGCATCACCCCCTCTGTCCCCCACTCAACTCAGCCCAGCCCAGATATTTGAAGAGTGGATGATATTCTATTGAAGATATTTAGTAAGCAAAGGGTCTGAGTGGGTAAAATGGCAACACTTACCCTGTAGGAACATTAAGTGAACTGTAATTGTATGCAGAGCTGCATTTGATTGGTTCCAATTGAAGAAGTTTGATAAGATTGATGAATTATAATGAACAAAACAATCAAACAGCAAGAGGGTTTAATTAATAGCAGCAGCAGTTTATTGAAGACAGAAAAAGAGAACTTATCCAAAGTGAGAAATCAATCTCAAGTAAGAATTAGAGATCAAATAATTACCTCCAGACCTCATCTCTCCCTACACCCCCACTGACCTCTCCTCCGGCCTGCACTAGAAGACTGGCTCTACCTCCTCACGCTCCCTGCCTCCAGAGCCCGCTCCTTCTCCACACCTCGCCCATGAGTGGTGGAATGACCTACCTACAGATGTCAGTACCTACCAGTCCCTGACCACATTCGGCCTCCTTAAGACTCTCCTCTTCAGACAGCACCTGTAGAACTCCTCTGTTTCTCCCCTGGGACACTTTCACCCTTCCTTAAATGTGCTTTACTTACTCTTATCTGCCCCTATTTTACTGCATTTAATCCTGTACTTCAGAGTACTGTAATCTGCCAAGTGTAATCTGTAGTATTTGGTATTTAATCATATCTTGATGTACTATCACTGTCACTTTTATCTGCTGTATTATTGAATTGTATTTTGTCACACTTGTACTTGCTTGAACTAGTCATTGTATTTATCTTGCTCTTATTGTATTATTACATGTACTGTAACACTTGAAATGTATTTGCTTACGATTGTAAGTTGCCCTGATAATGCCTGCTAAGAAATAAATACTAATAATAATAATAATAATAATAATAATAATAATAATAATAATAATCAAATCTATTGATTATCAATCTTAATTATTACAGTCTAAATATACTTGTCTCTAAAAAAGCAGGGAGGAAGGAGCAGGGAGGAGGGAGCAGGGAGGAGACAGGAGGTACCAGGGAGGAGAGAGGAGGGAGCACGGAGTAGGAAGCATAAAGGAGGGAACATAGAGAATGGAGCAGGGAAAAGGGAGGAGAGAGGATGCAGCAGGGTGCATGCAGGAGAGAGGATGGAGCATAAAAGAAGAGAACAGGAAGGAGGGAGCATAGAGGGAAGAGGGAACAGGAAGAAGGAGCATGGAGGAGGAATAGGGAGGAGGAGCATATAGGAGGGAGCAGGGAGCATACAGGAGGGAGTAGGGAGCAGGGAGGAGGGAGCATGGAGTAGGGAGGAGGGAGCATACAGGAGGGAGCAGTGTGGAAGTAGGATTGAGTAGGAGCATACAGGAGGGAGCAAGGAGTAGGTAGCATACAGGAGGGAGGAGGGAATAGTGAGCATACAGGAGGGAGGAGGGATCAGGAAGTAGGGAGCATACAGGAGGGATCAGGGTGGAGGAAGGATGGAGTAGGGAGCATACAGGAGGGAGCATGGAGGAGGAGCATAAAGTAGGGAGGAGGGAGCATAGAGGAGGGAGGAGAGAGCATAAAGGAGGGAGTAGGGAGCATGAAGGAGGGAGCAGGGAGGAAGGGGGATAGAGAATGGAGCAGGGAAAAGAGGATGCAGCAGGGTCCATGCAGGAGAGAGGAGGGAGCATAAAGAAGGGAACAGGGAGGAGGGAGCATATAGGAGGGAGTAGGGAGCAGGGAGGAGGGAGCATGGAGGATGGAGGAGGGATCATACAGGAGAGAGTAGGGAGGCGGGAGCAGTGAGGATTGAGCATAGATGGAGGAGGGAGCATGGAGGAGGGAGCAGGGAGGAGGGAGCATATAGGAGGGAGGAGGCAGCAGGGAGGAGGGAGTAGTAGGGAACATACAGGAGGGAGCAGGGAGCATAGAGGTGGAGGGAACAGGGAAGAGGGAGGAGGGAGCATACAGTAAGGAGAGGGAAGCATACAGGAGGGAGCAGGGAGGAAGGAGCATACAGGAGGGAGTATGGAGGAGGGAGCATACAGGAGGGAGCAGGAAGGAGGGAGTATAGAGGGAGGAGGGAACAGGAAGGACAGAAGAGGGAGCAAAGAGGAGGGACCATTGAACAGGGACTATAGAGGGAGGAGGAAGCAGGGAGGATAGATCAGGGAGGAGAGATCAGGGAGGAGGGAGCATAGAGGAGGATGCAGGGACTGGTGAAACAGGGAGGAGGGAGTGATTTGAGGACTCAGCAGACAATGACTGTTGATTTTCTCAGTGATTTGACTTTTCTAACCGTCTCTCCTCTACCCGTCCTCTTCTCTTCAATCAGATTCCTGTCAGCTCACACTGGACCCCAACACAGCGCATAGAAAGCTCTGTCTGTCTGAAGGGAACAGAAAGGTGACACGGAGGAGAGAGAACCAGAGATATCCTGATCACTCAGAGAGATTTGACTACTGGGATCAAGTGCTTTGCAGAGAGGGTTTGTCTGGGACTCGCTGTTACTGGGAGATTGAGTGGAGTGGGGGAGGGGCTTCTATAGGAGTCACATATAAAGGAATCAGCAGGAAAGGATGGGATCATTCCTGTCGCCTTGGATTCAATGACAAGTCCTGGAGTTTGTTCTGCTCTGGTTCCAGTTACACTGCCCAGCACAATAACAATGAAACTGCAATAACTGCCCCCCGCTCCCCCAGAATAGGAGTGTATCTGGACTTTAATGCCGGCACGCTGTCCTTTTATGGCGTCTCTGACACAATGACCCTCCTGCACAGATTCCAAACCACATTCACTGAGCCGCTCTATCCTGGGTTTAGGCTTCGTTCTTATGGTTCCACTGTAACAATCTGCCAGCTGAACTAGACTGTTTTGTGTTGTAAGAAACCCTTTGTATTGAACTCCCTGTCTGTCCTCTCCACTCCTCGCGTGAAGGGAATGTTCAATCTGACACAACTTTGGATGAAAGTTAGGGGGTAAAACGGCGCCACCTGCAGAGCGAAACGAGGGGAATTATTTGCTTTTAGCAACGAATGGATTTCATACGAAATAACTGTATTTAATTTATTTTTTAAGATTTATTATGTTTAATATATAGTTTAATAAATGTATTTAATCCAAGGAGTCAGTGCTGTAACAGTTTTTAAAAAAGTGAACTTTGTGTTTATTTGCCTTATTGTGTGTGTGTTTTTGTTCTTTGATTTCCATAAAATGTTTGCTCTGTTTATTTTTTCAGATTTTAGTAATGTGATTTAATAAAAAAATAATTTCATTAACTGTGACTTTTTCTTATTTATTAATACTCATGAACACTCATTAAGCATAGGGAAGCATTGTAAAGCAGAGAGGTCTGGTAAAGCATAGGGAAGTATTGTAAAGCACAGAGAGGTGTGGTAAAGCATAGGGAAGCATTGTAAAGCACAGAGAGGTCTGGTAAAGCATAGGGAAGCATTGTAAAGCACAGAGAGGTCTGGTAAAGCATAGGGAAGCATTGTAAAGCACAGAGAGGTCTGGTAAAGCATAGGGAAGCATTGTAAAGCACAGAGAGGTCTGGTAAAGCATAGGGAAGCATTGTAAAGCACAGAGAGGTCTGGTAAAGCATAGGGAAGCATTGTAAAGCACAGAGAGGTCTGGTAAAGCATAGGGAAGCATTGTAAAGCACAGAGAGGTCTGGTAAAGCATAGGGAAGCATTGTAAAGCACAGAGAGGTCTGGTAAAGCATAGGGAAGCATTGTAAAGCACAGAGAGGTCTGGTAAAGCATAGGGAAGCATTGTAAAGCACAGAGAGGTCTGGTAAAGCATAGGGAAGCATTGTAAAGCACAGAGAGGTCTGGTAAAGCATAGGGAAGCATTGTAAAGCACAGAGAGGTCTGGTAAAGCATAGGGAAGCATTGTAAAGCACAGAGAGGTCTGGTAAAGCATAGGGAAGCATTGTAAAGCACAGAGAGGTCTGGTAAAGCATAGGGAAGCATTGTAAAGCACAGAGAGGTCTGGTAAAGCATAGGGAAGCATTGTAAAGCACAGAGAGGTCTGGTAAAGCATAGGGAAGCATTGTAAAGCACAGAGAGGTCTGGTAAAGCATAGGGAAGCATTGTAAAGCACAGAGAGGTCTGGTAAAGCATAGGGAAGCATTGTAAAGCACAGAGAGGTCTGGTAAAGCATAGGGAAGCATTGTAAAGCACAGAGAGGTCTGGTAAAGCATAGGGAAGCATTGTAAAGCACAGAGAGGTCTGGTAAAGCATAGGGAAGCATTGTAAAGCACAGAGAGGTCTGGTAAAGCATAGGGAAGCATTGTAAAGCACAGAGAGGTCTGGTAAAGCATAGGGAAGCATTGTAAAGCACAGAGAGGTCTGGTAAAGCATAGGGAAGCATTGTAAAGCACAGAGAGGTCTGGTAAAGCATAGGGAAGCATTGTAAAGCACAGAGAGGTCTGGTAAAGCATAGGGAAGCATTGTAAAGCACAGAGAGGTCTGGTAAAGCATAGGGAAGCATTGTAAAGCACAGAGAGGTCTGGTAAAGCACAGGGAAGCATTGTAAAGCACAGAGAGGTCTGGTAAAGCATAGGGAAGCATTGTAAAGCACAGAGAGGTCTGGTAAAGCATAGGGAAGCATTGTAAAGCACAGAGAGGTCTGGTAAAGCATAGGGAAGCATTGTAAAGCACAGAGAGGTCTGGACTCTAACCCTGGGCTTGAGACTCAGCTCAGTGATTTGGATTCCTGAACAGCTTCTTAGTAAAGGTATTATTCAGCATGCCGCGCACCGTGAACTAATAAGAAAAGACTTTCAGTACCTGGCAGGCTCTTGTGACATATCAGGCGGGTCATTCTCTTTACTCCTTCTTCTTCTCCTTGGAGTCGGGTCCATGCCTCTCTCTACTGAATCACTCGTTCCTCAGTTAGCTGGGTTTCTCCTCTGCAGCACAATTGAAACAAGTCCGTTGTTAAAGAGTACAGCGCTTCAAATGTCATTTTTCTTTCTCTTTCTTTAGAGCGGCCCCTTATCTTTTCATGCTGTTTGAAATCATCCCGAGCGCTTCTTGTTATCACAGTTACTCAAATGCTGGGTTCGTTTTTGGAAACGTCTGTGTTGCTAATTGAGTGCCATGGGAGCATTGTATTTTAAACAATTTTGTATCAATTAAGATTATGTTTCATTTTGAATGATTAATTTTGAACTTTAAATATACAGATTAATACTAACAGTTACAACAGCACTTAATAGGAAAAAAAAAACTATGATCTTTTTGTATGTTTTGTCCAGCTGTTCTGCTTGGATTTTGGTGTCTGACCAAATTTATATTAGAGCTTGAGTTTCTCGCACAGTTCATGTCGTTAGGGTTACCCGATTTGCAGTGAAAAACTAAATAAGACGTTCTTTTTCTCCAATTCACTGACGCAGTACCAAAATAACAGGATTGTGCAGTAAAGAAACAAGGACCAGGGGTCACAAATGGAGATTAGATAAAGGGCATTCAGAACAGAAAATAGGAGGCACTTTTTTTACACAGAGAATTGTGAGGGTCTGGAACCAACTCCCCAGTAATGTTGTTGAAGCCGACACCCTGGGATCCTTCAAGAAGCTGCTTGATGAGATTCTGGGATCAATAAGCTACTAACAACCAAACGAGCAAGATGGGCTGAATGGCCTCCTCTCGTTTGGAAACTTTCTTATGTTCTTATGTATTTAACACAATAATAGTTTTACCAAATTATAGTGGAACAGTTGTATGCTTGTGTCTTAGAAAATATCAGTTTACAAAAGCTCTCTTATTTTGAAGACTCCATGTTCACAAGTATGCGGAAGCCCCTTTGGCAGTCAGCATGCTCTGTCATCATGAGTCACATGACCGGAACCTGCGTGACGTCGAGTTATTTTGCTTAAACATCAATAATAACCGAACAACGAAGAAGAAGAAGCGAAAAGGACGGAAAATACAAAGAAAAAATGATGTAGCCTATCATTGTGATAAGATGAAATATTGAAGTACCTTGACAAGATGTTTTGCCGGTACGCAGTTCCGGGCCGTACCGGCTGAGTTTCAACTCTGATTATTTGTATTATA
Organism: Acipenser oxyrinchus oxyrinchus; assembly: GCA_030684275.1. Classification (NCBI taxonomy): domain Eukaryota; kingdom Metazoa; phylum Chordata; class Actinopteri; order Acipenseriformes; family Acipenseridae; genus Acipenser; species Acipenser oxyrinchus. The sequence continues at coordinate 4,225,683 of CM060277.1, read as the reverse complement.
TTTATGTGTGTTATTATTATTATTATTATTATTATTATTATTATTATTATTATTATTATTATTATAGTTTTATTAACCACTATCCTCAACAACACGAAGTATAAAATCGACTCAACAAGCGCTCCTCTTCAATGGCTTTGTTTCCATTAAGATATTGAAGTGAATAACGTCTTATGTGCATTTGAAATTTGGCAAAAGTAATGCGCTTAATCACCTAAAACTGGGTTTCCATTCAAATCCATTTCTAGCGGACAAACTGGCCGACGTGATGACGTTGTGGGCGGAGCTAAAGTTATTCGCATCGAAAACTGAAATACGCCAGAAAAATAGAGCGACAGACCGTTTCCACTCTTCAACCTGATTTTCCTTTACAAATGCATGTGAATGCGATGACGTATCACATCTAGCAAATAACCCCAGTTTACTAAACAGCAGTCTACTGTCCATCACTTCCCACCAGTTTATTATTCACAAAAAAATGATTATTCTGAAGGTATTGTAGCGTGCACGGGGAAGGCTGCAGTAGGGCTGCTAGGTGACGTCATCACACACAAAACATAAGCCCCATATATATGGCGTGAAATAGCTAGCAAAAATCCGTGAGCGCAGAAACGCAGTTTGTAACTGTAAAACTAAGCTTGTAACTGTAAAATGGGAACAAAATACAATTACGGTTCTAATTTACACTTATGAAACTCAGTATACGCTTGGAGCACAGAGCACCCTGATATACTCACAGCAGAACAGCCTCCATTCACAAAACCTATAGCAACGCGATCATTAACGAGGGAGCGCAGAGCACCCTGATATACTCACAGCAGAACAGCCTCCATTCACAAAACCTATAGCAACGCGATCATTAACGAGGGAGCACAGAGCACCCTGATATACTCACAGCAGAACAGCCTCCATTCACAAAACCTATAGCAACGCGATCATTAACGAGGGAGCGCAGAGCACCCCGATATACTCACAGCAGAACAGCCTCCATTCACAAAACCTATAGCAACGCGATCATTAACGAGGGAGCGCAGAGCACCCCGATATACTCACAGCAGAACAGCCTCCATTCACAAAACCTATAGCAACGCGATCATTAACGAGGGGAGCGCAGAGCACCCCGATATACTCACAGCAGAACAGCCTCCATTCACAAAACCTATAGCAACGCGATCATTAACGAGGGAGCGCAGAGCACCCCGATATACTCACAGCAGAACAGCCTCCATTCACAAAACCTATAGCAACGCGATCATTAACGAGGGGAGCACAGAGCACCCCGATATACTCACAGCAGAACAGCCTCCATTCACAAAACCTATAGCAACGCGATCATTAACGAGGGAGCACAGAGCACCCCGATATACTCACAGCAGAACAGCCTCCATTCACAAAACCTATAGCAACGCGATCATTAACGAGGGAGCACAGAGCACCCCGATATACTCACAGCAGAACAGCCTCCATTCACAAAACCTATAGCAACGCGATCATTAACGAGGGAGCACAGAGCACCCCGATATACTCACAGCAGAACAGCCTCCATTCACAAAACCTATAGCAACGCGATCATTAACGAGGGGAGCGCAGAGCACCCCGATATACTCACAGCAGAACAGCCTCCATTCACAAAACCTATAGCAACGCGATCATTAACGAGGGAGCGCAGAGCACCCCGATATACTCACAGCAGAACAGCCTCCATTCACAAAACCTATAGCAACGCGATCATTAACGAGGGGAGCACAGAGCACCCCGATATACTCACAGCAGAACAGCCTCCATTCACAAAACCTATAGCAACGCGATCATTAACTTATAGCTTTGTGACGTCATCATTCTTCGGAAGGGCGGGGAATCTCCACGGACTCGGTCAGGTTCACGTTCAGAAAGACATCCTGGCGGATTCCAGTAACTCACATGCAATCATCGAGCGCGCAGCTGCTGCTGGTGTAAGAGCCGCTCTACAGGCTGGAACAGCCAGCGCTGCTCAACCACCACAAACTGAGGGACGTGTGAGGATGTCATCCTGGACCTGCCACATCATCTTTAACATCATTTCAGAATAGCCTTACAATTCCCGTGTATCTATGCTATAGTCTATAGCTCTAACACTGCTCGAAGTTATTTCAGATTGAATGAGTGTCGCGATTTAATAAATGCAGTGGAAAAGACGGGCACGATATGTAATGAAAGTGTCCCATACAGTCCCATGACATTTCCCGCGTCTTCCTCGGCGCCCTCTATAAAATTGCACGCCTCGTTGCCAGGTCCAGCTCCAGTATATATAGCCAGTGCTTAATGTGTAAAGAAAGAGGAGCCGGGCGCAAGCAATGACAATAATACCGTCCTGAAGAAGCGCGCATTCAAAATCATAACACGTGGATTTGAAAGAGTATTGCACGTGCTAGTGTTAGATGATTACAATCACGTGTTCAACATCATATACAAAGCAGGAGTGCTGCAGGGAAATTAAGCAAAGGCAACCGCAGCACAAATAATAAATACAAAAAGCATGTGTACACGTTTTGTTCTGGTTTTGCATTTGAATGGTTTAAAAAACAAACACATTAAAAGGCATTCCGAGGACTCCAGAAGGACGACATTGATTTAAAAAATAAATAATCCGCCCCCACACGAGCATTGGTTTGCCCCGCGGTCTGCACTATTATCAGTGATGTTTGTGCAACAGAAGCCGCTGGTAGATTACAAAAACATCAATTAAACTGAGGCTAGGTAGCTGTGATCTTAGTATGTTTTGATTCCCTATTAATTAAATTATATTAATTGAAAAAGCCAAGAGAGAACCAGATCGTTATTTTTTGTTGTTGTTTTGGTTTAATATAATATAGCAGGCTAATGTTCCTATTGAAGTAGGCTACAATATATTTTTTCATTAAAAGTTGTCGATGTTCTTTGTTGAAATTAATGTTGAGCTTTCATATTTTGTTGTGTTCTACTCATTTAATCAAACCAAGTAGTGTAAGAAGTTGCTTGTATCGTTCATGACGTTTTTCAAATCAAGTAAGCTTATTTGTGTTTATAAAAGACAATAGCGCAGCCAGTGTCATCTTACTTAAAAGCGCTCAAGCTGAAATCGTAAAGTAATTTAAAGTCGGCTCAAAACGTGGCAGCGGACTGTCTCTTTAGCGCGCACGCAAGAACTTGCAGACTTGATGCAACTGTGTTGAGAATTTAAAAGAAAGCATTTAATGAGATTTTTAACTGGAGGTCCCGGAATGTGACTCTGCACGCCCAGAGGTTCCGGGCTGAGCCCGGCACAAATTAAGCACCGAGTATAGCGATGCAGAAACAAACGATTAAATATCCCAGTCGATGGAAATTCAAACTTCAATGCAAGACCAAAGCTATTTCAAATTAAATGAGTGTGTCGATGTAATACATGTACTGGAAAAGACGATAAAAGCGAAAAAAAGTTGTTTAAAATTCTTTAAAAACATTCTTTAAAATTCTATAAAATCGCCGTTATTCACACAGCACGAAACTGCGCACTCTGTGCCGCCGTCATGTGACGTGTCAGCGTTCTGTTGCTATGCGCGTCCCCTGAGTCATGTGACGTGTCAGCGTTCTGTTGCTATGCGCGTCCCCCTGAGTCATGTGACATGTCAGCGTTCTGTTGCTATGCGCGCCCCCTGAGTCATGTGACATGTCAGCGTTCTGTTGCTATGCGCGCCCCCATGAGTCATGTGACGTGTCAGCGTTCTGTTGCTATGCACGCCCCCTCAGTCATGTGACGTGTCAGCGTTCTGTTGCTATGCGCGTCCCCCTCAGTCATGTGACGTGTCAGCGTTCTGTTGCTATGCGCGTCCCCCTGAGTCATGTGACGTGCCAGCGTTCTGTTGCTATGCGCGTCCCCTCTGAGTCATGTGACGTATCAGCGTTCTGTTGCTATGCGCGTCACTGCTTTTGCTCCACTGGTCTTGAGACTGACAGTTGGAGTTCATTGACGCCGTCATACAAGTGTGATCAAATCATTTATCTTTTACAGTACAAATTACTCAGAAAACTACATTTATCAATTGATATGGATCACTTGAGAGCAGAACATCGCTACTGAGTATCCTGAAAAAGACACCAAAGAGAAGAGGGGTATCAGAAAGAAAGCCAGGACATTCATG
>CM060277.1:4130545-4221044 GCA_030684275.1 Acipenser oxyrinchus oxyrinchus | reverse complement strand
AAGAAAACTATGCAGTGATCTGATTCAAGCATTCAAAAGTCTAAAAGGTATTGACAATGTCGACCCAGGGACTTTTTCAACCTGAAAAAAGAAACAAAGTCCAGGGGTCACACATGGAGATTAGATAAAGGGGCATTCAGAACAGAAAATAGGAGGCACTTTTTTACACAGAGAATTGTGAGTGTCTGGAACCAACTCCCCAGTAATGTTGTTGAAGCTGACACCCTGGGATCCTTCAAGAAGCTGCTTGATGAAATTCTGGGATCAATAAGCGACTAACAACCAAACGATCAAGATGGGCTGAATGGCCTCCTCTCGTTTGTAAGCAGCAGTGTGGAGTAGTGGTTAGTGCTCTGGACTGGAGGGTTGTGGGTTCAATCCCAGGTGGGGGGACACTGCTGCTGTACCCTTGAGCAAGGTACTTTACCTAGATTGCTCCAGTAAAAAAAACAACTGTATAAATGGGGAATTGTATGTAAAAATAATGTGATATCTTGTAACAATTGTAAGTCGCCCTGGATAAGGGTGTCTGCTAAGAAATAAATAATAATAATAAACTTTCTTAAGTTTTTAAATGTAAAGGTCCATTACTACACACACACACCCCCCCCCCTCATTTAGCATATCTTGATAATATAACTGGGATAGTAAGTTATGTTACACAGCAGAGTCTGTAGGACCTGGGTTAATATAGAGCTGACTTATTCACCCAGTCAGTAAACAAGACAAATATGATTTCCATTACATGAAAGTAGATGTTAAAACTTCATGCTGATTTGAACTTGGCTCTCGCCAAGATAAGCACCAACTAAGACGTAGCTTCACAGTAAACTAATGTGATCCATATGTGTCTCCATCCATTTGCGCTTCCTTCCATATGATGATGTAGATATCCTTCTGTCTGGTGTTGATGGCTGAAGTGTAATGCTGGCTCCAGGGATCAGCTTATTTTGCCTCCCTAGCGCATCAGCACACACAACGGCTGCGATGCTGGCTCCGGGATCAACCATAGTGCGGTCTCCCCAGCGCATCAGCATGACAACCGTCTGGATTGAGCTAAGTAAGGTACATCTCTGGGGTCTTCAAGTGGGCACCTTCCATCCTTGGTGTTTCGTCGACTAGCCCACGACACCTCAAGAGGGCTCGACGGTGATTCTGGCGTCCCAGCATCACCCCCTCCTTCCCCACTCAACTCAGCCCAGCTTTCTTACCTGTACATCAGCCTTTCTTTCTTTCTATTGTGCTTGAGATCCCCAGCCAGAATCTTTCCGTCTCAACCACAGCCAGTTGCTGCTCCTCTCTGCTGCTTCAGATAAGTTCTTCACTGTGCGACGCAACTCTTGGCCATTGAATCCGACATCTCTGAGAAACCGGGTTGTAGAGTGTGCCACAAATCCTCGACATCCCACTTCCACTGGGTAAACCCAGACTCTCCATCCTCGCTGTTCCGCTTCAGTGGCTAGTTGAGCATACCGCAGTTTCTTCCTCTCATACGCCTCATCTACAGCATCCTCCCATGGCACTGTTAACTCTACCAGGTGAACAAGGCGTGCTGATCCAGACCACAAGACAATATCTGGTCGAAGGTTTGTGGTGGCAATCTCAGGTGGAAAAATAAGCCGTTGACCAACATCTGCCAGCATTTTCCAGTCTCTAGCAGCTTCCAGTTGTCCTGGGCGAGGATTGGTTTTAACACCTTTTCTTGGTGGTTGCTCTCCTGGGCGGAGGAATGTTGTCTTTATGTGTAATGTTTTGATGGAACAGGTGGCAACTTATTGGTCATGTTACGCTTGTCTTCCAATGCTAAGGCCAAACATCGCAGCACCTGGTCATGGCGCCAAGTAAACCGTCCTTGGCTAAGAGCCACCTTACATCCTGTCAAAATGTGCCTTAATGTTGCAGGTGATGAACACAAAGGACATGAGGGATCCTCTCCTACCCAGAGGTTTAGGTTCTGTGGTGATGGGAGAACATCATATGTTGACCTTATAAGGAAACTGATCCTGCTCTGTTCCATTGACCATAGGTCTTGCCAGCCAATCTTGCGTTGTTCCACACTCTCCCATCTCATCCATTCTCCCTGCTTGCCCTGGGAAATGGCCTTTATACACCTCATCCTCTCCTCCTGCTTTTGCACCTCGTTGACTACAAGCTTCCTCCGTTGCACTGGGGCTGCCTTGTGCCATGTAGGAGGAGCTGAACAGAGACCAAGACCCCCTCTTCCATGCTGAACTTGCCCCATGATATCACCAATTTGAAGGGCAGCCTTTGCATCCTCCACAGCTTTCTTTGCCACCCACTTTCTTCCAGTTTTCAACACAGGTGCTGCCTCCCTTACGCATTTGTCGCGTGACTCTACTAATGTCATTTCCAGTCGGACCTTGGCGCACTTAAACTCCTCGGTTAGAGCGGAGACAGGTAGCTGCAGTATTCTTACCATAAAGTCCCACTCTGCTGAGGCAGCGTGGAACTCCCAACCATTTCCTGATGTGTGAACTGATTAAAGCTTCCAGCTTCTCTACTGTTGTCAAAGAAACCTCGTACACAGTCAGTGGCCACAGCAACCTTGGCAGTAGGCCAAACTGAAAGCACCAGAGTTTTAATTTGCCTGGTAAAGCGCTGCTGTCTATGCTCTTCAACCCTTCCACAGCTTGTTGTCTAACTTCTCCCACACGAACTGTGTCCTTTAGATCCCCGTCGTACCATCTCCCAAGACTCTTCACTGGCTTCTCAGACACTGTTGGTATTGCCTCACCATTAATGAAGAACGTTTTATCAACTACTTTACCTTTTTATGGAGGCTGTGTGGTCCAGTGGTTAAAGAAAAGGTCTTGTAACCAGGAGGTCCCCGGTTCAAATCCCACCTCAGCCACTGACTCATTGTGTGACCCTGAGCAAGTCACTTAACCTCCTTGTGCTCCGTCTTTCGGGTGAGACGTTGTTGTAAGTGACTCTGCAGCTGATGCATAGTTCACGCACCCTAGTCTCTGTAAGTCGCCTTGGATAAAGGCGTCTGCTAAATAATAATAATAATAATAATAATAATTATAGAGATGCTCCTTGATTTAGTGGGCTTGAATTGCATTCGTGCCCATTCAATGTTATTGATTAATTTGCCCAATAACCGATTAGTGCAGGCTACTGTTGTAGTCATGGTTGTCATGTCATCCATGTATGCTCGATTTGGTGGTAGTCGTATTCCAGAAGCCAAGCGCTCTCCTCCCACTACCCATTTTGATGCCCTAATGATTACTTCCATTGCCATGGTAAAAGCCAGTGGAGAAATGGTGCATCCTGCCATTATTCCAACTTCTAGGCATTGCCATGTAGTGCTGAATTCTGAAGTTGAAAAACTAAATTGCAAATCTCCAAAGTAGGCTTTCACTAGATTTGTTATTGTCATTGGTACACTGAAAAATCAAATGCTGCCCAAAGAAGTTCATGTGGCACTGAACCATATGCATTAGCCAAATCCAGGAATGTCACATGGAGCTCCTTCCTCTCCTTTTTAGCTGATTGAATTTGTTGCCAGATCACATTGATGTGTTCTAAGCATCCTGGGAAACCTGGAATGCCCGCTTTTTGTATTGAAGTGTCAATGAAGCAGTTCTTTAATAGGTAAGTTGACAATCTCTGAGCAATAATGCTGAAGAAAATCTTGCCTTCTACTGAAACTGTTTTCTTATTCTTCGAAAATAAATGAAACAATAAATACATCTATTTCTAAAACCAAATCCATGTTAACTAATGTATTCACATTGCTAATGATTAGCCTGTGTAATAAATAACCCATTCCTTACTCAAATCTGTGTTTCATTGTCTTATCAATACTGTACAATCCATTTTCTACAAATTGAGAAATACAAATCTGATGTTTTATAATGTTAAACTGGTGACCCTGAAGTCAGTCACTAGGTTACTAAAAATATGAATTAGACTAAGCAACTCAAATATCAACAGAAACGTTTGTTAATAATTAATTATACAAGTCTTAATGTGGAGGTTTGGTTCTAGGGTCTGCTGGAGTCGCTTCACTTTTCTGGTCAACAACATGTGTGCCTACAGTTATACCTGCTTCTAAAATGCGGTCTCATATACAGTCTATGCAGGCGGCTCATGAAAAATACATCTTGATTCGTCAAATTAGTTCCTCCTTTGCATGAGCTGAAAAAAGCTTGGACTGTTTTTCTACTTTTCTTTGGGGGAAAATACGAACCGTGGCCGCTAGATGGCACCAAATTCCACAATTTCAGAATAAAGAAAAGCTGAACCACCAACCAAAGGCGTGTTTCAGACATGTGCAGATAACGATAACAACAAAAGATAGCGGTGCATAAAAAAAAAAGAGTTCAATATCTCACAACGACCAACACAGTGAAATATTACAATTAAAATATACATAACAATACAGTTTTTCTAAACATGTCAATGTATTCATATGTCAGTAAATAAAAAGGCATTATTGTTTATTAATACAAATCATTTTTCCTCCCTGCTCTTCTTTAGTAAGCAGCTCCTGTGTCTGTCGGGGTTGATAATATTAGCCAGGTGTTGTTTTTTCCCGGATTTAACTTTAAAAAAATCCAGTTTTATCTTAATACATACATTTTAACAAGACATATTTAAACGTTTTGAAATGTGTACTTTCAGATATCATTTAACATTGTTGAAAACGTGTATCACAATATCTCACCCGGACCCACATAGTGGCATATCAGATTTAAATTATACATACAAATACAGTTTTAACTACATTCAGAAATGTTAACAAAACATATAAGTTTTGAAATGTGAACTTTTTTTACACACAAAATGGACTGGGGTAGCAGAGTCGTCGCAACTCCCCCCCCCGCGGTATTTATATTTATCAATGTATATTTATAAGCAATATCGTGTGAAATCCAGCTATCCTCCTAACTGCAGTGCTAACCAAGGAATATTCATGTTTTGGGGTTGCTCGCTAATGATTGGTCAGCTGTCAGAGCTTTGACTTTCTCATTGGTTGCTAAAACAGAGCCTTCAAGTGAGGCAGAGAATACCCTGGGAGATTTATGGACCGCCTCTGCTCACTCCTGATTGGTCACCTGTCTAAAAGAAAGGACATTGTTCGACTCGCCTATTGGTTAAACTCACTCAAGACCTTCAACTGAAGCGGAGAATACCCTCAACTGTTTTTTTTTCTCGCGTCTGGTCGTTGTTTTAGACTTATGCGGGGGAAATGCAGATCTCTTATTGGCTGATCACATCCCCTTCAGGAAACCCCTAGACTCTTAAAAAACCTCTAGTAAACCCTGTAAGTCATCTTGGATAAGGGCGTCAGACAAATGAACAAATAATAATTAGAGTAGGATGATTCATAGTATAAGCAAGCACACTGTACGCAAGTGAGTGAGGCAGCGTAATGTCATTTGATTGACGGTTTACTTGGCACTGTCTGGTCAGCAGAGAATACCCTGAAGGTCCTGACGTCACGCCACTGTTCAATTGAGGTATCGCATTTGGAGGGGGAGGCGCAGATTTTCAGAACACAGCCCCTCAAACACAAGCGCTATACAAAGCAATTCAATTCCAATACTGTACAGAAACTCTCTCATCTTCAGATTCATGTCGAGACACAGTCAATAGATCTGCAACGGGCTTGTCTGTATCCACAGTATTGATTATGTATGTATTATTTATTTATATATAATATCTTTATTTTTATATAGCGCCTTTCATAGTGGACCCACATCACAAAGCGCTTTACAGAGGCAGGCTGTGAACTGTGCGTTATATGCAGAGTCACTTCCAATAGGACGTCGATTTAACATCTCATCCGCAGGACGGAGCACAAGGAGGTGAAGTGACTTGCTCAGGGTCACACACAGCGAGTCGGTCAGTGGCAGAGGTGGGATTTGAACCCGTGACCTTCTGTTTACAAGCCCTGGACTTTAACCACACTGCCTTTTATACAAACATATCACAAAGCAGTGTACAGTACAGAGCAGAAAAAAAGAACAAACCACAATACATTTGTATAGCATGACACGCATACAACTGCCACAGTCAGACCATTTCAATAACAGATTTAAATAACATAGGAAAGTTTACAAACGAGAGGAGGCCCCATTCAGCCCACCTTGCTCGTTTGGTTGTTAGTAGCTTATTGATCCCAGAATCCCATCAAGCAGCTTCTTGAAGGATCCCAGGGTGTCAGCTTCAACAACATTACTGGGGAGTTGGTTCCAGACCCTCACAATTCTCTGTGTAAAAAAGTGCCTCCTATTTTCTGTTCTGAATGCCCCTTTATCTAATCTCCATTTGTGACCTCTGGTCCTTGTTTCCTTTTTCAGGTCGAAAAAGTCCCCTGGGTCGACATTGTCAATGCTTTTTAGGATTTTGAATGTTTGAATCAGATCGCCACGTAGTCTTCTTTGTTCAATACTGAACAGATTCAATTCTTTGAGCCTGTCTGCATACGACATGCCTTTTAAACCCGGGATAATTCTGGTCGCTCTTCTTTGCAATCTTTCTAGAGCAGCAATATCTGTATACACATAATACTACAAAAGCATCAATTTTAAAGTTACATTAAAACCCACGAAGATAAGAAAACCATTTTATAAAAGTGTGTTAGACTGTCATTGCAAGGAGAGATAGTTGTGTTTATTTAATTCATGTTGAACTTGCACCCTGTATTATAAAACTGTCCAGCTTTGCAAATATCGAGGTATAGATACAAAATCCACATTAACAACAGGGGCAAAGTGACGCAAAGGGAATCCCATTCACACCAAACCAGATTCACTTTACTAATAACAAAAACACACCGCTCTGTCGCTTTTATTAATCATTATTATTACAAGATTATTATTATTTATTAGCAGACTCCCTTATCCAGAGCGACTTACAATTGTTACAAGATATCACATTATTTTTAAATACAATTCCAGATTTATACAGTTGGGTTTTTACTGGAGCAATCTAGGTAAAGTACCTTGCTCAAGGGTAACAGCAGCAGTGTCCCCCACCTGGGATTGAACCCACGACCCTCCGGTCAAGAGTCCAGAGTCCTAACCATTACTCCACACTGCTACACTACAATAACACAGCCGTGATTCATTTTACACAATATATTATATATTCACTGTGTGTGAATTTGCAAGCAAATAAATAGCAGACTGATCCAAAAAAAGAATTCAACCCAGTATTGGAGTAAGAGCAATAATAAGAAGGGCTTGGGGTGATGAAACCTCATGAAATGATAAGGGGGCGTCTAAAGAAAGGATCTTTTGAGGCTCTGTACTCATTAGTTACTGACTTGTTTCAGTTCTGCTGCAGAAACACAGCTAACAGAGGAACGAGTGAATTGGGAGAGACATGAACCCAACTCCAAGGAGAAGGAACAGCAAAGAGCCTGCCAGCTAATATCAGGTCTTATCTCCTCTCTCTGCAGAGCCATTCATGCTTCAGTTTAATAACATACCTGACGACTCCAGTCCAGGTTTACCAGAAGCACCAGCACATCAATGACAGGGCAGCATTGTGGAGTAGTGGTTAGGGCTCTGGACTCTTGACCGGAGGGTCGTGGGTGACACTGCTGCTGTACCCTTGAGCAAGGTACTTTATCTAGATTGCTCCAGTAAAAACTCAACTGTATAAATGGGGAATTGTATGTTTAAATAATGTGATATCTTGTAACAATTGTAAGTCGCCCTGGATAAGGGCGTCTGCTAAAAATATATAATAATGACTCTCCCAGTAACTGCTGGCCTTTCTCTTGGGAGCTGTGTTTAGGGTTTGTAATGAATAGTAACATGTCTTTGATGATGATTTGCATGCGTGTTTCTCACAACAGAGGGAAAGCTCAGGAGCAGACAGAGGGGCCTCAGAGGACAAGGAGGAACTGGAGAGACTGAGGAGGGAAAACAAGGAGCTGGGGCGATGTACAAGGAGGAGAAACTGAGGAGGTTTGTTAAAAATACCTGCAGGTTTACCGTAGAGGATAAGCCGGTTTTAAATTCTCATTGTGTTTCTACAAGTCTCCCCTCCTTATCAATCTAACAGTCTGACCTTTCAACTCTGCCTGTACACAGAGTTGAAAGGTCACACTGTCACATGATTTGAATGGAACGGGAAGGCTGTCTGGCAGTTAGGAGTCTCCAGACAAGCTTCTCAAAGCCAGGTTTTACAAATGACAACGGCTCCGGTCATGTGATCAATTCGACCACACAAAGCATCTGAGAAGCATGACAGCGTCAAAGAAATTTCAACACGAAATCATTTTACTGTAACAATGTGTTTATGATTTCATGGGACGATGCTGTCGCGCTGATATTGAAGAGTGTAATATTAAAAACATCCTAACATTAGGATTATAAACTTGTCTTTGCAGAGAGGAGCTTGAAGAGACCCTCAGAGACCTCACGCCCAGGAATGGACCCCCAGTTTGAGACTCTAGCCACCCCACAGCAACGAGATATTTCTTTCAAAACGGTTTTCAGAATTAGTTGTCCCTCTCTAAGCCGGACATGTCTGGAGTTGTCTGATTTAAACAAACAAACAAAAACATTTTGTATAAATATCTACAGTAGGCCTAAACTACTGCTCTCAATTAGAACTATTTCCTGTATCTTGTATTTGAATTTACTCTGAAAGGAAACCGAAAACACATTTTTTTTAGTGGAATGTAATGTACTTTTCTAAGCAAATGTTTTTATGAGTCGTTTAACGGCTCTTAGTCGGATTTGCTCTCAAACGTGATTATTTTCTGTATTGTTCTCAGTTGAATTTGCTCCTGTTTGCCGCTGACTTTGTATTTTTATAACGGCTCTTATCTGTAATGTGATATTTTGTAACACCTGTAAGTCGCCCCGGATAAGGGTGTCTGCTAAGAAATACATAATAATAATAATAATAATAATAATAATAATAATAATAATAATAATAATAATGCAGTAAAATCTAATTATTACCTGTAGCTCACTTTTTATTTTATTTTAGCCTAATTAGTAACAGTTAACAGAAAACAGAACACACCCTTTACAGAAATAATCATTTTGAAATGTACACAGAAAGGTTGACAGTGTGTTTATTGCAGTTTATTTTTTGTCGTCTTTTGCTTCCGTTTTGACATCCAGTTTTGAGTTTCTTTTTATCGGTCTGGTTCCAGAGGTTCGGCAGGTTTCGTTTTGATGGTTTAAAATCGTATAATTATAATTCGGGCGTTAATGATAATAAGAGACGTTATGATAACGAGGCTCCATAAAACGCGTCAAATGAAAGTCTTGATTGTTGGAAAGTCTGACGGAACGCTTGTATGATGTGTGTCGAGATCAGCCAATAGCTGTCGGCTTTACTGAAGCACTGGGGCGGACCTAGGACTATATAAGACCGCGTTCTATAGGTTTTGTGAATGGAGGCTGTTCTGCTGTGAGTATATCGGGGTGCTCTGTGCTCCCCTCGTTAATGATCGCGTTGCTATAGAGGTTTTGTGAATGGAGGCTGTTCTGCTGTGAGTATATCGGGTGCTCTCGCTCCCTCGTTAATGATCGCGTTGCTATAGGTTTTGTGAATGGAGGCTGTTCTGCTGTGAGTATATCGGGGTGCTCTGCGCTCCCCTCGTTAATGATCGCGTTGCTATAGGTTTTGCGAATGGAGGCTGTTCTGCTGTGAGTATATTGGGGTGCTCTGTGCTCCCCTCGTTAATGATCGCGTTGCTATAGGTTTTGTGAATGGAGGCTGTTCTGCTGTGAGTATATCGGGGTGCTCTGCGCTCCCCTCGTTAATGATCGCGTTGCTATAGGTTTTGTGAATGGAGGCTGTTCTGCTGTGAGTATATCGGGGTGCTCTGTGCTCCCCTCGTTAATGATTGCGTTGCTATAGGTTTTGCGAATGGAGGCTGTTCTGCTGTGAGTATATCGGGGTGCTCTGTGCTCCCTCGTTAATGATCGCGTTGCTATAGGTTTTGTGAATGGAGGCTGTTCTGCTGTGAGTATATCGGGGTGCTCTGCGCTCCCTCGTTAATGATCGCGTTGCTATAGGTTTTGTGAATGGAGGCTGTTCTGCTGTGAGTATATCGAGGTGCTCTGCGCTCCCTCGTTAATGATCGCGTTGCTATAGGTTTTGTGAATGGAGGCTGTTCTGCTGTGAGTATATCGGGGTGCTCTGCGCTCCCTCGTTAATGATCGCGTTGCTATAGGTTTTGTGAATGGAGGCTGTTCTGCTGTGAGTATATCGGGGTGCTCTGGCTCCCTCGTTAATGATCGCGTTGCTATAGGTTTTGTGAATGGAGGCTGTTCTGCTGTGAGTATATCGGGGTGCTCTGTGCTCCCTCGTTAATGATCGCGTTGCTATAGGTTTTGTGAATGGAGGCTGTTCTGCTGTGAGTATATCGGGGTGCTCTGCGCTCCCTCGTTAATGATCGCGTTGCTATAGGTTTTGTGAATGGAGGCTGTTCTGCTGTGAGTATATCAGGGTGCTCTGTGCTCCAAGCGTATACTGAGTTTCATAAGTGTAAATTAGAACCGTAATTGTATTTTTCCCCATTTTACAGTTACAAGCTTAGTTTTACAGTTACAAACTGCGTTTCTGCGCTCACAGATTTTTGCTAGCTATTTCACGCCATATATATGGGGCTTATGTTTTGTGTGTGATGACGTCACCTAGCAGCCCTACTGCAGCCTTCCCGTGCACGCTACAATACCTTCAGAATAATCATTTTTTGTGAATAATAAACTGGTGGGAAGTGATGGACAGTAGACTGCTGTTTAGTAAACTGGGGTTATTCGCTAGATGTGATACGTCATCGTATTCGCATGCATTTGTAAAGGAAAATCAGGTTGAAGAGTGGAAACGGTCTGTCGCTCTATTTTTCTGGCGTATTTCAGTTTTCGATGTGAATAACTTTAGCTCCGCCCACAACGTCATCACGTCGGCCAGTTTGTCCGCTAGAAATGGATTTGAATGGAAACCCAGTTTTAGGTGATTAAGCGCATTACTTTTGCCGAATTTCAAATGCGCATAAGACGTTATTCACTTCGATATCTTAATGGAAACATAGGCAGTGAAGAGGAGCGCTTGTTGAGTCGATTTTATACTTCGTGTTGTTGAGGATAGTGGTTAATAAAACTATATCAATAATAATAATAATAATAATAATAATAATAATAATAATAATAATAACACACATACATATAATACTAATAAACAGAGTTTAAACTCAGCCGGTACGGCCCGGAACTGCGTACCAGCAAAACATCTTTTCAAGGCACTTCAATATTTCATCTTATCACAATGATAGGCTACATCATTTTTTCTTTGTATTTTCCGTCCTTTTCGCTTCTTCTTCTTCGTTGTTTGGTTATTATTGATGTTTAAGCAAAATAACTCGACGTCACGCAGGTTCGGTCATGTGACTCATGATGACAGAGCATGCTGACTGCCAAAGGGCTTCCGCATACTTGTGAACATGGAGTCTTCAAAATAAGAGATCTTTTGTAAACTGAAATTTTCTAAGACAAAAGCATACAACTATTCCACTATAATTTGGTAAAACTATTATTGTGTTAAATACATAAGAACATAAAAAAGTTTCCAAACGAGAGGAGGCCATTCAGCCCATCTTGCTCGTTTGGTTGTAAGTAGCTTATTGATCCCAGAATCTCATCAAGCAGCTTCTTGAAGGATCCCAGGGTGTCAGCTTCAACAACATTACTGGGGAGTTGGTTCCAGACCCTCACAATTCTCTGTGTAAAAAGTGACTCCTATTTTCTGTTCTGAATGCCCCTTTATCTAATCTCCATTTGTGACCCCTGGTCCTTGTTTCTTTACTGCACAATCCTGTTATTTTGGTACTGCGTCAGTGAATTGGAGAAAAAGAACGTCTTATTTAGTTTTTCACTGCAAATCGGGTAACCCTAACGACATGAACAGTGCGAGAAACACAAGCTCTAATATAAATTTGGTCAGACACCAAAATCCAAGCAGAACAGCTGGACAAAACACACAAAAAGATCATAGTTTTTTTTTCCTATTAAGTGCTGTTGTAACTGTTAGTATTAATCTGTATATTTAAAGTTCAAAATGAATCATTCAAAATGAAACATAATCTTAATTGATACAAAACTGTTCAAAATACAATGCTCCCATGGCACTCAACTAGCAACACAGACGTTTCCAAAAACGAACCCAGCATTTGAGTAACTGTGATAACAAGAAGCGCTCGGGATGATTTCAAACAGCATGAAAAGATAAGGGGCCGCTCTAAAGAAAGAGAAAGAAAAATGACATTTGAAGCGCTGTACTCTTTAACAACGGACTTGTTTCAATTGTGCTGCAGAGGAGAAACACAGCTAACTGAGGAACGAGTGATTCAGTAGAGAGAGGCATGGACCCGACTCCAA
Source organism: Acipenser oxyrinchus oxyrinchus (assembly GCA_030684275.1). NCBI lineage: Eukaryota > Metazoa > Chordata > Actinopteri > Acipenseriformes > Acipenseridae > Acipenser > Acipenser oxyrinchus. Next base: position 4,208,661 of record CM060277.1, on the reverse strand, counting down.
GGAGAAGAAGAAGGAGTAAAGAGAATGACCCATCTGATATGTCAAAAGAGCCTGCCAGGTACTGAAAGTCTTTTCTTATTAGTTCACGGTGCGGCGGCATGCTGAATAATACCTTTACTAAGAAGCTGTTCAGGAATCCAAATCACTGAGCTGAGTCTCAAGCCCAGGGTTAGAGTCCAGACCTCTCTGTGCTTTACAATGCTTCCCTATGCTTTACCACACCTCTCTGTGCTTTACAATGCTTCCCTATGCTTTACCAGACCTCTCTGTACATTACAATGCTTCCCTATGCTTTACCACACCTCTGTGCTTTACAATGCTTCCTTGTCCTTTACCAGACCTCTCTGTGCTTTACAATGCTTCCCTATGCTTTACCAGACCTCTCTGTGCTTTACAATGCTTCCCTATGCTTTACCAGACCTCTCTGTGCTTTACAATGCTTCCCTGTGCTTTACCACACCTCCCTATGCTTTACCAGACCTCTCTGTGATTTACCTCACCTCCCTATGCTTTACCAGACCTCTCTGTGCTTTACAATGCTTCCCTATGCTTTACCACACTTCTCTGTGCTTTACAATGCTCCCCTATGCTTTACCAGACCTCTGTGCTTTACAATGCTTCCCTATGCTTTACCAGACCTCTCTATGCTTTACAAATCTTCCCTATGCTTTACCAGACCTCCCTCTGCATTACAATGCTTCCCTATGCTTTACCAGACCTCTCTGTGCTTTACAATGCTTCCCTATGCTTTACCAGACCTCTCTGTGCTTTACAATGCTTCCCTATGCTTTACCACACCTCTCTGTGCTTTACAATGCTTGCCTATGCATTACCACACCTCCCTATGCTTTACCAGACCTCTCTGTGCTTTACAATGCTTCCCTATGCTTTACCAGCCCTCTCTGTGCTTTACAATGCTTCCCTATGCTTTACCACACCTCTCTGTGCTTTACAATGCTTCCCTATGCTTTACCAGACCTCTCTGTGCTTTACAATGCTTCCCTATGCTTTACCAGACCTCTCTGTGCTTTACAATGCTTCCCTATGCTTTACCAGACCTCTCTGTGCTTTACAATGCTTCCCTATGCTTTACCACACCTCTCTGTGCTTTACAATGCTTCCCTATGCTTTACCACTCCTCTCTGTGCTTTACAATGCTTCCCTGTGCTTTACCAGACCTCTCTGTGCTTTACAATGCTTCCCTATGCTTTACCACTCCTCTCTGTGCTTTACAATGCTTTCCTATGCTTAACCAGACCTCTCTGTGCTTTACAATGCTTCCCTATGCTTTACCAGACCTTTCTGTGCTTTACAATGTTTCCCTATGCTTTACCATACGTCCTTCTCTCTTATTCCCTCTCTCTATCTTTATTTCTCATTCATCTCTTTCTTTCTCATTTGAAAAACTGTGTTAATGAGTATTAATAAAAAAGAAAGTCACAGTTAATCACATTCATTTTTCTAAATCACATTACTAAAATCTGAAAAAATAAACAGAACAAACTTTTTATGGAACTCAAAGAAGAAAAACACACACACAATAAAGCAAACTTAAGCTCACTTTTTTATAAACTGTTACAGCACTGACTATTGGATGCCATTTTTAAAATATATATAAAACATAACAGTTCTTAAAGAAATTAAATACAGTTATTTCAGTATGAAATTCATTCTTTGCTAAAACAATTAATTCCCCTCGTTTCGCTCTGCAGGTGGCGCGTTTTACCCCTAACTTTCATCCAAAGTTGTGTCAGATTGAACATTCCCTTCACCCAAGGAGTGGAGAGGACAGACAGGGAGTTCAATACAAAGGGTTTCTTACAACACAAAACAGTCTAGTTCAGCTGGCAGATTGTTACAGAGGAATCAATGTTAACAAAAACCCAGAACTAAGCCTAAACCCAGGATAGAGCGGCTCAGTGAATGTGGTTTGGAATCTGTGCAGGAGGGTCATTGTGTCAGAGACGCCATGAAAGGACAGCGTGCGGCATTAAAGTCCAGATACACTCCTATTCTGGGGAGCGGGGGCAGTTATTGCAGTGTGATTGTTATTGTGCCAGGCAGTGTAACTGGAACCAGAGCAGCGCAAACTCCAGGACTTGTCATTGCATCCAAGGCCACAGGAATCATCCTCTCCTTTCCTGCTGATTCCTTTATATGTGACTCCTATAGAAGCCCCTCCCCCACTCCACTCAATCTCCCAGTAAAAGCGAGCCCCAGACAAACCCTCTCTGCAAAGCACTTGGGCCCAGTTCTCAAATCTCTCTGGGTGATCATCAGGATATCTCTGGGTCTCTCCCCTCCATGTCACCTTTCTGTTCCCTTCAGACAGACAGAGGTATATATTTGCTGTGTTGGGGTCCAGTGTGAGCTGACAGGAATCTGATTGAAGAGAAGAGGACGGGTAGAGGAGAGACGGCTAGAAAAGTCAAATCACTGAGAAAATCAACAGTCATTTTCTGCTGCATCCTCAAATCACTCCCTCCTCCCTACTTCACCAGTCCCTGCACCCTCCTCTATGCTCCCTCCTCCCTCTTCTATGCTCCCTCATCCCTCCTCTCCTTCTCCATTCTCTCTCCTCCCTCCTCTATGCTCCCTCCTCCCTGATCTATCCTCCTGCTTTCTCCTCCCTCTATTATTATTATTATTATTTATTTCTTAGCAGACACCCTTATCCACTTACAATTTTTACAAGATATCACTTTTACATTATTTCACATTATACAGATATGACATTATTTTTACATACAATTCCCCTTTTATACAGTTGGGTTTTACTGGAGCAATCTAGGTAAAGTACCTTGCTCAGGGGTGCAACAGCAGTGTCCCCACTGGGGATTGAACCCTCAACCCTCCGGTCAAGAGTCCAGAGCCCTAACCACTACTCCACACTGCTGCCCTATGTCCCAGCACTATGGGCCCTCCTCTTTGCTCCCTCTTCTGTCCTTCCTGTTCCTTCCTCCCTCTATACTCCCTCCTGTATGCTCCCTCCTCCATACTCCCTCCTGTATGATCCCTCCTCCCTGCTCCCTCCTGTATGATCCCTACTTCTCCCTGCTCCCTGCTGTATGCTCCCCCCTCCTTCCTGTATGCTCCCATCTCTGTCCTCCCTCTTCCCTGTTACCTCCACCTCTATGCTCCCTGCTCCCTCCTGTATGCTCCCTACTGCTCCCTCCTCCCAGCTGCCTCCGCCCTCCTCTGTCCTGTTGCTCCCTCCTCCATCTATGCTCAATCCTCCCTGCTCTTGCCTCCCTACTCCCTCCTGTATGATCCCTCCTCCCTCCTCTGTCCTCGATGCTCCCTCCTCCCTGCTCCCTACTCCCTCCTATATGCTCCCTCCTCCCTGTTCCCTTCTTTATGCTCCCTCCTCTCTCCTGCATGGACCCTGCTGCATCCTCTCTCCTCCCTTTTCCCTGCTCCATTATTTATGCCCCTTCCTCCATGCTCTCTCCTTCATGCTCCCTACTCCCTCCTTTATGCTCCCTCCACCCTGATCCCTCCTGTATGCTCCCTCCTCCATGCTCCCTCCTTCCTACTCCCTGTTCTCTTCTTTATGCTCCCTCCTCTCTCCTGCATGCACCCTGCTGCATCCTCTCTCCTCCCTTTTCCCTGCTTCATTCTCTATGCCCCTCCTTCATGCTTCCTCCTTCATGCTCCTGTATGCTCCTCCTCCTGCTCCAGGCTCCCTGCTCCCTCCTCCCTGCTTTTTTATAGACAAGTATATTTAGACTGTAATAATTAAGATTGATAATCAATAGATTTGATCTATAATTCTTACTTGAGATTTAGTTCTTACTTTGGATAAGTTCTCTCTTTTTATTTTTCTGTCTTCAATAAACTGCTGCTGCTATTAATTAAACCCTCTTGCTGTTTGATTGTTTTGTTCATTATAATTCCTCGATCTTATCAAACTTCTTCAATTGGAACCAATCAAATGCAGCTCTGCACACAATTACAGTTCACTTAATGTTCCTACAGGGTATGTGTTGCCATTTTACCCACTCAGACCCCTTGCTTACTAAATATCTTCAATAGAATATCATCCACTCTTCAAATATCTGTCTAATATTTTAATGAGCAATCCATCCCACAAGTGCAGTGATACTGCAATATACATTTACTACCAGCACAGGATGACTGGGAGGGATAGCTGTTCATTTTACCCCACAACTGGTTTCACATGCATTGTACATGTATTAAAAGATGGGATGATTATCTATTCAGGGATACCAAGATATTTAGGGAGAGAAAGGTCTGAGTGGAAAAACAGGCAACAAATGCCCCTCCCCAGTCATTCTGCATGTATTCATCTGAACCAATACTTGTTGGAGAGGAGTGTAGATTAATGGCTTCACAATTACTAATAAATAATAGTAATTGCTGCCCTCAAGCTCCACCCCTCCCTGTTCTGTAGTGTTAGCTCTTCTCCCAATGGAGTGACACATCTTTCAATGAAATGTTTCAGTGAAAACAGACTTACATTTTAAAAACTCAGCTCTGTTCCTTGGCTCTGGAGCCTGCAGACTGTAAACTGCAACTTCATTCAATGGGCAGAAAAAAGAGAGAGAAATAGAATTGAAACATGTGGATTAATACACAACACACACAAGACTCCAAACAGCAATCTGCCATGCTCTTAATCTTTAACACTTTGCAGTCCATTTATTAAGTGCTCGTCAGGCTCGTCAGGTCCAATTTATTTTCACACGCGCAGTTAATTTTAGGCAGCTGTTTAAAAGTATTTTTTTCACAGTCAAACGGGTTTAAATGGCCCTGCATATCAACAAAGCACTCACTAGGCATCTCCAGCCCCGCCCCACCCTTTCGTTCACTATCGCTTTCACATATGCTAAGAAATAAATAATAATAATAATAATAGTCTTACATACCGATCAATCATCTCCTGATCACTCGTTTTATCACCAAACATCTCAATAATGCAATCCAAGTCATTATTTTATTACTATAACATCTCAAAAAAGCTCTGCAAATGTCCATGATATTCTCTGTGCGCTGATTCAGTACCAGCCAGCTTGTTTCCTTATGGCCGCCCCTATGTGATGCCAGGGGCAAGTATGACTATTCATGAGATACGCCTTTTTTTTTTTTTATCGGCTTGTCTCGGCTCCTGTCGCTCCCACTCGGCCATTGAATGGTTTTCTCGGCTTTTCCCAGAGAAACACGTTTTTTGCGTTTTTTTGATGATGTCGGAAAGGGTCCGACAATGGACCTGATAGGAATAATTGCAATGTTGGACCAGGTCCGACAATGGACCTGATAGGAATAATTGCAATGTCTGACCAGGTCCGACACGGGACCGCAAAGGGTTAAACACAAAGTGCATCTGTTCAGTTTATCAGTGTAGCAAAGGACCCAGCTAACTGCACCCTCATCAGGAATCTTTCACACAAGAACTAATCTAATACATCTCCAGCCACTCTTTCACTGAGGCGCTAGGCCCTTCCAAAAAGGCAGAATGTCTGTGTAGATAAAATGCTTTACTGGAAGAAAAGTCTTACCTTTGAAATGTCTGTCACTGCTCCTAGACCGCAGGGTATAAACTGCTGTTTCATTCACTAAATAAAATACAGGAAACTGTTTTGAACCAAAGACTTTACTGTATAGGATTTGGAATACAAATAGACCACGACCTTCAATTCCTATAAAACTTTGATAAGAAAGTTCAGGGCTATAAGTTAGCATCCTATATGGAATGAATGTGTTTAATGTGTGAATCCCTCTGTCTGTGTTTGAGTGCTATTGTGTTGTTTTCTCATGTAATGTCTTTAGAAACTCTCTTCCTTCTTGCTATCATCACTCGGGATGTCACTGTAAATGAGTTGGGACGTTTCAACCTGGGGAAATCATTTGAAATAAAATATCTCCTTCTACCCTCCTCCCTTCTCATTCTTCCCTGCTGCCTCCCTCCTCCCTGCTGCAATATTCATATAGTCAACAATCTGCAAGAGGTCTTTATTAATGTCTTGCAAGTCCTGTCCCTCCTCAAGCCATAGTTTATTTGAGAAATATCTACCAAGGGAATCTCACACCAACCTGTTTTGGTTATTTTGACTAATTCCACCTTGCAGAAGTCCTCAATATGGTCTTTAAGTTCAGATACAGCTTTCCTCACAGCCACAAAAGAGATGTTTGTATTGACAGTAACGTTGGGTAAGTCTCCAGCTTCAGGAGGGGCACAGAGAGACTGGAAATTCTACAACAGGAAAGTGGAGAAAAGGAGTTTTCAGTGAAACAGAATGGGGTCCAAAACATTCCTGGGGAAAAGCAAGGATTCATTCAATTGGAGAGGTCTGTCTGAAACCGTCCCAGTTATGGACTTGAGATTTTCTAACAAGCAGCGATGTTACCTGTAGAAAATGGATGTGATCCTCTGTCTTTGAAAGCTGTTTCAGCTCAGCATTTCTCCTCCTTAGCTCAGCAATCTCCTGCTCCATTTTCTTCATCCGTCCTTCAGCCTGATTCACTGCAGCCTTCTCGTTAGCTCTAATCAGCTCAATAACCTCAGTGTGGATCTTCTCAATGGATCGGATCAGCTCAGTAAAGATCTTCTCACTTTCCTTTATTTCTATGCATGCAGATCTCTGAGCGAAAAGAACACAGTAGAGGAGACATGGTTAGAATTGATATCAAAAACACATCAGGCATAGACATTAAACTTCTGTTGATGTGTTCCAGTCCATCTGATAATAATAATAATAATAATAATAATAATAATAATAATAATAATAATAATAATAATAATACCCTTTTGTCAATACCCACTTTCAGTGACTCCACAGTCTGTTTCAGCTCCTCAATTTCTTTCAGTCTCTCCTGGATTCTCTGTTGTATTTCTGTCTGTGTCTCTTCCAGCTGCTTCTGTGTAGAAACACAGTGACACAGAGACATTTCTGATGGGGCATTGAGTGATATCTTGTCACACCCAACAGGGGATATTTCAGAGCAGGCTGCGTTATTCACAGCTCTCTGCTTAATATGGAATTAGATTAACGATAGACACATTATGCATTCAGATACCCTGAATGTCACTATCTAAAGGAATGCTATTAAACTGTCAGAAAAAAATCTTACTTAAATGGAATGCAGCAAATTACATGATCTTGACACTGTTTCTTTACCTCCTTATGATGTTTTCAGTGATTCGAGCGGTCTTATTGCAATACTCAATTCTTATTCAATGAATCTGTGTTATGGGGCCTTAACCTGAGTTCAGAAGCTGATCTTCAGTCTTGTTGCCCGTCATAGACATCTGCAGACAGGCTAGATCAGACAACATGCCTGCATAGTGATAAAGCCAGCGCCATCTAGTGTACAGCTGCCAGCAGTACAACAAGAAACTTGACTTAGAGCACCTGTCCACTAGATGGCACTGGCTCTTACTACTAACTGAAAATTGTTGCTGATCTACAATGTATTATATTACATATGCTTATGACAGGCGACTAGACAACTGAAGCTGTTTTCTCTTTAATGTATGTTGTATTCAATCTTTATTTTGTTTATTTGTTGAAATCAGGTACCAGGATTTGTTTGTTACACAATTTAACCCTAGGATGCAGTCCTGAAATATTTTACACTGTTCCAGTGGTCGGGTCTGGAAGATCCGTACAAGCAATAATGTAGATTTGCTCAAAAAGACGACTCATTGATCCCTTTATTTAACAAGATGTTAAATGTTGTGTATAAGGTCATGCAAAAGCCTTTATAATGTATAACAAAGAGATTTATTAATCAAGTATAACAAGAAACTATAAAAATACTAAACTCTGCACTCCGTAATGGTGCGCATTCTTTCTTCCTATGTATTCCTATGTATTGTAACGGTGTGCATTCTTTCTTCCTATTCTTGCTATGTAATAAAAGACAAAATGACCAAACAAGTCTTCTTCACTGCAGGCATTTGGCACACAACGTGGCTCTGCTCCCTTACATACATGGCATTCACATTTCATGCATGTCATGGAGCTTTTGCAGTCCTTCTTTGAAGGGCAATAATGACATCTTTTCTTCTTCGGTTGACCCTGCTCTTGGCTATGTGCCGTGTGTGCTTGCATTGCTACACCGCACTTCTCCAATGATTTTTGGAGGCCGGGACTGCCTTCCAACCTGCTTCTCATGTGTGGTGTGACCTTTTCTCTTACAAGTTCTTGTAGGAATAAGCGTCGCTTGTGTGTCAGGCCTTGTCTGCATTCTGGATGCTCTGATGTGTACAGCAAGTGAGCATTTAAGCTAGCTCCATCCAGAGCATTGTACCACAGGACCATAGGCCACATTCTGGATTGCCGCTTGCAATAATATGTACGAACCATCTGGTCCATCAGGTCACATTTTGTTCCATTGTAATACTTGATGAAGTCTGGTTTCTCGCTCTCTTCATCTACTGACATGTCATGATGCATTGTGCTCAGCAGAATTACAGCCTTGCCTTTCTTGGGTAGGTAACTCACCATAGTGGTGTTTTCTTTGAAACCAAATTCAGTACTGTGAACTTCTCGACTCTTGGAAGCCTTCATCAAAGCAGGAATGTCTGGCTTGTTTTGGCGGAGCGTCCCCACTAGTGTCAGTCCTTTCTTGAGTAGTGCTTCAGCAAGGGTCACGCTTGTGAAGAAATGATCTGTTGTTATGTTGTGATCGGTGTTCCTCAATTGACTGCACAATTGCTGCATGATGTTTGATCCCAGATTCCTCTGGACATCTTCACCAGGCTGTTTTCCCGTGCACACAATCCCAACTACAGCATAGGAGTTTCCTGCATCGCAAAGCCAGAAAATCGAACATAGCCGATGGAGGCTGGAAATGGGTTAATGGCAAGGAAAGCAGAAGTGAAAATTATAGTAAAGAACAACAGTAAAATAATTAGGGTCTGCTGGACCCGATGACTGGACAATTAGGGTAGTAGTAAGAATAGAACTTTTTTCTCCCATACCAATTTTCTTTTCCTAAACTATCCTTCATACATATTTGTCACCAAATTGCAGAAGAATAGAAGGAGGGTCACGGCATCATATGTATCTATAACAAAATGATTGCACAACAAAAAAAATGCTGGGTCTCTTAGACCAAGGGCTGCACCCTAGGGTTAAAAATTATGATACGACTACATAAGACTGACCATATAAGATACACGACAATAAAACATATTCAAACATGACATATCATTTTCAAGTTACAAAATAAGTAGAAAAATAATAAAATAATTATATCAAAATAGTCAAAATGAAAAGAAATTGAACCAAAAATTCAAATGAATCACAAAACTATAAATATAAAGCTAATCCATAATAGTTTAGTCTGAGAAAGTTAAATAGGTCTCAATACAATATTAAATTTAACGCACCATTTACTCGCTGGAATAAGGATATACGCACCCTCAGAACTGCTGCGCGCATTCTCAGCACAGATTCAGAACTAGGCGTCAGAAGGGATGTTGGGGTTGCACGCTTCAGGGAAATGCGGCGTGGTTTAGCTAAATGTGAGTGATCCCACAGATACGCACCACTGCGCGCATTCTGACATTGAAAAAAAGACTTTTACCCTGTGCAATTTACACGGGCTAAATGGTGGTATAAGGGGCGAGCAAGAGCTTCACCCTACTGGTGATCAGTGGTAAACACACAGATATTTCAAAATAATGAGCAGGTTAAATAAGATGAAAGGAACAAGTTTTAAATGAAAGCTGATATTTTATTCATGTTAAAAGAATGTGCATTGATCACTACTTGTTTGGACACTACCGTGTCTTCATCAGGTTATACATCATTTCTACACGCTCCTTCAGTGCAGGCAGCTGAAGTGGTCACGGTGGTCCACCACCAGTACTTTCAATTGAAAGACGTTTTTTTGCTAACTTGCTTTTAATGGAACCACGGATGTCACACAATTTATGTTTCAATTCTTATGTCCCGTTTACATTGGCCCACTGATGCTACAGCTTGCGCAATGTTCTCCCACAATTTATTTGTTTTGCTGGTTCTCCTTAAATATCCCCGGCCCTATACAGGGGAGAGTAGTATTTGGTGACATATTGCACCAGCACCTCAATCTCCTCCATAGAAAATGTAGGCTTTCTTTTCCTGGCTGCTGATAAAGACTTCTGTAATGTATTGGGTATACATTAAATACAATGTTAGGCTGTAATTGTTAGATACTGACATCTAGTGGTTACTAGATATGTTAGATACAGGGATTACTCGTATGGGTCTCCGGATGTTATATTCAGTTTACTGAGAGGCAATGCAGCTCTAGTTCTGTCGTCACTTCCTTGGAGATTGTTGCTACCTGCTTCTATACAAGATGGCTCTCATTGTTTTTGGAGCTCACTTTTTTTTTAAAAATTGAGAAAACTTTCTGAAATCAGGAAAAATGCAATTGTTTTTATATGATGGTACACTTGGTGTGTTGAACTTTTAGTGTTTTTGCAAAGAGGAGACGATAACCTATCTGGGATACTTCGATATTTAGTGAGCAAAGAGTCTAATGGGGTAAATGGGGCAAAACAAGCGGGTAGTATAGGGTACCGCTATGTTGCTGATACAGATTTGTTATTCACATTTTCGTGTTTTTTTTTTAAGAAGGAGCGATTTTTTAAAATAGTATCAATATATTAATTGAGTAAGATCTGTAAATGAGTTAAAACACACAGAAAAAGGACACGCTGCTTTGTCAACTATACAGCGAATAAAGAACCAGAAATAAGTAACCAACTTCCAGGTGGTTAATTGCTGTCTGCGCAAAACAGTGCACCATGTTAGTTAGTTAATTTTTATTTATATAATTGTACTAAAATAAGATGACTTTTTACAGACTTTTAAAACGCACTAATGACTTTTACCATAGACTCGCCTGTTTGTTTAGAAACGCCTAGCAACAATCACCGCGGATGTGACGTCACACTAGAGGCGCATAAACCACGTTGTGTTTATGCAATACTGGGCGCGTTAAGTGAGTGAGCCGCTCCGAAAGCACACTGAGCAGATTTAAATGACTTCACGCCCTGCTCCACAAGAGCGCTGAGCGACTTTTAAAAATGGAGAAGAATAATTATTTGCTTGTTTGTGTTTCTGAGGTGATGGTAGATGAAATGGCCCCGTGTGAAGTTACTGTCCCCTGCTGTACCTCGCTGAGTCCGGCGCTCTGTTTGGACTGAACCTCATGTCTGGCTGTGTTTAATACCGACAATACCGACGTTAATAATGAGAATTATGAATAATATTAATACTACAAGCCTAATAATAATACATTAATAACTATAAAACAGCTCTACATTAAAAAAATGAAATTAAATTATACAAATTCGAAAACAACCATTTTTACCATCTTATTTAGTCAATGAATACATAACTTCATAAGTCGGAACCAGTTGATCGTTCTTGAGAAACGTATTTGTCAGTCCTGCCTGTCATCTCCACTTGTTTCCTGCAGGTGTCCATTCCGTCCGCTCACTCTGATCACTGATGAAAAATGCTCAGGAGCGGCTCTGAGCGGCTCAGCGGGAGCGGAACTCAGCGAGGCGTGAAGCTGATTCCTTTACTGAGCCGCTCTGAGCCGCTCACTTACTTAACGCACCCACTGTTTTGAAAAAATCTTTTAAGATGTTATCAAGAATACTACAACTTCCTTGCAGTCATTATCTTTTCAAACTACAGGGTGTGTGTGTGTGTGTTTGTGTGTTTTTATACCTCTGCCTACGTTTTAAGTGACAACGAAAAGTACTTAAAATAACCTGCTGGGTTTCAATATTAACACAAATCAAGTGAGTTTGAAACGAGCCCAAGCTGAAACGTGTGTGGTGACCAGTATTCTTCTAACATGCGCTAATCCGCCTGCTTAATTGTGAAGTATTTTGTCGTTTTGTTTGAGGGCACTTTTCATCTTGAACACGAGGTGGTTCTTAAAGAAGGGTAAAACATGGCTTTAAAGTTTCGTGTCGTTTTGTGGCAGAAGCAGTCACTATCACCACTACAAGGATGTTATAATTCAAAAGCAGTAGAAACACATTACTACGGCAAATAAAATATACCAAATTAGTAATGAGTTTATGTTACTTATTATTATTATTATTATTATTATTATTATTATTATTATTATTATTATTATTATTATTATTATTATGTATTTCTTAGCAGACACCCTTATCACAGTACAAAATGTCATATAACATATCACAGTACAAGCCATCACATTATAGAATATCACAGTACAGAATATCACAGTACAGATAAGAGTAGTTATGAAAGTGCAATAAGATCAGTTCAATCCAGAGCAATATAAAGCACACAGTAAATGATAAGTAGGATCAAATTTGACTAGAGCAGTTAAGCCGTATAGTATCTATTTGTTTATATGAGTAAGGTCCAGTGTAAGAACACGTGGTAAACATGATGCATTGAAAGTGATTTCAAATAAGATCAATTACAGAGCATGTGAGTACAGATACATATAAGAGCATGATATAGCCAGCATTACTTCTGTAATATAGAAACATGCTTCTTGCAGTTATTTTGTCTACTTGACATTTTGCTATACATTGGCCTAACAATGATAACAGATAACATTCCCCATTGATCTAAATTCTGAAATAAGTTAAATTATATAAGCAATGCTGGTCAAACACAAACTCCGGGCATCTTTACTTTGCCATACAGAGCCGTGACCGTAAACTTGCACTATTTAAAATGAGTGTGCGGAACTACAAGCCACGCCCACAGCCAGATATGCACCTCAGATTTCTGAGTGAGAATAGGAGTAAGAGCACAGAGCCAGCATGTAAATAAATTAAGTCACACGCTGAGATGCGCGCTTGAGTCAGAATAGACCTTTAATTAATCTAATGTGAAGCTATCTAACATTTGAAATAGAGACATTAAATATCCTGGTGAATCCTTGTCTTCTAGGATAGCAACAAGGAAATGGTTCAAACCCTTACCTGTTTCCCAGTCCTTTCTGTCTCAGCTGAGACTGTATCATGGCTCTTGTGTTCCTTGTCTGCACACAGCCAGCAAATACACGTCTGATCAGTTCTGCAGAACCCCTCCAAAACCTTTTGATGTTCGGCACAAAGCTTCTGCTCCAGATTTCCAATTGCATTGACCAGCTTGTGCCTCTTTAATGGAGTAACCTCACTGTGTGGCTTGACGTGTGTTTCACAGTAAGAGGCCAGGCACGTCAAACAGGATTTCACAGCTTTGAACTTTCTCCCAGTGCAGAAATCACACGGCACAGCTCCAGGTCCAGCATAACTTTGAGCAGGAGGAGGATTGAGCCTTCTCTTCTTGAATTCTCCAACAACTTCAGCCAGCATGATGTTTCTGCCCAAAACAGGCCTTGGGGTAAAGGTCTCTCTGCACTGGGGGCAGCTGTAGACACCTGTATGATCAGTCTGATCCCAGTAGTTCTTAATACACCCCATACAGTAACTGTGTCCACATGGAATAGCGACTGGGTCCTTCAATATCTCCAGACACACTGAACAGCTGAACCGATCCTCTGACCGCAAGTTTGAAGCCATTCTTGCTGAAGAGAGACAGAGAGACTGACGATTTCACAACAGACGAAACTTAGTTATGCTGATTTCCTGCAATTGTGTACAGCCCTAAGAGGCGGGGGGTTGGACTGAGGTCAGGTTCAGACAAGCAGGCTGAGCAGAGACTGATGAATCAGTGTGAGAGGGGCGGTGTCCTGAATTCAGGACTCCTGAATGTGTCAAAGACTTTTGCACAGCAGTGTGTTTATAATAAACATTAATATTAACCAGCAATGTACAGAAGTGCAAATAAAATATAATCAAATGATTTTAGATGACAAAACCTTAAATGACAGAAAGTGTACTAATGTTTATTATTTTGTTACAGAACTATTGCACAGGTGTCACAGCTTTCAAACAATGTCTTCCATGTCATCAGCAGAACATCATTCTCTTCTTGCTTTGAACATCAGTCCCTTCTTGTTTTGCTGTTACTGTTTATTTCCACTATCTTGATTTCATGAGTTAAAATCATTTTATACAGAACAGACACTCAAACAAACCTTACAATCAAGGGACCTACTTTTCAAATCTGTGCACTATTTGTTTTATTCATTTCAGACAATGTCTTCCCTCTGATCAGCAGAACATCATTCTCTCAAGTCCCTTCTTGTTTTGCTGTTGCTCGTTTTGTTTTCCACACTTCTTTATTTCCACTCTCTTTGACTCAGTTGAAGCCCATTGATCCTGCAACCCCCACACTGGTTTCCTCTCCCCGTTCACTTCCTTCCTTCCTGTGTTACAGGTAATAGGACCCCACCTCCTGACCCCCTTCATCAAACATTTCAAATAGATTTCATTTCAATCAGCAATGCTGCTGTGTTTTCATGAACAGATACAATTGCTCATTTTGAAAACTCTCCTGATAGATAGATATTAATGAACACTCATGGGGACCACACTGAGGTTAAAGGTTTACACGTCATCATGTTCTTTACATTTCTTACCTGATGAGGATTTTCTATGGCTGTTTCTGATTAGATTTTATTCACCGTGCTTACTAACTATTCCAGGAAAACATTGCTTCTGAAAAGACTCCTGGAGGCTGATTGTGGGGAAGCGTATGACTGTTGCACGGGCTGCAGTGCACAATGCTTACCCTGTGGACTTCAGTGCCCAGCGCACCACCAATATGCTTCCCCACCTCGTTTCCACACAATCAGCCTGGACAAGAGTTTTCTGAGGCAATTCTTGCTGGAATAGTTATTAAGCATTTCAAATAAAGATCTAAGTAAAAATCACATTGAATCATTCAGCACACACATACTGGGATATTAAAGATCAGAAATGTAATATTAAGAATATATAGATGATATAAACAATACTTTAATCAATCTATTTACAATTGTATTTCTTTAATAAAAAGATTTACATGCAGTTATTGCTGATCAAATTTAAAACCATTACATTGTTTTGATTAAAGTGCAAATTGAAAATCATATCTCTTATATTAAAACTTAAATATAACCTTATTTATTCATTTTAAAATAATTAATGTATTTATTGTCATTGTTAAAGTAAAATACTTTGACAATCTGACAATCTTTAGCTTGTATTTGAAGACGGTGCTATTATCTTTTCAGACGCACCAGTATATTTAGAAAGCGAGGGATCTGAGTGGGTAAAATGGACAGAAATGCCTCCACTTCAGTTCTCAATTGTTTTTGGAGGGGAGGGGAGTTTTCTTCTTCAACAAGGAGAACAAGTGGAATAACAAGAACAAGCTTGTTTCCATGTTTAGACTGTCCATTTCTCCTGATTTATCACAGTATTAACAATGTGTTTGACTGCTGTGTTAGAGTGTCTAGTTCTGTACAGGAATATAAGAAGGATGGAACTCCAGCCATTGGAATAGTTGTGTCAATACCCTCGATTCAACATGAAGTGTGATGCTGGGCTGGAATCACAATATGTGCTTCTGCTGTTTCTGTTGAGATGATACAGAGACAGGGATGGGTTTCACAAGAAACGAAACTTCCCTGTGTTTCTGAATTCCAGGAGTTATATAAAGCTCTAAGAGGCGGGGTTTGGACTGAGGCCAGGTCTAGACAAGCAGGGTGAGCAGAGACTGCTGAATCAGTGTGAGAGGGGCGGAGAGGAGAGAGTGGGACAGGAGTTTGAGAATGGCACCCTCTGTCACAGTGTTCCTTCAAGACTGAAGCTTTCTCCCAATGGGACAGGCCCATTCCCAGTAGAGACTCTGAATCACTGGCATCCTGGCTGGCCTTGGGGGTCCTACACCCTACTGACAGTGGTATGGCAGGTTTATCAGTCCCATGGGGCTCCTACACCCTCCAGACAGTGGTATGGCAGGTTTATCAGTGGTATGGCAGGTGATTCAGTCCCAGGGGGCTCCTACACCCTCCTGACAGTGGTATGGCAGGTGATTCAGCCCCATGGTGTCTGTTTTCACACTGATGTGCTTGTCTGTCTGTTTATATGTTTTTTCTTGAAGGGTTTTTAGGCTCCTCTGTAACAATTCGTTCTTCACTCTTCAATAATAGCAATTCATTGGAGCAGCTGTCCAGCAGATATTTCACATGATTCCCTTTGATTGGAATTGAAGCAGCTCACTGTCACTCTGTCACTGTGTAATATTGCATTATACTGGAGAGGAATCCTGGGTTTGTCTGCAGGCATTGCTCTCTGATGAAAGCCAAGCTGATGTCAGAGCGTTTTAAAATGCAGAAGAAACCAGTTTGCAGCTCTGAGTGTGGCTCTTAATTATTACCAATGCTTCTGATTATTTTACGGTCGCTCCTGAGTTAAGCAACATCACTTGTGTTGAGTGAAAATCTGAAAATATCACTTTTTAATTCAGTAAGATGATGATGTATTTTCTTTGCTTGTATTTATTTCTGTTAATTTTCACAGTGAAATAATTCCAATAGATGTGGCAAAGGTTTAGTATAAAGATTCTGATTCAAATCCCACACCTCTTACCACGCAATCCCCTCCTCTCACATATATTATATTTGAAATGGTGAGGATACACAGGAACTTATTATCACAGCGTTTACGACTGGTAACATCAGAGCTATCAGGGTCATTACTGATCTGAACAGCAATGCAGGGGGATTCCTCAGTGATGTAAAATGCTCTAAAAAAAACACCTTGATCAAAGGGAAGCTGCTATCCAACAACCATTGTATTGAGGAGACTAAACTGCAGTTCTCTATTTCTCCCAGCAGGGGGCGATAATGCCTCAGTGTTGGAGGTATTTTAACCCCTTCAGTTCTCACTTTCAGTTCTAGATTTCTTCAATGGTGACAAAAAATGGGCCAAAAGCATAGGAAAACCTGCTACATGCAGCACACACTTGTGTCATCCACAGGCCTGATTGAAATGGTATCCCTGACATGTATTGTGTGATGTGTAAAAGATGCATGTCCCTGACACAAGTCTGTTTCAGTCACGATGGGACCACAGATCTGACAGACTTTGATAGAGGGCTAATAAGAGGTGCTTGGTTGGCTTGTGCTTCCGCTTTCAAGGCGGCACAAATTACTACTGAGGCTTTTTCACAAGGAAGAGTCTCTAAAGTGATGTGACTCTCTCTATGTACGGGCCATTCTGACTTGACTGCAGATTTCCACCCCCAATACAACACAACCTGAAGGAATTAGAGGCTGGTAATCATTGAGGAATGGTCCCGTATCCCTCCAGCACAATTTAAAAAGCACCTTGCAGAATCACTACCTGCCACGTCCAATCAGTGCTGTGCTGGCTGCCCATGGAGGCTCTACACCATATTGACACTGCTATGGCAGGTGTTTCTGTTTATTTGTACAAATAATGAAAAACCTTTTTCAGTAAACAGATTAATTTAAAATACAAAATAAATGACCCAGACAATGAAGTGTAAATTATGTGTGTTTAATGTGATTTGTCCTGATTTGTTTACAGCTAATATACAGTTTTATATTTTCATGTATTGCATATTTCTTATATCATCTATTCAGTGTTTATAACACATTAGTAAATGCTGTTACTACCCTGTATGACTTGTTCTATAATGCATTATAAAAACACTATAACCCATCTTTTAAGCATCTATGACGGGTTAATAAACTATTTCAAAATGACACCTTCATATAAAATGTCACCATCAACTTCAGCATCAAGTTCAAACGCTATTCAGCTAACAGGATTCTGCTGTATACAGGAATCTGCTAGAAACTATACTGACATGCCTTTGACATGGCAAGTATTGTGAGCTGCTATTTACACGACCTTCCATTGATAGGGATTGGAGCTGACAAAATAATCCCATGAATCTCAGCTGCTGTGCACTTCCATTCGTTATATAGGTCTCAAATGTGCAGTGTTGAAAGAAACACCTGCTCTAGTAAACATGCACCTTGAAGCTGCATCCACACCCGACGCGACCTGGAAACGATCCTAAAGACTGGAAATAAATACATGACCCCGCCCACGCATTCCTATTGGACACACTAGAGATGGGCGGTCCCATTACAAAACAGGGCTTGCTTTGATAAAAGTTTACCACCCTGACCTCCGGCAACTCTGATGTAAAATAAATCTGGACTTGTGAAATCTATAGAGCAGAGTTATTGAACATCCCTATATATCCAGCAGTGTTATTGTTCTCATTATCAGTAGTAGTAATTGTACAGTTGTAGTATTTTTTTTTTTTTCGTGGTTCTGGTAGCAGTAGAAGTCCAATCTGAAGCCGGTGCATCTCCAGCTGTCAGAAGAGCTGTCTGATATTTTCAACACGATTATTTAATTGTTATACATTTCATATATGCAATCCCAACTGTGTTTCTTTACAAATTCCTTCCTTGATCCTCTTTGTTTATTAACTTTTCAAAGTATTTTAAAGTGCAACATTATTATTATTATTATTATTATTATTATTATTATTATTATTATTATTATTATTATTATTATTATTATTTTATTATCATCCATGTTATTGTGCGCAGGTCACCACTTACCTTGTATTACTACCGATGCCATTCTGCAAATCTATTTTCTTTATTGTAAATGCTTTGGAAGACCGTGACGCATCAGATCATGGGTGAGTGTTTGAGCCGTCTCTGACTTCATTTACTGATGAATAATTATATTATCTATGCATTCAGACACTCCATCAGTAAACTAAAAACACGTATCCCTGTATTTCACATGAAGTGTTGTGTTCAGATTTGCTATTATTACTATTAATGTATTTGTCAGACGCCCTTTGTGCCACCTAGCGGCCACAGCTCGTAATGTTTCCTAAAGAAAAGTAGAATAAACAGTCAGAGCACATTCAAAGCAGGAACTAATTTCACGAATCAATATGTATTTTTTTTTTCTGAGGCGCTGCATAGACTGTATATCAGACCACATTTTATAAGAAGGTGTAACGCGCATGTCATTAACCATAAAAGTGAAGCGCTTCCATTAGCCCCCATAACTAAACTCACACATTACAATGTTGTGTAATTAATTATTAACAAATACGTTTCTGCTGATATTTTAATTGTTTAGTCTAATTGATATTTTTAGTAACCTAGTGACTGACTTCAGGGTCACCAGTTTAACATTATAAAACATCACATTTGTATTTCTCAATTTGCTGAAAATGGATTGTACAGTATTGATATTAAGACAATAAAACGCAAGCTTGAGTAAGGAATGGATTATTTATTACACAGGCTACGTATTAGCAGTTACCATCATAACATGTGAATAAGTTAGTTAACATGGATTTGGCTTCAGAAACAGATGTATTTACTGTTTAATTGATTTGAGAAGAATCAGGATACAGTTTCATATTTGTCTGTTTCCTGACTGGGTGAATCAGTCGGCTGCATATTAACCCCAATTCTGCAGACTCTGCTGTGTAACAGAAGCAGGGCTTGTGATTGTCGGTGCTTTACCCCGAGTTCTTCTCCGCTCTCCTTTAACAATTCAATTGATACCTGTGAAGACATTCGTGTATCTCAATCACACTGAGAAACGCGTTCATAGTAACATTGATTTAATATACTGTTATTTTACTGTGTAAAGAGGCTTTTAAATTGGCCAAGCCTTCATTTTTCATTAACAAGCAGAACGAGATCGCAACATGTCAATAAGCGACTCATCTTTATTAAAACCATAATGAAAAATAAAGTTCTGTGCTGTTCTGTTGTGTCTGTCATTGCTGGGAAACTGAACGTTCTGACTTCACTGTGATGTCACAGTGCCTGTGATGTCACTGCGAACACTGACACCCAAGCTGAAGTTTATTCATATGGTAAACCAAGTCAAACCTTTTGTGAAGGAGGGCTGCAGAGCAAACTCAGACTTCACCTCTGGAGTATAGTGATAGTGCTGCTTGAATCACTATACCTTTTCTACACTCCACAATATTAGAAGAACAAATCTGTATCAAACTACAGCATGATTTCAATAACTCTGCCAGCTAATGCAAGTGAAGAGGATCTGGTGGCTGCTGTATGTCTTTTGAGAAGTGAAAACCCAAAGCTGAACCGTCAGTCCATTCCAGATATATCTGCAGGTGTGATGAAGGACCAAAGAGCTTCACAGCTTATCATTGCAAAGCCTTTCATCACTCATGAAGAACACATGACATGTCCCTGCAGATATACTGAGAGTCCTCGATTTCTCTCCAGTAGAAAGGAAAGATCTCTTCTGACTCACTCCAGGATTTCTCATGCAAACCCATCACGTGTCCTGTATATAGGACTGGGTTCTTGGAAGGAGGTGGGATTGTTTGTGTGGCCAGTGTCCCACCCGCATTCAGAGTCTCTACTGGGAATGGGCCTGTCCCATTGGGAGAAAGCTTCAGTCTTGAAGGAGCGCTGTGACAGAGGGTGCCATTCTCAAACTCCTGTCCCACTCTCTCCTCTCCGCCCCTCTCACACTGATTCAGCAGTCTCTGCTCAGCCTGCTTGTCTAAACCTGGCCTCAGTCCCAAACCCCGCCTCTTAGAGCTTTATATAACTCCTGGAATTCAGAAACACAGGTAAGTTTCGTTTCTTGTGAAACCCATCCCTGTCTCTGTATCATCTCAACAGAAACAGCAGAAGCACATATTGTGATTCCAGCCCAGGATCACACTTCATGGTGAATCGAGGGTATTGACACAACTATTCCAATGGCTGGAGTTCCATCCTTCTTATATTCCTGTACAGAACTAGACACTCTAACACAGCAGTCAAACACATTGTTAATACTGTGATAAATCAGGAGAAATGGACAGTCTAAACATGGAAACAAGCTTGTTCTTGTTATTCCACTTGTTCTCCTTGTTGAAGAAGAAAACTCCCTCCCTCCAAAAACAATTGAGAACTGAAGTGGAGGCATTTCTGTCCATTTTACCCACTCAGATCCGCAGCCAACAAATTCCCAGCTATGTTAATTTCATTCATTTTGGGGTACGAATGTGACTTTTTGTCCTCGTTAGGTACCCATGATAGATTATATGTAAGGCTAGTGTACAGTGTATTGCACCTTATAGCTAAAGGACAGAAAAGTCTAAGCTTAAAGCAATTGGCTATCCGATCACCAAAAGCAAAGATAACAAAAGTGTAAAAGGATGAAAAAATATCTGTACTTTGCAAACAGCTTCATTGTTTATTTATTTATGAATTGCAAAGGGCTGCATTTTATAATTTGTAGTAGCTTCAGTTTTTTAATCTGACTCAACCAAACTACAAAGCACTATCATTTTATGAGTCAAATGGTAATAATTTGAAACGTTTAATTAATGGTGTCACATAAAAAAAAAAAAAAAAATTAAATTAAAAAGAAACAGTAAAGATCTCAGTAAATGATCAATAGTTGCAAACAGTTTCTGCTCAACCTGTTTATCAAAACCTCAGTCCAAACCCCGCCTCTTAGAGCTTTATATAACTCCTGGAATTCAGAAACATAGGGAAGTTTCGTTTCTTGTGAAACCCATCCCTGTCTCTGTATCATCTCAACAGAAACAGCAGAAGCACATATTGTGATTCCAGCCCGGGATCACACTTCATGAGGAATCAAGGTTTTAAATCAGAAAGAGATCATCACTTTGAGGTGTTTCACAGAAGGCTCTTTATATATCACTATTCTATTGTATTATTGTATTGTTTCCTAATCTTTGAAATAGTATATCCCTGTTAACCCATTCCAGCATCCATGCACTGCTCCTAGATTCACTCCAGCTTGATATTTCTCTTGAACATGTTAGAACACTCCACTATGGTGTCTTTTTCTTATAAAGTGCTGGCAGACGTTCCAGCTGAGATTCTGGTCTAGTGTCTTAAACACAGAGCTGCTCAGAGTGTGGAATGCATGGCTTGTGTGCACTGAAACCAGAGAGCTGAGCAGGAGAGATCTCAGGAAATGAAACATTCTTGACAAGTAACTCAGTTCCTGCTCAACCTGTTTATCAAAACCTGGCCTCAGTCCAAAACTTGCCTCTTAAGAGCTTTAAATAGTTCCGTTTGTTGTGAAATACCCAGTCTCTCTGTCTCACTGCAGCAGGAATGGCTTCAAACTTGTGGTCAGAGGAGCATTTGATCTGTTCAGTGTGTCTGGAGCTATTGAAGGACCCAGTCGCTATTCCATGTGGACACAGTTACTGTATGGGGTGTATTAAGAACTGCTGGGATCAGACTGATCATACAGGTGTCTACAGCTGCCCCCAGTGCAGAAAGACCTTTACCCCAAGGCCTGTTCTGCGCAGAAACACCATGCTGGCTGAAGTTGTGGAGGAATTAAAGAAGACAGGACTCAATCCTCCTCCTGCTCAAAGCTATGCTGGACCTGGAGATGTGCCGTGTGATTTCTGCACTGGGAGAAAGTTCAAAGCTGTGAAATCCTGTTTGACGTGCCTGGCCTCTTACTGTGAAACACACGTCAAGCCACACTATGAGGGGGCTGCTTTCAAGAGGCACAAGCTGATCAATGCAATTGGAAATCTGGAGCAGAAGCTTTGTGCTGAACACCAGAAGGTTTTGGAGGTCTTCTGTAGAACCGATCAGACGTGTATTTGCTTGTTGTGTTCACAAATTGAACACAGGAGTCATGATACAGTCTCAGCTGAGACACAGAGGATTGTGAAACAGGTAAGGGTTTGAACCATTTCCTTGTAGCTATCCTAGAAGATAAGAATTCCCAGGGATATTTAACATGTCTGTTTACTAGGTTATACAGTTTAACATGAGATCAGTTTTATATATATATGTGTGTGTGTGTGTCACAAAGACGGCCGACAGTGGGTGACGTCAGACCAGAAACAGGAAGTAACACACAACAGACAGTGAGGTTGGTGAAGCTGAGCACTTGGTTGTGCTCAGGATTTAATAAACAAAATAAAAGAACACAAAAACAGCACACGGCACTTACGCCAAAATAAACAGACAAACAAAACGAACTAACACTTAACAAACGGTGCACGGAGACAAACAAACACGGTGAGTAAAACACTTATTATTATTATTATATTTTCTCCTTCTCCACACCCGTTCTCCACTCCCGAACACCCAACCCCGAGTGAGTGAAACGTGCATCTATATATACTGTTGTGCTGGGATTCAATTACTAATTAATTATTCACTTGAATCCCAGCACGTGAATTAATTATGTGCAACCTCGTGCCTAACTACAATTATACATTTTTAAACACACGTGAAACACAGACCCGCTTATATCCCGTGTACCAATCGCTATACACCAACATTAACACATGCAACATGCAGCATATAACACAAACTACGCACAAGGGCGTGGCCACATCGCCACATATACCCCCCCTTGTGCGCAGCACACATGGCCTCAACGGCCACCTCCCCCCTTAAAAACCCAGCAGTCCAGGACAAAGTCTCGGGCTGGGAAGGGAGGCTTCAGTGGGCCCATGGCTGGCAATGCTGTCAGCACCCCTGCCGGTAGTGGCACGGCTGACAGCATGCTGGTCCACTCCTGCAGCGAAACTGCTGCTGGGGATGGTGGTCTCCTGACCTCTCCCCTTTCTTCGTAGCCGGTAGCTCCCTCCTGTGGGGCTCCGCCACAAGAACTCCTGCAGAGAAACTGCTGCTGGGGAAAGTGGTCTCCTGACCTCTCCCCTGTCTTTGTAGCCGGTAGCTCCCTCCTGTGGGGCTCCGGCCTCAAGAACTCCTGCAGCTAAACTGCTGCTGGGGAAAGTGGTCTCCTGACCTCTCCCCTGTCTTTGTAGCCGGTAGCTCCCTTTCTGGGGCTCCGGCCACCGTACTCCCTGTGGTGGAGGTGCGGGAAGCGGAGACAGCTCCTGCTCCTCTGCTCGGGCAGTGGCGGAACCAGCAGGTATTCACCCTCTGCTGGTGGAGGTGGGAGGGCAAGCAGTCCTCCCATGACAAAGAAGGCGGAACCAGCAGGTACTCACCCTCTGCTGGTGGAGGAGGCAGAGGCAGCTCCTGCTGCTCTGCTCCTGGTAGAAGCAATTGAGGTGGTGGAGGCAGAGGCAGCTCCTGCTGCTCTGCTCCTAGTGGTGTCGGAACCAGCAGGTATTCACCCTCTGCTGGTGGAGGTGGGAGGGGCAAGCAGTCCTCCCACGACAAAGAAGGCAGAACCAGCAGGTACTCACCCTCTGCTGGTGGAGGAGGCAGAGGCAGCTCCTGCTGCTCTGCTCCTGGTGGAAGCAGTTGAGGTGGTGGAGGCAGAGGCAGCTCCTGCTCCTCTGCTCCTAGTGGAGGAAGTGGTGGAGGTGGGAGCAGCGTGTAGTCTCCTGGCGATGGAGGTGCGAGCAGCGTGTAGTCTCCTGGCGATGGAGGTGCGAGCAGCGTGTGGTCTCCCTACTGTTGCAGGGGACTGGTGCGGCTCCGCCTCTCTTGCAGGGGACTGGTGCGGCTCTCCGCTCTTGCAGGGGACTGTGGTGGAGGCAGAGGCAGCTCCTGTTCCTCTCCTCGGGTGGTGACGTGGGGAAGTGATACCAGCAGACGTTCACACTCTGCTGGTGGATGGGAACCCAGCAGGCATTCACCCTCTGCTGGTGGACACGGGGACAGCAGGCATTCTTCCTCTGCTGGTGGACACGGGGACAGCAGGCATTCTTCCTCTGCTGGTGGACACGGGGACAGCAGGCATTCTTCCTCTGCTGGTGGACACGGGGACAGCAGGCATTCTTCCTCTGCTGGTGGACACGGGGACAGCAGGCATTCTTCCTCTGCTGGTGGACACGGGGACAGCAGGCATTCTTCCTCTGCTGGTGGACACGGGGACAGCAGGCATTCTTCCCTCTGCTGGCAGCTTGGGTCCTAGGGCTATGGAAGCACCGACTCCCCCCTCTTTGGGCTGTGGGCGCACCGACTCCTCCCTTTTGGGCTGTGGACGCACCGACTCCTCCCTTTTGGGCTGTGGACGCACCGACTCCTCCCTTTTGGGCTGTGGACGCACTGACTCCCCCCTCTTGGGCTTAGGACGTTCGGGCTCCCCCCACTCAGGCGTAGGACGTTGGGGCTCCTCCCACTCAGGCATAGGACGTTCAGGCTCCTCCCACTCAGGCGTAGGACGTTCAGGCTCCTCCCACTCAGGCGTAGGACGTTCAGGCTCCTCCCACTCAGGCGTAGGACGCTCGGGCTCCTCCCGCTTGGGCTGTGGACGCTCGGGCTCCTCCCGCTTGGGCTGTGGACATTTGGGCTCCTCCCCTTTGGGCGCTAGAGAGGACAACAGCCTTGTTAGTAGCGGGGCAGGGCACCTTTTTAACACCGCCTGTAACTGCTGCGCTGATGTTACTCTGGGCCCCCCTTGCTTCTCCTGATCCAGCAGCCAGTCGATCACCTCCTCTGACACTGGCCTGCAGGATAGGTGCTGCTGTTGCTTCCTCTCTAGCGTCTTTCCTCCCTCCATTTCTCCAAAAAAAAATCCATTTTTTTTTTTTTCTTTTTTCTCTCCAAAAAAAAACACACGGTACTCCTGCTCTGGTCTGAGTCTTGGAGGCGCTGGTAATCCCACTTCTGACTCCACGTGTCACAAAGACGGCCGACAGTGGGTGACGTCAGACCAGAAACAGGAAGTAACACACAACAGACAGTGAGGTTGGTGAAGCTGAGCACTTGGTTGTGCTCAGGATTTAATAAACAAAATAAAAGAACACAAAAACAGCACACGGCACTTACGCCAAAATAAACAGACAAACAAAACGAACTAACACTTAACAAACGGTGCACGGAGACAAACAAACACGGTGAGTAAAACACTTATTATTATTATTATATTTTCTCCTTCTCCACACCCGTTCTCCACTCCCGAACACCCAACCCGAGTGAGTGAAACGTGCATCTATATATACTGTTGTGCTGGGATTCAATTACTAATTAATTATTCACTTGAATCCCAGCACGTGAATTAATTATGTGCAACCTCGTGCCTAACTACAATTATACATTTTTAAACACACGTGAAACACAGACCCGCTTATATCCCGTGTACCAATCGCTATACACCAACATTAACACATGCAACATGCAGCATATAACACAAACTACGCACAAGGGCGTGGCCACATCGCCACAGTGTGTTATGGATTCCAATGTATTTTAAGCTAAGTTGGGTAGTTTGTGGTACATTGGAATTGACTGTAAAAATAGTATAATTTATATTCCTAGTATTTTGTATATTTGGTTATTTTATAAAATCATATGTTGGTTTCATTGTTTAAGATATTGCAGTTTAATTGGTTAAACTGTGTAAACATAAAGTTCCCAGCAAAGCCAAGTAACTATTTTAAAAGTCTTTAAGGTCCGGGTCGAATTCCTCTTGTTGTCACTGTTTTTAGATTTGTGTGTACAGCTCCATAACTGTAGGGGTGACATGCAAGTGTCTCACATCAAATGAAAGGGAACAAACTGGGCTTGCATATAAAACAACACTCAGAAATCTCACACTCACCCTCTTTGGTGTAGGTAACAAAAACACAAAAAAACACTTTAGAAAAAATCTTCATGTATTGTTTATTAAAACAATCAGCATTGCTGGTACAATCTAACACTGCTGAATGAAACTTGAACATGAAATGAACATTGGGTACATTCTGAATAGATTGAGCTAAAAACAAAGAAAAACATGAACATATTTACAAAAGTAGCAAAAACAGGGAAATAAACAAAGTGTGTAAGTGCTGCCTGTGTGCAGCTGAGTGCCAGGGGGGCTTGCAGGAGCACATTTAGGCTGAGCTGCTTGTTGGTCAGGCTCTGCTTCTGTGTTCCTCTTCTCATGTGAGAGAGCTGCTGTGGGGGTGAGAGGGGACGGTGTTCTTCTTTTGGGTGCAGATATGCTGGAGCTTCTGCACTGTTATTATTATTATTATTATTATTATTATTATTATTATTATTATTATTATTTATTTCACAGCAGATAACCTTATCCAGGGCGACTTAAAATCGTAAGCAAATACACTTCAAGTGTTACAGTACAAGTAATAATACAATAAGAGCAAGATAAATACAATGACTTTGGTTCAAGCAAGTACAAGTGTGACAAAATACAATTCAATAATACAGCAGATAACAGTGTCAGTGATAGTTACATCAGGATATGATTAAATACAAAATACTACAGATTAAACACTTGGCAGATTACAGTACTCTGAAGTACAGGATTAAATGTAGTAAAATAGGGGGCAGATAAGAGCAAGTAAAGCGCATTTAAGGAAGGGTGATAAGTGTCCCAGGGGGAAAACAGAGGAGTTCTACAGGTGCTGTCTGAAGAGGTGAGTCTTAAGGAGGCGCCGGAATGTGGTCAGGGACTGGGCAGTCCTGACATCTGTAGGAAGGTCATTCCACCACTGCGGAGCGAGGGTGGAGAAGGAGCGGGCTCTGGAGGCAGGGGAGCGTAGAGGAGGTAGAGCCAGTCTTCTAGTGCAGGCGGAGCAGAGAGGTCGAGTGGGGGTGTATGGAGAGATGAGGGTGTGGAGGTAGCTGGGTGCAGTCTGGTCAAGGCATCTGTAGGCTAGTACAAGAGTCTTGAACTGGATACGAGCGGTGATCGGGAGCCAGTGGAGTGAGCGGAGTAGTGGAGTTGCGTGGGAGAAGCGAGGCAGAGAGAACACCAGGCGGGCAGCGGAGTTCTGGATGAGCTGGAGCGGACGGGTGGCGGATGCAGGGAGGCCAGCCAGGAGGGAGTTGCAGTAGTCTAGGCGGGAGACTACCAAGGCCTGCACCAGGTGCTGGGTGGCGTAGTTGGTGAGGAAGGGTCGGATTCTTCGGATGTTGCTCAGGAAGAATCGGCAAGTGCAGCCAGAGTGGAGATGTGCTGGGAATAAGAGAGGCAGGGGTCCAGGGTGACTCCGAGGTTCTTAGCGGAGGAAGAGGGAGAGAGTGTGGTAGATTCCAGAGGAACAGAGATAGAGAGATCAGAGGAGAGGGAGGAGGAGGAGGGAAAGAAAAGGAGGTCAGATTTAGAGAGGTTGAGTTTGAGGTGATGCGAGTGCATCCAGGAGGAAATAGCAGACAGACAGGTAGAGATACGGGAGGGGATGGTGGAGTCAGAGGTGGGGGAGGAGAGGAAAATCTGAGCATCATCAGCATAGAAATGGTATGAGAAACCATAGGACGCGATGAGGGGGCCCAGGGAGCGGGTGTAGAGAGAGAACAGGAGAGGACCCAATGGTGACCCTTGGGGGACTCCCGTTAAGAGAGGGCGAGGTGTGGAGGTTGCTCCATGGCAGGTTACTTGGTAAGTGCGGTTGGAGAGGTAGGAGAACCAGGCCAGAGCAGTGCCAGAGATCCCCAGGTCAGCGAGAGATGATAGTAGAATAGAGTGATCAACAGTGTCAAAGGCAGCAGAGAGGTCGAGGAGAATTAGGACAGAGGAGAGAGAGGCAGCTCGGGCAGACTTTAGTGAGCTGGTGACAGACAGGAGGGCGGTTTCAGTGGAGTGAGCAGAGCGGAAGCCAGATTGGAGAGGGTCGAGCAGAGAGTGGTTGGACAGGAAAGCAGAGAGCTGGCAGTGTACAGTCCGTTCGAGGGTTTTGGAGAGGAAGGGTAGGAGGGAGACAGGACGGTAGCTCTGGAGGGAGGTGGAGGGTAGGTTTTTTTGAGGAGGGAGTGATAGAGGCTTTTTGAAGGCAGAGGGAAAGAGACCAGAAAGGAGAGAGGTGTTGAGAAGGGAGGAGATGAAGGGAAGTAGAGCAGGAGCAGCAGCTTGAAAGAGGTGAGTGGGGAGGGGGTCCAGGGCACACGTGGTGGGTTTGTGACCCTGGAGCAGGGAGGAGAGGTCAGAGTCTGAGAGGGGCGAGAAGGTGGAGAAGGAGGGTGAGTTAGTAGGGGATGCAGTGGGTGTAGGGGTTGGAGAGGAGGGTGTGGGGAGGGAGAGGTAATTATAAATAATTACCTCTCCCTCCCCCAAATACATGCATACAAGCTTATGCTATACACAATATTATATTTTGCCATCTTGTGTAAAAAGGAATGCCGATAGATAAGACACACAGTCACCTGCTGTAGCCTGAGGCTTTGTGAACAAAACGCTGACGTCACCACTCACCAGGAGCCTGTAACTCGACACCAAAATCAGCTGACAAGCTGCAGCAGAGAAGTGTGTCTTTCAGTAAACAAGCACAGACTTACTGTTGCACACACACACACACACACACACACACACACACACACACACACCCTCATTCACACATTAGAGAGATAGATACATTCTACTACACTCGAAATATGTATTTACAAGCTGCAGCAGATTTGAGAAGTGTGTCTTTTCAGTAAACAAGGAAGGCACAAAATAAAAATACTTTTCACACACACGCACACGCACACGCACACGCGCACACACACACACATACTCATTCACACATAAGAAGAATAGCTAAAAGATTTCTACTACATTCAAAATACACATTTTATAACCTGGAAACAAACAAGGCAAAAAATAAATGGTAACAATGCCATAGGCACACATACTTTATTACTTCAAAAAATAATATATATTTGCATCATATAAAGAGAAAGCAATGTTATGCTTATAAAGGATCTCATCCTAGTACAAAGCCCATCTCCTTCAGTATCATAGCTCTCCAAACACATCCATCACTGTCACTAAATGCTTCAATCTTCTACCAACCTCCTCTGCACTGAATCTTTTTTTTTTGTTAGCTCTGAAGTTTCATTTTCATTTCGAGTAACCATTTCTTCTCTATGTTTTAAATCTACGATGTTCAACGCAGGCTTGCGAAGGTCAGAAATGCAGAAAATAAGCGAAGATATAGGACTTGCAAGGGTGTCCATAATAGTGCCTGATTAAACTGCCTTTAAAGTTATGACCGCCGACGATAATTTTCTCATTAGTTACCTAGTTCCTTGACAACAAAAAGTGACAGATGCTAGATGAGCCATGACTCACTGTTACGAGTACAAAACGGTACCATCTAGAGGACAGCTACTGTGGATCAAGTGTCCTTTTGTATTGCTGGCAGCTGTGCACTAGATGGTGTTGTATCTTTCTACTATACACACATGTTGTCTGATCTAGCCTGTGCTACAGATGTCTATGGCATGCAACTAGAACTGAAGAACAAAATATATTCGAGAACCACTCAGAATTATTGCAAACATTGTAGAGATAATGGAACAAGAAAACAGAAAAATATATTTGAACTAAAATGATTCTGTCAATTTCAAAAGCATACTTAAACAGGCCCCATAAGAAATGTCGCTGTGTCACTGTGTTTCTACACAGAAGCAGCTGGGAGAGACACAGACAGAAATACAACAGAGAATCCAGGAGAGACTGAAAGAAGTGGAGGATCTGAAACAGACAGTGGAGTCACTGAAAGTGGGTATTGACAAGAGGGGGTTAATATTATTATTATTGTTATTATTATTATTATTATTGTTATTATTATTAACAGATGGACTGGAACACATCTACAGAAGTTTACCGTATATGCCTGTTGTGTTTTTGATATCAATTCTAACCATGTCTCCTCTACTGTGTTCTTTCACTCAGAGATCTGCATGCATAGAAATAAAGGAAAGTGAGAAGATCTTTACTGAGCTGATCCAATCCATTGAGAAGATCCACACTGAGGTTATTGAGCTGATTGGAGCTAACGAGAAGGCTGCAGTGAATCAGGCTGAAGAACGCATGAAGAAACTGGAGCAGGAGATTGCTGAGCTAAGGAGGAGAAACGCTGAGCTGAAACAGCTTTCAGAGACAGAGGATCACATCCATTTTCTACAAGTAACATCACTGCGTGTTAGAAAATCTCAAGTCGATAACTGGGACGGTTTCAGACAGACCTCTCCAATTGAATGAATCCTTGCTTTTCCCCAGGAATGTTTTGGACCCCATTCTGTTTCACTGAAAACTCCTTTTCTCCACTTTCCTGTTGTAGAATTTCCAGTCTCTCTGTGCCCCTCCTGAAGCTGGAGACTTACCCAGCGTTACTGTCAATACAGACATCTCTTTTGGGGCTGTGAGGAAAACTGTATCTGAACTTAAAGACCATATTGAGGACTTCTGCAAGGGGGAATTAGTCAAAATAACCACAACAGGTTGGTGTGAAATAGATTCCTTTGGTAGAGATTTCTCAAATAGACCATGGCTTGAAGAGGGACAGGACTTGGAAGACATTAATAAAGACCTCTTGCAGAATGTTGGCTATATAAATAATGTAGTATTGAGAAGGTAGGGGGCAGCAGGGAGGAGGAGGGAGGGAGCAGGGAGCATGGAGGAGGGAGCTGGGAGCAGGGAAGAGGGAGCAGGGAGCATGGGGGAGGGAGCATGGAGGGAGCAGGAAGGAGTGAGCAGGGAGCATGGAGGAGGGAGCATGAAGTTTGGAGCAGGAAGGAGAGAGCAGGAAGGAGACAGGAGGGAGGGAGCAGGGAGCATGGAGGATGGAACAGGGACTGATGAAGCAGACTTGATGGAGCAGGGTGCATGCAGGAGGGAGGTGGGAGGAGGGAGCAGGAAGGAGGGAGCATGGAGGATGGAACAGGGACTGATGAAGCAGGGAGGAGGGAGTGATGTGAGGATGGAACAGACAATGACTGCTGTATGCTTGATGCACAAGGGTGTCCTAATATGGACACCATACTGCTGGGTTAAGATATGTGATGGAGAGGAAGGAACACAAGACTCCAGTGCAGTGGCAGACGTGTTCACATTGACTTTGGCTGCTGCACTGATATGGAAGGAATACATATTCACTGTAATCATGAACATCTTGAAGTACAGATTTTTACATCCTGAAATGCCGTGAATAAGCCTTGTTTCTTTTCAGATTGCTGTTTGGAGTCTTGTGCGTGTTGTGTATTAATCCACGTTTCAATTCTATTTCTCTCTCTTTTTTTCTGCCCAGTGAATGAAGTTGCAGTTTACAGTCTGCAGGCTCCAGAGCCAAGGAACAGAGCTGAGTTTTTCAAATGTAAGTCTGTTTTCACTGAAACATGTCATTGAAAGATGTGTCACTCCATTGTGAGAAGAGCTAACACTACAGAACAGGGAGGGGTGGAGCTTGAGGGCAGCAATTATTATTATTTATTAGTAATTGTGAAGCCATTAATCTACACTCCTCTCCAACAAGTATTGGTTCAGATGAATACATGCAGAATGACTGGGGGAGGGGCATTTGTTGCCTGTTTTTCCACTCAGACCTTTCTCTCCCTAAATATCTTGGTATCCCTGAATAGATAATCATCCCATCTTTTAATACATGTACAATGCATGTGAAACCAGTTGTGGGGTAAAATGAACAGCTATCCCTCCCAGTCATCCTGTGCTGGTAGTAAATGTATATTGCAGTATCACTGCACTTGTGGGATGGATTGCTCATTAAAATATTAGACAGATATTTGAAGAGTGGATGATATTCTCTTGAAGATATTTAGTAAGCAAGGGGTCTGAGTGGGTAAAATGGCAACACATACCCTGTAGGAACATTAAGTGAACTGTAATTGTATGCAGAGCTGCATTTGATTGGTTCTAATTGAAGAAGTTTGATAAGATCGAGGAATTATAATGAACAAAACAATCAAACAGCAAGAGGGTTTAAAGGGTGCATAAGGACCTTTGTATTTTATTGTGTTGCATGTTCCCATGTGTTGCTACAGCTGTTTTTGTAAGGTGTGTGTATTATACTTTTTTTTTTTAATACATTTTGACCACTTTTTTATACTTATAGATAGCTTCACATATGTGATTGAGATGGAATTACCAGTGAGCAGGAGGATGATGGGAAATGTAGTTCTGAGAGGTCCATGGCAGTCCACAGGAAGCCATCTTGAGGCAGGGAATGCAATTTAAAAGTTTAGAAAAGTGGTCAAAATGTATTAAAAAAAATAATTAAAACAATACACACACCTTCTATAAACAGGATTTGAGGATGCAGCAGACAATGACTGTTGATTTTCTCAGTGATTTGACTTTTCTAACCGTCTCTCCTCTACCCATCCTCTTCTCTTCAATCAGATTCCTGTCATCTCACTCTGGACCCCAACACAGCGTATGAAGAGCTCTGTCTGCCTGAAGGGAACAGAAAGGTGACACGGAGGAGAGAGACCCAGAGATATCCAAATCACCCAGAGAGATTTGAGAGATGGGCCCAAGTGCTTTGCAGAGAGGGTTTGTCTGGGACTCGCTGTTACTGGGAGATTGAGTGGAGTGGGGGAGGGGCTTCTATAGGAGTCACATATAAAGGAATCAGCAGGAAAGGAACGGATCATTCCTGTCTACTTGGATTCAATGACAAGTCCTGGAGTTTGTTCTGCTCTGGTTCCAGTTACACTGCCCAGAACTATAACAATCGCACTGCAATAACTGCCCCCCGCTCCCCCAGAATAGGAGTGTATCTGGACTTTAATGCCGGCACACTGTCCTTTTATGGCGTCTCTGACACAATGACCCTCCTGCACAGATTCCAAACCACATTCACTGAGCAGCTCTATCCTGGGTTTTGTCTTCATTGTTATGATTCCACTGTAACAATCTGCCAGCTGAACTAGACTGTTTTGTGTTGTAAGAAACCGTTTGTATTGAACTCCCTGTCTGTCCTCTCCACTCCTCGGGTGAAGGGAATGTTCAATCTGACACAACTTTGGATGAAAGTTAGGGGGTAAAACGGCGCCACCTGCAGAGCGAAACGAGGGGAATTATTTGTTTTTAGCAACGAATGGATTTCATACCGAAATAATTTCTTTTTTTAAGAATTGTTTTATATATATTTTAAAAAAGTGGCATCCAATAGTCAGTGCTGTAAGAGTTTTTAATAAAAGTTAACTTAAGTTTGCTTTATTGTGTGTGTTTTATTGTTCTTTGATTTCCTTAAAATGTTTCTTCTGTTTATTTTTTCAGATTTTAGTAATGTGATTTAATAAAAAAAAGAAAAAAGATTACTGTGACATTTTCTTATTTATTAATACTCATTAACACTCATTAAGCATATGGAAGCATTGTAAAGCACAGAGAGGTCTGGTAAAGCATAGGGAAGCATTGTAAAGCACAGAGAGGTGTGGTAAAGCATAGGGAAGCATTGTAAAGCACAGAGAGGTCTGGACTCTAACCCTGGGCTTGAGACTCAGCTCAGTGATTTGGATTCCTGAACAGCTTCTTAGTAAAGGTATTATTCAGCATGCCGCCGCACCGTGAACTAATAAGAAAAGACTTTCAGTACCTGGCAGGCTCTTGTGACATATCAGGCGGGTCATTCTCTTTACTCCTTCTTCTTCTCCTTGGAGTCGGGTCCATGCCTCTCTCTACTGAATCACTCGTTCCTCAGTTAGCTGGGTTTCTCCTCTGCAGCACAATTGAAACAAGTCCGTTGTTAAAGAGTACAGTGCTTCAAATGTCATTTTTCTTTCTCTTTCTTTAGACCGGCCCCTTATCTTTTCATGCTGTTTGAAATCATCCCGAGCGCTTCTTGTTATCACAGTTACTCAAATGCTGGGTTCGTTTTTGGAAACGTCTGTGTTGCTAATTGAGTGCCAAGGGAGCATTGTATTTTAAACGATTTTGTATCAATTAAGATTATGTTTCATTTTGAATGATTAATTTTGCACTTTAAATATACAGGTTAATACTTACAGTTACAACAGCACTTAATAGGAAACAAAAACTATGATCTTTTTGTATGTTTTGTCCAGTTGTTCTGGTTGGATTTTGGTGTCTGACCAAATTTATATTAGAGCTTGAGTTTCTCGCACTGTTCATGTCGTTAGGTTTACCCGATTTGCAGTGAAAAACTAAATAAGACGTTCTTTTTCTCCAAGTCATTGACACAGTACCAAAATAACAGTATTGTGCAGTAAAGAAACAAGGACCAGGGGTCACAAATGGAGATTAGATAAAGGGGCATTCAGAACAGAAAATAGGAGGCACTTTTTTTACACAGAGAATTATGAGGGTCTGGAACCAACTTCCCAGTAATGTTGTTGAAGCTGACACCCTGGGATCCTTCAAGAAGCTGCTTGATGAGATTCTGGGATCAATAAGCTAGTAACAACCAAACGAGCAAGATGGGCTGAATGGGCCTCCTCTCATTTGGAAACTTTCTTATGTTCTTATGTATTTAACACAATAATAGTTTTATCAAATTATAGTGGAATAGTTGTATGTTTGTGTCTTAGAAAATTTCAGTTTACAAAAGCTCTTTTATTTTGAAGACTCCATGTTCACAAGTATGTCGGAAGCCCCTTTGGCAGTCAGCATGCTCTGTCATCATGAGTCACATGACCGGAACCTGCGTGACGTCGAGTTATTTTGCTTAATCATCAATAATAACCGAACAACGAAGAAGAAGAAGCGAAAAGGACGGAAAATACAAAGAAAAAATGATGTAGCCTATCATTGTGATAAGTTGAAATACTGAAGTACCTTGACAAGATGTTTTGCCGGTACGCAGTTCCGGGCCGTACCGGCTGAGTTTCACCTCTGATTATTAGTATTATATTTATGTGTGTTATTATTATTATTATTATTATTATTATTATTACAATTGTTATGGATATAGTTTTATTAACCACTATCCTCAACAATATGAAGTATAAAATCGACTCACACAAGCTCTCCTCTTCACTGTAGCTGACGCGAACTGCGGGTCACATGACACAGGAAGTAAATGTCTTCAAAGCAGCTCCTTGGGTTGGGCAGCAGCTGGTTCATGACGAGAGAAAAACACCGACCTGTTCAGAGTCATGCGAGTCACACACGACTTTAAACAATCGTGTGTGTGTCTTTATCTCACCTCGCTCGGCTCGCTGACAAGTCTTGACAGCCCGCTATTAATAATGAACCGGGGAAATGCTGAGGTTCCCATGCAGCTGTGGCGAAATCTTTGTTTCCTCCTCCTTGAAGTCATCTCCGTGTCTGTATCTCCTAAATCACTCATTCCGCAGTTAGCTGTGTTTCGACTGTGCAGCACAACTGAAACCATTAACGAGGGGAGCGCAGAGCACCCCGATATACTCACAGCAGAACAGCCTCCATTCACAAAACCTATAGCAACGCTATCATTAACGAGGGGAGTGCAGAGCACCCCGATATACTCACAGCAGAACAGCCTCCATTCACAAAACCTATAGCAACGCGATCATTAACGAGGGGAGCACAGAGCACCTCGATATACTCACAGCAGAACAGACCTCCATTCACAAAACCTATAGCAACGCGATCATTAACGAGGGGAGCACAGAGCACCCCGATATACTCACAGCAGAACAGCCTCCATTCACAAAACCTATAGCAACGCGATCATTAACGAGGGGAGCACAGAGCACCCTGATATACTCACAGCAGAACAGCCTCCATTCACAAAACCTATAGCAACGCGATCATTAACGAGGGGAGCACAGAGCACCCTGATATACTCACAGCAGAACAGCCTCCATTCACAAAACCTATAGCAACGCGATCATTAACGATGGGAGCACAGAGCACCTCGATATACTCACAGCAGAACAGACCTCCATTCACAAAACCTATAGCAACGCGATCATTAACGAGGGGAGCACAGAGCACCCCGATATACTCACAGCAGAACAGCCTCCATTCACAAAACCTATAGCAACGCGATCATTAACGAGGGGAGCGCAGAGCACCCCGATATACTCACAGCAGAACAGCCTCCATTCACAAAACCTACAGCAACGCGATCATTAACGAGGGGAGCGCAGAGCACCCCGATATACTCACAGCAGAACAGCCTCCATTCACAAAACCTATAGCAACGCGATCATTAACGAGGGGAGCACAGAGCACCCCGATATACTCACAGCAGAACAGCCACTTTTTACTAACTCCGCCCACTTGTGACATCATTTTTTATCGTTCCTTATATAGTCGTAGGTCCGCCCCAGTGCTTCGTAAAGCCGACAGCTATTGGCTGATCTCGACACACATCATACAAGCGTTCCGTCAGACTTTCCAACAATCAAGACTTTCATTTGAAACGCGTTTCATGGAGCCTCGTTATCATAACGTCTCTTATTATCATTAACGCCCGAATTATAATTATACGATTTTAAACCATCAAAAACGAAACCTGCCGAACCTCTGGAACCAGACCGATAAAAAGAAACTCAAAACTGGATGTCAAAAACGAAAGCAAAAGACGACAAAAAAATAAACTGCAATAAACACACTGTCAACCTTTCTGTGTACATTTCAAAATGATTATTTCTGTAAAGGGTGTGTTCTGTTTTCTGTTAACTGTTACTAATTAGGCTAAAATAAAATAAAAAGTGCGCTACAGGTAATAATTAGATTTTACTGCATTATTATTATTATTATTATTATTATTATTATTATTATTATTATTATTATTATTATTATTATGTATTTCTTAGCAGACGCCCTTATCCGGGGCGACTTACAGGTGTTACAAAATATCACATTACAGATAAGAGCCGTTATAAAAATACAAAGTCAGCGGCAAACAGGAGCAAATTCAACTAAGAACAATACAGAAAATAATCACGTTTGAGAGCAAATTCGACTAAGAGCCGTTAAACGTCTCATAAAAACATTTGCTTAGAAAAGTGCATTACATTCCACTAAAAAAAAATGTGAATTCGGTTTCCTTTCAGAGTAAATTCAAATACAAGATACAGGAAATAGTTCTAATTGAGAGCAGTAGTTTAGGCCTACTGTAGATATTTATACAAAATGTTTTTGTTTGTTTGTTTGTTTTTTAAATCAGACAACTCCAGACATGTCCGGCTTAGAGAGGGAAAACTAATTCTGAAAACCGTTTTGAAAGAAATATCTCGTTGCTGTGGGGGTGGCTAGAGTCTCAAACTGGGGGTCCATTCCCTGGGGCGTGAGGTCTCTGAGGGTCTCTTCAAGCTCCTCTCTGCAAAGACAAGTTTATAATCCTAATGTTAGGATGTTTCAGTTCACACCCCTAGTCTCGTATCATGTGACGCGCTGTGTGATGGGGTCCACTATGAAAGGCGCTATATAAAAATAAAGATTCTTCTCATTACATATTCAGGCAGCGCCGCTTCAGCCGTTGAGATTGGAACTCCTCCAGTTTGAATTGCCAGCTCACGCTGCTCAGGGTCAGTGCCGCTGTGTTGTTTGTATATTTTTGTCTGTAAAACCAGCCTTTTAAAGGATCCAGGTAAGGGATTCATCATTTGATTGACGCGGGGAAAGAGACAAAAGAAAAGGGGCGATCTAAAAATGAAAATAATGAAGACGACAAACAAACACAAAGTAGCGCCCTGCTACACATATATTTCTAAAGCCAAATCCATGTTAACTAACGTATTCACGTTGCTAATGATTAGCCTGTGTAATAAATAATCCATTCCTTACTCAAGTTTGCGATTTATTGTCTTAATGGATTCGAATTACATTAGCTGCGACAACTGATTTGGTTTAAACATAAATCCGTGATTATATGAATCTAACCAAAGAGTATTTTAGATTCTAACCAAAGCAAGAGTATTTTTTTTAAATCAACAAAATGTGTTTATAAACTAGAGGAGCTTAACTTTTTCAGTAAATGAAGAGGCTTGCGAACACGAAGCATTATTTTATAACGTATTGTTATCTGTTAATACAATTCAATGCAGCTGAATTCAGGAGCTGTTGTTCAGTTAATATGTTGAACGTTTGGCTGCTCAGATGTGTCGTTTCTTAATATAGCAATGTTGTTGTGAAGAGATTGTATGTATTGTACGGATGTGTGCATTGTGTTTGTGTGCTGTCATTCCCGCTGTCTGGCTGTGTTTAGCTGCTGTGTGTTTATTCTCTCCTCGCTGTATTCCGTCGCTGTTTTGTGTCTCTCTTGTGTTTGTATTCCCGTGTGGAATGAAACCCGCCTGCCTGTGTGTCTGCCCTGGTCTCTTACGATTGGTTGTTATCGGTCTGTGCCCATTGGTCCTGGTGTGCGGCTGAGAGCCAATGGGATGTGCTGAGCTCTGGTTCCCTGATTTGAATAAGGGGCGGAGCTAAGGTTCTGTTCTGTTGTTGGTGAATAAAGTGTTGAATCCTGAGAAGCTGACGGAGCTGTGGACTCTGGTGCGTGCTGTGCGAGCGTCAAGAATA
Source organism: Acipenser oxyrinchus oxyrinchus (assembly GCA_030684275.1). Classification (NCBI taxonomy): domain Eukaryota; kingdom Metazoa; phylum Chordata; class Actinopteri; order Acipenseriformes; family Acipenseridae; genus Acipenser; species Acipenser oxyrinchus. The sequence continues at coordinate 4,169,648 of CM060277.1, read as the reverse complement.
AAGGATTTGAACAAGAAGAAAGCTTGTCTCCAGAATAAAGACAAGGATTTGAACAAGAAGAAAGCGTGTCTCCAGAATAAAGACAAGGATTTGAACAAGAAGAAAGCGTGTCTCCAGAATAAAGGCAAGGATTTGAACAAGAAGAAAGCGAGTCTCAGTGTTCAGCCTCCTGAGAAACGCTACAATATATTAATATACAGCACGATTGTTTCTAATACCGTCCAGAATTATGTTAATTAGATTTTTTTTTGCCCCGTAAAATACTATCTTTCTGAATGGAATAATAATAATAATAATAATAATAATAATAAATGAAGTTCTTAACTAAAGTTCGGGAGTAGGGTCAGACACTAATCTCCGTGTCACTAAATTGAATCATTCAATTTACACATTAGCTAATTAAGATTGTTAGCACTATAAATACCCTCTTCACTTACCTCTGAGTTGCGTTTCGATTTCATCATAAATGCACGCATCATGGTCTACATTCTGGATTATTCTGTTTCCCCGGAGCCGAGATCCACTCAACTAACTCCACGACAACTCCAGTCGGCGGTATTACCACTAGTGTGGGAAAAGTGAAGCCTCTTGAGCCACTGAACCCCCTGAACCATTTGCTTCATAAAAGATTCACTGAGCCGAATCACTTGAAGCGCTTCGTGCTCCATAGTGACATCTATTGGTAGAGCCGCGTAATTGAACATACTTGAACTTGAAATTACGAGTTACACACAGGCTGCTATTTCCTGGAACTTGGCATTTAGAAATTATGATCTGTATCCTAATGTACACGAAAGACACCGTAAAGCACGCTTTTTACAGGCTCTGTCAGTGTCATTTGTGACTTACAAAATGAAGTTACATTTTATAATTTCTCTGCTATCTGTTTATATATCAACCACACATGTGATTACCCAACAAAAAAGCCAGTCGCGCATACGCATGATCATACTTGAAATGTAAAATTGTTGTACAATCGAAAACACGATAGTGTTGCTTTAGAAAGGGAGGCATATCTGACCTCAGGAAATGTACTCGGCTGGGAAATTAGTGTTGAAACAAGTAAGATGTTTGATATTTCATTTGTTAGCCAGGTTCCCGGTGGCGCAACAAGTTAGTAAGTCGTGTAATTAGAAATGCTTGTCAAGCGCAGGATTGAATCCCTGCTCCTGTGAGGAAGTGTGCCTGTAGAGAACTTGTTTTAGATTTTAAATAATAATTACATTTTCCAAAATGCAAAACTAAAATAATCATATTTGCTGATATTTTTTTTAAATAAACGAATTGAAAAAAAGAGAAAGAAATAATAAATGCTTCCTTCCAGGAGTAATCTAGGCTATATTTCATTGTATTGATTCTGGTTCAGTCAGATCACGTGGTGTGTTGCTTCATGCGGAACACTGTTTGCTTCAGATGGTTCGAGGCGGGTTACGTCATTTGTTTGCTTCACATGAAGCAGTGGTCATTTGAATCACCTGAAGTAGTGAATCACTGTATCATGTGACTGATCCGAAGCCTCAATGAGCTCCTGTGAGCGATTTGAAGCCTCATGAGGCAATGAACCCCGTGTATGATTTGAAGCCTCATGAGGCAATGAACCTCGTGAATGATTTGAAGCCTCAATGAAGCAATGAACCTCGTGTATGATTTGAAGCTCCGCACTAACATAGTTGAATCACTTGAAGCCCCTCTCCAAAACTCATAGGCATTCTAGTATTAGGCATTAATGAGTCATTAGTTCAGCGTCTCATCGGTGTCTCTTGGATGGCTAGATTATTTTTAAGCATACAACATACTTGAAGTGTAACCCGAAGTCAATTAAAGCCTATTGGACAATTAAAAAGTGATTATTATTATGATTTGTTTATTTAGCAGACACCTTCATCCAAGGCGACTTACAGAGACTAGGGTGTGTGAACTATGCATCAGCTGCAGAGTCACTTCCAACTACGTCTCACCCGAAAGACGGAGCACAAGGAGATGAAGTGACTTGCTCAGGGTCACCCAATAAGTCAGTGACTGAGGTGGGATTTGAACCGTGGACCTCCTGGTCACAAGCCCTTTTCTTTAACCACTGGACCACACAGCCTCCTATATATCTTTTAATTTAACAAAGATGAATTGAAATCCATTTAAAATGTAATTTGACAAACAGTATATTCTTCCTTCCAGTTCTAACCTTCGTCAACGAAGCATTATTGATTCGAAGTAAAGCGTTGTATTTGTGGTTTGTGTCTTCTTTTGCAAATATACCATCAAAACGTTTCGACAGTGCACCTACCACACCGTCAGCAAGATTTTACTCCGTGAGCGTGCGTGACTGAACACCCCGAGTGTCTGCAGCTTCAGAGGATCAGTAGAACTGCTGGCGTTTGTGTCACGTGATGCATTGTTTCATGCGAACCAATTGAACCTTCGATTCACAACATTGTTTGCTTCCAATGGTTCGAGACGAGTCGAAGCGGGTGATTGTAATCATCCAACACTAGCACGTGCAATATTCTTTCAAATACACGTGTTATGATTTTGAATGCGCGCTTCTTCAGGACGGTATTATTGTCATTGCTTGCGCCCCGGCTCCTCTTTCTTTACACATTAAGCACTGGCTATATATACTGGAGCTGGACCTGACAACGAGGCGTGCAATTTTATACAGGGGGCGCCGAGGAAGACGCGGGAAATGTCATGGGACTGTATGGGACACTTTCATTACATATCGTGCCCGTCTTTTCCACTGCATTTATTAAATCGCGACACTCATTCAATCTGAAATAACTTCAAAACCATTTAAAATACAGTGCCCTTCCCTCTCCATTTAACTTTGGTCCCCATAAATTAGCAGTGCCATGTAGCTACAAAAATGAGAGCTGAACAATTATACAGTACCGATAAGAAATTAAAGTTATTTTCACCTCTGCTAATAATAGATTTATTTGTGCATTTACTGGTTTCTCTGCGCCATAGACGAGTGGAAATCCAAACCAATTCAATGTCATTTCAATACTGTACAGAAACCTTCTAATCTTACTGTCACACACACACATGCCACTTCAGAGAAAAGTCTTTAAAATCTCCGTTCTTCACACAGCATGAAACTGCGCACTGTGTGCCGGTATAACACGTCACAACCCTTTCACACAGCCCAAGACATCGCGAGAGCACGACTTTCAAACCTGTCAGGCAACAGATCGCTGTCATGGCAACGCTTGTATCTACGCTCACGCAGCACGTCGGCGATCCGCCTGTAAATTATTTGTGAATTCACCTCCTCGTCAGCCCGTAAATTTAACAATTCCTTAACTTCTTCCGGACCCAAATTACTACCTCGCTGAGTCATTCTTGATCAGTCACTGTATCTGAAAAAAAATGAAAGAGTGTAACAACTCACGACAAAAATACCGAACACGCCCGGTATACAGTGACGTGGGATGAGACTTTACTAATCTAGCCTGTGTTACGTGTGTCCAGAACTACTTTTTACTTTTGTAGCATTACAATCCCCTAAATGAATCCCTTTATAAAGTCTCAGGTATCCCGCTCTACACACGATGAAAACCAGTAGCTCACCCTGGTTACGCACGCAGTCGTGGCGTTTCTTCACTTGCAGAAAGTGAAAGCACAAACAAACAAACGAAGACAAAGGACTGGCTATCCAGCCCCTTTTCAAAGGCAGGTGATCAGGGGTAACTGATGATCAATTCTTCGATTGACACCTGCCCACCTGCTGCATATTCCTTTAGGTAGGGAGGGCAGTGTAACCCCCACCCCATGGCACTCAATTAGCAACACAGACGTTTCCAAAAACGAACCCAGCATTTGAGTAACTGTGATAACAAGAAGCGCTCGGGATGATTTCAAACAGCATGAAAAGATAAGGGGCCGCTCTAAAGAAAGAGAAAGAAAAATGACATTTGAAGCGCTGTACTCTTTAACAACGGACTTGTTTCAATTGTGCTGCAGAGGAGAAACCCAGCTAACTGAGGAACGAGTGATTCAGTAGAGAGAGGCATGGACCTGACTCCAAGGAGAAGAAGAAGGAGTAAAGAGAATGACCCGCCTGATATGTCACAAGAGCCTGCCAGGTACTGAAAGTCTTTTCTTATTAGTTCACGGTGCGGCGGCATGCTGAATAATACCTTTACTAAGAAGCTGTTCAGGAATCCAAATCACTGAGCTGAGTCTCAAGCCCAGGGTTAGAGTCCAGACCTCTCTGTGCTTTACAATGCTTCCCTGTGCTTTACCATACCTCTCTGTGCTTTACAATGCTTCCCTGTGCTTTACCAGACCTCTCTGTGCTTTACAATGCTTCCCTATGCTTTACCAGACCTCTCTGTGCTTTACAATGCTTCCATATGCTTAACAACACCTCTCTGTGCTTTACAATGCTTGCCTATGCTTTACCACACCTCTGTGCTTTACAATGCTTCCCTATGCTTTACCAGACCTCTCTGTGATTTACAATGCTTTCCTATGCTTTACCAGACCTCTCTGTGCTTTTCAATGGTTCCCTGTGCTTTACCACACCTCTGTGCTTTACAATGCTTCCCTATGCGTTACCAGACCTCTCTGTGATTTACAATGCTTTCCTATGCTTTACCAGACCTCTCTGTGCTTTACAATGCTTCCCTATGCTTTACCACACCTCTCTGTGCTTTACAATGCTTCCCTATGCTTTACCATACCTCTCTGTGCTTTACAATGCTTCCCTATGCTTTACCAGACCTCTCTGTGCTTTACAATGCTTCCCTATGCTTTACCAGACCTCTCTGTGCTTTACAATGCTTCCCTATGCTTTACCAGACCTCTCTGTGCTTTACAATGCTTCCCTATGCTTTACCACACCTCTCTGTGCTTTACAATGCTTCTCTATGCTTTACCATACATCCTTCTCTCTTATTACCTCTCTCTATCTTTATTTCTCATTCACCTCTTTCTTTCTCATTTGAAAAACCGTGTTCATGAGTATTAATAAAAAAGAAAGTCACAGTTAATCAAATTTTTTTTTTTATTAAATCACATTACTAAAATCTGAAAAAATAAACAGAAAAAACATTTTATGGAAATCAAAGAACAAAAACACACACACAATAAAGCAAACTTAAGTTCATTTTTTTTACAGCACTGACTATTGGATGCCATTTTTTAAAATATATATAAAACATTACAATTCTTAAAAATAAATTAAACAGTTATTTCGTATGAAATCCATTTGTTGCTAAAAACAAATAATTCACCTCATTTCGCTCTGCAGGTGGCGCCGTTTTACCCCCTAACTTTCATCCAAAGTTGTGTCAGATTGAACATTCCCTTCACCCGAGGAGTGGAGAGGACAGACAGGGAGTTCAATACAAAGGGTTTCTTACAACACAAAACAGTCTAGTTCAGCTGGCAGATTGTTACAGTGGAATCATAATAATGAAGCATAAACCCAGGATAGAGCGGCTCAGTGAATGTGGTTTGGAATCTGTGCAGGAGGGTCATTGTGTCAGAGACGCCATAAAAGGACAGCGTGCCGGCATTAAAGTCCAGATACACTCCTATTCTGGGGGAGCAGGGGGCAGTTATTTCAGTTTCATTGTTATTGTGCCGGGCAGTGTAACTGGAACCAGAGCATTCCAAACTCCAGGACTTGTCATTGAATCCAAGGATACAGGAACGATCCACTCCTTTCCTGCTGATTCCTTTATATGTGACTCCTATAGAAGTCCCTCCCCCACTGCACTCAATCTCCCAGTAACAGCGAGTCCCAGACAAACCCTCTCTGCAAAGCACTTGGGCACAGCGATCAAATCTCTCTGGGTGATCATCTGGATATCTCTGGGTCTCTCCCCTTAGTGTCACCTTTCTATTCCCTTCAGACAGACAGAGCTCTCTATGCGCTGTGTTGGGGTCCAGTGTGAGCTGACAGGAATCTGATTGAAGAGAAGAGGACGGGTAGAAGAGAGACGGTTAGAAAAGTCAAATCACTGAGAAAATCAACAGTCATTGTCTGCTGCATCCTCAAATCACTCCCTCCTCCCTGCTTCACCAGTCCCTGCACCCTCCTCTATGCTCCCTCCTCCCTCTTCTCCTTCTCTATGCTCCCTCCTCCCTGATCTTTCCTCCCTGATCTATCCTCCCTGCTTCCTCCTCCCTCTATAATCCCTGCTCTATGGTCCCTCCTCTTTGCTCCCTCTTCTGTCATTCCTGTTCCCTCCTCCCTCTATACTCCCTCCTCCCTGCTCCCTCCTGTATGATCCATACTACTCCCTGCTTCCTCCTGTTTGCTCCACCCTCCTTCCTGTATGCTCCCTCCTCCCTGCTCCCTCCTGTATGCTCCCTACTGCTCCCTCCTCCCTGCTGCCTCCTCCCTGCTCTGTCCTGTTTCTCCCTCCTCCCTGCTCTCTCCTATAGACTCCCTCCTCCCTGCTCCCTCCTCCATCTATGCTCAATCCTCCCTGCTCCCTAATCCCTCCTGTATGATCCCTCCTCCCTGCTCCCTACTCCCTCCTATATCCTCCCTCCTCCCTGTTCCCTTCTTTATGCTCCCTCCTCTCTCCTGCATGCACCCTGCTTCATCCTCTCTCCTCCCTTTTCTCTGCTCCATTCTCTATGCCCCTTCCTCCCTGCTCCATCCTGCATTCCCCCTCCATCCTCTCTCCTCCCTTCTCTATGCTCCCTCCTCCCTCCTTTATGCTCCCTCCTCTCTCCTCCCTGCTACCTCCTCTCTCCTCCCTCCTCTATGCTCCCTCCTCCAGGTTCCGTGCTTCCTCCTCCCAGCTTTTTATAGACAAGTATATTCAGACTGTAGTAATTAAGATTGATAATCAATAGATTTGATCTATAATTCTTACTTGAGATTTATACACATACGTGCAGTGATACTGCAATATACATTTACTACCAGCACAGGATGACTGGGAGGGATAGCTGTTCATTTTACCCCACAACTGGTTTCACATGCATTGTACATGTATTAAAAGATGGGATGATTATCTATTCAGGGATACCAAGATATTTAGGGAGAGAAAGGTCTGAGTGGAAAAACAGGCAACAAATGACCCACCCCCAGTCATTCTGCATGTATTCATCTGAACCAATACTTGTTGGAGAGGAGTGTAGATTAATGGCTTCACAATTACTAATAAATAATAATAATTGCTGCCCTCAAGCTCCACCCCTCCCTGTTCTGTAGTGTTAGCTCTTCTCACAATGGAGTGACACATCTTTCAATCAAATGTTTCAGTGAAAACAGACTTACATTTTAAAAACTCAGCTCTGCTCCTTGGCTCTGGAGCCTGCAGACTGTAAACTGCAACTTCATTCACTGGGCAGAAAAAAAGAGAGAGAAATAGAATTGAAACATACAACAGTCATTGTCTGCTGCATCCTCAAATCACTCCCTCCTCCCTGCTTCATCAGACCCTGTTCCTGCTCCTCCTCCCTGCTCCCTGGTCCCTGCCCTCCACCCTGCTCTCTCCTCCATGCTCTCTCCTCCCTGCTCCCTCCTCCATCCTCCCTCCCTGCTCCATCCTCCCTGCTCCCTCCTCCAACCTCCCTGCTCCCTCTTCCCTGTTCCCTCCTCCATCCACACGGCTCCCTCCACCCTCCTCCCTGCTCCATCCTCCCTGCTCCCTCCTCCACCAGTTTTAAGACGTTATTTTTGGTGTTTTGGGGCGATCAGCCAATAATACAACCGTTTCCACCCTTTCTGTGTTTTCATTGGTCAGATTATATGTCAATCACACAGCCTGAGGAAACTGCTGAATGTGAGCTGAAGCAATCATGAAACTTCATCACCGAGAGCCTGTGGCAAGCTGGCTCGCAGTGGTGAATTGTGATGACGTCACGGACCAGGAAGTAACTGAAACCAAAACAATGGATGGGCGGGTGAAGCGGAGTGCAACGGCACTCAGTGTATTTATTAATAAATAAAACAAAAACAAAAGATTTAAACAAAACAACAAACCAAAGCAAAGGGCACGAGGGCCAAACGAATAAACAGACAAACAAGTAAGTGGCATGCTGGCTAAACCAGCACGTTTTAGCAATTGTTTTTATGTCTTCTCGCGTCTCTCTCCGCTCTCCGTACTCTCTACTCCAACACTCCACCTGCAGAACGGACAACTGCTGGTTCTTATACTCTGGCCGAGGGGTTAACTAGCTGTTAATTATCTTATTACCCTCGCCACAGTCTGCACACGTTTGGTAAGGATGCATGACTGTCAGCTAGTTAAATAATCAGTAGCTGATCAGTCACGCATCCTCACGAGGTTTTTAAATATAAATATAAAAAAACAATAACAAAAGACGCGGTGCTTTTATCCGCGCCGCAAACAAATACAAATAATAATAAATAGGGGCGGGACACTCCGCCACAGAGCCACAGTGGAACGTTATTATAGTTTAAAAAATAATGTTTACACACACACACACACACACACACACTGACACACACTGACACACACTCTGACACACACACTGACACACACACACTCACACACACTCACACACACACAGACACACACACACTCACACACACTGAGAGACACACACACACTGACACACTCACACACACACTCACACACACTGACACACACACAGACACACACTCACACACACTGACACACACACAGACACACACTCACACACACTGACACACACACTGACACACACACACTGACACACACACTGACACACACACACACACTGACACACACACACACACACACTGACACACACACACACACACACACTGACACACACACACACACACACACTGACACACACACACACACACACACACTGACACACACACACACTGACACACACACACACACACACACACTCACACACACACACACACACACACACACTCACACACACACACACACTGACACACACTGACACACACACACACACTCACACACTGACACACACACTGACACACACACACACACACACACACACTGACACACACACACACACTGACACACTGACACACACACACACTGACACACTGACACACACACACACACACATAATAGAAATAATAATATGTTTTTATATTTCTGATAAATAAAACTTTTATTAATGTAGTTATAACGTTATATTCACACTAGAAATAATACGTTTTTATGTTTTTGAAAAATAAAACAATAATAATATCTGTAATATCAAGTTGAAATTAAGTTTAAGGATTTATTATTTATTTTATTTATTTATTTCCTGGCAGACACCCTTATCCAGGGCGACTTACAATTGCTCAAGGGTACAGCAGCAGTGTCCCCCCCACCTGGGATTGAACCCACGACCCTCCGGTCAAGAGTCCAGAGCCCTAACCACTACTCCACACTGCTGCCCGACATGTAATCAACACTGTTTTGCAGCGGCGAGTCCTCAATATTCCCACCTACCTCATAATAATAATAATAATAATAATAATAATAATAATAATAATAATAATAATAATAATAATGTGTTACACTTATGGAGCGCCGTTTCAAACCCAGAGATCCCAAAGCGCTGGGATGTGAATCTGCCCTCACAGCAACGAACATATATAGACATGTTGTTTTTTAATATCTCTTTATACATTATTCATGTAAGTGTGATTATTATTCTTGAGCAGCGTACTGTAAGGTGTCTGTACGCGTATGTTATTAATGTAGTTATAACGTTATATTAAACAGCAACACATCCCACAATCCTCTCGGGAGCGCTTGATAAAGAAACCCGTCCAGCCCTCCCTGATCAATCCAAGAAAAACCCGCGTTTACAACATCGGAACCACCTCGGCAACAGCCGCCCGCATCCCACCTGAGGACACACCTGCATTTCCATGAGGGAGTCACCGCAAACATTTAGAAACCGGACACCCGAAAAATCACCCGGACCCACACCAGCGGGCTTTCAAATACACTCTGATTCTGACTGAAGGGAATCCACTTCACACAAAAAGGGTTCACAGAAATGTCAGCAAACACAACCACCCTCAGAACAAACCCGTGAACACAGAAATGGAAAAATAGAATGTGAAAGCTGTCATTTTAACACGCTCCCTAACAATTGCCATGGAAACCCTGACGGCAAAAAAACAAAACAAAAACAAAACAGGAATGTCACTCTGCACAGAAGAAGAATTCAGCTCCACAACACCTGAAAAACTCCAGCAAACGTAATACAGAGCCTGTCATATCTGATCCTGTAAGATACGATCCCCTCTATTAATACAGAGCCTGTCATATCTGATCCTGTAAGATACGATCCCCTCTATTAATACAGAGCCTGTCATATCTGATCCTGTAAGATACGATCCCCTCTATTAATACAGAGCCTGTCATATCTGATCCTGTAAGATACGATCCCCTCTATTAATACAGAGCCTGTCATATCTGATCCTGTAAGATACGATCCCTCTATTAATACAGAGCCTGTCATATCTGATCCTGTAAGATACGATCCCTCTATTAATACAGAGCCTGTCATATCTGATCCTGTAAGATACGATCCCTCTATTAATACAGAGCCTGTCATATCTGATCCTGTAAGATACGATCCCTCTATTAATACAGAGCCTGTCATATCTGATCCTGTAAGATACGATCCCTCTATTAATACAGAGCCTGTCATATCTGATCCTGTAAGATACGATCCCCTCTATTAATACAGAGCCTGTCATATCTGATCCTGTAAGATACGATCCCCTCTATTAATACAGAGCCTGTCATATCTGATCCTGTAAGATACGATCCCCTCTATTAATACAGAGCCTGTCATATCTGATCCTGTAAGATACGATCCCCTCTATTAATACAGACGTGAAGGGCTGCTGTGCTGTAAGTAGTTCATCTTGGGTTGTCTGTCGGGACTGTACTATAAAATAACATTTGCTTACTAAGGTGGGTGTTCATTAGTTTGTATTACAAGCTGGATTGAGGTTGCAGTCTCTTCTGGGGTGTCCTGTACATAGCCAGAGTTGTGTGTTTCTTTGTGTTTAATATACAGGCAATGCACAACCAGGGTTGAGGCTATTCCTTTTTAAAAGCAGTTCCTTCTAAGGAATTGGAATTGATATTTTAGAGACATTATAATAATTGTTGTGATTGTTCAACATCTTTCATTTGAAGTCGATTTAATTGACTAACAAACAGGAGTGAATTCAATGTCATTTGTTGCCACTGTGAGAAGCTCATTTTAACAGAATACTACTAATTACAATTGTGATCAATGACGTGTTGGAATTGATTAAAAGGGAACGGGAATTGATTTTAAAAAGGAATTGGGATTGGAAAAAAGGAATTGACCTGAACCCTGTTCACAACTGGTCAGTTTCACACGAGGCTGAAGTTGGCTTCTTTTTCGCCTGTTTCTTATTTGGACTTTGATCTGATCCAAATTGAATTATTGGCTTTGTATGTAATGCGTTACATCACGTTGGGCTGCTAATTTCTCTGGATATTTATAGAGGGGCAGTAAGTTAAAAGTTTCGTTACAAAATTATTTAACATAACTATCATTTTGTGGGACGAAATGCATATTTTGTGGCGCTAAAACTCATTTTGTGAGACAAAATACACATTTTGTGTACAAAATGTTAATTTTGTGGAAGAAAATGCTCATTCTGTGACACAAAATGCACTTTCGTGGGACACATGACTATTTGTGACATCATCATGGCGCACTGTCACATGTCCAATGTGCAGACTGCTTTGCGTCGCGCATGCTTTTCTGTGGAAGTATGGGGATCACGTCTGAGTAACGTTAGTTTTATTTCTGTGTTTTTGTCCTTTTCTCCTCCCCTTTACAAATTCAATTGATGATTATTGAGTCATTAGTGTCTCAACGACAATGCAAAAATGTGTCATTTCTGTGCTCTGTGTTGTTTCACATCGTGGTTTTTCTAAATATAACTTTGCTATATCTTGCATGACACAGTTTTTCTGTTTATATCCCATGTATAAAAAGAAGCTTCTTCTGAATAGCGGAGTTATCTAGTTTACATGACATAAATATAAACACTGATAAACTTTGATTAGCGTTCCCCCAGTTCACATCAGTCTAGAGACAAACGCATTTGAATCACGTTTAAAATGGAAAATGAAACATCACACCTAATTTAACCCCTGTCACAAGAAAAAAATCACACAATTCACACAATAAACCTGCTCCCTCATCTCTCCTGCATGCTCCCTGCTGCATCTGCCTCCTCCTTTTTCCCTGCTCCCTTCTCTATGCTCCCTCCTTCCTTTTTCCTGCTCCCTCCTCCCTTCTTTATGCTCCATCCTCCCTCCTCTATGAACCCTCCTCCCTGCTCCCTTCTCTATGCTCCCTCCTCCCTGCTCCCTCCTGCCTTCTCACTGCTCTATGCTCCTGCATCAATCTTCTTTGCTACCTCCTCCCTCCACAGTGCTTCATTTTTCCTGCTCCCTTCTCTATGCTCCATCCTCCCTGCTCCCTCCTCCCTCCTTTATGCTCCATCCTCCCTATTCCCTCTTCCCGCCTGTGTGCTCCCTCCTCCCTGTTCCCTCTCCTCTGATCCCTCCTCCATGCTCCCTCCTTCCAGCTCTATGCTCCCTACTCACTGCTTCCTTCTTCCTTCCTACAGGGTATGTGTTGCCATTTTACCCACTCAGACCCCTTGCTTACTAAATATCTTCAATAGAATATCATCCACTCTTCAAATATCTGTCTAATATTTTAATGAGCAATCCATCCCACAAGTGCAGTGATACTGCAATATACATTTACTACCAGCACAGGATGACTGGGAGGGATAGCTGTTCATTTTACCCCACAACTGGTTTCACATGCATTGTACATGTATTAAAAGATGGGATGATTATCTATTCAGGGATACCAAGATATTTAGGGAGAGAAAGGTCTGAGTGGAAAAACAGGCAACAAATGCCCCTCCCCAGTCATTCTGCATGTATTCATCTGAACCAATACTTGTTGGAGAGGAGTGTAGATTAATGGCTTCACAATTACTAATAAATAATAATAATTGCTGCCCTCAAGCTCCACCCTTCCCTGTTCTGTAGTGTTAGCTCTTCTCACAATGGAGTGACACATCTTTCAATCAAATGTTTCAGTGAAAACAGACTTACATTTTAAAAACTCAGCTCTGTTCCTTGGCTCTGGAGCCTGCAGACTGTAAACTGCAACTTCATTCACTGGGCAGAAAAAGAGAGAGAAATAGAATTGAAACATGTGGATTAATACACAACACACACAAGACTCCAAACAGCAATCTGCCATGCTCTTAATCTTTAAACACACAGAAGACTCCAAATCTGAAAAGATCTGGAGTCTGAAAAGAAACAAGGCTTATTCACGGCATTTCAGGATGTAAAAATCCGTACTTCAAGATGTTCATGATTACAATGAATATGTATTCCTTCTGTATCGGTGCAGCAGCCAAAGTCAATGTGAACACGTCTGCCACTGCACTGGAGTCTTGTGTTCCTTCCTCTCCATCACATATATTTGCCCAACAGTACTGTGTCCATATTAGGACAGCCTTGTGCATCAAACATACAACAGTCATTGTCCGCTCCATCCTCACATCACTCGTTCCTCCCTGCTTCATCAGTCCCTGTTCTGTCCTCCCTGATCCCTCTGCCCTACTCACTCCTTCCTGCTCCCTCCTACCACATCCATGCTCCCTCCTGCATGCACCCTGCTCCCTCCAGTCTGCTTCATCACTCCCTGCTCTGTCCTCCCTGATCCCTTCTCACTCCTCCATGCTCCCTGCTCCCTCCTCCCTGCTGTCTCTTCCATCCTTCATGCTCCCTCCTCCCTGCTGCCTCCCTTCTGTCACCTGACTGCTCCAACCTTCATACGCCCTGCTCACTACTTCTTGCTCCCTCCATGCTCCCTCCCCCATGCTCCCTGCTCTGCCCTCCGTGCTCCCTTCTCCATGCTCCCTGCTCCCTGCTACCTTCTGCTTCCTCACTCCTTCCTCCTCCCTGCTCCCTTTTCCATGCTCCCTGCTCCCTCCTCCCTGCTCCCTCCTCCCTGCTCCCTCCTCCCTCTTCCATGCTCTACTCCATGCTCCTTCCCCCATGCTCCCTGCTCTGCCCTCCCTGCTCCCTCCTCCCTCCTCCCTGCTCCCTCCTTCCTGCTACCTGCTGCCTCCTCACTCCTTCCTCCTCCCTGCTGCCTCCTCCCTTCTCAATACTACATTATTTATATAGCCAGCAATCTGCAAGAGGTCTTTATTAATGTCTTGCAAGTCAAGCCATGGTCTTTTTGAGAAATCTCTACCAAATGAATCTATTTCACACCAACCAGTTGTGGTTATTTTGACTAATTCCCCCTTGCAGAAGTCCTCAATATGGTCTTTAAGTTCAGATACAGCTTTCCTCACAGCCCCAAAAGAGATGTCTGTATTGACAGTAACGCTGGGTAAGTCTCCAGCTTCAGGAGGGGCACAGAGAGACTGGAAATTCTATAACAGGAAAATGGAGAAAAGGAGTTTTCAGTGAAACAGAATGGGGTCCAAAACATTCCTGGGGAAAAGCAAGGATTCATTCAATTGGAGAGGTCTGTCTGAAACCGTCCCAGTTATGGACTTGATATTTTCTAACAAGCAGTGATGTTACCTGTAGAAAATGGATGTGATCCTCTGTCTCTGAAAGCTGTTTCAGCTCAGCGTTTCTCCTCCTTAACTCAGCAATCTCCTGCTCCAGTTTCTTCATGCGTCCTTCAGCCTGATTCACTGCAGCCTTCTCGTTAGCTCCAATCAGCTCAATAACCTCAGTGTGGATCTTCTCAATGGATCGGATCAGCTCAGTAAAGATCTTCTCACTTTCCTTTATTTCTATGCATGCAGATCTCTGAGTGAAAGAACACAGTAGAGGAGACATGGTTAGAATTGATATCAAAAACACATCAGGCATAGACAGTAAACTTCTGTAGATGTGTTCCAGTCCATCTGTTAATAATAATAATAATAATAATAATAATAATAATAATAATAATAATAATAATAATAATAATAACCCCCTCTTGTCAATACCCACTTTCAGTGACTCCACAGCCTGTTTCAGCTCCTCAATTTCTTTCAGTCTCTCCTGGATTCTCTGTTGTATTTCTGTCTGTGTCTCTCCCAGCTGCTTCTGTGTAGAAACACAGTGACACAGTGACATTTCTGATGGGGCATTGAGTGATATCCTGTCACACCCAACACAGGCCTGTTTAGGTATGCTATTGAAACTGACAGAATCAATTTAGTTTAAATATATTTTCTATTTTCATGTCCCCTTACCTCTTTACAATGTTTGCAATAATTCTGAGTCAAATATATTTTGTCTTCAGTTCTAGTTGCATGCCATAGACATCTGTAGCACAGGCTAGATCAGACAACATGTGTGTATAATAGTAAGATACAACACCATCTAGTGCACAGCTGCCAGCAATACAAAAGGACACTTGATCCACAGTAGCTGTCCACTAGATGGTACTGTTTCTTACTATTAACAGTGAATGATGGTTGATCTAGCATGTGTTACATGTTTGTTTTTTCAAGCACCTGGGAAACTGAAGCTGCTTTCTCTTTAATGGATATTTAGGGTTTCTGATTTCCTGTTTTAACCGATAAACACAGATAAAACAGCCCTGATACAAAACAATGAAATCAGTGTATACCCAATAAACACCAGAAAAACACTGGACATGGTTACTCAATTCACATTGACTTCATCCCTTTCCATGTGAAAAAATACAATAAAATAACCTAAAACCAAAAAAGACCAACCTTTCCCAGCGCAGTCGGGCAATGCCCCTCCTTCCTGACTTGTATCTATCATTGATTCATTCTGAATACTTTAAACTGAGTGGCAGCACATTCCTGCATTTCTATTGGAGGATTGCACACGCTTGTGAGATTTAAAACGAGATTACAATTAGAAACGGAGGGTTGTTCTTGCTCGTGGGATTTAAAGCTATATTACAGTTCAATAGGGAGGATTCACACACTCGTGGAATTTAAAACAGAATTGCAAATTGTGAAGAAATGTAAAAAATGCCTAAACACACAAAATCCCCAGAAGAATGAGGCCGTGACCAGAAGGACTTCACTGTGGAAGAGAGCAAAGGAAAGAGGGGACTAGTAGGGTGAGCGAAAGAAATTGTAGATTTCAACAAACAAAATCCCAAATAGATGAACACTTCACCAATAAAAATAATTCTTCTCAGCTAGATTGTGGTTATAAATTGAAAGATCAAACGTTATAAGTGTACAAGCAATCCTCCCAAAAACACACCTCTCACTGTGGGCAGACTGGCAAGAACGGCATGGCACGGGCACAGCAGCTCTGCCAGTGCAGATAGATGTGTATGTGTCACTTTTAAAGGCACGGGCACAGCAGCTCTGCCAGTGCAGATAGATGCATATGTGTCACTTTTAAAGGCACGGGCACAGCAGCTCTGCCAGTGCAGATAGATGCGTATGTGTCACTTTTAAAGGCATGGGTTTTGTTTACTATATATCAAAACACAATTATTAAAGTCTTGTTTAAAATGTGATGTATTAGGTTATTAAGAAGATATTATTATCCCTGTGCTGCAATCATTGTTACAATATATTAAAGAGGCCCTGCATCATAGAGGCAGCACTGGGTGAAGCTCGCTCCGTCCTCCGGCTGCAGCACCAATTTTCCAAGCGAGGATCATATTTCCACCACATCACTACAAACACAAGCATGGCTGGCTCTTGGGTTAATGAAATTAATAATCACCGAAAAACAGAAGCTCTGTGTATATTGGATATCATATTAATCTTACATATTGTATTTCATATTAATCTTGTATATTTGATATCATATTAATCTTATATATTGTATATCATATTAATCTTGTATATTGAATATCATATTAATCTTGCATATTGTATATCATATTAATCTTGTATATTGCATATCATATTAATCTTGTATGTTATATATTATATTAATCTTGTATATTGTATATCATATTAATCTTCTATATTGAATATCATATTAATCTTGTATATTGTATATCATATTAATCTTGTATATTGCATATCATATTAATCTTGTATATTGCATATCATATTAATCTTCTATATTGAATATCATATTAATCTTCTATATTGAATATCATATTAATCTTGTATATTGTATATCATATTAATCTTGTATATTGAATATCATATTAATCTTGTATATTGTACCTTATATTCTTGAATATTGAATATCATATTAATCTTATATATTGTATATTATATTAATCATGGTCTTCTTTTTTCTTTTTTAAATTAGATGTTTGGCTTTGCTGGGAATGTTATTTTTAAACAGTTTTATCAATTAAACTATAATATCTTAAACAATAAAACTTACATATGATTTTATAAAGTTGCAAGATACATATAATAAAACACTAGGAATATAAATCATGCTAATTTTACACTGCAAATTCCAATGTACCACAAAACAGCTGAACAAATCCTGCAAGT
This sequence comes from Acipenser oxyrinchus oxyrinchus, assembly GCA_030684275.1. Taxonomy (NCBI): domain Eukaryota; kingdom Metazoa; phylum Chordata; class Actinopteri; order Acipenseriformes; family Acipenseridae; genus Acipenser; species Acipenser oxyrinchus. The sequence goes on along the minus strand of CM060277.1, from coordinate 4,152,190 downwards.
GTAAATAGTGTATTTTTGTTTAATTGTAAATAATGTTTTTGATAATCAAGTTTGTGCTAGATATGACAGAGCATATGCAAATCCAGGTGTGGAATGTGTCCAGGTATTAATTGATTAATTGATTATCTCTTAGCCCTGGCCACATGCCTTTAAAAAGGGTCTGAAAAGCCAGTTTCTTGGTTCTACAAGCAGGGATAAAGACTGTCTGGGAAGGAGAGTGTTGCTGTAGGATCCTTACGACTGTGTGTGTTAACCAGGGTGAGAAAAACACAAGAGGAAAAATGTATCTCGGATCACTGTGTGAGTTAACCAAGATTGCTAGCACTGGAAGGAATAGGGAACAAGTTTAGGGGATTTTAATCCCACCCAAGTCTAGAGAGGAGGTGTCAGGGAGACTGTTCCTGGAGCGGGACCTCCTTTCTTGTTTGGTCAACTTTTATTTTCTAGCTGTTTTCAAGCAGTGATCTAATGTGAAACTGTATAACCTAGTAAACAGACATGTTAAACATCCCTGGGAATTCTTATCTTCTAGGATAGCTACAAGGAAATGGTTCAAACCCTTACCTGTTTCACACTCCTTTCTGCCTCAGCTGAGACTGTATCATGGCTCTTGTGTTCCTCGTCTGCACACAGCCAGCAAATACACGTCTGATCGGTTCTACAGAAGACCTCACATAATCGTTGGTGTTCAGCACAAAGCTTCTGCTCCAGGTTTCCAATTGCATTGATCAGCTTGTGCCTCTTGAAAGCAGCCCCCTCATAGTGTGGCTTGACGTGTGTTTCACAGTAAGAGGCCAGGCACGTCAAACAGGATTTCACAGCTTTGAACTTTCTCCCAGTGCAGAAATCACACGGCACATCTCCAGGTCCAGCATAACTTTGAGCAGGAGGAGGATTGAGTCCTGTCTTCTTTAATTTCTCCACAACTTCAGCCAGCATGGTGTTTCTGCCCAGAACAGGCCTTGGGGTAAAGGTCTTTCTGCACTGGGGGCAGCTGTAGACACCTGTATGATCAGTCTGATCCCAGTAGTTCTTAATACACCCCATACAGTAACTGTGTCCACATGGAATAGTGACTGGGTCCTTCAATAGCTCCAGACACACTGAACAGCTAAACTGATCCTCTGACCACAAGTTTGAAGCCATTCTTGCTGCAGAGAGGCAGAGAGACTGACGATTTCACAACAGAAACTACTGTGCTGATTTCCTGGAGTTGTGTAAAGCTCTAAGAGGCGGGGTTTGGGACTGAGGCCAGGTTTAGACAAGCAGGCTGAGCAGAGACTGCTGAATCAGTGTGAGAGGGGCGGAGAGGAGAGAGTTGGAGGGGAGTTTCTACAGAAAGATAGCCAAGCAGACAGATCAAAGGTTCTCCACATGTCTGCATGCATAGACAGTTTGTTTGTTAATATTTATGACTGCCTGTTTTATCAGTTTATTACAGGTTCAGTCAGTCATGCTTTGGTCAGAGTCCATTGCAGAGATACTGGAGACACTGTCACCATGGCAACCAGCACAGGGCCCCCTCCCTGTGGTGGAATGGCATCCAGCAGATGTTCCTGTTCCACTGCTAACATGGAGCCTCCCTCCCTGCTCCCAGTGTGTGTTTAAACAGGAGCACAGAGTAATGTGGGAGGAGAGGATACAGTGGCTCTCAAAAGTATTCACCCCCCTTGGACTTTTCCACATTGTATTGTGTTAAAACATGGAATCAAAATTGATTTAATTAGGAGTATTTGCCACTGATCAACACAAAAAAGTCCGTAATGTCAAAGTGAAAAATTAAATGTACAAATTGTTCTAAATTTATTACAAATACAAAACAGAAAATAATGGATTGCATAAGTATTCACCCCCTTGAGTCAATATTTGGTAGGGGCACCTTTGGCAGCACTTACAGCCATGAGTCTATTTGGATAAGTCTCTACCAGCTTTGCACATCTGGACACTGCAATTTTTGCCCATTCTTCTTTGCAAAATTGCTCAAGCTCCGTCAAGTTGGATGGGGACCTTTGGTGAACAGCAATTTTCAACTCTTTCCACATATTCTCAATTGGATTGAGGTCCAGGCTTTGATTGGGCCACTCCAGAACATTGACCTTTTTGTTTTTAAGCCACTCCAGTGTGGCTTTGGCTGTATGTTTGGGGTCATTGTCCTGCTGGAAGATGAATCTTCTCCCAAGTCCCAGGTCTCTTGCAGACTTCAGCAGGTTTTCCTCCAGGATTTCTTTGTACTTTGCTGCATCCATTTTGCCCTCTATCTTCACGAGCTTTCCAGGCCCTGACGCAGAGAAGCATCCCCATAGCATGATGCTGCCACCACCATGCTTCACGGTAGGGATGGTGTTCTCAGGATGATGTGCGGTGTTAGGCTTGCGCCAAACATAGCGTTGAGGCCAAAAAGCGCTATTTTGGTCTCATCAGACCATAGAATCTTCTTCCACTTGGTCTCAGAGTCTCCCACATCCCTCCTGGCAAACTATAGCCAAGATTTTATGGGTTTTTTTCAACAGTGGCTTTCTTTTTGCCACTCTCCCATAAAGGCCAGTTTTGTGAAGCACCCGGGCTATTGTTGCCGTATGCACAGTGTCTCCCAGCTCAGCCATGTAAGACTGTAACTCCTTTAGAGTTGCCATAGGCCTCTTGGTGGCCTCCCTGACTAGTGCCCTTCTCGCCCAGATACTCAGTTTTTGAGGACGGCCTGTTCTAGACAGATTCACAGTTGTGCCATATTCTCTCCATTTCTTAATAATGGACTTTACTGTGCTCCGGGGGATATTCAATGCCTTGGAAATGTTCTTATATCCTACCCCTGATTGATGCTTTTGAAGAACCTTATTCCAGATTTTCTTTGAATGTTCCTTTGTCTTCATGATGTAGTTTTTGTTAGGAAATGTACTAACCAACTGTGGGACCTCCCAGAGACAGGGGTATTTAACCTGAAATCATGTGAAACACCTTAATTGCACACAGGTGGACTCCATTCAACTAATTATGTGACTTCTAAAGACAATTGGTTGCACCAGAGCTTATTTAGGTGTGTCATAGCAAAGGGGGTGAATACTTATGCAATCAATTATTTTCTGTTTTATATTTGTAATTAATTTAGAACAATTTGTAGATTTTATTTTTCACTTTGACATTAAGGACTTTTTTTGTGTTGATCAGTGGCAAAAACTCCTAATTAAATCAATTTTGATTCCATGTTGTAACACAATAAAATGTGGAAAAGTCCAAGGGGGGTGAATACTTTTGAGAGCCACTGTATGAACTCATGTTACCATTTAAAAAAGATACATATTGAAATGAGTTTTAGAGCTGTGTTTTATTAATTTTGTATTTCTGTTTAAGGATAATAATCACTGTGACCTATTAGAATGTACAGTCATTATGAAAAATAAAACCTTCGCCATTCAAATATTCTAGCAGGACTTTGAGAGTGAACAGAGCAAATGTTCATGGCATCAGAGCCTCAGCTCTGCTTCTCTTATGTCATGAAAACGGATTCTCACTTAATTGAAAGAAGGCTTTGCACTCAAAACCCAGAGAAACAGAGAATATCACATGATAAAGAAAATGGCTTTTGAAACACATCAGAAATGCCATTCCATTTCTGACTGATAGTTAATCGTTATCCAGTGTTTTAGAGACATCACATGTATTATTTCTATAGTAATAGAATATTATTGATATCATGATGAGACACGTGTTTGCCACAGCAGATGAAAAACAGAATAAATGAAACAGCAGCGAGTCAGCAAGGAGGGGTTAACTTCAATAAGAAACTATTAATATTGCTTAAGCCTTGGTAAAATGCTGTATACATCTATGCTCTAAAGAAAAGCTACCGTAGATTTGAAAACGAGATTTAGGCTCAGATGCAGGGCTGTGCTGTGCATTTTCGGATTTCAGTTTGACCCTATTTCAATTTTAGATTCTTGTAATTTCTTTAAATTCTATTAGAAAAAATGTAAGCATAATTTATTTTAACAAAGTGCAGCACACTATCTCGTAGTAAACAGGCCCAATTACTGTGAGGTGTTTGTCATTCATGATGCTATTTGGGACAGAGAATGTTCAATGCTGACACAACTTTGCCTCCCCCAGAATTGTTCTGAAATGACGCCCCTGTTATCCAGTAATGAGCTGTGTGTAAATCTGTTCCTTATCCAGTAATGAGTTGAGCTGTGTGTAAATCTGTTCCTTATCCAGTAATGAGTTGAGCTGTGTGTAAATCTGTTCCTTATCCAGTAATGAGTTGAGCTGTGTGTAAATCTGTTCCTTATCCAGTAATGAGTTGAGCTGTGTGTAAATCTGTTCCTTATCCAGTAATGAGTTGAGCTGTGTGTAAATCTGTTCCTTATCCAGTAATGAGTTGAGCTGTGTGTAAATCTGTTCCTTATCCAGTAATGAGTTGAGCTGTGTGTAAATCTGTTCCTTATCCAGTAATGAGTTGAGCTGTGTGTAAATCTGTTCCTTATCCAGTAATGAGTTGAGCTGTGTGAAAATCTGTTCCTTATCCAGTAATGAGTTGAGCTGTGTGTAAATCTGTTCCTTATCCAGTAATGAGTTGAGCTGTGTGTAAATCTGTTCCTTATCCAGTAATGAGTTGAGCTGTGTGTAAATCTGTTCCTTATCCAGTAATGAGTTGAGCTGCGTGTAAGTCTGTTCCTTATCCAGTAATGAGTTGAGCTGCGTGTATTGTTTTAAACACAGCACTACATTTGAGTTCTGCATTTGAGTTCCACAGCAAAAGACCCAGTTATTGTGCATTTATCAATCTGCCCCAATACTGGAGGGGAGTGTAGATTGATACAGACAGCAATACAGACAAGCAGACATGGTGAAGTTTCTACACGTCTGTGCGTGTATGGAAAGCACCCTTATCTGTTGTATATTGTGTTATTGCTTATTTTGCAGTGCTGTCCTGATAAAGTCAACTAAGCTGATTTACGCTCCTTGTTTGAGCTGGAGTGCCCAAGGTACAGTGCCTGTTTGTACGAGGTGAGGGTGCAGCAGCTGAGGAAAGAGGACTTTGCACTCTGTTTACTTTCTGAGGACTGGAATTGGACTTCGGATATCTTTCTATTTCCTTGTCGTTCCTTATCCTCGCGAAGCAAACCAAGCAAACTAAACACTATCGTTCCAAACTTTTCCACCGTGTGCTTTCATTGAAGTGTTTCTCACTGATCTGTTCTGCAACCCGGATCCCTTTAAACGTGTCTGAACCGAGACGTTCCAGTCCTCTCATTACAGAACAACCTTCTCTTCTCTTTTGTGTTTCCAGACTTGGCAGTACTTGGTTTGCTCTCCCCACTCACTTCAATGCTGTATTACAGGTAATAGGACCCCAGACCCCAGTGCAAGACTCCAGAGGGGTCCTGGTACAGGAAGAAACAAAGTGAAGAGAGAGAGGAAACAAAGCACAGCTCTGTGGTACAATAACAAGGGGAAATAGTACCAGCATGTACTGGACCTGCTGTGCCAAATGGAAAGTTTACATTGCTCAATAAAATGATTCATATAATCTAAGTGATACAGTGAAGACTTTGGACACCTGTTGCAGCTGGAGAGTGTTTGTCAGCAATTCATCTGCAGCTTCAGAAAACCGTGCTGTCAGATCCCAGGCTGGGGTTACACACTGTTTATACATAGAATCTTAACAATATATTTATGAAGAGCCCTCTCCTGATCAGAACATTATTTTTGTTTTCCAGACTTGGTCGTATTTGGTTTCCTCTCCCTATTCAAGTGGGGGCCCTATTACCTGTGACACAGGAAGGAAGTCAGTGGGGAGAGGAAACAAAGTAACGTTCTGGGCAGGATAAAAACTCAGAGTGAAAATAAAGAAGACTGGAAAACAAAAGGAAATAACCAGAGAGTGTACTGGTCCTGCTGTGTCACAATAACATGGACATCTGACATCCGCTACATTATTCATAATCTCTAAGAGAAAACCCTTTAGTGCAGTGATACAGTGTAGAGCTGGGGAGTGTCTGTATATCTGCAAGCACTTACTGATGAGACTATGCAACAGGCAGTGCTGTGTGATGCTCTGTGTTACAGATTCTGTCTCCTGTCGGTGAGATGAGATGAGGTTAAAAGCTCTATAACCACGATGGGACCACAGGACCACAGATCTGACACACTTTGATAGAGGGCTGAAAAGAGCTGCTTGGTTGGCAGATGCTTCCATTGTCAAGAACGCACAAATTACTACTGAGGCTTTTTCACAAGGAACAGTCTCTAAAGTGATATGACTCTATGTATGGGCCATTCTGACTTGACTGCAGATTTCCACCCCCAATACAACACAACCTGAAGGAATTAGAGGCTGGTAATCATTGAGGAATGGTCCCGTATTCCTCCAGCACAATTTAAAAAGCTGGGCTGAGTTGAGTGGGGGACGGAGGGGGTGATGCTGGGACGCCAGAATCACCGTCGAGCCCTCTTGAGGTGTCGTGGGCTAGTCGACAAAACACTGAGGATGGAAGGTGCCCACTTGAAGACTCCAGAGATGTACCCTTCTTAGCTCAATCCAGATGGTTGTCATGCTGATGCGCTGGGGAGACCGCACTATGGTTGATCCCGGAGCCAGCATCGCAGCCGCTGTGTGTGCTGATGCATTAGGGAGGCAAATAGCTGATCCCTGGAGCCAGCATTACACTTCAGCCATCAACACCAGACAGAAGGATATCTACATCATCATATGGAAGGAAGCGCAAATGGATGGAGACACATATGGATCACATTAGTTTACTGTGAAGCTACGTCTTAGTTGGTGTTTATCTTGGCAGAGCCAAGTTCAAATCAGCATGAAGTTTTAACATCAACTCTCATGTAATGGAAATCAAATCAGCACAATTTAAAAAGCACCTTGCAGAATCACTACCTGCCACGTCCAATCAGTGCCGTGCTGGCTGCCCATGGAGGCTCTACACCATATTGACACTGCTATGGCAGGTGTTTCTGTTTTTTTTGTACAAATAATGAAAAACATTTTTCAATAAACAGATTAATTTAAAATAAATAAATAAATAAATGACCCACACAATGAAGTGTCAATCATGTGTCTTTAATGTGATTTGTCCTGATTTGTTTACAGCTAATATACAGTTTTATATTTTCATGTATTGCAGATTTCTTATATCATCTATTCAGTATTTATAACACATTATAAATGCTGTTACTACCATGTTTTTAATTATAATTAAAATGACTGTTTCAGTTTTTTTTTTTTTAATTACTTTCTGGAGGAGGTTTTCCATCAGCCACCTTTGCTTCAAGACATACATCTCAGTAATGTTCCTGCTCCAGAACTGAAGTCTGTCTGAATTGCTTCTCTTTCATATTATTTTGCTTAGAAAATATTTTATGCAAAGTGTGTTAAAGTGACGTGATCTTGAAATCTGAATGCTGTATTAATGTTGTATTTTAAACATACGCTGGCAGCGTGTAACAGTTACGATTATTAGAATCAATTACGATGGGCTGCAGTTTTCTTTGTTCTGCTGGCTGTATTTAACAGCTTTGAATTGGGGTAAAACGTTATGAAGATATGAAAAGTGTTGTCAGTCAGAATAGAATAATACGATTCTTCTGCTGCTGGGGGCTGAAGGGGACCCCAAGACCTCTGCTTTTTTTCTAGCTCCCCATTTTTTTGACCACCAGCCGCCACTGTTAATGAGAAGTGATGGATTGAGAGTATACAGTGTGGGGTGGGGAGTGTTGAGGAGGGGGTGCTGTTAATGAGAAGTGATGGATTGAGAGTATACAGTGTGGGGTGGGGAGTGTTGAGGAGGGGGTGCTGTTAATGAGAAGTGATGGATTGAGAGTATACAGTGTGGGGTGGGGAGTGTTGAGGAGGGGGTGCTGTTAATGAGAAGTGATGGATTGAGAGTATACAGTGTGGGGTGGGGAGTGTTGAGGAGGGGGTGCTGTTAATGAGAAGTGATGGATTGAGAGTATACAGTGTGGGGTGGGGAGTGTTGAGGAGGGGTGCTGTTAATGAGAAGTGATGGATTGAGAGTATACAGTGTGGGGTGGGGAGTGTTGAGGAGGGGGTGCTGTTAATGAGAAGTGATGGATTGAGAGTATACAGTGTGGGGTGGGGAGTGTTGAGGAGGGGTGCTGTTAATGAGAAGTGATGGATTGAGAGTATACAGTGTGGGGTGGGGAGTGTTGAGGAGGGGTGCTGTTAATGAGAAGTGATGGATTGAGAGTATACAGTGTGGGGTGGGGAGTGTTGAGGAGGGGGTGCTGTTAATGAGAAGTGATGGATTGAGAGTATACAGTGTGGGGTGGGGAGTGTTGAGGAGGGGGTGCTGTTAATGAGAAGTGATGGATTGAGAGTATACAGTGTGGGGTGGGGAGTGTTGAGGAGGGGTGCTGTTAATGAGAAGTGATGGATTGAGAGTATACAGTGTGGGGTGGGGAGTGTTGAGGAGGGGGTGCTGTTAATGAGAAGTGATGGATTGAGAGTATACAGTGTGGGGTGGGGAGTGTTGAGGAGGGGTGCTGTTAATGAGAAGTGATGGATTGAGAGTATACAGTGTGGGGTGGGGAGTGTTGAGGAGGGGTGCTGTTAATGAGAAGTGATGGATTGAGAGTATACAGTGTGGGGTGGGGAGTGTTGAGGAGGGGTGCTGTTAATGAGAAGTGATGGATTGAGAGTATACAGTGTGGGGTGGGGAGTGTTGAGGAGGGGTGCTGTTAATGAGAAGTGATGGATTGAGAGTATACAGTGTGGGGTGGGGAGTGTTGAGGAGGGGTGCTGTTAATGAGAAGTGATGGATTGAGAGTATACAGTGTGGGGTGGGGAGTGTTGAGGAGGGGGTGCTGTTAATGAGGAGCGATGGATTGAGCGATGGATTGAGAGGGGGTGCTGGAGATGAACTGTGCTGGAGCTGGGAGCTGTAAGTTGGGAGCTGTGTGCTGTGCCGTGTGAGAAGCTGAGAAACCAGATTGCAACTCAAGCTGTGGACTTGGAGGATTGGAGCTGTGTGAGATCACTAGGAGCAGTAGTTGAGGATCAGTGGGTTTCCTACCTGGGAGCAGCGTGTTCATGAGCAGTGAGATATACACCCCTTCCCTTTAGACCTCTCTCCTCTCTCTTTCTCAAGCACTTAGCCTGGGTAGACTGGCTGCACGGGCTTTCATGTGTTTTAAATGGGGTGTTTTAGTCTTTTAGGGGCTGTTAGCTTGACTAACCATCTGGAAGAGTCTGATAGCTTGATCCCAGAGTCGAGAAGCGACTGAAATCATTTGAACCCGAGCTCGCACTCTGAAGACAACAGAGCCTCACGGGCTCGTGCCAGCTGGGCACGCTGAAGATGTGAAAAACCTGCTTTTATTTGATCCACAATATTGTACTGTCTCCTTTCATTCAGTTTGTAACTTTGTTATCTTTTTGGTGTTTGTCTATCCAGAGCGGACATTTCAGTTCTTCTATACTTCACACCCTCAGCTTCTGGGAGGATTCAGGACTGTACCTGTAGTGTCCTTTGAGCAGCTTCACAATAGTATTACCCTGCTATCATTGGCTCCTTCAACTGGCAGGCAAACCTTTGAAAGATACAATAGCCTGAATCGCTCTGTTTTTTTCTTCTTACATCAGACCCAGCAGTCACTGGACAAAAACCTGTAAGAAATAGGCTGGTCTGCTGGTATTGTTTAGTTACAAAGACCTGTATGAAACAGGCTGGTCTGCTGGTATAGTTTAGTTACAAAGACCTGTATGAAATAGGCTGGTCTGCTGGTATTGTTTAGTTACAAAGACCTGTATGAAACAGGCTGGTCTGCTGGTATTGTTTAGTTACAAAGACCTGTATGAAATAGGCTGATCTGCTGGTATTGTTTAGTTACAAAGACCTGTATGAAACAGGCTGGTCTGCTGGTATTGTTTAGTTACACAGACCTGTATGAAATAGGCTGGTCTGCTGGTATTGTTTAGTTACAAAGACCTGTATGAAACAGGCTGGTCTGCTGGTATTGTTTAGTTACAAAGACCTGTATGAAATAGGCTGGTCTGCTGGTATTGTTTAGTTACAAAGACCTGTATGAAATAGGCTGGTCTGCTGGTATTGTTTAGTTACAAAGACCTGTATGAAATAGGCTGGTCTGCTGGTATTGTTTAGTTAAAGCAACACTGTGTGGTCATTGTTATAGTAGAATATATTTTATGTGTGTTTAACATGTTCTCCAAAGCTTTTTTTGTTCACTTCATGTTTCCAGAGAGCAGCTGCTGTTGACAGTCCACTTGGTTTATGTTCATTTCAGAAGTAGGCGCAGAACAAAACATTTATTGAAAATTAAAACTTTAGAAAACATTTAAAGAAACAGTACATAAAAAAGATTTACATTAAACAATGTACATTACTGTAGAAAAATGGTTATTAAACGACATGCTTATTTAAATATAAAAGTTTTGTTTTTAATGTAAATCTGATTATAAATGAACTGTGCTTGCATTTAATAAAACAGTGCATTTAATAAAACAATGCATTTAATTAAACAATGCATTTAATTAAACAGTGCTGAAGGTTTTGTGAATCTGGCCCAACATTTCCAATTGAACCAAGTGAAAAGAATCTATTTAACATACTCTGTGCAGCTTCAGAGTTTGTCCTGAAGAGGGCGACAAAGGCCAGACTTTAACCCTTTGCAGTCCATTTATTAATTGTGCGTCAGGCTCGCCAGGTCTAATTAATTTTCACACGCGCAGTTAATTTTAGACGCGCTGTTTAAAAGTATTTTTTCCACAGTCAAACGGGTTTAAAAGGCACTGCATATCAACAAAGCACTCACTCGGCATCTCCAACCCCGCCCCACCCTTTCGTTCGCTATAGCTTTCACCTATGTAATAAATAAATAATAATAATAATAATAATAATAATAATAATAATAATAATAATAATAATAATAATAATAATAATAGTCGTACATACCGATCAATCATCTCCTGATCACCGCTTTATCACCAAACTCCTCAATAATGCAATCCAAGCCATTATTTTATTACTATAACATCTCAAAAAGCTCTGCAAATGTCTGTGATATTCTCTGTGCGCTGATACTGTAACAACCAGCTTGTTTACTTACGACCGCCCGTTATCTGATACCAGATACCATGTATGACTATTCATGAGATACGCCTTTTTTTTTTTTTCGACTTGTCTCGGCTCCTGTCGCTCCCATTCGGCAATTGAATGGTTTTCTCGGCTTTTTCCGGAGAAAAACGACTAGAAACCCGTTTTTGCGTTGCTATAGGACCTGAGAGGAATAATTGCAATGTCGGACCCAGTCCGACAATGTACCGCAAAGATGTTTCTGCTTTTCCACTGTGGCAGATTGCACATGTAATGCAATTTGATTGTGATTTACGACATCCATGGAAATGTCTTCTTTCTTGTGATGATATTTCACTCACATTATTGTTAAAATAAGCAAACAATTATAATATTGAAACTTTGAACTGCCTGACGAGTAGACCCGATGCATCTAATTAAATGCTCGTTAGGGTAATTATCCAACCATTTCAGAAATCCGATGAGATAATTTACAAACAAAATAATAATAATAATAATAATAATAATAATAATAATAATAATAATAATAATAATAATAATAATAATAATAATAACACGAGGAAAAGGCATCTTGTATCTATTGATTTCCTGTATAAAGGTATGCATGAAGCTCCAGGTTTAAATAGTTACCGAACAGATTCCCCAGTGCTGTAGCATGGTAAAAAAAACACCTTGATCAAAGGGAAGCCGATATCCAAACACCCTTGTATTGAGGAGACTAAACTGCAGTTCTTTGTTTGTCCCAGCACGGGGTGATAATGCCTCAGTGTTGGAGGTATTTTAATCCCTACAGTTCTGACTTTCTTCTAAGGGAGCAACAAATGGGACACAAACATAGGAAAACCTGCTACATGCAGCACACACTTTTGTGACATCCACAGGCCTGATTGAAATGGTATTCCTGACATGTATTGTGTGATGTGTAAAAGATGCATCTCCCTGACACAAGTCTGTTTCAGTCACGATGGGACCACAGATCTGACAGACTTTGATAGAGGGCTAATAAGAGGTGCTTGGTTGGCAGGTGATTCCGCTTTCAAGGCGGCACAAATTACTACTGAGGCTTTTTCACAAGGAACAGTCTCTAAAGTGGTGTGACTCTCTCTATGTATGGTCCATTCTGACTTGACTGCAGATTTCCACCCCCAATACAACACAACCTGAAGGAATTAGAGGCTGGTAATCATTGAGGAATGGTCCCGTATCCCTCCAGCACAATTTAAAAAGCACCTTGCAGAATCACTACCTGCCACGTCCAATCAGTGCTGTGCTGGCTGCCCATGGAGGCTCTACACCATATTGACACTGCTATGGCAGGTGTTTCTGTTTTTTGTACAAATAATGAAAAACCTTATTTCAATAAGCAGATTAATTTAAAATACTAAATAAAATGACCCAGACAATGAAGTGTCAATCATTTGTGTTTAATGTGATTTGTCCTGATTTGTTTACAGCTAATATACAGTTTTATATTTTCATTTATTGCAAATTTCTTATATTATCTATTCAGTGTTTATAACACATTAGTAAATGCTGTTACTACCCTGTATGACTTGTTCTATAATGCATTATAAAAACATTATAACTCATCTTTTAAGCATCTATAACATGTTTATAAACTATTTAAAAATTACACCTTAATATAAAGTGTTATCATAAATTTCAGCATCAAGTCCAAACGCTGTTCAGCTAACAGGATTCTTCTGTATACAGGAATCTGCTGGAAACTATTGTAACGGTCACTTAATTTACATATAGTATCCAGCTACAGCGAAGACAAGGAATCCAGGACAGTTAATAAGCATCAGCAATTACTACTATTTAGTGTCTATCCCACCAAATAGCTGACAACAATCCTCACACTTGCCATGCCAATAATACAAATGATACATTTGCCCAACCCTGAAGACATCAAAACATATTTAAAAACTGCCAAATGGTAATTTAAATAAGCTGCCGTGCAAACAGATACTAATATAAACGTTACCATAAACCCCACAATAGAGAAACGCCAGGTCAACCCCTTCTGCATAAACTGCAGCGCAATCACTGAAATGATCTGAAAAGGAAAACTCGTCACTTCAGTGAAATCACTACTTCACAGTATGAAGCAAACATCAACAGAATTACACAGCTGATTGCAAAATGCAGAGATATTAGAAGGACCGCCAGTCAATAACAGCTTCAGTTGTAAAAGTCTGTAAAATAGTTCTCTTCACAAAGCAGCGAGAGCAAATAACAATTCAATATTTTAAATTAAAGTCCAGTTCAGGGCAGACAAAAGAAAGGAAAGACAAATACAATATTCAGCACAAATAACAGCCCAAATCCGGAGATCCGCGAACAGAGCAAAAAAATGTCTCTCACAAAAAACAAAACAGAATGGCCATTCAAAAAACAAAATGATAATCAAACAAAACCGGACCTCACGCAGTCCTGTCCAGGTTCGTGGAGTTGAGTCTTCAGAACAATGAAACGATCCGGACCTTTTAAACCAGGCTTCAAAACCCGGAGCTACCGCACTCACACAGCAGCGCATCAAGATGAAAAGAGAGAGAGGAAACAAAGCTCGGGCTGACCAAATGAAAATACCAACAAAAAATAATAATAATAATAATAAATAAAGCATACAACTTGAGTGTAGGAACAAACATTAGTAAAGCTGGGTCGACGCTACAATGTCTATGTAAGACCGAATATACCCAAGCAAAGGAAACTGTGACTTAAACCAACTAGACCTGAAGACAACCCAGACTAATGAAACAAAAGATAAAACTAGATGGTAACTTTACCAGTAAAGTTGTGGGGCTTGCTTTATTGGGAAAGTGGTCAAAGAGGCTGATTTGTGTCAAAAGTCACATCGTTTACTAATTGTCTCGCGCTTAGAATGTGCTAGAAATTTGAAATTTCTCAAAGTTCTATGACAGTTAATTCAACAGTGGGAAGCAGCCTCCTGAAAGAAGTTGATGCGGTCACTAAAACAGCTGCACCTCTTGATCGATAGACGCCATTTCTGTTTTGATTTCATATTTGAATAGCCGAGAAACAGAGGAAGATTTCGTTTGCTCTAAGCATTTGTCTAACTTGTTGGGAAAGTGGTCAAAATTTCAGTTGTTTATAAAAAGTTCGAGAAAATTGAGTTGGTGCGGTTACTAAAACAGCTGCACCTCTTGATTGGTAAAAGTTATTTCTGTTTTGATTTCAGATTTGAATAGCAGAGAAGTAGAGGAAGATTTCATACCCTCTAAGTATTTGTCTAACTTGTTGGGAAAGTGGTCAAAGTAGCTGATTTGTGTCAAAAGTTACATCGTTTACAGTAAATAGAAAGCTGGAAGTCTGGGTGGTTTTAAACAATGGGGAGCTTTTAGAATGTTGAAAAATGTCCCATTAAAGTGAATGAAGATGGACCAAAAAAAGGACAAAAAGCTTAATAGTTTAAAAGTATAAAAGATATCAAAAGTTGTATACAAGCACCCTCTTCCAGACCGGTCTACACGTTTTAAAGTTTGAATAGCGTTTCTAGCTTAAACGGTGTAAGAGGAGTAGCGTGCCGAAGAAGAAGTATGTCGAAGATTTAAAGTGGGGACTCTTGCTTCGCAAGCCACACTAATAAAATAAAACTTAACCAAAAACTCTAAAAAGGCAAGTCTTATGAGCGCACAGAGTACCAAACAAAACACACCCAGAGATGTCATCACCAGCTTTTCTAAACCCCGGCTTTACAATGCTTCCCTATGCTTAATGAGTGTTAATGAGTATTAATAAACAAGAAAAGTCACAGTTAATCAAATTTTTTTTTTTATTAAATCGCATTACTAAAATCTAAAAAATAAACAGAACAAACATTTTATGGAAATCAAAGAACAAAACACACACACAATAAAGCAAACTTAAGTTCACTTTTTAAAAACTGTTACAGCACTGACTATTGGATGCCATTTTTAAAATATAACTAAAACATAACAATTCTTAAAAAGAAATTAAATACAGTTATTTCGTATGAAATCCATTTGTTGCTAAAACAAATAATTCCCCTCGTTTAGCTCTGCAGGTGGCGCCGTTTTACCCCTAACTTTCATCCAAAGTTGTGTCAGATTGAACATTCCCTTCACCCGAGGAGTGGAGAGGACAGACAGGGAGTTCAATACAAAGGGTTTCTTACAACACAAAACAGTCTAGTTCAGCTGGCAGATTGTTACAGAGGAATCACAAACCCAAAGCATAAACCCAGGATAGAGCAGCTTAGTGAATGTGGTTTGGAATCTGTGCAGGAGGGTCATTGTGCCAGAGGCATGCCATAAAAGGACAGCATGCGGCATTAAAGTCCAGATACACTCCTATTCTGGGGGAGAGGGGGGCAGTTATTGCAGTTTTATTGTTATTGTGCCAGGCAGTGTAACTGGAACCAGAGCATTCCAAACTCCAGGACTTGTCATTGAATCCAAGGTGACAGGAATCATCCCCTCCTTTCCTGCTGATTCCTTTATATGTGACTCCTATAGAAGCCCATCCCCCACTGCACTCAATCTCCCAGTAACAGCGAGTCCCAGACAAACCCTCTCTGCAAAGCACTTGGGCATACACGTCAAATCTCTCTGAGTGATCAGGATATCTCTGGTTCTCTATCCTCCGTGTCACCTTTCTGTTCCCTTCAGACAGACAGAGGTTTCTATGCTGTGTTGGGGTCCAGTGTGAGCTGATAGGAATCTGATTGAAGAGAAGAGGACGGGTAGAGGAGAGACGGTTAGAAAAGTCAAATCACTGAGAAAATCAACAGTCATTGTCTGCTGCATCCTCAAATCACTCCCTCTTCCCTGCTGCACCAGTCCCTGCACCCTCCTCTATGCTCCCTCCTCCCTCTTCTATGCTCCCTCATCCCTCCTCTCCTTCTCCATGCTCTCTCCTCCCTTCTCTATGCTCCCTCCTCCTGATCTCTCCTCCTGATCTATCCTCCCTGCTTCCTCCTCCCTCTATAGTCCCTGCTCTATGGTCCCTCCTCTTTGCTCCCTCTTCTGTCCTTCCTGTTCCCTCCTCCCTGTATACTCCCTCCTTCCTGCTCCCTCCTGTATCCTCCCTCCTCCATACTCCCTCCTGTATGCTCCCTCCTCCCTGCTCCCTCCTCCCTGCTCCTTCCTCCCTGCTCTATGCTCCCTGCTCCTCCTCCCCCCTCTATGCTCCCTGCTATTTTATAGACAAGTATATTTAGACTGTGATGTTTAAGATTGATAATCAATAGATTTGATCTATAATTCTTACTTGAGATTGATTTCTGACTTTGGATAAGTTCTCTCTTTTATTTTTCTGTCTTCAATAAACTGCTGCTGCTATTAATTGTCACATCTTTCAATCAAATGTTTCAGTGCAAACAGACTTACATTTTAAAAACTCAGCTCTGTTCCTTGGCTCTGGAGCCTGCAGACTGTAAACTGCAACTTCATTCACTGGGCAGAAAAAAGAGAGAAATAGAATTGAAACATACAACAGTCATTGTCTGCTGCATCCTCAAATCACTCCCGCCTCCCTGCTTCATCAGCCCCTCCTCCCTGCTCCTTCCTCCATCCTGCCTGTTCCCTCCTCCCTGCTCCCTGCTCCCTGCTTCCTTCTCCCTCTTGTATGCGCCATCCTCCCTCCACGCTGCTCCCTCCTCCCTGCTCCCGCCTGAGGAAACTGCTGAATGTGAGCTGAAGCAATCATAAAGTGAAACTTCTATATTTTACTATAAATTATTATAGTACAAAAAATAATGTTTACAAACACACACAAAAAATAGAAGAGGTTAAATCACTCTGGGCTGCTAATTTCTCTGGATATCTATAGAGGGGCAGCTCCTAAACAATGTTCATTTATATTTTGTTCAGCCCAACACTGATTTCAGGGTCAAAACGGCCGACACACATGTCAATGTATGTGTTATAATTGAAGGAGTAACAGTGTATTTAACGGGTTAAATCACGTTGGGCTGCTAATTTCTCTGGATATTTATAGAGGGGCAGTAAGTTATCAGTTTCTTCCCCAAAATTATTTAACATAAGAATAATTTTGTGGGACAAAATGCATATTTTGTGGCTAAAACTCATTTTGTGGGACAAAATGCTCATTCTGTGGGTCACATGACTGTTTGTGACATCATCATGGCGCACTGTCCAATGTGCAGACTGCTTTGCGTCGCGCATGCTTTTCTGTGGAAGTATGGGGATCACGTCTGAGTAACGTTAGTTTTATTTCCTGTGTTTTTGTCCTTTTCTTTCTCCCTTTACAAATTCAATTGATGATTATTGAGTCATTAGTGTCTCAACGACAATGCAAAATGTGTCATTTCTGTGCTCTGTGTTGTTTCACATCGTGGTTTTTCTAAATATAACTTTGCTATATCTTGTATGACACAGTTTCTCTTTTATATCCCATGTAAAAAGAAGCTTCTTCGAATAGCGGAGTTATCTAGTTTAAATTACATAAATATAAACACTGATAAATTTTGATTAGCGTTCCTCCAGTTCACATCAGTCTAGAGACAAACGCATCTGAATCACGTTTAAAATAGAAAATGAAACATCACACCTAATTTAACCCCTGTCACAATTCACATAATAAACCTGCTCCCTCATCTCTCCTGCATGCTCCCTGCTGCATCTGCCTCCTCCTTTTTCCCTGCTCCCTTCTCTATGCTCCCTCCTTCCTTTTTCCTGCTCCCTCCTCCCTTCTTTATGCTCCATCCTCCCTACTCTATGAACCCTCCTCCCTGCTCCCTTCTCTATGCTCCCTCCTCCCTGCTCCCTCCTCCCTTCTCACTGCTCTATGCCCCTGCATCAATCTTTTTTGCTACCTCCTCCCTCCACAGTGCTTCATTTTTCCTGCTCCCTTCTCTATGCTCCATCCTCCCTGCTCCCTCCTCCCTCCTTTATGCTCCATCCTCCTATTCCTCTTCCCGCCTGTGTGCTCCCTCCTCCCTGTTCCCTCTCCTCTGATCCCTCCTCCATGCTCCCTCCTTCCAGCTCTATGCTCCCTACTCACTGCTTCCTTCTTCCTTCCTACAGGGTATGTGTTGCCATTTTACCCACTCAGACCCCTTGCTTACTAAATATCTTCAATAGAATATCATCCACTCTTCAAATATCTGTCTAATATTTTAATGAGCAATCCATCCCACAAGTGCAGTGATACTGCAATATACATTTACTACCAGCACAGGATGACTGGGAGGGATAGCTGTTCATTTTACCCCACAACTGGTTTCACATGCATTGTACATGTATTAAAAGATGGGATGATTATCTATTCAGGGATACCAAGATATTTAGGGAGAGAAAGGTCTGAGTGGAAAAACAGGCAACAAATGCCCCTCCCCCAGTCATTCTGCATGTATTCATCTGAACCAATACTTGTTGGAGAGGAGTGTCGATTAATGGCTTCACAATTACTAATAAATAATAATAATTGCTGCCCTCAAGCTCCACCCTTCCCTGTTCTGTAGTGTTAGCTCTTCTCACAATGGAGTGACACATCTTTCAATCAAATGTTTCAGTGAAAACAGACTTACATTTTAAAAACTCAGCTCTGTTCCTTGGCTCTGGAGCCTGCAGACTGTAAACTGCAACTTCATTCACTGGGCAGAAAAAGAGAGAGAGAAATAGAATTGAAACATGTGGATTAATACACAACACACACAAGACTCCAAACAGCAATCTGCCATGCTCTTAATCTTTAAACACACACAAGACTCCAAATCTGAAAAGATCTGGAGTCTGAAAAGAAACAAGGCTTATTCACGACATTTCAGGATGTAAAAATCTGTACTTGAAGATGTTCACGATTACAATGAATATGTATTCCTTCTGTATCGGTGCAGCAGCCAAGTCAATGTGAACACGTCTGCCACTGCACTGGAGTCTTGTGTTCCTTCCTCTCCATCACATATATTTGCCCAATAGTACTGTGTCCATATTAGGACAGCCTTGTGTATCAAACATACAACAGTCATTGTCCGCTCCATCCTCACATCACTCGTTCCTCCCTGCTTCATCAGTCCCTGTTCTGTCCTCCCTGATCCCTCTGCCCTACTCACTCCTTCCTGCTCCCTCCTACCACATCCATGCTCCCTCCTGCATGCACCCTGCTCCCTCCAGTCTGCTTCATCACTCCCTGCTCCCTTCTCCCTCCTCCATGCTCCCTGCTCCCTGCTGCCTCCCTCCTGTCTCCTCCCTGCTTTCTCCTTGCTGCTCCAAACTTCATGCTCCCTCCTCCATGCTCCCTTCTGCCCTCCTGCTCCCTCTCCTGCTCCCTCTCCATGCTCCCTGCTCCCTCCTCCCTGCTCCCTCCATGCCTCCTCCCTGCTCCTCCTCCTCTTCCATGCTCTACTCCATGCTCCTTCCCCCATGCTCCCTGCTCAGCCCTCCCTGCTCCCTCCTCCCTCCTCCCTGCTCCCTCCTTCCTGCTACCTGCTGCCTCCTCATTCCTTCCTCCTCCCTGCTGCCTCCTCCCTTCTTAATACTACATTATTTATATAGCCAGCAATCTGCAAGAGGTCTTTATTAATGTCTTGCAAGTCAAGCCATGGTCTTTTTGAGAAATCTCTACCAAAGGAATCTATTTCACACCAACCTGTTGTGGTTATTTTGACTAATTCCCCCTTGCAGAAGTAATCAATATGGTCTTTAAGTTCAGATACAGCTTTCCTCACAGCCCCAAAAGAGATGTCTGTATTGACAGTAACGCTGGGTAAGTCTCCAGGTTCAGGAGGGGCACAGAGAGACTGGAAATTCTACAACAGGAAAATGGAGAAAAGGACTTTTCAGTGAAACAGAATGGGGTCCAAAACATTCCAGGGAAAAGCAAGGATTCATTCAATTGGAGAGGTCTGTCTGAAAACGTCCCAGTTATGGACTTGATATTTTCTAACAAGCAGTGATGTTACCTGTAGAAAATGGATGTCATCCTCTGTCTCTGAAAGCTGTTTCAGCTCAGCGTTTCTCCTCCTTAGCTCAGCAATCTCCTGCTCCAGTTTCTTCATGCGTCCTTCAGTCTGATTCACTGCAGCCTTCTCGTTAGCTCCAATCAGCTCAATAACCTTAGTGTGGATCTTCTCAATGGATCGGATCAGCTCAGTAAAGATCTTCTCACTTTCCTTTATTTCTATGCATGCAGATCTCTGAGTGAAAGAACACAGTAGAGGAGACATGGTTAGAATTGATATCAAAAACACATCAGGCATAGACAGTAAACTTCTGTAGATGTGTTCCAGTCCATCTGTTGTTAATAATAATAATAATAATAATAATAATAATAATAATAATAATAATAACCCCCTCTTGTCAATACCCACTTTCAGTGACTCCACAGCCTGTTTCAGCTCCTCAATTTCTTTCAGTCTCTCCTGGATTCTCTGTTGTATTTCTGTCTGTGTCTCTCCCAGCTGCTTCTGTGTAGAAACACAGTGACACAGTGACATTTCTGATGGGACATTGAGTGATATCCTGTCACACCCAACACAGGCCTGTTAAGTATGCTATTGAAACTAACAGAATCAATTTAGTTTAAATATATTTTCTATTTTCTTGTCCCCTTACCTCTTTACAATGTTAGCTATAATTCTGAGCGGTTCTCAAATATAATTTGATCTTCAGTTCCAGTTGCACGCCATAGACATCTGTAGCACAGGCTAGATCAGACAACATGTGTGTATAGTAGTTAGATACAACACCATCTAGTGCACAGCTGCCTGCAATACAAAAGGACACTTGATCCACAGTAGCTGTCCACTAGATGGTACTGTTTCATACTAGCAACAGTGAATGATGGCTGATCTAGCATGTGTTACATGTTTGTTTTGTCAAGCACCTAGGAAACTGAAGCAGCTTTCTCTTTAATGGATATTTAGGGTTTCTGATTTCCGGTTTTAACCGATAAACACAGATAAAACACCCCTGATACAAAAAACAATGAAATCAGTGTATACTCAATAAACACCGGAAAAACACTGGACATGGTTACTCAATTCACGTTGACTTCACCCCTTTCCATGTGAAAAAATACAATAAAATAACCTGAAACCAAAAAAGACCAACCTTTCCCAGCGCAGTCGGGCAATGCCCCTCCTTCCTGACTTGTATCTATCATTGATTCATTCTGAATACTTTAAACTGAGTGGCAGCACATTCCTGCATTTCTATTGGAGGATTGCACACGCTTGTGAGATTTAAAACGAGATTACAATTAGAAACGGAGGGTTGTTCTTGCTCGTGGGATTTAAAGCTATATTACAGTTCAATAGGGAGGATTCACACACTCGTGGAATTTAAAACAGAATTGGAAATTGTGAAGAAATGTAAAAATGCCTAAATACACAAAATCCCCAGAAGAATGGCCCGTGACCAGAAGGACTTCACTGTGGAAGAGAGCAAAGGAAAGAGGGGACTAGTAGGGTGAGCGAAAGAAATTGTAGATTTCAACAAACAAAATCCCAAATAGATTATTACATTTCGTTTTTAACTACAATTCTAAAACAATTCTTCTCAGCTAGATTGTGGTTATAAATTGAAAGATCAAACGTTTTAAGTGTACAAGC
>CM060277.1:4100060-4130045 GCA_030684275.1 Acipenser oxyrinchus oxyrinchus | reverse complement strand
CTTCAAATGCAAAAGTCAAATGCTTCTAAATACACCAGAATGGATATTTAAGGTTTTCTGGTTTTATTTCTGAGCGCTATATATGCACAAAGCAGCAAAGCAACGTGTAAAAGAGCCTAAATAAATAATTATTAGTATGATTTTAACCGGGACCCGTGCCTCCGGTGCCTCATAGCTGGCTACGTGCCTTGAGTTTAGGTAGAGCAATTAAAAACTAGGGCTCTTTAAATAGCTCTTAATATACAATTAAAATCTGATCTGATGTGAAACTGTATAACCTAGTAAACAGACATGTTAAATATCCCTGGGAATTCTTATCTTCTAGGATAGCTACAAGGAAATGGTTCAAACCCTTACCTGTTTCACACTCCTTTCTGTCTCAGCTGAGACTGTATCATGGCTCTTGTGTTCATCTTGCTGTACACAACACAGCAAATACACGTCTGATCAGTTCTGCAGAACCCCTCCAAAACCTTCTGGTGTTCAGCACAAAGCTTCTGCTCCAGATTTCCAATTGCATTGACCAGCTTGTGCCTCTTTAATGCAGTAACCTCACTGTGTGGCTTGACGTGTGTTTCACAGTAAGAGGCCAGGCACGTCAAACAGGATTTCACAGCTTTGAACTTTCTCCCAGTGCAGAAATCACATGGCACATGTCCAGGTCCAGCATAACTTTGAGCAGGAGGAGGATTGAGCCTTCTTCTTTAATTTCTCCACAACTTCAGCCAGCATGGTGTTTCTGCACAGATCAGGCCTTGGGGTAAAGGTCTTTCTGCACTGGGGCAGCTGTAGACACCTGTATGATCAGTCTGATCCCAGCAGTTCTTAATACACCCCATACAGTAACTGTGTCCACATGGAATAGTGACTGGGTCCTTCAATATCTCCAGACACACTGAACAGCTAAATGATCCTCTGACCACAAGTTTGAAGCCATTCTTGCTGCAGTGAGACAGAGAGACTGACGATTTCACAAACAGAAACTTCACTGTGCTGATTTCCTGGAATTGAGTAAAGCTCTAAGAGGCGGGGTTTGGGACTGAGGCCAGGTTTAGACAAGCAGGCTGAGCAGAGACTGCTGAATCAGTGTGAGAGGGGCGGAGAGGAGAGAGTTGTGAGTGGGACTGGAGTTTGAGAATGGCATTGTCACAGTAACCCTTCTATAGCTACAGTATGTATTTGACTGCACTAGACCTTCACTTCTGTGTGGGTCTGAATCCTCAGAAGTTCACAAGGGAAGTGAGTTTGGTGGAGTTCGATCTTTGTGGGCATTAATCCACATCTCAAAGTCCATTAGTCCTCAACCACAAACTTGTCTCTGAGCACCAACTGCTTTCTTCCCTCCAGTTCAGGGCAAGCTTGAGGCACAGAGTCTGAACTGCTCACCCCCTAAGAGAACGTGAAGGGTGGTCCCTCCAGTCCAGGGAGGCTGTATATTATGAGAACTAGACATGTTCTAGTGTTATCAGACAGGGTGTGTACGTTACTGACATACTCATTTATTACAGTGCTGATTTCATGAGTTAAAACCATTTTATACAGAACAGACACTCAAACAAAGCTTACAATCAAGGGACCTACTTTTCAAATCTGTGCACTATTTGTTTTATTCATTTCAGACAATGTCTTCCCTCTGATCAGCAGAACATCATTCTCTCAAGTCCCTTCTTGTTTTGCTGTTGCTCGTTTTGTTTTCCACACTTCTTTATTTCCACTCTCTTTGACTCAGGTGAAGCCCATTGATCCTGCAGCCCCCACACTGGTTTCCTCTCCCGTTCACTTCCTTCCTTCCTGTGTTACAGGTAATAGGACCCCACCTCCTGACCCCTTCATCAAACATTTCAAAGAGATTTCATTTCAATCAGCCATGCTGCTGTGTTTTCATGAACAGATACAATTGCTCATTTTGAAAACTCTCCTGATAGATAGATATTAATGAACACTCATGGGGACCACACTGAGGTTAAAGGTTTAAACGTCATCATGTTCTTTACATTTCTTACCTGATGAGGATTTTCTATGGCTGTTTCTGATTAGATTTTATTCACCATGCTTACTAACTATTCCAGCAAAACATTGCTTCTGAAAAGACTCCTGGAGGCTGATTGTGGGGAAGCGTATGACTGTTGCACAGGCTGCAGTGCACAATGCTTACCCTGTGGACTTCAGTGCCCAGCGCACCACCAATATGCTTCCCCACCTCGTTTCCACACAATCAGCCTGGACAAGAGTTTTCAGAGGCAATTCTTGCTGGAATAGTTAGTAAGCATTTCAAATAAAGATCTAAGCAAAAATCACATTGAATCATTCAGCACACACATACTGGGATATTAAAGATCAGAAATGTAATATTAAGAATATATAGATGATATAAACAATACTTTAATCAACCTATTTTCAATTGTATTTCTTTAATAAAAATATTTACATGCAGTTATTGCTGATCAAATTTAAAACCATTACATTGTTTTGATTAAAGTGCAAATTGAAAATCATATTTCTTATATTAAAACTTAAATACAACCTTATTTATTAATTTTAAATAATTAATGTATTTATTGTCATTGTGAAAGTAAAATACTTTGACAATCTGACAATCTTTAGCTTGTATTTGAAGACGGTGCTATTATCTTTTCAGATGCACCAATATATTTAGAAAGCGAGGGATCTGAGTGGGTAAAATGGACAGAAATGCCTCCACTTCAGTTCTCAATTGTTTTTGGAGGGAGGGAGTTTTCTTCTTCAACAAGGAGAACAAGTGGAATAACAAGAACAAGCTTGTTTCCATGTTTAGACTGTCCATTTCTCCTGATTTATCACAGTATTAACAATGTGTTTGACTGCTGTGTTAGAGTGTCTAGTTCTGTACAGGAATATAAGAAGGATGGAACTCCAGCCATTGGAATAGTTGTGTCAATACCCTCGATTCACCATGAAGTGTGATCCTGGGCTGGAATCACAATATGTGCTTCTGCTGTTTCTGTTGAGATGATACAGAGACAGGGATGGGTTTCACAAGAAACGAAACTTACCTGTGTTTCTGAATTCCAGGAGTTATATAAAGCTCTAAGAGGCGGGGTTTGGGACTGAGGCCAGGTTTAGACAAGCAGGCTGAGCAGAGACTGCTGAATCAGTGTGAGAGGGGCGGAGAGGAGAGAGTGGGACAGGAGTTTGAGAATGGCACCCTCTGTCACAGCGCTCCTTCAAGACTGAAGCTTTCTCCCAATGGGACAGGCCCATTCCCAGTAGAGACTCTGAATGCGGGCGGGACACTGGCCACACAAACAATCCCACCTCCTTCCAAGAACCCAGTCCTATATACAGGACACGTGATGGGTTTGCATGAGAAATCCTGGAGTGAGTCAGAAGAGATCTTTCCTTTCTACTGGAGAGAAATCGAGGACTCTCAGTATATCTGCAGGGACATGTCATGTGTTCTTCATGAGTGATGAAAGGCTTTGCAATGATAAGCTGTGAAGCTCTTTGGTCCTTCATCACACCTGCAGATATATCTGGAATGGACTGACGGTTCAGCTTTGGGTTTTCACTTCTCAAAAGACATACAGCAGCCACCAGATCCTCTTCACTTGCATTAGCTGGCAGAGTTATTGAAATCATGCTGTAGTTTGATACAGATTTGTTCTTCTAATATTGTGGAGTGTAGAAAAGGTATAGTGATTCAAGCAGCACTATCACTATACTCCAGAGGTGAAGTCTGAGTTTGCTCTGCAGCCCTCCTTCACAAAAGGTTTGACTTGGTTTACCATATGAATAAACTTCAGCTTGGGTGTCAGTGTTCGCAGTGACATCACAGGCACTGTGACATCACAGTGAAGTCAGAACGTTCAGTTTCCCAGCAATGACAGACACAACAGAACAGCACAGAACTTTATTTTTCATTATGGTTTTAATAAAGATGAGTCGCTTATTGACATGTTGCGATCTCGTTCTGCTTGTTAAAGAAAAATGAAGGCTTGGCCAATTTAAAAGCCTCTTTACACAGTAAAATAACAGTATATTAAATCAATGTTA
The DNA here is from genome assembly GCA_030684275.1 of Acipenser oxyrinchus oxyrinchus. Lineage (NCBI taxonomy): Eukaryota > Metazoa > Chordata > Actinopteri > Acipenseriformes > Acipenseridae > Acipenser > Acipenser oxyrinchus. Next base: position 4,126,013 of record CM060277.1, on the reverse strand, counting down.
CTATGAACGCGTTTCTCAGTGTGATTGAGATACACGAATGTCTTCACAGGTATCAATTGAATTGTTAAAGGAGAGCGGAGAAGAACTCGGGGTAAAGCACCGACAATCACAAGCCCTGCTTCTGTTACACAGCAGAGTCTGCAGAATTGGGGTTAATATGCAGCCGACTGATTCACCCAGTCAGGAAACAGACAAATATGAAACTGTATCCTGATTCTTCTCAAATCAATTAAACAGTAAATACATCTGTTTCTGAAGCCAAATCCATGTTAACTAACTTATTCACATGTTATGATGGTAACTGCTAATACGTAGCCTGTGTAATAAATAATCCATTCCTTACTCAAGTTTGCGTTTTATTGTCTTAATATCAATACTGTACAATCCATTTTCAACAAATTGAGAAATACAAATCTGATGTTTTATAATGTTAAACTGGTGACCCTGAAGTCAGTCACTAGGTTACTAAAAATATCAATTAGACTAAACAATTAAAATCTCAGCAGAAACGTATTTGTTAATAATTAATTATACAAGACTGTAATGTGTGAGTTTAGTTATGGGGGCTAATGGAAGCGCTTCACTTTTCTGGTTAACGACATGCGCAGATACACCTGCTTATAAAATGTGGTCTGATATACAGTCTATGCAGCGCCTCAGAAAAAAAAAATACATATTGATTCGTGAAATTAGTTCCTGCTTTGAATGTGCTCTGACTGTTTATTCTACTTTTCTTTAGGAAACATTACGAGCTGTGGCCGCTAGGTGGCACAAAGGGCGTCTGACAAATACATTAATAGTAATAATAACACATCTGAACACAACACCAGTGGCGTGCCGTGACAAAAGTATCTGTGGCTTACAGCTACCTGTAACCACAGATACCTGACATCATTTTAATTCTGAAAGTGCCGAGTATATCCTTTTCCCTTCCCGTGTCAGCTCGGGGATCTGTGGTGTGTATCTCCCTTTATAACAATCTCCAATTTTTCAGAGAAAGTTCTCCTTGAAAAAGGATTCGTAACCAAATCGACTATGATGTCTCCGTTTAATCACATTTTTTTTATTTTAGTGTAAAATAAAATTTGAAATAATGAGATGTTGTAAAGGTATTTGTATTTATCAATGTATATTTATAAGCAATATCGTGCAAAATCCAGCTATCCTCCTAACTGCAGTGCTAACCAAGGAATATTCATGTTTTGGGGTTGCTCGCTAATGATTGGTCAGCTGTCAGAGCTTTGACTTTCTCATTGGTTGTTAAAACAGAGCCTTCAAGTGACGCAGAGAATACCCTGGGAGATTTATGGCCCGCCTCTGCTCACTCCTGATTGGTCACCTGTCTAAAAAAAAGGACATTGTTCGACTCGCCTATTGGTTAAACTCACTCAAGACCTTCAACTGAAGCGGAGAATACCCTCAACTGTTTTTTTTCTAGCGTCTGGTCGTTGTTTTAGACTTATGCGGGGGAAATGCAGATCTCTTATTGGCTGATCACATCCCCTTCAGGAAACCCCTAGACTCTTAAAAAAACCTCTAGTAAACCCTGTAAGTCATCTTGGATAAGGGCGTCAGACAAATGAACAAATAATAATTAGAGTAGTATGATTCATAGTATAAGCAAGCACACTGTACGCAAGTGAGTGAGGCAGCGTCATGTCATTTGACTGACGGTTTACTTGGCACTGTCTGGTCAGCAGAGAATACCCTGAAGGTCCTGACGGCACGCCACTGTTCAATTGAGGTATCGCATTTGGAGGGGAGGCGCAGATTTTCAGAACACCGCCCCTCAAACACAAGCGCTATACAAAGCAATTCAATTCCAATACTGTACAGAAACTCTCTCATCTTCAGATTCATGTCGAGACACAGTCAATAGATCTGCAGCGGGCTTGTCTGTATCCACAGTATTGATTATGTATGTATTATTTATTTATATATAATAGCTTTATTTTTATATAGCGCCTTTCATAGTGGACCCCATCACAAAGCGCTTTACAGAGGCAGGCTGTGAACTGTGCGTTATATGCAGAGTCACTTCCAATAGGACGTTGATTTAACATCTCATCCGCAGGACGGAGCACAAGGAGGTGAAGTGACTTGCTCAGGGTCACACACAGCGAGTCGGTCAGTGGCAGAGGTGGGATTTGAACCCGTGACCTTCTGGTTACAAGCCCTGGACTTTAACCACACTGCCTTTTATACAAAAATATCACAAAGCAGTGTACAGTACAGAGCAGAAAAAAGAACAAACCACAATACATTTGTATAGCATGACACGCATACAACTGCCACAGTCAGACCATTTCAATAACAGATTTAAATAACATAAGAAAGTTTACAAACGAGAGGAGGCCATTCAGCCCATCTTGCTCGTTTGGTTGTTAGTAGCTTATTGATCCCAGAATCTCATCAAGCAGCTTCTTGAAGGATCCCAGGGTGTCAGCTTCAACAACATTACTGGGGAGTTGGTTCCAGACCCTCACAATTCTCTGTGTAAAAAAGTGCCTCCTATTTTCTGTTCTGAATGCCCCTTTATCTAATCTCCATTTGTGACCCCTGGTCCTTGTTTCTTTACTGCACAATACTGTTATTTTGGTACTGCGTCAGTGACTTGGAGAAAAAGAACATCTTATTTAGTTTTTCACTGCAAATCGGGTAACCCTAACGACATGAACAGTGCGAGAAACTCAAGCTCGAATATAAATTTAGTCAGACACCAAAATCCAAGCAGAACAACTGGACAAAACATACAAAAGATCATAGTTTTTTTCCTATGAAGTGCTGTTGTAAGTGTTAAGGGCGTTCACACCGGACGCGGCGCGCTGCAGTGCTGTTCACACCAAACGCGGCAGTGGGCGGGCCGTTGTGACGTCACGGCTGCAGGTACAGTGGCTTTTGGTTGCCGAGCAACCAACAGTAAATGCCAGCGGGAAAATGAAACTCTTTTGACAGAACTGAAGACACTGACAAGAGACAAAAACTGAGGAGAGAAACAGAAAGATTTTTTAATATAACCTAATTGTAACCCCACACAACCCCCTTGTGTATTAATTTTGTTTAAAAAACTGTTAAAATATAATATCTGTACACCAAATAAAACGTTTTGCTTTATCTTTTAAGTGTCTGTCTGCAGTTAATTTATCCAAAAAAATTATGTAGCACCACAGTCACCCCGAACGACCCCCCCAGTTGCTTTTAATTTTTATTTAGTTATATATATACACACACACACACACACACACACACACACACACACACACACAGCAACACACACACACACACAAAAATTGCGATTTCTCTGCCCTACCGGAGAAAGAAAAAAATTCTATGTAAGATCGTTGTGGGTCCTTTTAAAAGTTTGTCTGCAGTTAATTTCTCAAAAAAAATGCTTACGTTATAGTAGCAGGTGCGTAATTATTTTCAATGTGGAGTTCAGCACAAAAAATATATATGACCTCATTTACGTAATTATGTATGTTTAATATTCACTCGGTAATCCCATTTGTACACCGCAGCCCACCATTCTCCATCTTTCTTATTAATATATTGGTAACTAATTGTTGTATTATACAACGCCAGGAAATCTGAAATTAAAGAGAACAGCTTTTACTCTGTTTGATTTATTTTGATTTCTTCCTCGCAAAGGAACCTCCTACTCTTCCCTGATTGGCTGTTGGTAGCTTACATCAAGTGTGAACGCCCGTAGTTTTTTTTTTCCTATTAAGTGCTGTTGTAACTGTTAGTAGTAACCTGTATATTTAAAGTTCAAAATTAATAATTCAAAATGAAACATAATCTTAATTGATACAAACTTGTTTAAAATACAATGCTCCCATGGCACTCAATTAGCGACACAGACGTTTCCAAAAACGAACCCAGCATTTGAGTAACTGTGATAACAAGAAGCGCTCGGGATGATTTCAAACAGCATGAAAAGATAAGGGGCCGCTCTAAAGAAAGAGAAAGAAAAATGACATTTGAAGCGCTGTACTCTTTAACAACGGACTTGTTTCAATTGTGTTGCAGAGGAGAAACCCAGCTAACTGAGGAACGAGTGATTCAGTAGAGAGAGGCATGGACCCGACTCCAAGGAGAAGAAGAAGGAGTAAAGAGAATGTCCCGCCTGATATGTCACAAGAGCCTGCCAGGTACTGAAAGTCTTTTCTTATTAGTTCACGGTGCGGCGGCATGCTGAATAATACCTTTACTAAGAAGCTGTTCAGGAATCCAAATCACTGAGCTGAGTCTCAAGCCCAGGGTTAGAGTCCAGACCTCTCTGTACTGTACAATGCTTCTCTATGCTTTACCATGCCTCTCTGTGCTTTACAATGCTTCCCTATGCTTTACCAGACCTCTCTGTGCTTTACAATGCTTCCCTATGCTTTACCAGACCTCTCTGTGCTTTACAATGCTTCCCTATGCTTTACCAGACCTCTCTTTGCTTTACAATGCTTCACTGTGCTTTACCACACCTCTCTGTGCTTTACAATGCTTTCCTATGCTTTACCAGACCTCTCTGTGCTTTACAATGCTTCCCTATGCTTTACCAGACCTCTCTGTGCTTTACAATGCTTCCCTATGCTTTACCAGACCTCTCTGTGCTTTACAATGCTTCCCTATGCTTTACCAGACCTCTCTGTGCTTTACAATGCTTCCCTATGCTTTACCAGACCTCTCTGTGCTTTACAATGCTTCCCTATGCTTTACCAGACCTCTCTGTGCTTTACAATGCTTCCCTATGCTTTACCAGACCTCTCTGTGCTTTACAATGCTTCCCTATGCTTTACCAGACCTCTCTGTGCTTTACAATGCTTCCCTATGCTTTACCAGACCTCTCTGTGCTTTACAATGCTTCCCTATGCTTCACCAGACCTCTCTGTGTTTTACAATGCTTCCCTATGCTTTACCAGACCTCTCTGTGCTTTACAATGCTTCCCTATGCTTCACCAGACCTCTGTGTCCTTTACAATGCTTCCCTATGCTTTACCAGACCTCTCTGTGCTTTACAATGCTTTACCAGACCTCTGTGCTTTACAATGCTTCCCTATGCTTTACCAGACCTCTGTGCTTTACAATGCTTCCCTATGCTTTACTAGACCTCTCTGTGCTTTACAATGCTTCCCTATGCTTTACCAGACCTCTCTGTGCTTTACAATGCTTCCCTATGCTTTACCACACCTCTCTGTGCTTTACAATGCTTTCTCATCCATATCTTTCTTTCTCATTCTCAATCCGTGTTCATGAGTATTAATAAATAAGAAAAAGTCACAGTTAATCTTTATTTTTTTTATTAAATCACATTACTAAAATCTAAAAAATAAACAGAACAAACATTTTATGGAACTCAAAAAATAAAAACATTTTTTAATATATATATAAAACATAATAAATCTTAAAAAAAGAAATTAAATACAGTTATTACGTATGAAATCGATTCGTTGCTAAAAACAAATAATTCACCTCTTTTCGCTCTGCAGGTGGCGCTGTTTTACCCCCTAACTTTCATCCAAAGTTGTGTCAGATTGAACATTCCCTTCACCCGAGGAGTGGAGAGGACAGACAGGGAGTTCAATACAAAGGGTTTCTTACAACACAAAACAGTCTAGTTCAGCTGGCAGATTGTTACAGGGGAATCATAATCAAGCCAAAACCCAGGATAGAGCGGCTCAGTGAATGTGGTTTGGAATCTGTGCAGGAGGGTCATTGTGTCAGAGACGCCATAAAAGGACAGCGTGCCGGCATTAAAGTCCAGATACACTCCTATTCTGGGGAGCGGGGGGCAGTTATTGCAGTTTCATTGTTATTGTGCAGGGCAGTGTAACTGGAATCAGAGCAGAACAAACTCCAGGACTTGTCATTGAATCCAAGGAGACAGGAATCATCCTCTCCTTTCCTGCTGATTCCTTTATATGTGACTCCTATAGAAGCCCCTCCCCCACTCCACTCAATCTCCCAGTAACAGCGAGTCCCAGACAAACCCTCTCTGCAAAGCACTTGGGTCCATCTCTCAAATCTCTCTGGGTGATCATCAGGATATCTCTGAGTCTCTTCACTCAGTGTCACCTTTCTGTTCCCTTCAGACAGACAGAGATCTTCATACGCTGTGTTGGGGTCCAGTGTGAGCTGACAGGAATCTGATTGAAGAGAAGAGGACGGGTAGAGGAGAGACGGTTAGAAAAGTCAAATCACTGAGAAAATCAACAGTCATTGTCTGCTGCATCCTCAAATCACTCCCTCCTCCCTGCTTCACCAGTCCCTGCACCCTCCTCTATGCTCCCTCCTCCCTCTTCTATGCTCCCTCTATGTGTTTATGGAAGGTGTGTGTATTGTTTTAAATATTTTTTAATACATTTTAACCACTTTTTAAAAACTTTTAAATTGCATTCTGTGCCTCAAGATGGCTTCCCATGGACCGGCTTGAACCTCTCAGAACTACATTTCCCATCTTCTTCCTGCTCACTGTGAGCAGGAGGATGATGGGAAATGTAGTTCTGAGAGCCATCTGAGTTACAAGTATAAAAAGTGATCAAAATGCAAACAAAATAAAAATAATTAAAACAATACACACCTACAAAACAGTGTATCAACACATGGGAACATGTAACACAATAAAATACAAAGGACCTTATGAACCCTTTAAACACTCTTGCTGTTTGATTGTTTTGTTCATTATAATTCCTCAATCTTATCAAACTTCTTCAATTGGAACCAATCAAATGCAGCTCTGCATACAATTACAGTTCACTTAATGTTCCTACAGGGTATGTGTTGCCATTTTACCCACTCAGACCCCTTGCTTACTAAATATCTTCAAGAGAATATCATCCACTCTTCAAATATCTGTCTAATATTTTAATGAGCAATCCATCCCACAAGTGCAGTGATACTGCAATATACATTTACTACCAGCACAGGATGACTGGGAGGGATAGCTGTTCATTTTACCCCACAACTGGTTTCACATGCATTGTACATGTATTAAAAGATGGGATGATTATCTATTCAGGGATACCAAGATATTTAGGGAGAGAAAGGTCTGAGTGGAAAAACAGGCAACAAATGCCCCTCCCCAGTCATTCTGCATGTATTCATCTGAACCAATACTTGTTGGAGAGGAGTGTAGATTAATGGCTTCACAATTACTAATAAATAATAATAATTGCTGCCCTCAAGCTCCACCCCTCCCTGTTCTGTAGTGTTAGCTCTTCTCACAATGGAGTGACACATCTTTCAATCAAATGTTTCAGTGAAAACAGACTTACATTTTAAAAACTCAGCTCTGTTCCTTGGCTCTGGAGCCTGCAGACTGTAAACTGCAACTTCATTCACTGGGCAGAAAAAGAGAGAGAAATAGAATTGAAACATGTGGATTAATACACAACACACACAAGACTCCAAGCAGCAATCTGAAAAGAAACAAGGCTTATTCACGGCATTTCAGGATGTAAAATCTGTACTTCAAGATGTTCATGATTACAGTGAATATGTATTCCTTCCATATCAGTGCAGCAGCCAAAGTCAATGTGAACACGTCTGCCACTGCACTGGAGTCTTGTGTTCCTTCCTCTCCATCACATATCTTAACCCAGCAGTATGGTGTCCATATTAGGACACCCTTGTGCATCAAGCATACAGCAGTCATTGTCTGTTCCATCCTCACATCACTCCCTCCTCCCTGCTTCATCAGTTCCTGTTCCATCCTCCATGCTCCCTCCTTCCTGCTCCCTCCTCCCACCTCCCTCCTGCATGCACCCTGCTCCATCAAGTCTGCTTCATCACTCCCTGCTCCCTCCTCCATGCTCCCTGCTCCCTCCCTCCTGTCTCCTTCCTGCTCTCTCCTTCCTGCTCCAAACTTCATGCTCCCTCCTCCCTCCTCCATGCTCCCTGCTCACTCCTTCCTGCTCCCTCCATGCTCCCTCCCCCATGCTCCCTGCTCCCACTTCCCTGCTCCCAGCTCCCTCCTCCATGCTCCCTGCTCCCTCCCTCCTCCTCCCTGCTGCCCCCTCCCTTCTCAATACTACATTATTTATATAGCCAACATTCTGCAAGAGGTCTTTATTAATGTCTTCCAAGTCCTGTCCCTCTTCAAGCCATGGTCTATTTGAGAAGTCTCTACCAAAGGAATCTATTTCACACCATCCTCCATGCTCCCTCCTTCCTGCTCCCTCCTCCCACCTCCCTCCTGCATGCATCCTGCTCCATCCAGTCTGCTTCATCACTCCCTTCTCCCTTCTCCCTCCCTCCCGTCTCCTTCCTGCTCTCTCCTTCCTGCTCCAAACTTCATGCTCCCTCCTCCCTCCCCCATGCTTCCTGCTCTCTCCTCCATGCTCCCTGCTGCCTCCTCACTCCTTCCTCCTCTCTGCTGCCCCCTCCCTTCTCAATACTACATTATTTATATAGCCAGCAATCTGCAAGAGGTCTTTATTAATGTCTTGCAAGTCCTGCCCCTCCTCAAGCCATGGTCTATTTGAGAAATCTCTACCAAAGGAATATTTCACACCAACCTGTTGTGGTTATTTTGACTAATTCCCCCTTGCAGAAGTCCTCAATATGGTCTTTAAGTTCAGATACAGCTTTCCTCACAGCCCCAAAAGAGATGTCTGTATTGACAGTAATGCTGGGTAAGTCTCCAGCTTCAGGAGGGGCACAGAGAGACTGGAAATTCTACAACAGGAAAGTGGAGAAAAGGAGTTTTCAGTGAAACAGAATGGGGTCCAAAACATTCCTGGGGAAAAGCAAGGATTCATTCAATTGGAGAGGTCTGTCTGAAACCGTCCCAGTTATGGACTTGAGATTTTCTAACATGCAGTGATGTTACTTGTAGAAAATGGATGTGATCCTCTGTCTCTGAAAGCTGTTTCAGCTCAGCGTTTCTCCTCCTTAGCTCAGCAATCTCCTGCTCCAGTTTCTTCATGCAGTTCTTCAGCCTGATTCACTGCAGCCTTCTCGTTAGCTCCAATCAGCTCAATAACCTCAGTGTGGATCTTCTCAATGGATTGGATCAGCTCAGTAAAGATCTTCTCACTTTCCTTTATTTCTATGCATGCAGATCTCTGAGTGAAAGAACACAGTAGAGGAGACATGGTTAGAATTGATATCAAAAACACAACAGGCATATACGGTAAACTTCTGTAGATGTGTTCCAGTCCATCTGTTAATAATAATAATAATAATAATAATAATAATAATAATAATAATAATAATAATAACCCCCTCTTGTCAATACCCACTTTCAGTGACTCCACTGCCTGTTTCAGCTCCTCCACTGCTTTCAGTCTCTCCTGGATTCTCTGTTGTATTTCTGTCTGTGTCTCTCCCAGCTGCTTCTGTGTAGAAACACAGTGACATTTCTTATGGGGTCTGTTTAAGTATGCTATTGAAATTGACAGAATCATTTTAGTTCAAATATATTTTTCTGTTTTCTTGTTCCATTATCTCTACAATGTTTGCAATAATTCTGAGTGGTTCTCGAATATATTTTGTTCTTCAGTTCTAGTTGCATGCCATAGACATCTGTAGCACAGGCTAGATCAGACAACATGTGTGTGTAGTAGTAAGATACAACACCATCTAGTGCACAGCTGCCAGCAATACAAAAGGACACTTGATCCACAGTAGCTGTCCTCTAGATGGTACCGTTTTGTACTCGTAACAGTGAGTCATGGCTCATCTAGCATCTGTCACTTTTTGTTGTCAAGGAACTAGGTAACTAATGAGAAAATGATCGTCGGTGGTCATAACTTTAAAGGCAGTTTAATCAGGCACTATTATGGACACCCTTGCAAGTCCTATATCTTTGCTTATTTTCTGCATTTCTGACCTTCGCAAGCCTGCGTTGAACATCGTAGATTTAAAACATAGAGAAGAAATGGCTACTCGAAATGAAAATGAAACTTCAGAGCTAACAAAAAAAACAGATTCAGTGCAGAGGAGGTTGGTAGAAGATTGAAGCATTTAGTGACAGTGATGGATGTGTTTGGAGAGCTACGATACTGAAGGAGATGGGCTTTGTACTAGGATGAGATCCTTTATAAGCATAACATTGTTTTCTCTTTATATGATGTAAATATATATTATTTTTTGAAGTAATAAAGTATGTGTGCCTATGGCATTGTTACCATTTATTTTTTGCCTTGTTTGTTTCCAGGTTATAAAATGTGTATTTTGAATGTAGTAGAAATCTTTTAGCTATTCTTCTGATGTGTGAATGAGTGTGTGTGTGTGTGTATGTGCGTGCGCGTGTGTGTGAAAAGTATTTTTATTTTGTGCCTTCCTTGTTTACTGAAAAGACACACTTCTCAAATCTGCTGCAGCTTGTAAATACATATTTCGAGTGCAGTAGAATTGATCTATTTCTCTAATGTGTGAATGAGTGTGTGTGTGTGCAACAGTGAGTCTGTGCTTGTTTACTGAAAGACACACTTCTCAAATCTGCTGCACCTTGTCAGCTAATTTTGGTGTCGAGTTACAGGCTCCTGGTGAGTGGTGACGTCAGCGTTTTGTTCACAAAGCCTCAGGCTACAGCAGGTGACTGTGTGTCTTATCTATCGGCATGCCTTTTACACAAGATGGCAAAATATAATATTGTGTATAGCATAAGCTTGTATGAATGTATTTGGGGAGGAGAGGTAATTATTTATAATTACCTCTCCTCCCCACCCTCCCTCTCCAACCCCTACACCCACTGCATCCCCTACTAACTCACCCTCCTTCTCCACCTTCTCGACCCTCTCAGACTCTGACCTCTCCTCCCTGCTCCAGGGTCACAAACCCACCACGTGTGCCCTGGACCCCCTCCCCACTCACCTCTTTCAAGCTGCTGCTCCTGCTCTACTTCCCTTCATCTCCTCCCTTCTCAACACCATTCTATTTCTGGTCTCTTTCCCTCTGCCTTCAAAAAGCCTCTATCACTCCCCTCCTCAAAAACCTACCCTCGACCCCACCTCCCTCCAGAGCTACCATCCTGTCTCCCTCCTACCCTTCCTCTCCAAAACCCTCGAGCGGACTGTACACCATGAGCTCTCTGCTTTCCTGTCCAACCACTCTCTGCTCGACCCTCTCCAATCTGGCTTCCGCTCTGCTCAATCAACTGAAACCGCCCTCCTGTCTGTCACCAGCTCACTAAAGTCTGCCCGAGCTGCCTCTCTCTTCTCTGTCCTAATTCTCCTCGACCTCTCTGCTGCCTTTGACACTGTTGATCATTCTATTCTACTATCATCTCTCGCTGACCTGGGGATCTCTGGCACTGTTCTGGCCTGGTTCTCCTACCTCTCCAACCGCACTTACCAGGTAACCTGCCATGGAGCAACCTCCACACCTCGCCCTCTCTTAACGGGAGTCCCCAAGGGTCAGTCTTGTGTCCTCTCCTGTTCTCTCTCTACACCCGCTCCCTGGGCCCCTCATCGCATCCTATGGTTTCTCATACCATTTCTATGCTGATGATGCTCAGATTTTCCTCTCCTCCCCACCTCTGACTCCACCATCCCCTCCCGTATCTCTACCTGTCTGTCTGCTATTTCCTCCTGGATGCACTCGCATCACCTCAAACTCAACCTCTCTAAATCTGACCTCCTTTTGTTTCCCTCCTCCTCCTCCCCCTCCTCTGATCTCTCTATCTCTGTTCCTCTGGAATCTACCACACTCTCTCCCTCTTCCTCCGCTAAGAACCTCGGACTAACATGGACCCCTGCCTCTCTTATTCCCAGCACATCTCCACTCTGGCTGCACTTGCCGATTCTTCCTGAGCAACATCCGAAGAATCCGACCCTTCCTCGCCAACTACGCCACCCAGCTCCTGGTGCAGGCCTTGGTACTCTCCCGCCTAGACTACTGCAACTCTCTCCTGGCTGGCCTCCCTGCGTCCGCCACCCGTCCGCTCCAGCTCATCCAGAACTCCGCTGCCCGCCTGGTGTTCTCTCCGCCTCGCTTCTCCCATGCAACTCCACTACTCCGCTCACTCCACTGGCTCCCGATCACTGCTTGCATCCAGTTCAAGACTTGTACTAGCCTACAGATGCCTTGACCAGACTGCACCCAGCTACCTCCAGACCCTCATCTCTCCCTACACCCCCACTCGACCTCTCCGCTCCGCCTGCACTAGAAGACTGGCTCTACCTCCTCTACACTCCCCTGCCTCCAGAGCCCGCTCCTTCTCCACCCTCGCTCCGCAGTGGTGGAATGACCTTCCTACAGATGTCAGGACTGCCCAGTCCCTGACCACATTCCGGCGCCTCCTTAAGACTCACCTCTTCAGACAGCACCTGTAGAACTCCTCTGTTTTTCCCCTGGGACACTTATCACCCTTCCTTAAATGCGCTTTACTTGCTCTTATCTGCCCCCTATTTTACTACATTTAATCCTGTACTTCAGAGTACTGTAATCTGCCAAGTGTTTAATCTGTAGTATTTTGTATTTAATCATATCCTGATGTAACTATCACTGACACTGTTACCTGCTGTATTATTGAATTGTATTTTGTCACACTTGTACTTGCTTGAACCAAAGTCATTGTATTTATCTTGCTCTTATTGTATTATTACTTGTACTGTAACACTTGAAATGTATTTGCTTACGATTTTAAGTAAGCCCTGGATAAGGTTATCTGCTGTGAAATAAATAATAATAATAATAATAATAATAATAATAATAATAATAATAATAATAATAATAATAACAGTGCAGAAGCTCCAGCATATCTGCACCCAAAAGAAGAACACCGTCCCCTCTCACCCCACAGCAGCTCTCTCACATGAGAAGAGGAACACAGAAGCAGAGTCTGACCAACAAGCAGTTCAGTCTAAATGTGCTCCTGCAAGCCCCTGGCACTCAGCTGCACACAGGCAGCACTTACACCTTTGTTTATTTCCCTGTTTTGGTACTTTTGTAAATATGTTCATGTTTTTCTTTGTTTTAGCTCAATCTATTCAAAATGTACCCAGTGTTCATTTCATGTTCAAGTTTCATTCAGCAGTGTTAGATTGTAGCCAGCAATGCTGATTGTTTGAATAAACAATAAATGAAGATTTCTTCTAAAGTGTTTTTTGTGTTTTTGTTACCTACACCAAAGAGGGTGAGTGTGAGATTGTTGAGTGTTGTTTTACGTGCAAGCCCAGTTTGTTCCCTTTCATTTGATGTGAGACACTTGCATGTCACCCCTACAGTTATGGAGCTGTACACACAAATCTAAAAACAGTGACAACAAGAGGAATTTGACCCGGACCTTAAAGAGTTTTAAAATAGGTGCTTGGCTTTGCTGGGAACTTTATGTTTACACAGTTTAACCAATTAAACTGCAATATCTTAAACAATGAAACCAACATATGATTTTATAAAATAACCAAATATACAAAATACTAGGAATATAAATTATACTATTTTTACAGTCAATTCCAATGTACCACAAACTACCCAACTTAGCTTAAAATACATTGGAATCCATAACACACACACACACACACACACACACACACACACACACACACACACACACACACACACACATATATATATAAAACTGATCTCATGTTAAACTGTATAACCTAGTAAACAGACATGTTAAATATCCCTGGGAATTCTTATCTTCTAGGATAGCTACAAGGAAATGGTTCAAACCCTTACCTGTTTCACAATCCTCTGTGTCTCAGCTGAGACTGTATCATGACTCCTGTGTTCAATTTGTGAACACAACAAGCAAATACACGTCTGATCGGTTATACAAAAGACCTCCAAAACCTTTTGGTGTTCAGCACAAAGCTTCTGCTCCAGATTTCCAATTGCATTGATCAGCTTGTGCCTCTTGAAAGCAGCCCCTCATAGTGTGGCTTGACGTGTGTTTCACAGTAAGAGGCCAGGCACGTCAAACAGGATTTCACAGCTTTGAACTTTCTCCCAGTGCAGAAATCACACGGCACATCTCCAGGTCCAGCATAGCTTTGAGCAGGAGGAGGATTGAGTCCTGTCTTCTTTAATTCCTCCACAACTTCAGCCAGCATGGTGTTTCTGCGCAGAACAGGCCTTGGGGTAAAGGTCTTTCTGCACTGGGGGCAGCTGTAGACACCTGTATGATCAGTCTGATCCCAGCAGTTCTTAATACACCCCATACAGTAACTGTGTCCACATGGAATAGCGACTGGGTCCTTCAATAGCTCCAGACACACTGAACAGATCAAATGCTCCTCTGACCACAAGTTTGAAGCCATTCCTGCTGCAGTGAGACAGAGAGACTGGGTATTTCACAACAAACGGAACTATTTAAAGCTCTTAAGAGGCAAGTTTTGGACTGAGGCCAGGTTTTGATAAACAGGTTGAGCAGGAACTGAGTTACTTGTCAAGAATGTTTCATTTCCTGAGATCTCTCCTGCTCAGCTCTCTGGTTTCAGTGCACACAAGCCATGCATTCCACACTCTGAGCAGCTCTGTGTTTAAGACACTAGACCAAAATCTCAGCTGGAACGTCTGCCAGCACTTTATAAGAAAAAGACACCATAGTGGAGTGTTCTAACATGTTCAAGAGAAATATCAAGCTGGAGTGAATCTAGGAGCAGTGCAGGGATGCTGGAATGGGTTAACAGGGATATACTATTTCAAAGATTAGGGAACAATACAATAATACAATACAATAGTGATATATAAAGAGCCTTCTGTGAAACACCTCAAAGTGATGATCTCTTTCTGATTTAAAACCTTGATTCCTCATGAAGTGTGATCCCGGGCTGGAATCACAATATGTGCTTCTGCTGTTTCTGTTGAGATGATACAGAGACAGGGATGGGTTTCACAAGAAACGAAACTTCCCTATGTTTCTGAATTCCAGGAGTTATATAAAGCTCTAAGAGGCGGGGTTTGGACTGAGGTTTTGATAAACAGGTTGAGCAGAAACTGTTTGCAGCTATTAATCATTTACTGAGATCTTTACTGTTTCTTTTTAATTTAATTTTTTTTTTTTTTTTTATGTGACACCATTAATTAAACGTTTCAAATTATTACCATTTGACTCATAAAATGATAGTGCTTTGTAGTTTGGTTGAGTCAGATTAAAAAACTGAAGCTACTACAAATTATAAAATGCAGCCCTTTGCAATTCATAAATAAATAAACAATGAAGCTGTTTGCAAAGTACAGATATTTTTTCATCCTTTTACACTTTTGTTATCTTTGCTTTTGGTGATCGGATAGCCAATTGCTTTAAGCTTAGACTTTTCTGTCCTTTAGCTATAAGGTGCAATACACTGTACACTAGCCTTACATATAATCTATCATGGGTACCTAACGAGGACAAAAAGTCACATTCGTACCCCAAAATGAATGAAATTAACATAGCTGGGAATTCGTTGGCTCTTGGATCTGAGTGGGTAAAATGGACAGAAATGCCTCCACTTCAGTTCTCAATTGTTTTTGGAGGGAGGGAGTTTTCTTCTTCAACAAGGAGAACAAGTGGAATAACAAGAACAAGCTTGTTTCCATGTTTAGACTGTCCATTTCTCCTGATTTATCACAGTATTAACAATGTGTTTGACTGCTGTGTTAGAGTGTCTAGTTCTGTACAGGAATATAAGAAGGATGGAACTCCAGCCATTGGAATAGTTGTGTCAATACCCTCGATTCACCATGAAGTGTGATCCTGGGCTGGAATCACAAAATGTGCTTCTGCTGTTTCTGTTGAGATGATACAGAGACAGGGATGGGTTTCACAAGAAACAGAAACTTACCTGTGTTTCTGAATTCCAGGAGTTATATAAAGCTCTAAGAGGCTGGGTTTGGGACTGAGGCCAGGTTTAGACAAGCAGGCTGAGCAGAGACTGCTGAATCAGTGTGAGAGGGGCGGAGAGGAGAGAGTGGGACAGGAGTTTGAGAATGGCACCCTCTGTCACAGCGCTCCTTCAAGACTGAAGCTTTCTCCCAATGGGACAGGCCCATTCCCAGTAGAGACTCTGAATGCGGGCGGGACACTGGCCACACAAACAATCCCACCTCCTTCCAAGAACCCAGTCCTATATACAGGACACGTGATGGGTTTGCATGAGAAATCCTGGAGTGAGTCAGAAGAGATCTTTCCTTTCTACTGGAGAGAAATCGAGGACTCTCAGTATATCTGCAGGGACATGTCATGTGTTCTTCATGAGTGATGAAAGGCTTTGCAGTGATAGGCTGTGAAGCTCTTTGGTCCCTCATCACACCTGCAGATATATCTGGAATGGACTGACGGTTCAGCTTTGGGTTTTCACTTCTCAAAAGACATACAGCAGCCACCAGATCCTCTTCACTTGCATTAGCTGGCAGAGTTATTGAAATCATGCTGTAGTTTGATACAGATTTGTTCTTCTAATATTGTGGAGTGTAGAAAAGGTATACTGATTGAAGCAGTACTATCACTATACTCCAGAGCAGGGGCTCCCAAACCTATGATGGTCACGTGCCCCTTCCAGACCTATCAGCTGTCTGCGTACCCCAAGCATAGAGGTTTCCATTTTAATGTTATTTTTAATATATGCTTTCATAATACACATATTTATACACATACACAATAATACATACAATATAAATGACTATAATAATATAAATATTATACTTTTCTAGTGCAGCTGCGCAATGTCCCTCGATCCTTCCTGACTTGTCCTTTAAACCCGTGTTGTCCTTTACAACATGTTCCTCTGTGAGAGGACTTTAAAGTTAAGGGTGATTCAAGGAAGCATTGGGCATGTTTAGACTGCATATGTTATTATTTAACTACATCTTTATAGTGGGTTAGATCGCAGGCTTGTATACAATACAAACAGGATTAGATTGTGCAGATTTGCTGTTCTGTTCAGTAGAATGTCTTTGTCCTCAAGTATCAGCACTTTGATTAGTGAGCACTGTTTCCAGTTTAATACATAATGCTATTTCAGTACATTCAAAATGACCTGCTAATAAACATGTCAGGAAATCATTACTAAACAAATTCTGTAGCGCATGTTCAGCTATTTCTGTATCCTCTCACCCAGCGTTCTTCCCCACCTCTTCTACACCTATACCCCTACCCCAACAGAACAGTGCAGACCTGTGAAAATAGTCTTTCTACTGATGTACCAGTGATATGAGAAGAGGGCTGACCCTCACAGGACTGATTTAATTGTGATCCAGATCCCTGGCAGGTGAATCAATCTCATAGTGTGCACCCTATTGACAGTGCTATGGCAGGTGAATTAGTCCCATGCTGTGCTATTGACAGTGCTATAGCAGGTGAATCAGTCCCATGCTGTGCTATTGACAGTGCTATAGCAGGTGAATCAGCCCCATGCTGTGCTATTGACAGTGCTATAGCAGGTGAATCAGTCCCATGCTGTGCTATTGACAGTGCTATAGCAGGTGAATCAGTCCCATGGTGTACACCCTATTGACAGTGCTATGGCAGGTGAATCAGTCCCATGCTGTGCTATTGACAGTGCTATAGCAGGTGAATCAGTCCCATGCTGTGCTATTGACAGTGCTATAGCAGGTGAATCAGTCCCATGCTGTGCTATTGACAGTGCTATAGCAGGTGAATCAGTCCCATGCTGTGCTATTGACAGTGCTATAGCAGGTGAATCAGCCCCATGCTGTGCTATTGACAGTGCTATAGCAGGTGAATCAGCCCCATGCTGTGCTATTGACAGTGCTATAGCAGGTGAATCAGCCCCATGCTGTGCTATTGACAGTGCTATAGCAGGTGAATCAGCCCCATGCTGTGCTATTGACAGTGCTATAGCAGGTGAATCAGTCCCATGCTGTGCTATTGACAGTGCTATAGCAGGTGAATCAGTCCCATGCTGTGCTATTGACAGTGCTATAGCAGGTGAATCAGTCCCATGGTGTACACCCTATTGACAGTGCTATGACAGGTGAATCAGTCCCATGGTGTACACTCTATTGACAGTGCTATGACAGATGAATATTGACACAGGTTCTTCCTGCAGTGAGACAGAGACTCACGGTTTCTGTATTTCTGATTTCCAGGAGTTCTATGAAGCTCTAAGAGGGGTTTGTATTGAGAGAATCCACACAGACGTTCAATTTAAAACTTGCACCAGACCAGATAAAAAGATATCGTGAATATAACGTGTTGTGAGTAAACATGGTGATGCTCTAAAAATCCCATTAAAAGACACATTCAGGGGCAGAAGAAGCAGCCATGGCTGTGCCCTGTACCTGCAAATAAAACTCGTTCTCGTGTACAAAATCATTTCTAGTGAGAACAATGTGTGCCATATCAAGCAAACAAGCTGTGGTAGGAATCTGCATAGCGGTTCATTTATCTAAAAGATCCTCAATGCATTTAAGCCATCTGCATGTGGGATACTGATGTACAAACTCACGACATCAAGGGAAATAAGGATAATGTTCTGATTTTGTAACTTCATTTTATAAAGTTGTTTTATGAACGCACCTGTATCCCTTAGAGATGAGGGTAACTCCTTGTGACAGAAATATAATGAGTTCTGGTGATAAATCTTCCTCCCGACCTGTGAGGGCGCTAAAGAACGGGGGGAGAAGTATCTGGAAGGGCTGGCCTGACAGTTCGTTTCCGGGACTGGGAAGTGGGTCAGCCTGGAAGGAAGCGAGACTCTGTTGTAAGACCGTTTTGACTTGAAAGGTAAACGAGGGGCAGCTGCAAGTAATAAGGCAGCTGCAACCGTTTACCTAGATATCATACGGGATTACATATAGGGGCCAGGGTAACGCTGATCTTTTCCTTCAGTTGGGTAAAGCTCGGTGGAGAGAGAAGGACTGAGAGTGGAGCTCTCAAAAAGAAAGAGAAGGAGACGTGTTACGTGTTTTGTGTTGTGTTTATCTGTCTGTCTGTCTGTCTAACTGTCCGTGTTTTTGAATCACCAGACAGTTAAAGCACACCTCCGGAGCTGTCGCAGAGGGTCAGCACAAAATCCGGAGCACCACTGCACTACCGTCACCACTTACCTGTGTTTCACTCCGCACCAGCACGACTGCACTCACCCCGGACTGGTGACCGTGTATTTCTTATTGTTTTGGTTCAGGACTGTGCCCTGTGCGTTATCCCCGCGCTTTACACATTGGTGTGTATAGCCGGGGATTTATTATTTTACGGTCGCCAGACCGGGATTATAAATAAAGCACTTCATCACTGGATACCGTTGTCTGTCTATCACTCCTGCATCACATCACCGCTACACCTGTTCCCCTTCCTAGCCACTTTGCCACACTCCTCCACTAGTGGTCTGAGATACTAATCAATGCAATTTAAGAGAGGTTCAATGAGAGAACCAAGACCAGAAACTATGGGACGACCTGGTGAATTATCAAGTGATTTATGGAGCTCAGGCAGCACATATAGTACAGGCTTAACAGGAGAGTTACTCTTCAGATACAGATGTGCATTATCAGACATGCAGCCAGATTCCAATGCAGATTGTGCAAAACCATCTCTTTCTGATTTAAAACCTTCATTCCTCATGAAGTGTGATCCTGGGCTGGAATCACAATATGTGTTTCTGTTGAGATGATACAGACACAGGGATGGGTTTCACAAGAAATGAAACTTACCTGAGTTTCTGAATTCCAGGAGTTATATAAAGCTCTAAGAGGCAGGGTTTGGACTGAGGTTTTGATAAACAGGTTGAGCAGAAACTGTTTGCAACTATTAATCATTTACTGAGATCTTTACTGTTTCTTTTTTATTTTTTTATTTTTTTATGTGACACCATTAATTAAACGTTTCAAATTATTACCATTTGACTCATAAAATGATAGTGCTTTGAAGTTTGGTTGTTGTGAGTCAGATTAAAAAAACTGAAGCTACTACAAATTATAAAATGCAGCCCTTTGCAATTCATAAATAAATAAACAATGCAGCCGTTTGCAAAGTACAGATATTTTTTCATCCTTTTACACTTTTGTTATCTTTGCTTTTGGTGATCGGATAGCCAATTGCTTTAAGCTTAGACTTTTCTGTCCCTTAGCTATAAGGTGCAATACACTGTACACTAGCCTTACATATAATCTATCATGGGTACCTAACGAGGACAAAAAAGTCACATTCGTACCCCAAAATGAATGAAATTAACATAGCTGGGAATTTGTTGGCTGCGGATCTGAGTGGGTAAAATGGACAGAAATGCCTCCACTTCAGTTCTCAATTGTTTTTGGAGGGAGGGAGTTTTCTTCTTCAACAAGGAGAACAAGTGGAATAACAAGAACAAGCTTGTTTCCATGTTTAGACTGTCCATTTCTCCTGATTTATCACAGTATTAACAATGTGTTTGACTGCTGTGTTAGAGTGTCTAGTTCTGTACAGGAATATAAGAAGGATGGAACTCCAGCCATTGGAATAGTTGTGTCAATACCCTCGATTCACCATGAAGTGTGATCCTGGGCTGGAATCACAATATGTGCTTCTGCTGTTTCTGTTGAGATGATACAGAGACAGGGATGGGTTTCACAAGAAACAGAAACTTACCTGTGTTTCTGAATTCCAGGAGTTATATAAAGCTCTAAGAGGCTGGGGTTTGGGACTGAGGCCAGGTTTAGACAAGCAGGCTGAGCAGAGACTGCTGAATCAGTGTGAGAGGGGCGGAGAGTAGAGAGTGGGACAGGAGTTTGAGAATGGCACCCTCTGTCACAGCGCTCCTTCAAGACTGAAGCTTTCTCCCAATGGGACAGGCCCATTCCCAGTAGAGACTCTGAATGCGGGCGGGACACTGGCCACACAAACAATCCCACCTCCTTCCAAGAACCCAGTCCTATATACAGGACACGTGATGGGTTTGCATGAGAAATCCTGGAGTGAGTCAGAAGAGATCTTTCCTTTCTACTGGGAGAGAAATCGAGGACTCTCAGTATATCTGCAGGGACATGTCATGTGTTCTTCATGAGTGATGAAAGGCTTTGCAGTGATAAGCTGTGAAGCTCTTTGGTCCTTCATCACACCTGCAGATATATCTGGAATGGACTGACGGTTCAGCTTTGGGTTTTCACTTCTCAAAAGACATACAGCAGCCACCAGATCCTCTTCACTTGCATTAGCTGGCAGAGTTATTGAAATCATGCTGTAGTTTGATACAGATTTGTTCTTCTAATATTGTGGAGTGTAGAAAAGGTATAGTGATTGAAGCAGCACTATCACTATACTCCAGAGCAGGGGCTCCCAAACCTATGATGGTCACGTGCCCCCTTCCAGACCTATCAGCTGTCTGCGTACCCCAAGCATAGAGGTTTCCATTTTAATGTTATTTTTAATATATGCTTTCATAATACACATATTTATACACATACACAATAATACATACAATATAAATGACTATAATAATATAAATATTATACTTTTCTAGTGCAGCTGCTGATGTCCCTCGATCCTTCCTGACTTGTCCTTTAAACCCGTGTTGTCCTTTACAACATGTTCCTCTGTGAGAGGACTTTAAAGTTAAGGGTGATTCAAGGAAGCATTGGGCATGTTTAGACTGCATATGTTATTATTTAACTACATCTTTATAGTGGGTTAGATCGCAGGCTTGTATACAATACAAACAGGATTAGATTGTGCAGATTTGCTGTTCTGTTCAGTAGAATGTCTTTGTCCTCAAGTATCAGCACTTTGATTAGTGAGCACTGTTTCCAGTTTAATACATAATGCTATTTCAGTACATTCAAAATGACCTGCTAATAAACATGTCAGGAAATCATTACTAAACAAATTCTGTAGCGCATGTTCAGCTATTTCTGTATCCTCTCACCCAGCGTTCTTCCCCACCTCTTCTACACCTATACCCCTACCCCAACAGAACAGTGCAGACCTGTGAAAATAGTCTTTCTACTGATGTACCAGTGATATGAGAAGAGGGCTGACCCTCACAGGACTGATTTAATTGTGATCCAGATCCCTGGCAGGTGAATCAATCTCATAGTGTGCACCCTATTGACAGTGCTATGGCAGGTGAATTAGTCCCATGCTGTGCTATTGACAGTGCTATAGCAGGTGAATCAGTCCCATGCTGTGCTATTGACAGTGCTATAGCAGGTGAATCAGCCCCATGCTGTGCTATTGACAGTGCTATAGCAGGTGAATCAGTCCCATGCTGTGCTATTGACAGTGCTATAGCAGGTGAATCAGTCCCATGGTGTGCACCTATTGACAGTGCTATGGCAGGTGAATCAGTCCCATGCTGTGCTATTGACAGTGCTATAGCAGGTGAATCAGTCCCATGCTGTGCTATTGACAGTGCTATAGCAGGTGAATCAGTCCCATGCTGTGCTATTGACAGTGCTATAGCAGGTGAATCAGTCCCATGCTGTGCTATTGACAGTGCTATAGCAGGTGAATCAGTCCCATGCTGTGCTATTGACAGTGCTATAGCAGGTGAATCAGCCCCATGCTGTGCTATTGACAGTGCTATAGCAGGTGAATCAGCCCCATGCTGTGCTATTGACAGTGCTATAGCAGGTGAATCAGCCCCATGCTGTGCTATTGACAGTGCTATAGCAGGTGAATCAGCCCCATGCTGTGCTATTGACAGTGCTATGGCAGGTGAATCAGTCCCATGCTGTGCTATTGACAGTGCTATAGCAGGTGAATCAGTCCCATGCTGTGCTATTGACAGTGCTATAGCAGGTGAATCAGTCCCATGCTGTGCTATTGACAGTGCTATAGCAGGTGAATCAGTCCCATGGTGTACACCCTATTGACAGTGCTATGACAGGTGAATCAGTCCCATGGTGTACACTCTATTGACAGTGCTATGACAGATGAATATTGACACAGGTTCTTCCTGCAGTGAGACAGAGACTCACGGTTTCTGTATTTCTGATTTCCAGGAGTTCTATGAAGCTCTAAGAGGGGTTTGTATTGAGAGAATCCACACAGACGTTCAATTTAAAACTTGCACCAGACCAGATAAAAAGATATCGTGAATATAACGTGTTGTGAGTAAACATGGTGATGCTCTAAAAATCCCATTAAAAGACACATTCAGGGGCAGAAGAAGCAGCCATGGCTGTGCCCTGTACCTGCAAATAAAACTCGTTCTCGTGTACAAAATCATTTCTAGTGAGAACAATGTGTGCCATATCAAGCAAACAAGCTGTGGTAGGAATCTGCATAGCGGTTCATTTATCTAAAAAGATCCTCAATGCATTTAAGCCATCTGCATGTGGGATACTGATGTACAAACTCACGACATCAAGGGAAATAAGGATAATGTTCTGATTTTGTAACTTCATTTTATAAAGTTGTTTTATGAACGCACCTGTATCCCTTAGAGATGAGGGTAACTCCTTGTGACAGAAATATAATGAGTTCTGGTGATAAATCTTCCTCCCGACCTGTGAGGGCGCTAAAGAACGGGGGAGAAGTATCTGGAAGGGCTGGCCTGACAGTTCGTTTCCGGACTGGGAAGTGGGTCAGCCTGGAAGGAAGCGAGACTCTGTTGTAAGACCGTTTTGACTTGAAAGGTAAACGAGGGGCAGCTGCAAGTAATAAGGCAGCTGCAACCGTTTACCTAGATATCATACGGGATTACATATAGGGCCAGGGTAACGCTGATCTTTTCCTTCAGTTGGGTAAAGCTCGGTGGAGAGAGAAGGACTGAGAGTGGAGCTCTCAAATAGAAAGAGAAGGAGACGTGTTACGTGTTTTGTGTTGTGTTTATCTGTCTGTCTGTCTGTCTAACTGTCCGTGTTTTTTGAATCACCAGACAGTTAAAGCACACCTCCGGAGCTGTCGCAGAGGGTCAGCACAAAATCCGGAGCACCTCTGCACTACCGTCACCACTTACCTGTGTTTCACTCCGCACCAGCACGACTGCACTCACCCCGGACTGGTGACCGTGTATTTCTTATTGTTTTGGTTCAGGACTGTGCCCTGTGCGTTATCCCCGCGCTTTACACATTGGTGTGTATAGCCGGGGATTTATTATTTTACGGTCGCCAGACCGGGATTATAAATAAAGCACTTCATCACTGGATACCGTTGTCTGTCTATCACTCCTGCATCACATCACCGCTACACCTGTTCCCCTTCCTAGCCACTTTGCCACACTCCTCCACTAGTGGTCTGAGATACTAATCAATGCAATTTAAGAGAGGTTCAATGAGAGAACCAAGACCAGAAACTATGGGACGACCTGGTGAATTATCAAGTGATTTATGGAGCTCAGGCAGCACATATAGTACAGGCTTAACAGGAGAGTTACTCTTCAGATACAGATGTGCATTATCAGACATGCAGCCAGATTCCAATGCAGATTGTGCAAAACCATCTCTTTCTGATTTAAAACCTTCATTCCTCATGAAGTGTGATCCTGGGCTGGAATCACAATATGTGTTTCTGTTGAGATGATACAGACACAGGGATGGGTTTCACAAGAAATGAAACTTACCTGAGTTTCTGAATTCCAGGAGTTATATAAAGCTCTAAGAGGCAGGGTTTGGACTGAGGTTTTGATAAACAGGTTGAGCAGAAACTGTTTGCAACTATTAATCATTTACTGAGATCTTTACTGTTTCTTTTTTATTTTTTTATTTTTTTATGTGACACCATTAATTAAACGTTTCAAATTATTACCATTTGACTCATAAAATGATAGTGCTTTGAAGTTTGGTTGTTGTGAGTCAGATTAAAAAAAAACTGAAGCTACTACAAATTATAAAATGCAGCCCTTTGCAATTCATAAATAAATAAACAATGCAGCCGTTTGCAAAGTACAGATATTTTTTTCATCCTTTTACACTTTTGTTATCTTTGCTTTTGGTGATCGGATAGCCAATTGCTTTAAGCTTAGACTTTTCTGTCCCTTAGCTATAAGGTGCAATACACTGTACACTAGCCTTACATATAATCTATCATGGGTACCTAACGAGGACAAAAAAGTCACATTCGTACCCCAAAATGAATGAAATTAACATAGCTGGGAATTTGTTGGCTGCGGATCTGAGTGGGTAAAATGGACAGAAATGCCTCCACTTCAGTTCTCAATTGTTTTTGGAGGGAGGGAGTTTTCTTCTTCAACAAGGAGAACAAGTGGAATAACAAGAACAAGCTTGTTTCCATGTTTAGACTGTCCATTTCTCCTGATTTATCACAGTATTAACAATGTGTTTGACTGCTGTGTTAGAGTGTCTAGTTCTGTACAGGAATATAAGAATGATGGAACTCCAGCCATTGGAATAGTTGTGTCAATACCCTCGATTCACCATGAAGTGTGATCCTGGGCTGGAATCACAATATGTGCTTCTGCTGTTTCTGTTGAGATGATACAGAGACAGGGATGGGTTTCACAAGAAACAAAACTTACCTGTGTTTCTGAATTCCAGGAGTTATATAAAGCTCTAAGAGGTGGGGTTTGGGACTGAGGCCAGGTTTAGACAAGCAGGCTGAACAGAGACTGCTGAATCAGTGTGAGAGGGGCGGAGAGTAGAGAGTGGGACAGGAGTTTGAGAATGGCACCCTCTGTCACAGCGCTCCTTCAAGACTGAAGCTTTCTCCCAATGGGACAGGCCCATTCCCAGTAGAGACTCTGAATGCGGACGGGACACTGGCCACACAAACAATCCCACCTCCTTCCAAGAACCCAGTCCTATATACAGGACACGTGATGGGTTTGCATGAGAAATCCTGGAGTGAGTCAGAAGAGATCTTTCCTTTCTACTGGGAGAAAAATCGAGGACTCTCAGTATATCTGCAGGGATATGTCCTGTGTTCTTCATGAGTGATGAAAGGCTTTGCAGTGATAAGCTGTGAAGCTCTTTGGTCCTTCATCACACCTGCAGATATATCTGGAATGGACTGACGGTTCAGCTTTGGGTTTTCACTTCTCAAAAGACATACAGCAGCCACCAGATCCTCTTCACTTGCATTAGCTGGCAGAGTTATTGAAATCATGCTGTAGTTTGATACAGATTTGTTCTTCTAATATTGTGGAGTGTAGAAAAGGTATAGTGATTCAAGCAGCACTATCACTATACTCC
>CM060277.1:4069847-4099560 GCA_030684275.1 Acipenser oxyrinchus oxyrinchus | reverse complement strand
TAAAGCACAGGAAGCATTGTAAAGCACAGAGAGGTCTGGTAAAGCATAGGGAAGCATTGTAAAGCACAGAGAGGTCTGGTAAAGCATATGGAAGCATTGTAAAGCACAGAGAGGTGTGGTAAAGCATAGGGAAGCATTGTAAAGCACAGAGAGGTGTGGTAAAGCATAGGGAAGCATTGTAAAGCACAGAGAGGTCTGGTAAAGCATAGGGAAGCATTGTAAAGCACAGAGAGGTGTGGTAAAGCATAGGGAAGCATTGTAAAGCACAGAGAGGTGTGGTAAAGCATAGGGAAGCATTGTAAAGCACAGAGAGGCGTGGTAAAGCATAGGGAAGCATTGTAAAGCACAGAGAGGTGAGGTAAAGCATAGGGAAGCATTGTAAATCACAGAGAGGTGTGGTAAAGCATAGGGAAGCATTGTAAAGAACAGAGAGGTGTGGTAAAGCATAGGGAAGCATTGTAAAGCACAGAGAGGTGTGGTAAAGCATAGGGAAGCATTGTAAAGCACAGAGAGGTCTGGTAAAGCATAGGGAAGCATTGTAAAGCACAGAGAGGTCTGGTAAAGCATAGGGAAGCATTGTAAAAGCACAGAGAGGTGTGGTAAAGCATAGGGAAGCATTGTAAAGCACAGAGAGGTCTGGTAAAGGATAGGGAAGCATTGTAAAGCACAGAGAGGTCTGGTAAAGCACAGGACAGCATTGTAAAGCACAGAGAGGTGTGGTAAAGCATAGGGAAGCATTGTAAAGCACAGAGAGGTGTGGTAAAGCATAGGGAAGCATTGTAAAGCACAGAGAGGTCTGGTAAAGCATAGGGAAGCATTGTAAAGCACAGAGAGGGCTGGTAAAGCATAGGGAAGCATTGCAAAGCACAGAGAGGTCTGGTAAAGCACAGGACAGCATTGTAAAGCACAGAGAGGTGTGGTAAAGCATAAGGAAGCATTGTAAAGCACAGAGAGGGCTGGTAAAGCATAGGGAAGCATTGTAAAGCACAGAGAGGTCTGGTAAAGCATAGGGAAGCATTGTAAAGCACAGAGAGGTCTGGTAAAGCATAGGGAAGCATTGTAAAGCACAGAGAGGTCTGGTAAAGCATAGGGAAGCATTGTAAAGCACAGAGAGGTCTGGTAAAGCATAGGGAAGCATTGTAAAGCACAGAGAGGTCTGGTAAAGCATAGGGAAGCATTGTAAAAGCACAGAGAGGTCTGGTAAAGCATAGGGAAGCATTGTAAAGCACAGAGAGTGTGCTAAAGCATAGGGAAGCATTGTAAAGCACAGAGAGGTCTGGTAAAGCATAGGGAAGCATTGTAAAGCACAGAGAGGTCTGGTAAAGCATAGGGAAGCATTGTAAAGCACAGAGAGGTCTGGTAAAGCATAGGGAAGCATTGTAAAGCACAGAGAGGTCTGGTAAAGCATAGGGAAGCATTGTAAAGCACAGAGAGTTCTGGTAAAGCATAGGGAAGCATTGTAAAGCACAGAGAGGTCTGGTAAAGCATAGGGAAGCATTGTAAAGCACAGAGAGGTCTGGTAAAGCATAGGGAAGCATTGTAAAGCACAGAGAGGTCTGGTAAAGCATAGGGAAGCATTGTAAAGCACAGAGAGGTCTGGTAAAGCATAGGAAGCATTGTAAAGCACAGAGAGGTCTGGTAAAGCATAGGGAAGCATTGTAAAGCACAGAGAGGTCTGGTAAAGCATAGGGAAGCATTGTAAAGCACAGAGAGGTCTGGTAAAGCATAGGGAAGCATTGTAAAGCACAGAGAGGTCTGGTAAAGCATAGGGAAGCATTGTAAAGCACAGAGAGGTCTGGTAAAGCATAGGGAAGCATTGTAAAGCACAGAGAGGTCTGGTAAAGCATAGGGAAGCATTGTAAAGCACAGAGAGGTCTGGTAAAGCATAGGGAAGCATTGTAAAGCACAGAGAGGTCTGGTAAAGCATAGGGAAGCATTGTAAAGCACAGAGAGGTCTGGTAAAGCATAGGGAAGCATTGTAAAGCACAGAGAGGTCTGGTAAAGCATAGGGAAGCATTGTAAAGCACAGAGAGGTCTGGTAAAGCATAGGGAAGCATTGTAAAGCACAGAGAGGTCTGGTAAAGCATAGGGAAGCATTGTAAAGCACAGAGAGGTCTGGTAAAGCATAGGGAAGCATTGTAAAGCACAGAGAGGTCTGGTAAAGCATAGGGAAGCATTGTAAAGCACAGAGAGGTCTGGTAAAGCATAGGGAAGCATTGTAAAGCACAGAGAGGTCTGGTAAAGCATAGGGAAGCATTGTAAAGCACAGAGAGGTCTGGTAAAGCATAGGGAAGCATTGTAAAGCACAGAGAGGTCTGGTAAAGCATAGGGAAGCATTGTAAAGCACAGAGAGGTCTGGTAAAGCATAGGGAAGCATTGTAAAGCACAGAGAGGTCTGGTAAAGCATAGGGAAGCATTGTAAAGCACAGAGAGGTCTGGTAAAGCATAGGGAAGCATTGTAAAGCACAGAGAGGTCTGGTAAAGCATAGGGAAGCATTGTAAAGCACAGAGAGGTCTGGTAAAGCATAGGGAAGCATTGTAAAGCACAGAGAGGTCTGGTAAAGCATAGGGAAGCATTGTAAAGCACAGAGAGGTCTGGTAAAGCATAGGGAAGCATTGTAAAGCACAGAGAGGTCTGGTAAAGCATAGGGAAGCATTGTAAAGCACAGAGAGGTCTGGTAAAGCATAGGGAAGCATTGTAAAGCACAGAGAGGTCTGGTAAAGCATAGGGAAGCATTGTAAAGCACAGAGAGGTCTGGACTCTAACCCTGGGCTTGAGACTCAGCTCAGTGATTTGGATTCCTGAACAGCTTCTTAGTAAAGGTATTATTCAGCATGCCGCCGCACCGTGAACTAATAAGAAAAGACTTTCAGTACCTGGCAGGCTCTTGTGACATATCAGGCGGGTCATTCTCTTTACTCCTTCTTCTTCTCCTTGGAGTCGGGTCCATGCCTCTCTCTACTGAATCACTCGTTCCTCAGTTAGCTGGGTTTCTCCTCTGCAACACAATTGAAACAAGTCCGTTGTTAAAGAGTACAGCGCTTCAAATGTCATTTTTCTTTCTCTTTCTTTAGAGCGGCCCCTTATCTTTTCATGCTGTTTGAAATCATCCAGAGCGCTTCTTGTTATCACAGTTACTCAAATGCTGGGTTCGTTTTTGGAAACGTCTGTGTTGCTAATGGAGTGCCATGGGAGCATTGTATTTTAAACAAATTTGTATCAATTAAGATTATGTTTCATTTTGAATGATTCATTTTGAACTTTAAATATACAGGTTAATACTAACAGTTACAACAGCACTTAATAGGAAAAAAAACAACTATGATCTTTTTGTGTGTTTTGTCCAGTTGTTCTGCTTGGATTTTGGTGTCTGACTAAATTTATATTCGAGCTTGAGTTTCTCGCACTGTTCATGTTGTTAGGGTTACCCGATTTGCAGTGAAAAACTAAATAAGACGTTCTTTTTCTCCAATTCACTGACGCAGTACCAAAATAACAGGATTGTGCAGTAAAGAAACAAGGACCAGGGGTCACAAATGGAGATTAGATAAAGGGGCATTCAGAACAGAAAATAGGAGGCACTTTTTTACACAGAGAATTGTGAGGGTCTGGAACCAACTCCCCAGTAATGTTGTTGAAGCTGACACCCTGGGATCCTTCAAGAAGCTGCTTGATGAGATTCTGGGATCAATAAGCTACTAACAACCAAACGAGCAAGATGGGCTGAATGGCCTCCTCTCGTTTGGAAACTTTCTTATGTTCTTATGTATTTAACACAATAATAGTTTTACCAAATTATAGTGGAATAGTTGTATGCTTTTGTCTTAGAAAATTTCAGTTTACAAAAGCTCTCTTATTTTGAAGACTCCATGTTCACAAGTATGCGGAAGCCCCTTTGGCAGTCAGCATGCTCTGTCATCATGAGTCACATGACCGGAACCTGCGTGACGTCGAGTTATTTTGCTTAAACATCAATAATAACCGAACAACGAAGAAGAAGAAGCGAAAAGGACGGAAAATACAAAGAAAAAATGATGTAGCCTATCATTGTGATAAGATGAAATATTGAAGTACCTTGACAAGATGTTTTGCCGGTACGCAGTTCCGGGCCGTACCGGCTGAGTTTCACCTCTGATTATTAGTATTATATGTATGTGTGTTATTGTTATTATTATTATTATTATTATTATTATTATTATTATTATTATTATTATTATTGATATAGTTTTATTAAACACTATCCTCAACAACACGAAGTATAAAATCGACTCAACAAGCTCTCCTCTTCACTGGCTTTGTTTCCATTAAGATATTGAAGTGAATAACGTCTTATGCGCATTTGAAATTCTGCAAAAGTAATGCGCTTAATCACCTAAAACTGGGTTTCCATTCAAATCCATTTCTAGCGGACAAACTGGCCGACGTGATGACGTTGTGGGCGGAGCTAAAGTTATTCGCATCGAAAACTGAAATACGCCAGAAAAATAGAGCGACAGACCGTTTCCACTCTTCAACCTGATTTTCCTTTACAAATGCATGCGAATACGATGACGTATCACATCTAGCGAATAACCCCAGTTTACTAAACAGCAGGCTACTGTCCATCACTTCCCACCAGTTTATTATTCACAAAAAATGATTATTCTGAAGGTGTTGTAGCGTGCACGGGGAAGGCTGCAGTAGGGCTGGTAGGTGACGTCATCACACCCAAAACATAAGCCCCATATATATGGCGTGAAATAGCTAGCAAAAATCCGTGAGCGCAGAAACGCAGTTTGTAACTGTAAAACTAAGCTTGTAACTGTAAAATGGGAACAAAATACAATTACGGTTCTAATTTACACTTATGAAACTCAGTATACGCTTGGAGCACAGAGCACCCTGATATACTCACAGCAGAACAGCCTCCATTCACAAAACCTATAGCAACGCGATCATTAACGAGGGGAGCGCAGAGCACCCCGATATACTCACAGCAGAACAGCCTCCATTCACAAAACCTATAGCAACGCGATCATTAACGAGGGGAGCGCAGAGCACCCCGATACTCACAGCAGAACAGCCTCCATTCACAAAACCTATAACAACGCGATCGTTAACGAGGGGAGCACAGATTTGCAATTTCCAGTAAAATGTATATGTTTCTATATTCCAATCTGTGCAAACGTCACTTTTAAAACCCGTGTATTATGAATGTAAAGCCTAGTCCGGGTCTGTCCCGCGACACATCCGTTTCATTTACACTATAATGCGGACTCACAGGAACACAATATTTCTACCTGTGCTGAGTGGGAGCTGCAGAGGGACTGTGTTTTACGTAACTTTAGTTAAACTGCAATAAGCACTCTGTCAGACTTTCTGTGTCCTCCTCTAGGACTGTATAAAGCAGGATAGGACAGTCTATCCCGTGATGCAGTTCGGTACTCCATTACAGGCGCCATTTATGGAGCCCACTCAGTACTGAATACATTGCGGAGATGCTGTGTTGCAGCGCCAGGATATACCGGTAGTTTTTTTTAATAACAATACAAAATATCGTTAATATAAATTGCCTGACTGTTATTCATGTGAATTAATGCTTGATTATATCAATAAACATTTTGCCAGGGCGGGAGTGAATACGTTAAAAGCATTGCGAGCGCGCTGTGAAAGAGCTCTACGGGCTCCAGAAATGCGCCACTGTTTACTAACTCCGCCCACTTGTGACATCATTGTCCTATATAGTCCTAGGTCCGCCCCAGTGCTTCGTAAAGCCGACAGCTATTGGCTGATCTCGACACACATCATACAAGCGCTCCGTCAGACTTTCCAACAAGCAAGACTTTCATTTGAAACGCGTTTTATGGAGCCTCGTTATTATAACGTCTCTTATTATCATTAACGCCCGAATTATAATTATACGATTTTAAACCATCAAAAACGAAACCTGCCGAACCTCTGGAACCAGACCGATAAAAAGAAACTCAAAACTGGATGTCAAAAACGGAAGCAAAAGACGACAAAAAAAATAAACTGCAATAAACACACTGTCAAACTTTCTGTGTACATTTCAAAATGATTATTTCTGTAAAGGGTGTGTTCTGTTTTCTGTTAACTGTTACTAATTAGGCTAAAGTAAAATAAAAATAAAAAGTGAGCTGCAGGTAATAATTAGATTTTACTGCATTATTATTATTATTATTATTATTATTATTATTATTATTATTATTATTATTATTATTATTATTATTTATTTCTTAGCAGACGCCCTTATCCAGGGCGACTTACAGGTGTTACAAAATATCACATTACAGATAAGAGCCGTTATAAAAATACAAAGTCAGCGGCAAACAGGAGCAAATTCAACTGAGAACAATACAGAAAATAATCACGTTTGAGAGCAAATTCGACTAAGAGCCGTTAAACGACTCATAAAAACATTTGCTTAGAAAAGTACATTACATTCCACTAAAAAAAATGTGAATTCGGTTTCCTTTCAGAGTAAATTCAAATACAAGATACAGGAAATAGTTCTAATTGAGAGCAGTAGTTTAGGCCTACTGTAGATATTTATACAAAATGTTTTTGTTTGTTTGTTTAAATCAGACAACTCCAGACATGTCCGGCTTAGAGAGGGACAACTAATTCTGAAAACCGTTTTGAAAGAAATATCTCGTTGCTGTGGGGGTGGCTAGAGTCTCAAACTGGGGGTCCATTCCCTGGGGCGTGAGGTCTCTGAGGGTCTCTTCAAGCTCCTCTCTGCAAAGACAAGTTTATAATCCTAATGTTAGGATGTTTTTAATATTACACTCTTCAATATCACCGCGGCAGCATCGTCCCATGAAATCATAAACACATCGTTACAGTAAAATGATTTCGTGTTGAAATTTCTTTGACGCTGTCATGCTTCTCAGACGCTTTGTGTGGTGAAATTGATCACATGACCCGGGAGCCGTTATCATTTGTAAAACCTGGCTAATAGGAGGCACTTTTTTTTACACAGAGAATTGTGAGGGTCTGGAACCAACTCCCCAGTAATGTTGTTGAAGCCGACACCCTGGGATCCTTCAAGAAGCTGCTTGATGAGATTCTGGGATCAATAAGCTACTAACAACCAAACGAGCAAGATGGGCTGAATGGCCTCCTCTCGTTTGGAAACTTTCTTATGTTCTTATGTTCATTCGTCTGTTCCCTATTGAAGACAGTGGCGCTGGAGTCCAAAGGGGGATTGATCTCTACAGTTTTTAATAGATCACAGCTCTTCTGCTTCTAGGATTGAACTTACTGCTGAGAAAAGTTCACTGAACAGAGCCGACACACTTTAAAAAGTGTCTGTGGCACGGGTTCCCTACCCCTGGTGTAAGCTAAGCCTTTGCGAAGGAATGGAATTCTCATGTTGTGAATTCAATGTACAGTAATGCTGCCCCCTGCTGCTGGCAGTGCATCAGTGTCAGAAAACTACAGGGGAATAAAACTGAAGGGTTGTGTTAACACAACAGATGGAAACTATCTGTAACTCATCAGTATAATAGAGAAATCATACAACTCTCTTGTTATCAGCTATCTTGTAGTGTGTAATATTCATGCATTAACCTGTATGTTTTCCTGTAAGATTACATGTGATTGTGTTCTCATTCTTCTGCTCTGTGCATATTTGTGTGGTTCTCATTATAACCACAATTAGCTTTCTCTAGCAATCAGAAGAGCCAGTTACCTGTCTGGTGTCTTAAGGCCATATGAGCTACAAGTAGCTCGTTTACAAAGGCGTCCTAGAAATAACAGCAGCAGGTTACAGGTTTCAAAAACAAAAAAATAATAAAAACGCATAATGACAAGACAATACACAAAGTACACATCAGATTTACACAGCACACACACAAGCCTGTTTAAGCACTAGAACAACAGGTTTTTTTTAATTCCCACAGGAGATGTCAGGTCTCAGTCCTGCGGGTAACAGGTTCCAGTCTGTAGCAGCAAAAAAATAAAAAAAAACAAGAAAAAATTGAACTAGTATTTTGTATCATTTTCTCCGAACCAAGATCAGATCAGATCATTTTTATTGATATTTTCAGTCATCGCCACACGTCACGGATATCGCGACATTTCGCTTACAGAGATATCCCGGACACATACAGAGCCGTCTGCGTTCTGATTGGCCACGAGGAAAAGAGGTCTGCGAGCCCTACCCGTATTTTCATTGGTCAAACAGAATGCGTTATGATTGGCTCTTATTCTCGCCCTTCCATTGGCTGATGGAAGTGGTTTGGATTTTCAGTTCTGGCGGGTTCTACATCGAGAAGGGTTTGTGTGCAGAACGGAGATCTCCCTCACTGTACCTGCGTCACTGTACCTGCGTCACCGTGCGAGTGCGTCACAGCTCCTAAAGAACGCCATTCAGCAGCTTGCGTGGTCTTGCGCGCATTATTATTACATATAAGCACTTTGATTTATTATATAACTGTAAATTGCGTATGAGACAATACAACAACAATTAGCCAGTAAGAAAATGCATGTTAAAACTGTCAGATCAGAATAACACCGGTGTCGGTTTCCCATCAGTCAGCTTTGCTTCAAGGCATACAGCTCAGTAATGTTCCTGCTCCAGAACTGAAGTCTGTCTCAATTGCTTCATTTATATTAAACAGATCTGTTTCGTATGTACAGAACGGTATCTAATGATTCTGTTGTTCATTTATTAAGTTGAACAGATGAAGTGGATAGGGTGTGCTTGATTCGTGTCTGCCTTTCTCCTGCTTTACAACTTTGCTTAGAAAATATTTTATGCAAAGTATGTTAAAGTGACGTGATCTTGAACTCTAAATTCTGTATTAATGTTGTATTTTAAACATACGCTGGCAGCGTGTAACAGTTACGTTTATTAGAATTAATTACGATGGGCTGCAGTTGTCTTTTTTCTGCTGGCTGTGTTTAACAGCTTTGAATTGAAGTAAAACGTTATGAAGATATGAAAAGTGTTGTCAGTCAGAATAGTGTGGGGTGGGGAGTGTTGAGGAGGGGGTGCTGTTAATGAGAAGTGATGGATTGAGAGTATACAGTGTGGGGTGGGGAGTGTTGAGGAGGGGGTGCTGGAGATGAACTGTGCTGGAGCTGGGAGCTGTAAGTTGGGAGCTGTGTGCTGTGCCGTGTGAGAAGCTGAGAAACCAGATTGCCTCTCAAGCTGTGGACTTGGAGGATTGGAGCTGTGTGAGATCACTAGGAGCAGTAGTTGAGGATCAGTGGGTTTCCTACCTGGGACTGTTAGGGGCTGTTAGATTGTCTAACCATCTTTTAGGGGCTGTTAGCTTGACTAACCACCTGGAAGTGTCTGATAGCTTGATCCCAGAGTCGAGAAGCGACTGAAATCATTTGAACCCGAGCTCGCGCTCTGAAGACTACAGAGCCTCACGGGCTCATCCCAGCTGGGCACGCTGAAGATGTGAAAAACCTGCTTTTATATGATCCACAATATTGTACTGTCTCCTTTCATTCAGTTTGTGACTTTGTTATCTTTTTGGTGTTTGTCTATCCAGAGCGGACATTTCAGTTCTTCTATACTTCACACCCTCAGCTTCTGGGAGGATTCAGGACTGTACCTGTAGTGTTCTTTGAGCAGCTTCACAATAGTATTACCCGGCTATCATTGGCTCCTTCACTGGCAGGCAAACCTTTGAAAGATACAATAGCCTGAATCGCTCTGTTTTTTTTTCTTCTTACATCAGACCCAGCAGTCACTGGACAAAGACCTGGATGAAATAGGCTGGTCTGCTGGTATAGTTTAGTTACAAAGACCTGTATGAAATATGCTGGTCAGCTGGTATTGTTTAGTTACAAAGACCTGTTTGAAATAGGCTGGTCTGCTGGTATTGTTTAGTTAAAGCAAC
Organism: Acipenser oxyrinchus oxyrinchus; assembly: GCA_030684275.1. NCBI lineage: Eukaryota > Metazoa > Chordata > Actinopteri > Acipenseriformes > Acipenseridae > Acipenser > Acipenser oxyrinchus. The sequence continues at coordinate 4,089,699 of CM060277.1, read as the reverse complement.
ACTGTGTGGTCATTGTTATAGTAGAATATATTTTATGTGTGTTTAACATTTTCTCCGAAGCTTTTTTGTGCACTTCACGTTTCCAGAGAGCAGCAGCTGTTGACAGTCCACTTAGTTTATGTTCATTTCAGAAGTAGGTGCAGAACAAAACATTTATTGAAAATTAAAACTGTACAAAACATTATATGGGGAAAAAATGTTCATTGATAAACAGAAGCATTACAAAATTGTTATTAAACTGGGTGCTTATTTAAATTCATGTTTTGGTTTTAATTTAAAAACGGTGCTTTGAATAATAATACAAAATAAATGTAATAAAATTAATAATAAACAATGCATTTCTCACACTCAAAAAACTTCATTTAACTTCATTTAAACCATTAAAAAAAAAAGAAATAAACAGTGTTTAACAAAACAACTTGATTCAACTTGATTTAAACCATAAAGAGTCTTTAACAAAACAGTGCTTGGAACAGTCCTTAAGGTTGTGTGAATAGGGCCCTACATTTCCAATGGAACCACACCAAGTGAAAAGAATTGCTTTCAATCAGGGTCTGCGCAGCTGCAGAGTTTGTCCTGAAGAGGGCGACAAAGGCCAGGCTTAAAGCACGTTTCTGCTTTTCCACTGTGGGCAGAATGCACATGTAATGCAATTTGATTGTGATTTACGATATCCATGGAAATGTCTTCTTTCTTGTGATGATATTTCACTCAAATTATTGTTAAAATAGGCAAACAATTATAATATTGAAACTTTGAACTGCCTAACGAGTAGACCCGATACATCTAATTACATGCTCGTTAGGGTAATTATCCAACCATTTCAGGAATCCAATAAGATAATTTGCAAACAAAATAATAATAATAATAATAATAATAATAATAATAATAATAATAATAATAATAATAATAATAATCATCAAATGTACCAAAAATCCCAAATAGTTAATCTAAATAATATAAACATCTCTATAAATATCCATTTGATTGACACAATTTGAAACAAGAACATCTGAGAATCTTGCCCGTCATGTTTGTCAGAACTGCACATTAGAGACCTACAGGTAGTGGACAAAAAAATGGAAACCCCAATGTAAAGTCACTTCACAGGGCGTTGGGCCACTATGGTATCCGCCTGTGGAGTTCTCGTTGGACCGCTTTTTGATGAAACTGGCCGTGCCCCAGGTTGAAATTTGCAGTCAGTTGATCTGCAGTTGCTCACCTGTTTTGCCTTGCACTTCAAATTAATGCACAGATATCACGATCCTGGAGTATGCGCTTCCTCCCACTGTTGCCCTTTGCTGATGATGTCTTTCCCTCAGAGTTCCATGCCGACATCACCTTAGACACCGTTGCTCGTGAAACATCAGCAAGTTGAGCTGTCTTGGTCACTGAAGCTCCTGCCAAACGCGCCCCAACAATCACCCCTCTTTCAAAGTCACTGAGGTCTCCTCTTGCAGCCAAGGTAGCCATAATTATAGGCAACCAGGCCTGTCCAGCATTTTTATACCGTAAGCATGCTGGGATGTTATTTGCTTAATTAACGCATGAGCCACACCTGTGTGGAAGCCCTTGCTTTCAATATACTTGGTATCTCTCATTTACCCAGGTGTTTCCATTTTTTGTCCACTACCTGTAAGTAGCAGCAGTGTGGAGTAGTGGTTAGGGCTCTGGACTCTTGACCGGAGGGTCATGGGTTCAATCCCAGGTGGGGGACACTGCTGCTGTACCCTTGAGCAAGGTACTTTACCTAGATTGCTCCAGTAAAAACCCAACTGTATAAATGGGGAATTGTATGTAAAAATAATGTGATATCTTGTAACAATTGTAAGTCGCCCTGGATAAGGGCGTCTGCTAAGAAATAAATAATAATAATGTAGCCATGGAATTGCAATATAGGAACACATTGTGGAATTATTTAGTGAGCTACAATCACCTTAAGAGATACTTATCAGTACTTGCTGTGGGAATTCTAGCACTGTGCAGAGATGCCAGCTCAGTCTGCCACTTGCTGCTATTTATGTGTTTGTAATCAATAAATACTCAGGACATATTGAACATTTTATGCTGAAACAGCTGTCCAGTTGTGAGTGTTTACAATTACAAAAACACTAACCTGACAGATTAAACAGTAAAAATGAGGCTGCCTCAGCCCCAAGTGTAAAAACAAATCATTCACCTCATTTCACCTGCAAACTGAATAACTAGTAGCTCAGTGGGCAGAAATGCACCTGCAGCAGATGGACGTGAGTCAGAGAATATAACAGAAGCTTGGGGAACTGCAACAGGAACGAATGAGTTACTGCAGCAACAACGACAAATGCCTATGAAGGTCATTGAGGGAAACCAAGAGAGTAAGGAGCTGTTGTCATCTTCCAGCCCTGATAGGAAGGAGCTGCTGCTGAGGAAGGAGCTGCTGTCGTCTTCACACCCGAGAGAAAGGAGCTGCTGTCATCTTCACACCCAGAGAGGAAAGAGCTGCTGTCGTCTTCACACCCCAAGAGGAAGGAGCTGCTGTCGTCTTCACACCCAGAGAGGAAGGAGCTACTGTCGTCTTCACACCCAAGAGGAAGGAGCTGCTGTCATCTTCACACCCTGAGAGGAAGGAGCTGCTGTCGTCTTCACACCCAGAGAGGAAGGAGCTGCTGTCGTCTTCACACCCAGAGAGGAAGGAGCTACTGTCGTCTTCACACCCGAGAGGAAGGAGCTGCTGTCATCTTCACACCCTGAGAGGAAGGAGCTGCTGTCGTCTTCACACCCAGAGAGGAAGGAGCTGCTGTCGTCTTCACACCCTGAGAGGAAGGAGCTGCTGTCGTCTTCACACACGGAGAGGAAGGAGCTGCTGTTGTCTTCACACCCAGAGAGGAAGGAGCTGCTGTCGTCTTCATACACAGAAAGGAAAGAGCTGCTCTTCTCTTCACACCCCGAGAGGAAGGAGCTGCTGTCGTCTTCACACCCAGAGAGGAAGGAGCTGCTGTTGTCTTCACACCCAGAGAGGAAGGAGCTGCTGTTGTCTTCACACCCAGAGAGGAAGGAGCTGCTGTCGTCTTCATACACAGAAAGGAAAGAGCTGCTCTTCTCTTCACACCCCGAGAGGAAGGAGCTGCTGTCGTCTTCACACCCAGAGTGGAAGGAGCTGCTGTTGTCTTCACACCCAGAGAGGAAGGAGCTGCTGTCGTCTTCACACCCAGAGAGGAAGGAACTGCTGTTGTCTTCACACTCAGTGAGGAAGGAGCTGCTGTCATCTTCACACCCAGAGTGGAAGGAGCTGCTGTCGTCTTCACACCCAGAGAGGAAGGAGCTGCTGTCGTCTTCACACCCAGAGAGGAAGGTGCTGCTGTCATCGTCACACCCAGAGAGGAAGGAGCTGCTGTCGTCTTCACACCCAGAGAGGAAGGAGCTGCTGTTGTCTTCACACTCAGAGAGGAAGGAGCTGCTGTCATCTTCACACCCAGAGTGGAAGGAGCTGCTGTCGTCTTCACACCCAGAGTGGAAGGAGCTGCTGTCGTCTTCACACCCAGAGAGGAAGGAGCTGCTGTTGTCTTCACACTCAGAGAGGAAGGAGCTGCTGTCATCTTCACACCCAGAGTGGAAGGAGCTGCTGTCGTCTTCACACCCAGAGAGGAAGGAGCTGCTGTCGTCTTCACACCCAGAGAGGAAGGTGCTGCTGTCGTCGTCACACCCAGAGAGGAAGGAGCTGCTGTCATCTTCACACCCAGAGTGGAAGGAGCTGCTGTCGTCTTCACACCCAGAGAGGAAGGAGCTGCTGTCGTCTTCACACCCAGAGAGGAAGGTGCTGCTGTCGTCGTCACACCCAGAGAGGAAGGTGCTGCTGTCGTCTTCACACCCAGAGAGGAAGGAGCTGCTGTCGTCTTCACACCCAGAGTGGAAGGAGCTGCTGTCGTCTTCACACCCAGAGAGGAAGGAGCTGCTGTCGTCTTCACACCCAGAGAGGAAGGAGCTGCTGTCGTCGTCACACCCAGAGAGGAAGGTGCTGCTGTCGTCTTCACACCCAGAGAGGAAGGAGCTGCTGTCGTCTTCACACCCAGAGAGGAAGGAGCTGCTGTCGTCTTCACACCCAGAGAGGAAGGAGCTGCTGTCGTCTTCACACCCAGAGAGGAAGGAGCTGCTGTCATCTTCACACCCAGAGAGGATGGAGTTGCTGTCGTCTTCACACCCAGAGAGGAAGGTGCTGCTGTCGTCTTCACACCCAGAGAGGAAGGAGCTCCTGCCACCCCAAAACCCCGAGAGGAAGGAGCTGCTGTCATACCAAAAAGAGAAAAATTGAATTAAAAAATGTGTTTTAATATACAATACACAAGACTCCAAACAGCAATCTGCCATGCTCTTAATTTTTTAAAACAAAGTGTATCTGTTCAGCTTATCAGTGTAGCAAAGGACCCAGCTAACTCCACCCTCATCAAGAATCTTTCATAAGAGAACTAATCTAATACATCTCCAGCCACTGTTTTACTCAGATATTGGTCCTTCCAAAAAGAGGAGAATGTCTCTGTAGATAAAATGTTTTACTGGAAGAGAAGTCTTACCTTTGAAATGTCTGTCACTGCTCCTAGACCCCAGGGTATAAACTGCTGTTTCATTCACTAAATAAAATACAGAAAACTGTTTTAAACCAAAGACTTTACTGTAGAGGAGTTGAAATACAAACGTGACCATGACCTCCAATTCCTATATTTTTTGATAAGAAAGTGCAGGACTATAAGTTAGCATCCTATATGTCATGAATGTGTTGTTTAACCCTTTGCGGTCCGTTTATTCTGTACGTCTCAGGCACGTCAGGTCCAATTTATTTTCACACGCGCAGTTTATTTTAGACGCGCTGTTTAAAAGTATTTTTTTCCACAGTAAAACAGGTTTAAAAGGCCCTGCATATCAACAGGCCACTCAGCACTGCATCTCCAGCCCCGCCCCACCGCTTGTTCGCTGTATTTTTCACATACCTCTTCATAGTCATGGATACTGATAAATCATCTCCTGATCACTCGTTTTATCACCAAACTCCTCAATAATGCAATCCAAGTCATTATTTTATTACTATAACATCTCAAAAAAGCTCTGCAAATGTCTGTGATATTCTTTGAGGGCTGGATGCAGAAGCAGCTATCTTGTTTGTTTATGGCCAGTTATCTCTGTGGTGCCGGGGCTGTGTGTATTGCTCAGATACGCCCTTTTTCGGCTTCTCGGCTCCTATCGGTCTCACTCGGCCATTGAATGGTTTTCTCGGCTTTATCCGGAGAAAAAACGACTAGAGACCTGTGTTTTACGTCTTTTTGATGATTCGGAAAGGGAAAATTGTAATGTTCGACCTGATCCGACATAGGATCGCAAAGGATTAATGTTTCAATCCCTCTGTCTCTGTTTGAATGCTATTGTGTTGTTGTCTCATGTAATGTCTTTAGAAACTCTCTTCCTTCCTGCTCTCATTACTCAGGATGTCACTGTAAATGAGGTGGGGCGTTTCAAGCTGGGGAAATCATTTGAAATAAAACATCTGCAATATTCATGTAGCCAACAATCTGCAAAGGTCTTTATTAATGTCCTGTCCCGCATCAAGCCATGGTCTATTTGAGAAATCTCTACCAAAGGAATCTATTTCACACCAACCTGTTTTGGTTATTTTGACTAATTCCCCCTTGCAGAAGTCCTCAATATGGTCTTTAAGTTCAGATACAGCTTTCCTCACAGCCCCAAAAGAGATGTCTGTATTGACAGTAATGCTGGGTAAGTCTCCAGCTTCAGGAGGGGCACAGAGAGACTGGAAATTCTACAACAGGAAAGTGGAGAAAAGGAGTTTTCAGTGAACAGAATGGGGTCCAAAACATTCCTGGGGAAAAGCAAGGATTCATTCAATTGGGGAGGTCTGTCTGAAACCGTCCCAGTTATGGACTTGAGATTTTCTAACAAGCAGTGATGTTACCTGTAGAAAACATATGTGATCCTCTGTCTCTGAAAGCTGTCTCAGCTCAGCATTTCTATTTATTAGCTCAGCAATCTCCTGCTCCAGTTTCTTCATGAGTCCTTCAGCCTGATTCACTGCAGCCTTCTCGTTAGCTCCAATCAGCTCAATAACCTCAGTGTGAATCTTCTCAATGGATCGGATCAGCTCAGTAAATATCTTCTTGGTTTTCTTTATTTCCCTCTGTGCAGATTTCTGAGTGAAAGAACACAGTAGAGGATACATTTTATCAAAAACACGTAGTGATATTCTGTAAACTTCGGCAGATTTGTGCAAGTCCAGATGTGTAAATGGAAAACAAAACAGTCTTCAATCAGTCTTTTGATATTTGTAAATAAGGTTTGTTCTGTTTATTTTTCTTAATAATAATAATAATAATAATAATAATAACAATAATAATAATAATAATAATAATAACACCCTCTTTTCAATACCGACTTTCAGTGACTCCACAGCCTGTTTCAGCTCTTCTGCTTCTTTCAGTCTCTCCTGGATTCTCTGTTGTATTTCTGTCTGCATCTCTCCCAGCTGCTTCTGTGTAGAAACACAGTGACACTCACAAAAGGCAATCATTATAATAGACAATCAGTAGAATTCCTGTTCTATTTGACTTGCTTTGAGATCAAGTAGAATGCACAGAACTAGGCTTGGGATGATTTGAGAACTCGGTAACATCGTATCAAACAGAAGACACAATAAAAAAAAAAATTAAAATAATTACCACATTATCGGAATTGTATGATATTGTGTTCATTATGACGATTATTATTATTTCTGTATTCTACAGTAATGTGTACAGAGAAGGCGTGATTTATTTTGTGTGTTATCATTATTATTTACAGTAGCCTAAAGGCTAAAGTACAAAGCAATGCACTGGGTATTCATTTGATTTTACTATGTGTATACTGTGCAGTCATTCTTAATGTAATGTGTATAAAGAACACATTACAGAAATAGTATTTTAGTGAAAAGTGAAATACATAAATTGAGCAGTATAAATGTGCATGCGGTTTCTTTGTTTTTTAAACAGGACACTTAATTATCCCAGGTAACCTGCCCTCAGTTTAGCGAGGGACTCCTGTATTTTATATAGGTGTCAAAGGTGCAGTTTTGACACCTTTGTCTTGCATTTCCTGGGTCACTTGTAGGGTGAACTTTTCCCCACCCCTTCCGAGCCTTCTTTCCTGTCAGTAACCAATCAGCTGCTTCCCTTGTTGAGTGACATGCTTTGCAGCCAGAGATACTGCTGGGATGAAATGAGCAAGGAAGTAAAGCAAAAGGAAAGCAATCTGAGAGCTTTCTTTCCCTCGTGTTCTACAAGATATAACCAGGGCTTCATCTGTGCCTCTGTGATTACCAGATATAACCAGGGCTTCATCTGTGCCTCTGTGATTACCAGATATAACCAGAGCTTCATCTGTGCCTCTGTGATTACCAGATATAACCAGGGCTTCATCTGTGCCTCTGTGATTACCAGATATAACCAGGGCTTCATCTGTGCCTCTGTGATTACCAGATATAACCAGGGCTTCATCTGTGCCTCTGTGATTACCAGATATAACCAGGGCTTCATCTGTGCCTCTGTGATTACCAGATATAACCAGAGCTTCATCTGTGCCTCTGTGATTACCAGATATAACCAGGGCTTCATCTGTGCCTCTGTGATTACCAGATATAACCAGAGCTTCATCTGTGCCTCTGTGATTACCAGATATAACCAGGGCTTCATCTGTGCCTCTGTGATTACCAGATATAACCAGGGCTTCATCTGTGCCTCTGTGATTACCAGATATAACCAGGGCTTCATCTGTGCCTCTGTGATTACCAGATATAACCAGGGCTTCATCTGTGCCTCTGTGATTACCAGATATAACCAGGGCTTCATCTGTGCCTCTGTGATTACCAGATATAACCAGGGCTTCATCTGTGCCTCTGTGATTACCAGATATAACCAGGGCTTCATCTGTGCCTCTGTGATTACCAGATATAACCAGGGCTTCATCTGTGCCTCTGTGATTACCAGATATAACCAGGGCTTCATCTGTGCCTCTGTGATTACCAGATATAACCAGGGCTTCATCTGTGCCTCTGTGATTACCAGATATAACCAGAGCTTCATCTGTGCCTCTTTGTACGACAGGCGAGAATTATACAGTTTTCAAAAGCTGAGGCGTATGAAGAAAAAAAATGTCTTGAAAAAAAAACCTCTTTATATAACAAAAAAGTGCTTTCCTGTTCCATGAATTTAATGACAAACGTGCACTGTAACGATGTATATTAGAGGATGCAACAGCTATATGAGTAAGAACATTAACAGTTTTGTTTTACACCACAAACGGCAAAATGCCACAAAAAAACCCCCTAGAAAACCCAGCACTCTTAATAACAGCAGTGTTGTTTCTCCTGTTCATCAGAGCAGTACCGCCACTGGTATGGTTCAAAGCTGAATATTATGTTAAAACACGGCGAGGCAAAGGTGGGCATGCAGCGACCAACACCAGCAATAAGACACGAAACCCCCCTCCCCCCCCCGATCCACAAGCACAGGAGAACCTGAAGCATACATGGGAGCTGCTGTAAATCAAGGGCAGTACATCAGGTCTAGAAACAACAATGCTGTCCCTCTTCCTTAATGATAAGATCTGGTACCTTTTAGTTTACAAAGGAACCCCTGGATATAACATGTGTTTCTTTCAACACTGCACATTTGAGGCTATGGTATACAGTGAAGGAAAGAGCTTGCATGACAGGTAAGATCTATAATCTTATTGTGTTCACTACCAGCACTTTAACAATCCCATCAGAACATTTGAAACAGGACAGAAAGCACGGTGCATCTAATATATTTATTATATATTTCCATATTAATTGATCTCAGTTAATAAAGAATCAGTGGTTCAGTGATACAATTTATTAATGAACTCCCATTAATTGGATGATTGCAGCTCAGCCTCTACAGCCTGATCTAAAGAGAAACTGCACAGCCTTTAAACAGACATGTTCATATTCCCTGGGTTAGTTATAACACAATGGTTCAAACCCTTACCTGTTTCCCAGTCCTTTCTGTCTCAGCTGAGACTGTATCATGGCTCTTGTGTTCCTTGTCTGCACACAACCAGCAAATAAACATCTGATCGGTTCTACAAAAGACCTCACATAATCGTTGGTGTTCAGCACAAAGCTTCTGCTCCAGATTTCCAATTGCATTGACCAGCTTGTGCCTCTTTAATGGAGTAACCTCACTGTGTGGCTTGACGTGTGTTTCACAGTAAGAGGCCAGGCACGTCAAACAGGATTTCACAGCTTTGAACTTTCTCCCAGTGCAGAAATCACACGGCACATCTCCAGGTCCAGCATAACTGTGAGCAGGAGGAGGATTGAGCCTTCTCTTCTTGAATTCTCCAACAACTTCAGCCAGCATGATGTTTCTGCCCAGATCAGGCCTTGGGATAAAGGTCTTTCTGCACTGGGGGCAGCTGTAGACACCTGTATGATCAGTCCGATCCCAGTAGTTCTTAATACACCCCATACAGTAACTGTGTCCACATGGAATAGCTACTGGGTCCTTCAATATCTCCATACACACTGGACAGTCCAAGTGCTCCTCTGACCACAAGTTTGAAGCCATTCTTGCTGCAGTGAGACAGAAAGACTGACAATTTCACAACAAACGAAACTATGCTGATTTCCTGGAATTGTGTAAAGCTCTAAGAGGCGGGTTTTAGACTGAGGCCAGGTTTAGACAAGCAGGCTGAGCAGAGACTGCTGAATCAGTGTGAGAGGGGCGGAGAGGAGTGAATTGTGATTGGGCATGCCTCCCCTCCACTCTCCATCCTCCTGTGCCCGCTGGTTCTCTCCCTAGCCCTTCTGTGGTTGAACCAGCTACCGGAGATCTTCAGGACCACTCCGTCTCTCACTGCCTCCCGCCGCCTCCTCAAGACCCCCCTGTTTAGACTGCACTTGAAGATCTCTTGATCTACTCCTCCTACTCTGCACTGAACCTGCCTGACCTCAGCACCACGTTACTGGATCCTCAGCTATTGCACTGTCCTTGCACTACTAATATCTCATTGTAGATATAATTCATTGTAATCCTAACTTGTTGCATCCTAATTCATATTGTATTCTATTAGTATTATTGCACTTACTGTAAACTACTCTGCATTTAAATAGTAAGCTTGCATTGTAACCCTGTACTGCCCTGTAAGTCACCTTAGATAAAGGTGTCTGCCAAATAAATAAATAATAATACAAAATTAATATTTGTGGATTGTGGTTGCTTAGTGCAGTGTCCCAGCACTGTGTTCAATATTACACTACAACACGAATATTTACTATATTTTTTCAGAAACCAGACATTGTTGGCTTACCGGTTTGTTTACATAACCTAAGGTACTGCATCTGGGTACCATTGCTGTAGGTCACATAAATGATTGTAGCTCACATAATAATTCCACACATTTTCCACGGCATATAGCTCTCAAATGTGTAGCTTTAAAACAGGGCTGCCCAATCCTGGTCCTGGAGGGCCGATGTCCTCCTGGCTTTTGTTCCAACTGTCCCCTAAATTACTTAATTTGACCAATCAAACACTTATTAGAAGCTTAATTAGAAGCTCCAACCCACCCACAAGAAGCAAGCGTAAAAACGGACCAGATGGGACTTCAAGGGGGAGGTGGGGATTTGAAAATGCAAATGGTGTCTATTTTCAATTGTATTTTGTAATGTGGTAGGGTGAAAGCCCTGAATATGTAAATAGTGTGGGGGTTAGATCTGTCCCTGCCAACAATCACAGGTGTGGCCATTCTCCAATTAGATAAATATTTATATAGTTTTGCAGATCAAATTTAAAACTAATCAGTTGTGTTGATTGAAGTGCAAATTCTAAATCATATTTCTTATATGAAAACAAATACAACTTTTGTATTATTTATTTATTTTATTTATTTAATTGTGAAAGTAAAATACTTTGACAATCTGACAATCTTTAGCTTGTATTTGAAGACGGTGCTATTATCTTTTCAGACGCACCAATATATTTAGAAAGCGAGGGATCTGAGTGGGTAAAATGGACAGAAATGCCTCCACTTCAGTTCTCAATTGTTTTTGGAGGGGAGGGGAGTTTTCTTCTTCAACAAGGAGAACAAGTGGAATAACAAGAACAAGCTTGTTTCCATGTTTAGACTGTCCATTTCTCCTGATTTATCACAGTATTAACAATGTGTTTGACTGCTGTGTTAGAGTGTCTAGTTCTGTACAGGAATATAAGAAGGATGGAACTCCAGCCATTGGAATAGTGTTGGCCTCGTGATTTTAAAACAGTTTTATCTTTGTATCACAATTAAACCTAGCATGCTATACATGTAGATTGAATATTAACCTTTCAAAGCAATGCAATATTTCGAGGTGATATTTCTGTTTCTCATGACCCCACACCCGACCCACACTCATCCAATCACAGGAGAGAACATAAGAACATGACCCGCCCACACTTTTCACGTCACCGTAGAGAACAGAAGAACATGACCCGCCCACACTCTTCACGTCACAGGAGAGAACATAAGAACATGACCCGCCCACACTCTTCACGTCACAGGAGAGAACATAAGAACATGACCCGCCCACACTCTTCACGTCACAGGAGAGAACATAAGAACATGACCCGCCCACACTCTTCACATCACAGGAGAGAACATAAGAACATGACCCGCCCACACTCTTCACGTCACAGGAGAGAACATAAGAACATGACCCGCTGTGGCAATCTGGCTCTCAGTGGTGATGTCACGGACCAGGAAGTAACTGAAACCAAACAATGGATGGGCGGTGAATAATTAAACAAAACAAAAGATTTAAACAAAACAACAAAACCAAACCAAAGGCACGAGGGCCAAACGAATAAACAGACAAACAGTAAGTGACGGCTGGCTAAACCAGCACGCTTTAGCAATTGTTTTATATCTTCTACGCACGCTCTCCGCTCTCCCGCATCTCTACTCCAACACTTCCCCTGCAGAACGGACAACTCCTGGTTATACTCTGGCCGAGGGGTTAACTAGTTGTTAATTATCTTATTACCCCTTGGCCAGAGTCTGCACGCGTTTGGTAAGGATGCATGACTGTCAGCTAGTTAAATAATCAGTAGCTGATCAGTCATGCATCCTCACGGGGTTTTTAAATATAACTATTAAAAGACGCGGCGCTTTTAACTGCGCCGCAAACAAAAATACAAATAATAATAAATAGGGGCGGGACACTCCGCCACACTCGCCCACACTCTTCACGTCACAGGAGAGAACATAAGAACATGACCCGCCCACACTCTTCACGTCACAGGAGAGAACATAAGAACATGACCCACCCACACTCTTCACGTCACAGGAGAGAACATAAGAACATGACCCGCCCACACTCTTCACGTCACAGGAGAGAACATAAGAACATGACCCGCCCACACTCTTCACGTCACAGGAGAGAACATAAGAACATGACCCGCCCACACTCTTCACATCACAGGAGAGAACATAAGAACATGACCCTCCCACACTCTTCACGTCACAGGAGAGAACATAAGAACATGACCCGCTGTGGCAATCTGGCTCTCAGTGGTGATGTCACGGACCAGGAAGTAACTGAAACCAAACAATGGATGGGCGGGTGAATAATTAAACAAAAACAAAAGATTTAAACAAAACAACAAAACCAAACCAAAGGGCACGAGGGCCAAACGAATAAACAGACAAACAAGTAAGTGACGGCTGGCTAAACCAGCACGCTTTAGCAATTGTTTTATATCTTCTACGCGCTCTCTCCGCCTCCCGCACTCTCTACTCCAACACTCCCTGCAGAACGGACAACTCCTGAGTTTCTTATACTCTGGCCGAGGGGTTAACTAGTTGTTAATTATCTTATTACCCTCGCCAGAGTCTGCATCAAGATTTAGTAAGGATGCATGACTGTCAGCTAGTTAAATAATCAGTAGCTGATCAGTCATGCATCCTCACGGGTTTTAAAATAACTATTAAAAGACGTGGCGCTTTTAACTGCGCCAAAACAAAAATACAAATAATAATAAATAGGGCGGACACTCCACACACATGCCCCCCAGCGCAGCACACATGGCCTTTTCGCCACCTCCCCTTATTCCCTAAAGTCCCGGCTAGCAGTCCCGCCCAGGAACAGGGGCAGCAACGGGCCAAAGGTGGCGGCCACGGTGGGATGTCCTCCTCCCACCCAAACAACTGTAGGCCCCAGTGGACCACGCACAGGCCGGCTCCTCTGGCCAGAAAAATTTTGGGGTGGTCTCCAGACCTGCCCCCTTCTTCATGGCCAGCAGCTCCTCCGTGGGGCTCCGCCACCTTTCTCCTGCAGCAAAATTGCTGCGGGGAGCTGGTCTCCTGACCTCCCTCCCTTCTTCATGGCTGGCAGCTGCCCTTCATGGGGCTCCAGCCACAGTATTTCCTGCAGCGAAATTGCTGCGGGGAAGCTGGTCTCCTGACCTCCCCTTCTTCGTGGCCGGCAGCTGCCCTTCATGGGGCTCCAGCCACAGTATTTCCTGCCGCAAAGTGCGGCTGGGGAGCTGGTCTCCTGACCTCCCCTTTCCGTGGCCGGCAGCTCCCTTCATGGGGCTCCAGCCACAGTATTTCCTGCCGCATGGCGGACTGGTAGCGACCCCAGGCAAAACAGGACCCTCGGGAGGCGACGCAGCAGCTGCAAACCTTCAGCAGGCGACGGCAGCAGCAGCGGACCTCGGGAGGCGATGGCAGCCGAGCGGACCCTCGGGAGGCTTACGGCAGCCGCAGCGGACCCTCGGGAGGCGACGGCAGCCGCAGCGACCTCGGGAGGCACGGCAGCCGCAGCGACCTCGGGAGGCGACGGCAGCAGCAGCGGACCCTCGGGAGGCAAACTAGGGAGGGGAGCCCCTGGCCATGGAGGCGGCAGCAGGAGCTCCACTTCTCCCTCGTACCCTGTAACTGGTGGCTCTCCAGGCGATGCAGAGCAACAGGCAGCCCCAGGCGATGCAGAGCAACAGGCAGCCCCAGGCGATGCGGAGCAACAGGCAGCCCCAGGCGATGCGGAGCAACAGGCAGCCCCAGGCGATGCGGAGCAGGCATCCTTGGGCGGTGCGAAGCAGGCAACCTAGGGCGGTGCGAGGCAGGGCAGGAGCAGTCCTTCCCATGACGGTGGATGTGGAACCAGCAGGTATTCACCCTCTGCTGGTGGAGGTGGAGATGGAACCAGCAGGTTTTCACCCTCTGCTGGTGGAGGTGGGAGGGGCAAGCAGTCCTCCCACGGCGGTTGAGGCGGAACCAGCAGGTATTCACCCTCTGCTGGTGGAGCTGGGAGCGGCAAGCTGTTCTCCCACGGCGGTTGATGCGGAACCAGCAGGTTTTCACCCTCTGCTGGTGGAGGTGGGAGGGGCAAGCAGTCCTCCCACGGCGGTTGAGGCGGAACCAGCAGGGATTCACCCTCTGCTGGTGGAGGTGGGAGGGTCAAGCAATCCTCCCACGGCCGGTTGAGGCAGAACCAGCAGGCATTCACCCTCTGCTGGTGGAGGTGGCGGAGGCGGCGGAGGCAGAGGCAGCTCCCGCTGCTCTGCTCCTGGCGGTGGAGGTGGTGGAGGCAGAAGCAGCAGGTATTCTTCCTCTGCTGCTGGAAGCCTAGGTTCTGGACCTGTGGGCTTCCCCTGGCGCTGGATGCACGGGCTCCCCTTCTGGGCGCTGGATGCACGGGCTCCCCCTTCTGGGCGCTGGATGCACGGGCCCCCTTCTGGGCGCTGGATGCACGGGCTCCCCTTCTGGCGCTGGATGCATGGGCTCCCCTTCTGGGCGCTGGATGCACGGGCTCCCCCTTCTGGGCGCTGGATGCTCGCTCCCCCTTCTGGGCACTGGATGCTCAGGCCCCCTTCTGGGCGCTGGATGCTCGCCCCCCTTCTGGGCTGGATGCTCGCTCTGCCTCTTCATATTATGTGGGGCATATGGCCAACGTGTGCCCATATGCCCCACAGCCAGGGCACAACTCCGCCACGAGGTTCACAATATAAACCTCCCAGCCATCCTCACCGATCTCCTCCTGCTGTTGCTGCGGTTGCTGTTGCTGCAGCCTACCTCTCCCCCTTCTCTTCCTGCTCCTTCTCCCTGCCTTCCTCTCCTGGGCCGGTTTCTCCTCCTCGTCCTGGAAGGGGCAGATTGCTACGGTATGCCCGTACACCCCGCAAGCAAGGCACCAGCCTTGGTCCTCCAGACCACCGAGGAGGTCCTCCAGTTCCCCGCAGCCGTTTCTCCAGCTCCAGCCTTCCATTTTATTTATATTATTATTTTTTTTTCAAAAAAACACTTTTTGAAAAAAGCAAACAAAAAAAACCCGTCCTTTTTCTTTCCTGGTCCGCTCTTGAGGCGTTGTTTGTCCCACGAGGACACCATATGTGGCAATCTGGCTCTCAGTGGTGACATCACGGACCAGGAAGTAACTGAAACCAAACAATGGATCGGCGGGTGAAGCTGAGTGCAACGGCACTCAGCTGGATTTATTAATAATTAAACAAAAACAAAAGATTTAAACAAAACAACAAAACCAAACCAAAGGGCACGAGGGCCAAACGAATAAACAGACAAACAAGTAAGTGACGTGCTGGCTAAACCAGCACGTTTTAGCAATTGGTTTTATATCTTCTACGCACGCTCTCTCCGCTCTCCCGTACTCTCTACTCCAACACTTCCCCTGCAGAACGGACAACTCCTGGTTATACTCTGGCCGAGGGGTTAACTAGTTGTTAATTATCTTATTACCCCTTGGCCAGAGTCTGCACGCGTTTGGTAAGGATGCATGACTGTCAGCTAGTTAAATAATCAGTAGCTGATCAGTCATGCATCCTCACGGGGTTTTTAAATATAACTATTAAAAGACGCGCTTTTAACGCGCCGCCAAACAAAAATACAAATAATAATAAATAGGGCGGACACTCCGCCACACTCGCCCACACTCTTCACGTCACAGGAGAGAACATAAGAACATGACCCGCCCACACTCTTCACGTCACAGGAGAGAACATAAGAACATGACCCACCCACACTCTTCACGTCACAGGAGAGAACATAAGAACATGACCCGCCCACACTCTTCACGTCACAGGAGAGAACATAAGAACATGACCCGCCCACACTCTTCACGTCACAGGAGAGAAGGTTCGTGCCCTGTGGAAACGTGTCACAGCGCACTTTTACACAGCTATCAATTACAGCTTTGTTCAGCAAGTCAAAAAGATACGTGAGCAAAAGTAGACTTAACAGGTAACAATATGTTGTAAAATAATGCTTCGTGTTCGCGAGCCTCTTCATTAACCGCGAACGTCAAGCTCTGCTAGTTTATAAACACATTTTATTGATTTAAAAAATATATACTCCCGCTTCGATTAGAATGTAAAATACTCTTTGGTTAGATTCATATAATCACGGATTTATATTTAAACCAAATCAGTTGTCGCAGCTAATGTAAATCGAATCCATTAATACAATTCAATGTTGCTGAATTCAGGAGCTGTTGTTCAGTTAATATGTTGAACGTTTGGCTGCTCAGATGTGTCGTTTCTTAATATAGCAATGTTGTTGTGAAGAGATTGTATGTATTGTACGGATGTGTGCATTGTGTTTGTGTGCTGTCATTCCTGCTGTCTGGCTGTGTTTAGCTGCAGTGTGTTTATTCTCTCCTCGCTGTATTTCGTCGCTGTTTTGTGTATCTCTTGCCCTGGTCTCTTACGATTGGTTGTTATTGGTCTGTGCCCATTGGTCCTGGTGTGCGGCTGAGAGCCAATGGGATGTGCTGAGCTCTGGTACCCTGATTTGAATAAGGGGCGGAGCTAAGGTTCTGTTCTGTTGTTGGTGAATAAAGTGTTGAATCCTGAGAAGCTGACGGAGCTGTGGACTCTGGTGCGTGCTGTGCGAGCGTCAAGAATAAAGGCAAGGATTTGAACAAGAAGAAAGCGTGTCTCCAGAATAAAGGCAAGGATTTGAACAAGAAGAAAGCGTGTCTCAGTGTTCAGCCTCCTGAGAAACGCGACAATATATTAATATACGGCACGATTGTTTCTAATACCGTCCAGAATTATGTTTATTAGATTTTTTTACCCTGTAAAATTATTATTATTATTTAGCAGACGCCTTTATCCAAGGCGACTTACAGAGAGTAGGGTGTGTGAACTATGCATCAGCTGCAGAGTCACTTACAACTACGTCTCACCCGAAAGACGGAGCACAAGGAGGTGAAGTGACTTGCTCAGGGTCACACAGTGAGTCAGGGAGTGAGCTGGGATTTAAACCGGGGACCTCCTGGTTACAAGCCCATTTCTTTAACCACTGGACCACAAAGCCTCCTTATACTTGTTTAATAATAATAATAATAATAATAATAATAATAATAATAATAATAATAATAATAATAATAATAATAATAATAATAATAATAATAATAATAATAATAATAATAATACCCACATCTAAATACCCTCTTTTTAAGTACATGTTTGTTGATGATTTATTTTTCTTCTCAGAATTATATTACAGGCCGCTATGAGTCTTGCCATGGATGAGAGAGATGTGTCACAATTTATTACACAGATATTACAGATATGTGTGTGATTGGATATGGGGTACTGTGAGGGTGTGCTGAGTGACTGATGTTAAACAGGGAGGACACACAACCAAAAAATCAGTTAAAAGAAACAAATACTTTATATGTGAACAAAAGTAAACGTGTTCTTTCATCAAATAACTGTCTACACGGATCCAGGATCAACACAAAGACATATAGAGCAGGAAACGCAACACTTATATACCTGGGCTAGCACAGCGGCCAGGTACTACCCTCCAGCCACACCCAGAGCTCTAGGAATAGCATTTATAGGACACAGTATAACATGCTTTGCTGGAGACTGGAGAGAAGGACACACCTGCTGTCAGTTGGAGCGCCCATGAGTTATATTTTTATATCTATGTGAGCACCAGTTTGGCTTCGAAAAATATTGTAAGATAAAATACCAGAACACCGGAATGCAAAAATATATCTTTTACTAGACTTCGAATGATAGATAGGCCACCGATGTTCTGTATATTGATATCAGTAACTGGGACTACACTGTGTCAGCTAAATACATCAAATTGTCGGACATGAATAAAAGGAAAAGGCTGAATTCATACCTGCAGCAGGTTTATCAACCCGACAGACACAGGTGCTGCTTACTGAAGAAGAGCAGGGAGGAGAAATGATTTGTATTAATAAATAATCAGAACATATACGGAAATTAAAATGTCAAGAAAACCTGTCTTTGTATCTATTTCAATATGTGGGGTTTGTATGATTATATATATATATATATATATATATATATATATATATATATATATATATATATATTAAGCACCGGTGTCTGCTGTTGTTCCCGTTACCTGAATAGACGGTCTTTAGAAATACCTAAATCACGCCTTTGGTTGGTGGTTAAGCGTTTCTTTATTCTGAAATGATGGCATTTTTCCATCCTTCTTATATTCCTGTACAGAACTAGACACTCTAACACAGCAGTCAAACACATTGTTAATACTGTGATAAATCAGGAGAAATGGACAGTCTAAACATGGAAACAAGCTTGTTCTTGTTATTCCGGGCCTCCGCTGGTGTTTTCTGTTGTTGATTCAGCTCGGTTTGGGGAGGCCAGGCTTGTCATTTAGTGGTCTTTGGTTCGCGTTGCTCAGGGTCTTCAAGAATTTGTGATCACGGAAACTCAGGGTGAAGTGTGCATGGGCAGCTGGTGTGAGGTGCTGTGGTGGCGAGTCCATCACATTTACACAGTGGTTCTCCTAGGACTAAGAGCTCTAACAGAAGTTGTTCATGTATATGTTCTAATAGGAGCAACAGAAGGGAAAGGGCTCCACAGATATGCAAGTATATTATGCATGAGATTTTCTGTGTGGCAAAAATAAACTCAAGTTTCAGCTCAAGAGAGCTGGTAAACTGATGGGTAACTTTACATGTGCAATGCAGGCCCTTCAAGTTAAGTTTCATGTTTACTGTGCACTGGGCGGGTTTCAGAAAGTGGGTGGATTTTACGGTTCACTGGGCGGGGTTTCAGAAAGTGGGCGGGTTTTTCTGTTCACTGGGCGGGGTTTCAGAAAGTGGGCGGGTTTTACTGTTCACTGGGCGGGGTTTCAGAAAGTGGGCGGGTTTTACTGTTCACTGGGCGGGGTTTCAGAAAGTGGGCGGGTTTTTTACTGTTCACTGGGCGGGGTTTCAGAAAGTGGGCGGGTTTTTGGAAAAGTGGTTGGGAGAGATCAAGCAAACTACAAGAAAGTCACCTCAGACTTTGTAGCTTTGAAGAATACTTTTCTTATTATTTTCTATATATTTTCAAAAAGAAAATAAGTTAGCAGTTATTTAATCTTAAACAACCAAGAGCTTTGCTGAACCTGAATCCTGTATTTAATTATTCAGAAGTCTGGTGAGTGACATTTTAATATACATGATTTTTGATTATTTTATTATTATTTTTTTAATTATTGTATATAGTAAAGTAAAAATACACTCAAACCAGCCAGAATTACTTACGGATTAATATTTGTATTTTTTATGCTGCAAAGTAGAGTTTGAGCTGTAAAATAGAGTGTTGAGAATTAACACAGAGAATGTTCTTGAAATTAAAACAAATCCTCCTGGATACATTTTAAAACTATAGTTTATCATTTTATTATGCATCTTTTGGTGAAATTGCCTTCTGCATTGACAGATTCATGCAAAAAAAATACAATTATTTAAGGAGGAAATATTTTATTTTGAAAGAAAGTAAAGTTGAAGACTTGAGCAAACATGACAAGACAGCAACATTAATTT
>CM060277.1:4052347-4064847 GCA_030684275.1 Acipenser oxyrinchus oxyrinchus | reverse complement strand
CCGAGTCAGTGCAGAGGTGGTAGCGGTGAGCTGAGCTAAACAAAATAATTGGACACGACTAAATTGGGGAGAAAATAACAAAAACGAATTGGCGACTACTAAAAAAAAAAAAAAAAAAATGCACATTGATTTCCATTCTGTATATTTATCATTTACAAAGCTGCAGTCTTGTAATGTAATTTCACTTTCTCAACACTGCACTACACTTGAAGATGGAAGCTACTGATCAGATGTGTCACACTTGTTTTGTAGGGCCTCTTCTTCAGATACAGCATGACTAATACAGGGGATGAGACGCTGGAGATGGCAGCTCTCGGACGACCCTTCCAGCTGGGAATGCTGTATGACTGCCGGAAGGATAGCCTCATTCCAGGTGACTGCTGACCCTTGCTTGCACTTATTCAGCCCACACGAGTGAGACAGCGCACCAGTGTGAGGTGCAGGAACAGGAGAGATTCAATAAGGAGCCCTTGCAGGGTAATCAGCCACTCTGAATCTGAAGAGTTTGCATGTTAAAGTAAAAATTCAACTTATCGTAACATATATACACATATAATTTATTTTCTTATCAGATGCCCTTATCCATGGCAACTTATAATTGTTACACGATATCACATTATTTTTACATATAATTACCCATAGTACCTTGCTCAAGGGTACAGCAGAAGGTCCCCCACATGGTATTGAACTCACAACGTGCCGGTCAAGAGTCCAGAGCCCTAACCACTATTCCACACTGCTGCCTTGAAAAAAATCCCATTTAAATGCATCAAGATTTCAGGTTGTAACACAACAAACTGTGAAAACGTCCAAGGGGGGGTGAATACTTACTATAGGCACTGTAATTTTATATATATACACTACCGTTCAAAAGTTTGGGGTCACTTAGAAATTTCCTTGTTTTCGAAAGAAAAGCAAATTTTTTGTCCATTAAAATAACATCAAATTGATCAGAAATACAGTGTAGACATTGTTAATGTTGTAAATGACTATTGTAGCTGGAAATGGCTGATTTGTAATGGAATATCTACATAGGTGTACAGAGGCCCATTATCAGCAACCATCAGTCCTGTGTTCCAATGGCACGTTGTGTTTGCTAATCCAAGTTTATCATTTTAAAAGGCTAATTGATCATTAGAAAACCCTTTTGCAATTATGTTAGCACAGCTGAAAACTGTTGTGCTGATTAAAGAAGCAATAAAACTGGCCTTCTTTAGACTAGTTGAGTATCTGGAGCATCAGCAATTGTGGGTTCGATTACAGGCTCAAAATGGCCAGAAACAAAGAACTTTCTTCTGAAACTCGTCAGTCTATTCTTGTTCTGAGAAATGAAGGCTATTCCATGCGAGAAATTGCCAAGAAACTGAAGATCTCGTACAACGCTGTGTACTACTCCCTTCACAGAACAGCGCAAACTGGCTCTAACCAGAATAGAAAGAGGAGTGGGAGGCCCCGTGCACAACTGAGCAAGAGGACAAATACATTAGAGTGTCTAGTTTGAGAAACAGACGCCTCACAGGTCCTCAACTGGCAGCTTCATTAAATAGTACCCGCAAAACACCAGTCTCAACGTCAACAGTGAAGAGGCGACTCGGGATGCTGGCCTTCTAGGCAGAGTTGCAAAGAAAAGCCATATCTCAGACTGGCCAATAAAAAGAAAAGATTAAGATGGGCAAAAGAACACAGACACTGGACAGAGGAAGATTGGAAAAAGTGTTATGGACAGACGAATCTAAGTTTGAGGTGTTCGGATCACAAAGAAGAACATTCGTGAGACGCAGACCAAATGAAAAGATGCTGGAGGAGTGCTTGACGCCATCTGTCAAGCATGGTGGAGGCAATGTGATGGTCTGGGGGTGCTTTGGTGGTGGTAAAGTGGGAGATTTGTACAGGGTAAAAGGGATCTTGAAGAAGGAAGGCTATCACTCCATTTTGCAACGCCATGCCATACCCTGTGGACGGCGCTTGATTGGAGCCAATTTCCTCCTACAACAGGACAATGACCCAAAGCACAGCTCCAAACTATGCAAGAACTATTTAGGGAAGAAGCAGTCAGCTGGTATTCTGTCTATAATGGAGTGGCCAGCACAGTCACCGGATCTCAACCCTATTGAGCTGTTGTGGGAGCAGCTTGACCGTATGGTACGTAAGAAGTGCCCATCAAGCCAATCCAACTTGTGGGAGGTGCTTCAGGAAGCATGGGGTGAAATCTTTTCAGATTACCTCAACAAATTGACAACTAGAATGCCAAAGGTCTGCAAGGCTGTAATTGCTGCAAATGGAGGATTCTTTGACTAAAGCAAAGTTTGAAGGACACAATTATTATTTCAATTAAAAATCATTATTTCTAACCTTGTCAATGACTATATTTCCTATTCATTTTGCTATATTTCCTATTCAAACTAATTTCATGTATGTTTTCATGGAAAACAAGGAAATTTCTAAGTGACCCCAAACTTTTGAACGGTAGTGTATATATATACACATATACACACACACACACACACACACACACACACACACACACACACACACACACACACTGAGTGTACAAAACATTAGGAACACCTTCCTAATATTGAGTTGCACCCGCTTTTGCCCTCAGAACAGCCTCAATTTGTCGGAGCATGGACTCTACAAGGTGTCAAAAGCGTTCCACAGGGATGCTGGCCCATGTTGACCCCTATGCTTCCCACAGTTGTATCAAGTTGGCTGATAATGGATCTCTACTCCGAATAGCTTGTTCCATCTCATCCTACAGATGCTCAATTGGATTGAGATCTGGTGACTGGGCAGGCCACTGCAGTAAGCTGAATTCACTGTCATGTTCGTGGAACCATTCCTGGACAATCCTAGCCTTGTGGCATGGGGCATTATCCTGCTGAAAAAATCCATTAGCAGATGGATACACTGCTGCCATGAAGGGATGCAACTGATTGGCAATGATGTTCAGATATCCTGTGGCATTCAAACGTTGCTCCACTTTTATCAAGGGGCCCAATGTGTGCCATGAAAACACAACCCACACCATCACACCACCACCACCAGCCTGCAATGTTGACACACGGCATGATGGATGCATGTACTCATGTGGTTTTCTCCATACCCTAGTCTTCCCATCAGCGTGAAACAGCAGGAACCGGGATTCATGAGACCAGCTAATGTTTTTCCAATCCTCCAGTGTCCAGTGTTTTCGTTCCTTACCCCACTGCAACCGCAGTTTCTTGTGTTTTGCTGAAAGAAGTGGAACTCTGTTAGGTCGTCGGCTGCCATAGCCCATTCATGTCAAGGTATGACGAGTTGTGCATTCTTTTATTGGTCTTTGGGCACCAATGTTGTACTGGACTGTCAGTTGACTAACTGTAGCCCGTCTGTTTGCTCTGCACAATTCGTGTCATCCTCCTTTGGCCTCATTCATCAATGAGCCGTTTTCGACCACTGGCCTGCTGTTGGCTGGATGTTCTTTGGATGGTGGACCATCCTTGATACACACAGGAAACTGATGACCGTGAAAAACTCAGTAGCGTTGCAGTTCTTGACACACTCAAACCGGCGCGCCTGGCACCTACTACCATACCCTGTTCAAAGGCACTTAAATCTTTTGTCTTGCCCATTTACCCTGTGAATGGCACACATACACAATCCATGTCTCAATTGTGTCAAGGCTTAAAAATCCTTCTTTAACCTGTCTCCCTTTCATCTACAGTGATTGAAGTGGATTTAACAGGTTACATCAATAAGGGATCATAGCTTTCACCTGGATTCACCTCGTCAGTCTATTTCATGGAAAGAGCAGGTGTTCCTAATGTTTTGCACACTCAGTATATATATATATATATATATATATATATATATATATATATATATATATATATATATATATATATATATACACACACACACACAGTCACCTCCAAAATTATTGGCACCCTTGATAAAGATGAGCAAAAAGGCTGTATAAAATAAACACAGGTAATGAGCTATATTTTATGCTCAAATACTGTATATGGGAAAACCATATTCTTTTATTCTAATACAATTGCTCAGAGAATTTTTTTTATTAACAAGTAATAAAACATTTTCTCAAAAATATAGGTGTCAGAATTATTGGCACCCCTAAAGATTCTTATAAATAAAATCAAACAATTAAATCTGCATTAACATTCCACTTCTTTAAGTTCATCTCAGTCTTAAGGAACTGTATTGTGGCCTTCCATGGCTTCCTGTTTCACTGGGGTATAAAAATGAGGTAACACGCATATGAAATCCATTTGTCATCCGTCACCATGGGGAAAGGCAAAGCACTCACAAATGAAGAGAGACAAATGGTTGTTGACCTTCATAAATCAGGCAATGGGTACAAAACAATAGCTAAAAACTAAATATACCACTTACCACTATTAGGGCAATAATTAAGAAGTTCAAAACCACTGGAACAGTGGTAAACTTACCTGGTAGAGAACACAAGTGTATCTTGCCCCCATGCACAGTGAGGCAGATGGTTTGGGAGGCAAAGGGAAATCCAAGGGCCACAGTTGGAGAATTACAGAACTTTGCTGCATCTTGGGGTCACCAAATCTACAATTAGATGCCACCTCCATGCCAATAGGCTATTTGGAAGGGTTGCCAGGAAAAAGCCTTTATTGAGAGCAACCAACAAACATAAGCTCCTGGAGTTTGCTAAACTGCATTGACACTTCGATTGGAACCGGGTGCTATGGACAGATGAGACGAAAATAGAGCTCTTTGGCCACACACACCAGCGGTGGGTTTGGCGTCGAAAGAAGGATGTGTGTGCAAAAAGAACCTCATACCTTCTGTAAAATATGGTGGTGGATCTTTGATGTTATGGGAAAGTTTTGCTTCCACTGGTCCTGGTGCCATTGTTAAGGTCAACGGCATCATGAACTCTACCCAGTACCAGGACATTTTAGCCAAAAACCTGGTTTCTCTGCCAGGAGGCTGAAACTTTGCCGCAAGTGGATCTTCCAGCAAGACAATGACCCCAAGCACACATCAAAATCCACAAAGAAATGGTTAATTGACCACAAAATCAACATTTTGCAATTGCCATCTCAGTCTCGGACTTGAACCCCATTGAAAAACTGTGGTTTCAATTAAAGAGGGCAGTCCATAAGCGCAGACCGAAAGATATCAAGGATCTGGAAAGATTCTGTATGGAGGAATGGTCTAAGATCCCTCCCAATGTGTTCTCCAATCTCATTAAACATTATAGAAAAAGACTCAGTGCCTTTATCCTTGCAAGGGGAGGGTGCACAAAGTACTGAAAACAAGGGTGCCAATAATTGACACTTCATTTTTTTGGAAATGAATGTATAATTTGAGAAATGTGTAATTTTGGTTGATTCCATTGAATTATTAATAAAGTCAAATATATTCCACATGTTGGAAAATTACAATATAGCTCAGTACAGGCAATATTTTATACAGTCTTTTTTGCTCATCTTTATCAAGGGTGCCAATAACTTTGGAGGTGACTGTATATACACACACACACTGCTCAATTCTGGAACATCAATTTGGATTTGAAAAAGTTATTTAAAGCCTGAAGTAAACTTTGCCTTGAGATGAATGTATTAAGTTGTTTATCTTGATTGCATGGCAGGAATTACTTTGTGGAACCCAGAAGAACTACAAGGCAGCATAAATGAAAGAACCCAGCCGATAACCGAGTTCAGTGTCAGCACCTCGGACTCCATTGAAGAGAAGGCTTCTGCTTTGAAAGTGGACGCTTCCCTGAAGGCGAGTCTCCTGGGGGGTTTGGTTCAAGTGAGTGGAGCTGCAAAGTACTTCAACGACACAAAGAAATCAACAAGACAATCCCGAGTCACTCTGCAGTACTACACAACAACACGATTTGAGAATCTGACCATGAATCACCTGGCCAAAGAGAAAGTGTCTCACCCCAGCGTGTTTGAAGACAAGACAGCGACTCACGTGGTCACCGCTGTGCTGTACGGAGCTCAGGCGTATTTCATATTCGACCGGCAGGTATCCTCAGAGGAGAAGCAACAGGAAATCCATGGAGAGATGAAGCTTGCAATATGTAAAATACCTACATTTACAATGGAAGGTCAAGACTCTATTGACCTGAAGGACACAGAAAAAGCTGAAGTTGAAAAATTTGAATGTACATTTTATGGAGATTTTCATCTTCAATCTAACCCATTGACTTACCAAGATGCTGTGAAAGCCTACTCAACTCTTCCAGAATTGCTCGGGGACAAAGGAGAGAACGCAGTGCCTGTGAAGGTCTGGCTGTATCCGTTAATCAATCTGGACTCCAGGGCTGCCAAGCTGGAAAGGAACATAAGTGACTACTTGGTAACGTCTGTGCAAACTGTTTTAGAGCAATTTAATACAATTGAAATGCAAAGCAACGACATGATAAAAGACATTGTTACCCAAACGTTTCCTGAAGTCAATGAGAAGATTCAACAACTGAAACAAAGCAACATGCAGTACAAGCTGAATTTCATGAGCAAACTGTCCACCGTGCTGCCTTCCATCCGCGAAGGTGTGCAAGAGGAAGAATCACTCAGAGAGATTTTAAACAATCACGAAGAGTCCCCTTTAACTTTAAAGCACAACATGCATTGGCTGAACAACAAAGAAAGAGAAATCAATGCAGTGAGACAATGCCTTACTATTTTAAAAGACATACATGCTGTATCTTCTGTGAATGAGCTGGATGAGGAAGAATTAAACCATGAGACTGAAAATATTGTTTGCTTTACCTTCACCTCACTGCACGAGCCAGAACCATATCTGGAAGATCTAAAAACTACCTTGAAACCCAAGCGAGTAAGAACACTCCAAGTTCAACTCCTAGTAAGTATTTGCATCAAGAGAGCAAGCAATGGGTGAGCAGCGAAACTAATCTGAAGATAAGAATGTATTTGAATGTATTCCAGGAGTTAGTGAACATCAACAGGGAGAATAAGAAAACAAAGTTCTTCATAGTGTCTAAGGAAGACCAGGAGTTTCCTGGAGCCTGCATTCTCCTGCATGAAAATGGAGCATCGAAATACATACATTTCAAGATCCCAGCAAAACCTGACGTCCCTGAGGTCTGTGATGTCACCCATGACAGTGTGACTCTGAAGGTGGTGCCTCCCAGTAGTGATGCTGATCAGAAACTAAAATACCGTCTGGAGTGCATTAATCAGAAGGAATGGGCAATTGAAACCGGCACTGATAAAACAGAGACCCTCACTGTATCAGGCTTGCAGCCGAACATTGAGTATGAATTTAGATGCACAGTGGAAGGGAAGTTGGGGTATACTGTGAGCAGTGACACGACCAGCAAAATCAAGACAACAAGTTCATTTGCGCAAGCCACAGGTCAGTGGTTAGTTACTTTTTAAAATTTCACAAATATCATCACCCTTCTCTGTAGCAATTTTTCATTGAAAAGTTCAAGTCTTATACCTTTTTAGGGCTGTGTCTGAAGATTTGTTTGCTAGCCATGGATTCGAAGATTGTTTTAAACTAAAGCATAGCACCGATACCGCTGTACGAAAAAGTCGGCTCGGCGCTATGTTTCAGAGCGAGAGGTCCCGGTTCAAGCCCGCCCTCTGCCTGTGTGTGGATTGCCTCGCCCTGCTCTGCTGCTGGGTTTAATGAGCGCGTGTTTCTGGTGTCACATGACCGTGGATGAGCCCAATTGAAAAAAGCTGCTCACCAGTTAATATAACTGTAGCGGACGCACTGTGACTGGGACTCTCTACCACCCCTTATTGCGCCCCTACAAGCTAACCCTACTACACCACCCCCTAATTATTATTATTATTATTATTATTATTATTATTATTATTATTATTATTATTATTATTATTAGGAGGTAGGACGGAATATTGACGACTCACTACTAAACAGTGTTGATTACAACTTGATTTCAACTTGATATTACACTAAAAACCCAAATGATTCACTTATTATTATTATTATTATTATTATTATTATTATTTATTTTTATTTTTTGCGGCTCTCAGTGATGAAGTTTTACAATTGCTTCAGCTCACATTCAGCAGTTTCCTCAGGCTTTGTGACTGACATATAATCTGACCAATGAAAACGCAGAAAGGGTGGAAACGGTTGTATTATTGGCTGATCACCCAAAACTAACATCTGATAACTGGTGGAGCAGGGAGGAGGGAGCAGGGTGGAGGGAGCGGGAACAGGGACTGATGATGCAGGGAGGAGTGAGTGATTAGAGGATGGGGCAGACAATGACTGTTGTATGTTTCAATTCTATTTCTCTCTCTTTTCTACACCCAGTGAATGAAGTTGCAGTTTACAGTCTGCAGCCAAGGAACAGAGCTGAGTTTTTAAAATGTAAGTCTGTTTTCACTGAAACATTTGATTGAAAGATGTGTCACTCCATTGAGAGAAGAGCTAACACTACAGAACAGGGAGGGGTGGAGCTTGAGGGCAGCAATTATTATTATTTATTAGTAATTGTGAAGCCTATTAATCTACACTCCTCTCCAACAAGTATTGGTTCAGATGAATACATGCAGAATGACTGGGGAGGGGCATTTGTTGCCTGTTTTTCCACTCAGACCTTTCTCTCCCTAAATATCTTGGTATCCCTGAATAGATAATCATCCCATCTTTTAATACATGTACAATGCATGTGAAACCAGTTGTGGGGTAAAATGAACAGCTATCCCTCCCAGTCATCCTGTGCTGGTAGTAAATGTATATTGCAGTATCACTGCACTTGTGGGATGGATTGCTCATTAAAATATTAGACAGATATTTGAAGAGTGGATGATATTCTATTGAAGATATTTAGTAAGCAAGGGGTCTGAGTGGGTAAAATGGCAACACATACCCTGTAGGAAGATTATGTGAATTGTAATTGTATGCAGAGTTGATTGGTTCCAATTCAAGAAGTTTGATAATATCAAGGAATTATAATGAACAAAACAATCAAACAGCCAGAGGATTTAATTAAAAGTAGCAGCAGTTTTTTGAAGACAATAAAATAAAAAGAGATAACTTATCCAATGTCAGAAATAAATCTGGAGCAGGGAAGAGGGAGCATGAAGGAAAATGGAGAGTGGAGAGAGCATAGAGCAGGGAGGAGGGAGCATAGAGGAGGGAGGATGGTGGAGGGAGGATGAAGGAGGTTGCATGGAGCAGGCAGCAAGGAGGAAGGAGCAGAGAGCATTGAGGAGGGAGCAGTGACTGATGATGCAGGGAGGAGGGAGCATAGAGGAGGGAGGAGAGAGCATGGAGAAGGAGAGGAGGGATGAGGGAGCATAGAAGAGGGAGGAGGGAGCATAGAGGAGGGAGCAGTGACTGATGATGCAGGGAGGAGGGAGTGATTTGAGGATGCTGCAGACAATGACTGTTGATTTTCTCAGTGATTTGACTTTTCTAACCGTCTCTCTTCTATCTGTCCTCTTCTCTTCAATCAGATTCCTGTCAGCTCACACTGGACCCCAACACAGCGCATAGAAAGCTCTGTCTATCTGAAGGGAACAGAAAGGTGACAAGGATGACAGAGATCCAGCAATGTGATGATCACCCAGAGAGATTTGACAGCTGGAAACAAGTGCTT
Source organism: Acipenser oxyrinchus oxyrinchus (assembly GCA_030684275.1). Classification (NCBI taxonomy): domain Eukaryota; kingdom Metazoa; phylum Chordata; class Actinopteri; order Acipenseriformes; family Acipenseridae; genus Acipenser; species Acipenser oxyrinchus. Next base: position 4,055,255 of record CM060277.1, on the reverse strand, counting down.
TGCAGAGAGGGTTTGTCTGGGATTCGCTGTTACTGGGAGATTGATTGGAATGGGAGAGGAGCTTCTATTGGAGTCACATATAAGGGAATCAGCAGGAAAGGATGGGCTCATTCCTGTGTCCTTGGACACAATGATAAGTCCTGGAGTTTGCTCTGCTCTGATTCCAGCTTCGCTGCCCGGCACAATAACAATGAAACTGCAATAACTGCCCCCACTCCCCAGAATAGGAGTGTATCTGGACTTTAATGCCGCACGCTGTCCTTTTATGGTGTCTCTGACACAATGACCCTCCTGCACAGATTCCAAACCACATTCACTGAGCCGCTCTATCCTGGGTTATCTGTTGATCATGATTCCACTGTAACAATCTGCCAGCTGAACTAGTAAACCTTTGAATTGAACTCCCTGTCTGTCCTCTCCACTCCTCGGGTGAAGGGAATGTTCAATCTGACACAACTTTGGATGAAATTTAGGGGATAAAACGGCACCACCTGCAGAGCGAAACGAGGTGAATTATTTGTTTTAGCAACGAATGGGTTTCATATGAAATATGTTGATTGCCCATATATGTGAGGCAAAGTAATAGTGTTGATTAGAAAGAAGTGCATATCAGTCTAATAACAAGGAATAATACATTCCCTTGGCAGCCCGCAGTTTAGCAAATCCAGCTTATTAATATTCCAATGTGCACGGGCAAGAGCCTCGTCATTTTTCATGGCTAGCTGCGACCTTGTATATATATAACTGTAGTCAAAAGTTTACCTACTTTAGTTTACAAAACTATTGCTTCAAAAAATGTTTCCTATAAGTATTTATTTTCTTGAAATTTCTTGAAATTATACATTTCCATTGGGGTATGTAAACTTTTGACTACAACTGTGTATATATACAATAGTTTTATTGTATTAACGAGATTTTTAAGCGGAATAATAAGCTGTATGATACACAGCCTTTAGTGTTTACATCACTGTTGCTAAACATTGTAACTGTGGATATGTATGTATGTGGATATGTATCTGTGGATGTGACGTGCATTGCATTATGGGTAGCGTATTACTTTGGGCTTCAAACTGAGCTCTTTCTAAAAGGCACAGTCTGGTAACAAGGCATTATTGAAATGAGAATGTGTTCTCAAGGGTTTCACTTGAGTAAACAAAATGAACGATTGATTGATTCATATTTCAGCTGAATGTTTAGTAATTGCCAGGGATCCTAGTTTAAAAAAAAAAAAATCTGCAATTAAAATAAAAGGCTAAAACAGTCCACACACAGTGCTGCTGAATAACAGTTAACACAGGCAGTGTTTATTACACACACAGTGCTGCTGAATAACAGTTAACACAGGCAGTGTTTATTACACACACACAGTGCTGCTGAATAACAGTTAACACAGGCAGTGTTTATTACACACACAGTGCTGCTGAATAACAGTTAACACAGGCAGTGTTTATTACACACACAGTGCTGCTGAATAACAGTTAACACAGGCAGTGTTTATTGGTACACTTTATTATTACCAATGTGATGAAATATAGTAATATGTTTTGACCAGAACTGTATTTCAGTTCTTTTTTAAGATATATATATATATATATATATATATATATATATATATATATATATATATATATATATATATATATATATATATATATATATATATATATATATATATATAAATGGCATCCAATAGTCAGTGCTGTAACTGTTTATAAAAAAGGGAGCTTAAGTTTGCTTTATCGTGTGTGTGTGTTTTTCTTATTCTTTGATTTCCATAAAATACGGCAAACGTTTGTTCTTGGGGTTTTTTCAGTTTTTAATGTGATTTAATAAAAAAAAATAACTAAGTGTGGCCTTTTCTTATTTATTAATACTCATTAACACTGGTTGTCATTAAAAGTCTTTGCTGCAGAATTTGACAAGGTCTTTGCAGAAAAACATACTTTTCTCTTTGCAGATTTTAGGTAATTTGACTGCAGATTTCTGTGAGGACCTTCCCAAAACAATGGGTTCATACTGCCATCTAGTGGCTGAAAATAAAACCCGGGCTTTGCTGTTTTAATATAATGCTGGATTCAAAATGTGCTTCTCTTTTCGGAACCGCCAAAATTACGTCACGCAGAACGCGACTGCATGCCTCTTCATTTCTCATGAATATTAAGTAAGCCCCGGTACTGAATATTAAAAGGGGAATTAAACAGGTGTACATTAAAATGAAAGTGTTTATTTATAATATGTAACTTAAGTTAACTTTGAAGAATTTGAATGGATGTATTAGTAACCGAATTGATGGAATCATAGTCTGTTATATTATTGCAATAACTGAATGATTAATATTCATGAGAAATCTACATTAATGACTTAGATTCTGGTATAGTAAGCAAACTTGTTAAATTTGCAGAAGACACAAAAATAGGAGGAGTGGCAAACACTGTTGCAGCAGCAAAGGTCATTTAAAATGATCTAGACAGCATTCAGAACTGGGCAGACACATGGCAAATGCCATTTAATAGAGAAAAGTGTAAGGTACTGCACACAGGCAATAAAAATGTGCATTATAAATATCCTTTGGAAGATACTGAAATTGAAGAAGGAATCTATGAATGACATCTATGAGTTTATGTTGGACTTCATCTAGACAATGTGGGGAAGCTATAAAAAAAACCAACAAGATGCTCAGATATATAGTGAAAAGTGTTGAATTTAAATCAAGGGAAGTAATGTTAAAACTTTACAATGCATTAGTAAGACCTCATCTAGAATATTGTGTTCAGTTCTGGTCACCTCGCTACAAAAAGGATATTGCTGCTCTAGAAAGAGTGCAAAGAAGAGCAACCAGAATTATCCCGGGTTTAAAAGGCATGTCGTATGCAGACAGGCTAAAAGAATTGAATCTATTCTAGTCTTG
>CM060277.1:4040180-4051847 GCA_030684275.1 Acipenser oxyrinchus oxyrinchus | reverse complement strand
CAAGACTAGAATAGATTCAATTCTTTTAGCCTGTCTGCATACAACATGCCTTTTAAACCCGGGATAATTCTGGTTGCTCTTCTTTGCACTCCTTCTAGAGCAGCAATATCCTTTTTGTAGCGCGGTGACCAGAACTGAACACAATATTCTAAATGAGGTCTTACTAATGCATTGTAAGGTTTTAACATTACTTCCCTTGATTTAAATTCAACACTTTTCACTATATATCTGAGCATCTTGTTGGTTTTTTTTATAGCTTCCCCACATTGTCTAGATGAAGTCCAACATAAACTCATAGATGTCATTCATAGATTCCTTCTTCAATTTCAGTATCTCCCAATATGGTATTTATAATGCACATTTTTATTGCCTGTGTGCAGTACCTTACACTTTTCTCTATTAAATGGCATTTGCCATGTGTCTGCCCAGTTCTGAATGCTGTCTAGATCATTTTAAATGACCTTTGCTGCTGCAACAGTGTTTGCCACTCCTCCTATTTTTGTGTTGTCTGCAAATTTAACAAGTTTGCTTACTATACCAGAATCTAAGTCATTAATGTAGATTTCTTATGAATATTAATCATTCAGTTATTGCAATAATATATCAGACTATGATTACATCAATTCGATTACTAATACATCCATTCAAATTCTTCAAAGTTAACTTAAGTTACATATTATAAATAAACACTTTCATTTTAATGTACACCTGTTTAATTCCCCTTTTAATATTCAGTACTGGGGCTTACTTAATATTCATGAGAAAGGAAGAGGCATGCAGTCGCGTTCTGCGTGACGTAATTTTGGCGCTTCTGAAAAGAGAAGCACATTTTGAATCCAGCATGAAAACAGCAAATCCCGGGTTTTATTTTCAGCCACTAGATGGCAGTATGAACCCATTGTTTTGGGAAGGTCCTCACAGAAATCTGCAGTCAAATTACCTAAAATCTGCAAAGAGAAAAGTATGTTTTTCTGCAAAGACCTTGTCAAATTCTGCAGCAAAGACTTTTAATGACAACCAGTGTTAATGAGTATTAATAAATAAGAAAAGGCCACACTTAGTTATTTTTTTTTATTAAATCACATTAAAAACTGAAAAAACCCCAAGAACAAACGTTTGCCGTATTTTATGGAAATCAAAGAATAAGAAAAACACACACACACGATAAAGCAAACTTAAGCTCCCTTTTTTATAAACAGTTACAGCACTGACTATTGGATGCCATTTATATATATATATATATATATATATATATATATATATATATATATATATATATATATATATATATATATATATATATATATATATATATATATATATATATCTTAAAAAACTGAAATACAGTTCTGGTCAAAACATATGACTATATTTCATCACATTGGTAATAATAAAGTGTACCAATAAACACTGCCTGTGTTAACTGTTATTCAGCAGCACTGTGTGTGTAATAAACACTGCCTGTGTTAACTGTTATTCAGCAGCACTGTGTGTGTAATAAACACTGCCTGTGTTAACTGTTATTCAGCAGCACTGTGTGTGTAATAAACACTGCCTGTGTTAACTGTTATTCAGCAGCACTGTGTGTGTAATAAACACTGCCTGTGTTAACTGTTATTCAGCAGCACTGTGTGTGACTGTTTTAGCCTTTTATTTTAATTGCAGATTTTTTTTTTTAAACTAGGATCCCTGGCAATTACTAAACATTCAGCTGAAATATGAATCAATCAATCGTTCATTTTGTTTACTCAAGTGAAACCCTTGAGAACACATTCTCATTTCAATAATGCCTTGTTACCAGACTGTGCCTTTTAGAAAGAGCTCAGTTTGAAGCCCAAAGTAATACGCTACCCATAATGCAATGCACGTCACATCCACAGATACATATCCACATACATACATATCCACAGTTACAATGTTTAGCAACAGTGATGTAAACACTAAAGGCTGTGTATCATACAGCTTATTATTCCGCTTAAAAATCTCGTTAATACAATAAAACTATTGTATATATACACAGTTGTAGTCAAAAGTTTACATACCCCAATGGAAATGTATAATTTCAAGAAATTTCAAGAAAATAAATACTTATAGGAAACATTTTTTGAAGCAATAGTTTTGTAAACTAAAGTAGGTAAACTTTTGACTACAGTTATATATATACAAGGTCGCAGCTAGCCATGAAAAATGACGAGGCTCTTGCCCGTGCACATTGGAATATTAATAAGCTGGATTTGCTAAACTGCGGGCTGCCAAGGGAATGTATTATTCCTTGTTATTAGACTGATATGCACTTCTTTCTAATCAACACTATTACTTTGCCTCACATATATGGGCAATCAACATATTTCATATGAAACCCATTCGTTGCTAAAAACAAATAATTCACCTCGTTTCGCTCTGCAGGTGGTGCCGTTTTATCCCCTAAATTTCATCCAAAGTTGTGTCAGATTGAACATTCCCTTCACCCGAGGAGTGGAGAGGACAGACAGGGAGTTCAATTCAAAGGTTTACTAGTTCAGCTGGCAGATTGTTACAGTGGAATCATGATCAACAGATAACCCAGGATAGAGCGGCTCAGTGAATGTGGTTTGGAATCTGTGCAGGAGGGTCATTGTGTCAGAGACACCATAAAAGGACAGCGTGCGGCATTAAAGTCCAGATACACTCCTATTCTGGGGAGTGGGGGCAGTTATTGCAGTTTCATTGTTATTGTGCCGGGCAGCGAAGCTGGAATCAGAGCAGAGCAAACTCCAGGACTTATCATTGTGTCCAAGGACACAGGAATGAGCCCATCCTTTCCTGCTGATTCCCTTATATGTGACTCCAATAGAAGCTCCTCTCCCATTCCAATCAATCTCCCAGTAACAGCGAATCCCAGACAAACCCTCTCTGCAAAGCACTTGTTTCCAGCTGTCAAATCTCTCTGGGTGATCATCACATTGCTGGATCTCTGTCATCCTTGTCACCTTTCTGTTCCCTTCAGATAGACAGAGCTTTCTATGCGCTGTGTTGGGGTCCAGTGTGAGCTGACAGGAATCTGATTGAAGAGAAGAGGACAGATAGAAGAGAGACGGTTAGAAAAGTCAAATCACTGAGAAAATCAACAGTCATTGTCTGCAGCATCCTCAAATCACTCCCTCCTCCCTGCATCATCAGTCACTGCTCCCTCCTCTATGCTCCCTCCTCCCTCTTCTATGCTCCCTCATCCCTCCTCTCCTTCTCCATGCTCTCTCCTCCCTCCTCTATGCTCCCTCCTCCCTGCATCATCAGTCACTGCTCCCTCCTCAATGCTCTCTGCTCCTTCCTCCTTGCTGCCTGCTCCATGCAACCTCCTTCATCCTCCCTCCACCATCCTCCCTCCTCTATGCTCCCTCCTCCCTGCTCTATGCTCTCTCCACTCTCCATTTTCCTTCATGCTCCCTCTTCCCTGCTCCAGATTTATTTCTGACATTGGATAAGTTATCTCTTTTTATTTTATTGTCTTCAAAAACTGCTGCTACTTTTAATTAAATCCTCTGGCTGTTTGATTGTTTTGTTCATTATAATTCCTTGATATTATCAAACTTCTTGAATTGGAACCAATCAACTCTGCATACAATTACAATTCACATAATCTTCCTACAGGGTATGTGTTGCCATTTTACCCACTCAGACCCCTTGCTTACTAAATATCTTCAATAGAATATCATCCACTCTTCAAATATCTGTCTAATATTTTAATGAGCAATCCATCCCACAAGTGCAGTGATACTGCAATATACATTTACTACCAGCACAGGATGACTGGGAGGGATAGCTGTTCATTTTACCCCACAACTGGTTTCACATGCATTGTACATGTATTAAAAGATGGGATGATTATCTATTCAGGGATACCAAGATATTTAGGGAGAGAAAGGTCTGAGTGGAAAAACAGGCAACAAATGCCCCTCCCCAGTCATTCTGCATGTATTCATCTGAACCAATACTTGTTGGAGAGGAGTGTAGATTAATAGGCTTCACAATTACTAATAAATAATAATAATTGCTGCCCTCAAGCTCCACCCCTCCCTGTTCTGTAGTGTTAGCTCTTCTCTCAATGGAGTGACACATCTTTCAATCAAATGTTTCAGTGAAAACAGACTTACATTTTAAAAACTCAGCTCTGTTCCTTGGCTGCAGACTGTAAACTGCAACTTCATTCACTGGGTGTAGAAAAGAGAGAGAAATAGAATTGAAACATACAACAGTCATTGTCTGCCCCATCCTCTAATCACTCACTCCTCCCTGCATCATCAGTCCCTGTTCCCGCTCCCTCCACCCTGCTCCCTCCTCCCTGCTCCACCAGTTATCAGATGTTAGTTTTGGGTGATCAGCCAATAATACAACCGTTTCCACCCTTTCTGCGTTTTCATTGGTCAGATTATATGTCAGTCACAAAGCCTGAGGAAACTGCTGAATGTGAGCTGAAGCAATTGTAAAACTTCATCACTGAGAGCCGCAAAAATAAAAATAAATAATAATAATAATAATAATAATAATAATAATAAGTGAATCATTTGGGTTTTAGTGTAATATCAAGTTGAAATCAAGTTGTAATCAACACTGTTTAGTAGTGAGTCATCAATATTCCGTCCTACCTCCTAATAATAATAATAATAATAATAATAATAATAATAATAATAATAATAATAATAATAATAATAATTAGGGGGTGGTGTAGTAGGGTTAGCTTGTAGGGGCGCAATAAGGGGTGGTAGAGAGTCCCAGTCACAGTGCGTCCGCTACAGTTATATTAACTGGTGAGCAGCTTTTTTCAATTGGGCTCATCCACGGTCATGTGACACCAGAAACACGCGCTCATTAAACCCAGCAGCAGAGCAGGGCGAGGCAATCCACACACAGGCAGAGGGCGGGCTTGAACCCGGGACCTCTCGCTCTGAAACATAGCGCCGAGCCGACTTTTTCGTACAGCGGTATCGGTGCTATGCTTTAGTTTAAAACAATCTTCGAATCCATGGCTAGCAAACAAATCTTCAGACACAGCCCTAAAAAAAGGTATAATACTTGAACTTTTCAATGAAAAATTGCTACAGAGAAGGGTGATGATATTTGTGAAATTTTAAAAAAAGTAACTAACCACTGACCTGTGGCTTGCGCAAATGAACTTGTTGTCTTGATTTTGCTGGTCGTGTCACTGCTCACAGTATACCCCAACTTCCCTTCCACTGTGCATCTAAATTCATACTCAATGTTCGGCTGCAAGCCTGATACAGTGAGGGTCTCTGTTTTATCAGTGCCGGTTTCAATTGCCCATTCCTTCTGATTAATGCACTCCAGACGGTATTTTAGTTTCTGATCAGCATCACTACTGGGAGGCACCACCTTCAGAGTCACACTGTCATGGGTGACATCACAGACCTCAGGGACGTCAGGTTTTGCTGGGATCTTGAAATGTATGTATTTCGATGCTCCATTTTCATGCAGGAGAATGCAGGCTCCAGGAAACTCCTGGTCTTCCTTAGACACTATGAAGAACTTTGTTTTCTTATTCTCCCTGTTGATGTTCACTAACTCCTGGAATACATTCAAATACATTCTTATCTTCAGATTAGTTTCGCTGCTCACCCATTGCTTGCTCTCTTGATGCAAATACTTACTAGGAGTTGAACTTGGAGTGTTCTTACTCGCTTGGGTTTCAAGGTAGTTTTTAGATCTTCCAGATATGGTTCTGGCTCGTGCAGTGAGGTGAAGGTAAAGCAAACAATATTTTCAGTCTCATGGTTTAATTCTTCCTCATCCAGCTCATTCACAGAAGATACAGCATGTATGTCTTTTAAAATAGTAAGGCATTGTCTCACTGCATTGATTTCTCTTTCTTTGCTGTTCAGCCAATGCATGTTGTGCTTTAAAGTTAAAAGGGGACTCTTCGTGATTGTTTAAAATCTCTCTGAGTGATTCTTCCTCTTGCACACCTTCGCGGATGGAAGGCAGCACGGTGGACAGTTTGCTCATGAAATTCAGCTTGTACTGCATGTTGCTTTGTTTCAGTTGTTGAATCTTCTCATTGACTTCAGGAAACGTTTGGGTAACAATGTCTTTTATCATGTCATTGCTTTGCATTTCAATTGTATTAAATTGCTCTAAAACAGTTTGCACAGACGTTACCAAGTAGTCACTTATGTTCCTTTCCAGCTTGGCAGCCCTGGAGTCCAGATTGATTAACGGATACAGCCAGACCTTCACAGGCACTGCGTTCTCTCCTTTGTCCCCGAGCAATTCTGGAAGAGTTGAGTAGGCTTTCACAGCATCTTGGTAAGTCAATGGGTTAGATTGAAGATGAAAATCTCCATAAAATGTACATTCAAATTTTTCAACTTCAGCTTTTTCTGTGTCCTTCAGGTCAATAGAGTCTTGACCTTCCATTGTAAATGTAGGTATTTTACATATTGCAAGCTTCATCTCTCCATGGATTTCCTGTTGCTTCTCCTCTGAGGATACCTGCCGGTCGAATATGAAATACGCCTGAGCTCCGTACAGCACAGCGGTGACCACGTGAGTCGCTGTCTTGTCTTCAAACACGCTGGGGTGAGACACTTTCTCTTTGGCCAGGTGATTCATGGTCAGATTCTCAAATCGTGTTGTTGTGTAGTACTGCAGAGTGACTCGGGATTGTCTTGTTGATTTCTTTGTGTCGTTGAAGTACTTTGCAGCTCCACTCACTTGAACCAAACCCCCAGGAGACTCGCCTTCAGGGAAGCGTCCACTTTCAAAGCAGAAGCCTTCTCTTCAATGGAGTCCGAGGTGCTGACACTGAACTCGGTTATCGGCTGGGTTCTTTCATTTATGCTGCCTTGTAGTTCTTCTGGGTTCCACAAAGTAATTCCTGCCATGCAATCAAGATAAACAACTTAATACATTCATCTCAAGGCAAAGTTTACTTCAGGCTTTAAATAACTTTTTCAAATCCAAATTGATGTTCCAGAATTGAGCAGTGTGTGTGTGTATATACAGTCACCTCCAAAGTTATTGGCACCCTTGATAAAGATGAGCAAAAAAGACTGTATAAAATATTGCCTGTACTGAGCTATATTGTAATTTTCCAACATGTGGAATATATTTGACTTTATTAATAATTCAATGGAATCAACCAAAATTACACATTTCTCAAATTATACATTCATTTCCAAAAAATGAAGTGTCAATTATTGGCACCCTTGTTTTCAGTACTTTGTGCACCCTCCCTTGCAAGGATAAAGGCACTGAGTCTTTTTCTATAATGTTTAATGAGATTGGAGAACACATTGGGAGGGATCTTAGACCATTCCTCCATACAGAATCTTTCCAGATCCTTGATATCTTTCGGTCTGCGCTTATGGACTGCCCTCTTTAATTGAAACCACAGTTTTTCAATGGGGTTCAAGTCCGAGACTGAGATGGCAATTGCAAAATGTTGATTTTGTGGTCAATTAACCATTTCTTTGTGGATTTTGATGTGTGCTTGGGGTCATTGTCTTGCTGGAAGATCCACTTGCGGCAAAGTTTCAGCCTCCTGGCAGAGAAACCAGGTTTTTGGCTAAAATGTCCTGGTACTGGGTAGAGTTCATGATGCCGTTGACCTTAACAATGGCACCAGGACCAGTGGAAGCAAAACTTTCCCATAACATCAAAGATCCACCACCATATTTTACAGAAGGTATGAGGTTCTTTTTGCACACACATCCTTCTTTCGACGCCAAACCCACCGCTGGTGTGTGTGGCCAAAGAGCTCTATTTTCGTCTCATCTGTCCATAGCACCCGGTTCCAATCGAAGTGTCAATGCAGTTTAGCAAACTCCAGGAGCTTATGTTTGTTGGTTGCTCTCAATAAAGGCTTTTTCCTGGCAACCCTTCCAAATAGCCTATTGGCATGGAGGTGGCATCTAATTGTAGATTTGGTGACCCCAAGATGCAGCAAAGTTCTGTAATTCTCCAACTGTGGCCCTTGGATTTCCCTTTGCCTCCCAAACCATCTGCCTCACTGTGCATGGGGGCAAGATACACTTGTGTTCTCTACCAGGTAAGTTTACCACTGTTCCAGTGGTTTTGAACTTCTTAATTATTGCCCTAATAGTGGTAAGTGGTATATTTAGTTTTTTAGCTATTGTTTTGTACCCATTGCCTGATTTATGAAGGTCAACAACCATTTGTCTCTCTTCATTTGTGAGTGCTTTGCCTTTCCCCATGGTGACAGATGACAAATGGATTTCATATGCGTGTTACCTCATTTTTATACCCCAGTGAAACAGGAAGCCATGGAAGGCCACAATACAGTTCCTTAAGACTGAGATGAACTTAAAGAAGTGGAATGTTAATGCAGATTTAATTGTTTGATTTTATTTATAAGAATCTTTAGGGGTGCCAATAATTCTGACACCTATATTTTTGAGAAAATGTTTTATTACTTGTTAATAAAAAAAATTCTCTGAGCAATTGTATTAGAATAAAAGAATATGGTTTTCCCATATACAGTATTTGAGCATAAAATATAGCTCATTACCTGTGTTTATTTTATACAGCCTTTTTGCTCATCTTTATCAAGGGTGCCAATAATTTTGGAGGTGACTGTGTGTGTGTGTGTATATATATATATATATATATATATATATATATATATATATATATATATATATATATATATATATATATACTGAGTGTGCAAAACATTAGGAACACCTGCTCTTTCCATGAAATAGACTGACGAGGTGAATCCAGGTGAAAGCTATGATCCCTTATTGATGTAACCTGTTAAATCCACTTCAATCACTGTAGATGAAAGGGAGACAGGTTAAAGAAGGATTTTTAAGCCTTGACACAATTGAGACATGGATTGTGTATGTGTGCCATTCACAGGGTAAATGGGCAAGACAAAAGATTTAAGTGCCTTTGAACAGGGTATGGTAGTAGGTGCCAGGCGACCGGTTTGAGTGTGTCAAGAACTGCAACGCTACTGAGTTTTTCACGGTCATCAGTTTCCTGTGTGTATCAAGGATGGTCCACCATCCAAAGAACATCCAGCCAACAGCAGGCCAGTGGTCGAAAACGGCTCATTGATGAATGAGGCCAAAGGAGGATGACACGAATTGTGCAGAGCAAACAGACGGGCTACAGTTAGTCAACTGACAGTCCAGTACAACATTGGTGCCCAAAGACCAATAAAAGAATGCACAACTCGTCATACCTTGACATGAATGGGCTATGGCAGCCGACGACCTAACAGAGTTCCACTTCTTTCAGCAAAACACAAGAAACTGCGGTTGCAGTGGGGTAAGGAACGAAAACACTGGACACTGGAGGATTGGAAAAACATTAGCTGGTCTCATGAATCCCGGTTCCTGCTGTTTCACGCTGATGGGAAGACTAGGGTATGGAGAAAACCACATGAGTACATGCATCCATCATGCCGTGTGTCAACATTGCAGGCTGGTGGTGGTGGTGTGATGGTGTGGGTTGTGTTTTCATGGCACACATTGGGCCCCTTGATAAAAGTGGAGCAACGTTTGAATGCCACAGGATATCTGAACATCATTGCCAATCAGTTGCATCCCTTCATGGCAGCAGTGTATCCATCTGCTAATGGATTTTTTCAGCAGGATAATGCCCCATGCCACAAGGCTAGGATTGTCCAGGAATGGTTCCACGAACATGACAGTGAATTCAGCTTACTGCAGTGGCCTGCCCAGTCACCAGATCTCAATCCAATTGAGCATCTGTAGGATGAGATGGAACAAGCTATTCGGAGTAGAGATCCATTATCAGCCAACTTGATACAACTGTGGGAAGCATAGGGGTCAACATGGGCCAGCATCCCTGTGGAACGCTTTTGACACCTTGTAGAGTCCATGCCCCGACAAATTGAGGCTGTTCTGAGGGCAAAAGCGGGTGCAACTCAATATTAGGAAGGTGTTCCTAATGTTTTGTACACTCAGTGTGTGTGTGTGTGTGTGTGTGTGTGTATATGTGTATATATATACAGTATATATATATAAAATTACAGTGCCTGTAGTAAGTATTGGACGTTTTCACAGTTTGTTGTGTTACAACCTGAAATCTTGATGCATTTAAATGGGATTTTTTTTCAAGGCAGCAGTGTGGAGTAGTACATGTGCAGATAATACACGTGTTTGGAGAAATCAAATCAAATGATTTCGCTGTTATCTGGGGCAGCAGTGTGGAGTAGTGGTTAGGGCTCTGGACTCTTGACCGGCAGGTTGTGAGATCAATCCCAGGTGGGGGACCTGCTGCTGTACCCTTGAGCAAGGTACTATGGGTAATTATATGTAAAAATAATGTGATATCGTGTAACAATTATAAGTTGCCCTGGATAAGGGCATCTGATAAGAAAATAAATTATATGTGTATATATGTTACGATAAGTTGAATTTTTACTGTAACATGCAAACTCTTCAGAGTGGCTGATTACCCTGCAAGGGCTCCCTATTGAATCTCTCCTGTTCCTGCACCTCACACTGGTGCGCTGTCTCACTCGTGTGGGCTGAATAAGTGCAAGCAAGGGTCAGCAGTCACCTGGAATGAGGCTATCCTTCCGGCAGTCATACAGCATTCCCAGCTGGAAGGGTCGTCCGAGAGCTGCCATCTCCAGCGTCTCATCCCCTGTATTAGTCATGCTGTATCTGAAGAAGAGGCCCTACAAAACAAGTGTGACACATCTGATCAGTAGCTTCCATCTTCAAGTGTAGTGCATTGTTGAGAAAGTGAAATTACATTACAAGACTGCCGCTTTGTAAATGATAAATATACAGAATGGAAATCAATGTGCATTTTTTTTTTTTTTTTTTTTAGTAGTCGCCAATTCGTTTTTTGTTATTTTCTCCCCAATTTAGTCGTGTCCAATTATTTTGTTTAGCTCAGCTCACCGCTACCACCTCTGCACTGACTCGGGAGGGGCGAAGACGAACACATGCTGTCCTCCAAGCGTATGCCGCCAGCCGCCACTTCTTTACACTCTGCAGACCCACAGCTACAGCGCCGGAGGACAACACAGCTCTGGGAAGTTTACAGGCAAGCCCAGCAGTAACCCGACCAGACCACAGGGGTCACTGGTGCGAGGTGAGCTGAGGACACCCTGGCCGACCTCACCATCCCTCCCCGGCGGCACTCGAACCAGCGACGCCCACACTATATGTCCTGCACTCTACCAAGTGCTTTTACTGGATGCCCACTCGGGAGCCCCTCAGTTGTTTTAATGCTGATGCTCATGTACAAATTCTGGTAAAGTACAAAAGACTCCTTCGTTTTCTCTGTTGGTTTGCTGTGTAACGTAGATTTGGAGGTTGAATAGTAAATACCAAGCAGTCATATAAATACTGCAGCTAGAGCTTGAAACCTAAGCTTGACCTGGTAGAATGTAAGCTCTGGTTATGACCCTGATTATCATGTATAGTTGGGGTTAAGTAGTCACTTTAATGTTAAACCTCATTGTTTGTACTTTAATTAGGGTTGCCACCCGTTCTGGTTTTGCCTGGATTGTTCTCTTTTTGAGGTAGCTGTCCTGGGAAATCTGAGAGACTTCCTGGGACATTAAATGTCAAAGTATATGATTTATTTATTTATTTATTTTTGTTTCAGTCGTGTCTAGGGGTTTCCCAGCTGTAAACAATATGCTGCATTTGTAGATATATTAGA
>CM060277.1:4015180-4035180 GCA_030684275.1 Acipenser oxyrinchus oxyrinchus | reverse complement strand
GATCAACGCGAACCAAAGACCGCTAAATGACAAGCCTGGCCTCCCCAAACCGAGCTGAATCAACAACAGAAAACACCAGCGAGGCCCGGAATAACAAGAACAAGCTTGTTTCCATGTTTAGACTGTCCATTTCTCCTGATTTATCACAGTATTAACAATGTGTTTGACTGCTGTGTTAGAGTGTCTAGTTCTGTACAGGAATATAAGAAGGATGGAAAAATGCCATCATTTCAGAATAAAGAAACGCTTAACCACCAACCAAAGGCATGATTTAGGTATTTCTAAAGACCGTCTATTCAGGTAACGGGAACAACAGCAGACACCGGTGCTTATATATATATATATATATATATATATATATATATATATATATATATATATATATATATATATATATATATATACATACAAACCCCACATATTGAAATAGATACAAAGACAGGTTTTCTTGACATTTTAATTTCCGTATATGTTATGATTATTTATTAATACAAATCATTTCTCCTCCCTGCTCTTCTTCAGTAAGCAGCACCTGCGTCTGTCGGGGTTGATAAACCTGCTGCAGGTATGAATTCAGCCTTTTCCTTTTATTCATGTCTGACAATTTGATGTATTTAGCTGACACAGTGTAGTCCCAGTTACTGATATCAATATACAGAACATCGGAGGGCTATCTATCATTCGGAAGTCTAGTAAAAAGATATATTTTGCGTTCCCGTGTTCTGGTATTTTATCTTACAATATTTTTCGAAGCAAAACTGGTGCTCACATAGATATAAAAATATAACTCATGACCGCTTCAACTGACAGCAGGTGTGTCATTCTCTCCAGTCTCCAGCAAAGCATGTTATACTGTGTCTTATAAATGCTATTCCTAGAGCTCTGGGTGTGGCTAGAGGGTAGTACCTGGCCGCTGTGCTAGCCCAGGTATATAAGTGTTGTGTTTCCTGCTCTATATGTCTTTGTGTTGATCCAGGATCGGTGTAGACAGTTATTTGATGAAAGAACACGTTTACTTTTGTTCACATATAAAGTATTTGTTTCTTTTAACTGATTTTTTGGTTGTGTGTCCTCCCTGTTTAACATCAGCCACTGAGCACACCCTCACAGTACCCCATATCCAATCACACACATATCTGTAATATCTGTGTAATAAATTCTGACACATCTCTCTCATCCATGGCAAGACTCATAGCGGCCTGTAATATAATTCTTAGAAGAAAAATAAATCATCAACAAACATGTACTTAAAAAGAGGGTATTGTAGATGTAGTTTTATTATTATTATTATTATTATTATTATTATTATTATTATTATTATTATTATTATTATTATATTCAGAAATAGAATATTTTACAGGGTAAAAAAATCTAATTAACATAATTCTGAACGGTATTAGAAGCGATATTGTTGTGTATTAATATATTGTAGCGTTTCTCAGGTATGGTGTCCATATTAGGACATCGTCATTTCTCACGTCTCAGCGTCAGTTATCAGGAATTTCTTTGTCATGGATCATTTGCAGCAAACAAATAAATACATAAAATACAAGCCACAGCTAATAACGAATCCCCACAACAATCATGTAGAAAAGTTTTAGTTTTCAGTTGATTGACATTCACAGTAGCCAATGAAATCAGAGGATATGCAAACTTAGAAATGTGATTGGTTGTTACGTTAAGTCCCAGAAAAATGCTGTCTGATGGTTGACAGAGAATTTCATTGACAGAGGTTTTCCGTGACTCGAAATTCCAGTGACGGCGGACACAAAATACAAATGATACCTGATACAAATAATGGCTGACATCAAAAACACATGAGGGATGACAGAAAAAATGATTGAGAAATGACGACTGATCGCCAAACTAAATGATCCATGACAAAGAAATTCCTGATAACTGACGCTGAGACGTGAGAAATGACGATGTCCTAATATGGACACCGTACTCAGGAGGCTGAACACTGAGACACGCTTTCTTCTTGTTCAAATCCTTGTCTTTATTCTGGAGACACGCTTTCTTCTTGTTCAAATCCTTGTCTTTATTCTGGAGACACGCTTTCTTCTTGTTCAAATCCTTGTCTTTATTCTTGACGCTCGCACAGCACGCACCAGAGTCCACAGCTCCGTCAGCTTCTCAGGATTCAACACTTTATTCACCAACAACAGAACAGAACCTTAGCTCCGCCCCTTATTCAAATCAGGGAACCAGAGCTCAGCACATCCCATTGGCTCTCAGCCGCACACTAGGACCAATGGGCACAGACCGATAACAACCAATCGTAAGAGACCAGGGCAGACACACAGGCAGGCGGGTTTCATTCCACACGGGAATACAAACACAAGAGAGACACAAAACAGCGACGGAATACAGCGAGGAGAGAATAAACACACAGCAGCTAAACACAGCCAGACAGCGGGAATGACAGCACACAAACACAATGCACACATCCGTACAATACATACAATCTCTTCACAACAACATTGCTATATTAAGAAACGACACATCTGAGCAGCCAAACGTTCAACATATTAACTGAACAACAGCTCCTGAATTCAGCTGCATTGAATTGTATTAACAGATAACAATACGTTATAAAATAATGCTTCGTGTTCGCAAGCCTCTTCATTTACTGAAAAAGTTAAGCTTCTCTAGTTTATAAACACATTTTGTTGATTAAAAAATACTCTTGCTTTGGTTAGAATCTAAAATACTCTTTGGTTAGATTCATATAATCACGGATTTATGTTTAAACCAAATCAGTTGTCGCAGCTAATGTAATTCGAATCCATTAAGACAATAAATCGCAAACTTGAGTAAGGAATGGATTATTTATTACACAGGCTAATCATTAGCAACGTGAATACGTTAGTTAACATGGATTTGGCTTTAGAAATATATGTGTAGCAGGGCGCTACTTTGTGTTTGTTTGTCGTCTTCATTATTTTCATTTTTAGATCGCCCCTTTTCTTTTGTCTCTTTCCCCGCGTCAATCAAATGATGAATCCCCTTACCTGGATCCTTTAAAAGGCTGGTTTTACAGACAAAAATATACAAACAACACAGCGGCACTGACCCTGAGCAGCGTGAGCTGGCAATTCAAACTGGAGGAGTTCCAATCTCAACGGCTGAAGCGGCGCTGCCTGAATATGTAATGAGAAGAATCTTTATTTTTATATAGCGCCTTTCATAGTGGACCCCCATCACACAGCGCGTCACATGATACGAGACTAGGGGTGTGAACTGAAACATCCTAACATTAGGATTATAAACTTGTCTTTGCAGAGAGGAGCTTGAAGAGACCCTCAGAGACCTCACGCCCCAGGGAATGGACCCCCAGTTTGAGACTCTAGCCACCCCACAGCAACGAGATATTTCTTTCAAAACGGTTTTCAGAATTAGTTTTCCCTCTCTAAGCCGGACATGTCTGCAGTTGTCTGATTTAAACAAACAAACAAACAAAAACATTTTGTATAAATATCTACAGTAAGCCTAAACTACTGCTCTCAATTAGAACTATTTCCTGTATCTTGTATTTGAATTTACTCTGAAAGGAAACCGAATTCACTTTTTTTTAGTGGAATGTAATGCACTTTTCTAAGCAAATGTTTTTATGAGACGATTAACGCCTCTTAGTCAAATTTGCTCTCAAACGTGATTATTTTCTGTATTGTTCTTAGTTGAATTTGCTCCTGTTTGCCGCTGACTTTGTATTTTTATAACGGCTCTTATCTGTAATGTGATATTTTGTAACACCTGTAAGTCGCCCCGGATAAGGGCGTCTGCTAAGAAATAAATAATAATAATAATAATAATAATAATAATAATAATAATAATAATAATAATAATAATAATAATAATGCAGTAAAATCTAATTATTACCTGTAGCTCACTTTTTATTTTATTTTAACCTAATTAGTAACAGTTAACAGAAAACAGAACACACCCTTTACAGAAATAATCATTTTGAAATGTACACAGAAAGGTTGACAGTGTGTTTATTGCAGTTTATTTTTTTGTCGTCTTTTGCTTCCGTTTTTGACATCCAGTTTTGAGTTTCTTTTTATCGGTCTGGTTCCAGAGGTTCGGCAGGTTTCGTTTTTGATGGTTTAAAATCGTATAATTATAATTCGGGCGTTAATGATAATAAGAGACGTTATGATAACGAGGCTCCATAAAACGCGTTTCAAATGAAAGTCTTGCTTGTTGGAAAGTCTGACGGAACGCTTGTATGATGTGTGTCGAGGTCAGCCAATAGCTGTCGGCTTTACGAACCAATGGGGCGGACCTAGGACTATATAGGACAATGATGTCACAAGTGGGCGGAGTTAGTAAACAGTGGCGCATTTCTGGAGCCCGTAGAGCTCTTTCACAGCGCGCTCGCAATGCTTTTAACGTATTCACGCTCGCCATGGCAAAATGTTTCTTGACATAATCAAGCATTAATTCGCATAAATAACAGTCAGTCTCTTTATTTTAACGATATTTTGTATTGTTATTAAAAAAATACCGCTATATCCCGGCGCTGCAACACAGCATCTCCGCAATGTATTCAGTACTGAGTGGGCTCCACAAATGGCGCCTGTAATTGAGTACCGAACTGCATCACGGGATTGACTGTCCTATCCTGCTTTATACAGTCCTAGAGGAGGACACAGAAAGTCTGACAGAGTGTTTATTGCAGTTTAACTAAAGTTACGTAAAACACAGTCCCTCTGCAGCTCCCACTCAGCACAGGTAGAAATATTGTGTTCCTGTGAGTCCGCATTACAGTGTAAATGAAACGGATGTGTCGCGGGACAGACCCGGACTAGGCTTTACATTCATAATACACGGGTTTTAAAGTGACGTTTGGCACAGATTGGAATATAGAAACATTACATTTTACTGGAAATTGCAAATCTGTGCTCCCCTCGTTAATGATCGCGTTGCTATAGGTTTTGTGAATGGAGGCTGTTCTGCTGTGAGTATATCAGGGTGCTCTGTGCTCCAAGCGTATACTGAGTTTCATAAGTGTAAATTAGAACCGTAATTGTATTTTGTTCCCATTTTACAGTTACAAGCTTAGTTTTACAGTTACAAACTGCGTTTCTGCGCTCACGGATTTTTGCTAGCTATTTCACGCCATATATATGGGGCTTATGTTTTTGTGTGTGATGACGTCACCTACCAGCCCTACTGCAGCCTTCCCCCGTGCACGCTACAATACCTTCAGAATAATCATTTTTTTGTGAATAATAAACTGGTGGGAAGTGATGGACAGTAGACTGCTGTTTAGTAAACTGGGGTTATTCGCTAGATGTGATACGTCATCGTATTCGCATGCATTTGTAAAGGAAAATCAGGTTGAAGAGTGGAAACGGTCTGTCGCTCTATTTTTCTGGCGTATTTCAGTTTTCGATGCGAATAACTTTAGCTCCGCCCACAACGTCATCACGTCGGCCAGTTTGTCCGCTAGAAATGGATTTGAATGGAAACCCAGTTTTAGGTGATTAAGCGCATTACTTTTGCAGAATTTCAAATGCGCATAAGACGTTATTCACTTCAATATCTTAATGGAAACAAAGCCAGTGAAGAGGAGCGCTTGTTGAGTCGATGTTATACTTCGTGTTGTTGAGGATAGTGGTTAATAAAACTATATCAATAATAATAATAATACTAATAATAATAATAATAATAATAATAATAATAATAATAATAATAATAATAATAATAATACTAATAATCAGAGCTGAAACTCAGCTGGTACCCGAACTGCATCGGCAAAACATCTTGTCAAGGTACTTCAATATTTCATCTTATCACAATGATAGGCTACATCATTTTTTCTTTGTATTTTCCGTCCTTTTCGCTGCTTCTTCTTCGTTGTTCGGTTATTATTGATGTTTAAGCAAAATAACTCGACGTCACGCAGGTTCCGGTCATGTGACTCATGATGACAGAGCATGCTGACTGCCAAAGGGGCTTCTGCATACTTGTGAACATGGAGTCTTCAAAATAAGCGAGCTTTTGTAAACTGAAATTTTCTAAGACAAAAGCATACAACTATTCCACTATAATTTGGTAAAACTATTATTGTGTTAAATACATAAGAACATAAGAAAGTTTCCAAATGAGAGGAGGCCATTTGGCCCATCTTGCTCGTTTGGTTGTTAGTAGCTTATTGATCCCAGAATCTCATCAAGCAGCTTCTTGAAGGATCCCAGGGTGTCAGCTTCAACAACATTACTGGGGAGTTGGTTCCAGACCCTCACAATTCTCTGTGTAAAAAAGTGCCTCCAATTTTCTGTTCTGAATGCCCCTTTATCTAATCTCCATTTGTGACCCCTGGTCCTTGTTTCTTTACTGCACAATACTGTTATTTTGGTACTGGTCAGTGACTTGGAGTCATCCAAAGTTGTGTCAGATTGAACATTCCCTTCACCCGAGGAGTGGAGAGGACAGACAGGGAGTTCAATACAAAGGGTTTCTTACAACACAAAACAGTCTAGTTCAGCTGGCAGATTGTTACAGTGGAATCATAATCAAGCCAAAACCCAGGATAGAGCGGCTCAGTGAATGTGGTTTGGAATCTGTGCAGGAGGGTCATTGTGTCAGAGACGCCATAAAAGGACAGCGTGCCGGCATTAAAGTCCAGATACACTCCTATTCTGGGGGAGCGGGGGGCAGTTATTGCAGTTTCATTGTTATTGTGCTGGGCAGTGTAACTGGAATCAGAGCAGAACAAACTCCAGGACTTGTCATTGAATCCAAGGCCACAGGAACGATCCTCTCCTTTCCTGCTGATTCCTTTATATGTGACTCCTATATCAGCCTCTCCCCCACTGCACTCAATCTCCCAGTAACAGCGAGTCCCAGACAAACCCTCACTGCAAAGCACTTGGAACCAGCGATCAAATCTATCTGGGTGATCAGGATATCGCTGGGTCTCTCTCTTCCATGTCACCTTTCTGTTCCCTTCAGACAGACAGAGGTTTCTATACGCTGTGTTGGGGTCCAGTGTAAGCTGACAGGAATCTGATTGAAGAGAAGAGGACGGGTAGAGGAGAGACGGATAGAAAAGTCAAATCACTGAGAAAATCAACAGTCATTGTCTGCTGCATCCTCAGATCCTGTTTATGGAAGGTGTGTGTATTGTTTTAATTATTTTTATTAATACATTTTGACCACTTTTTTAAAACTTTTAAAATTGCATTTTCTGCCTCAAGATGGCTTCCAGTGGACCGGAATGGACCTCTCAGAACTACATTTCCCATCATCCTCCTGCTCAATGGTAATTCCATCTCAATCACATATGTGAGCAGGAGGATGATGGGAAATGTAGTTCTGAGAGGTCCATGCGGGTACATGTGAAGCTATCTTGAGGCAGGGAATGCAATTTAAAAGTTTAAAAAAGTGGTCAAAATGTAAAAAAAATAATATAACAACACACGGGAACATGTAACACAATAAAATACAAAGGTCCTTATGAACCCTTTAAACCCTCTGGCTGTTTCATTGTTTTGTTCATTATAATTCCTCGATCTTATTAAACTTCTTCAATTTGAACTAATTAAATGCAGCTCTGCATACAATTACAGTTCACTTAATGTTCCTACAGGGTATGTGTTGCCATTGTACCCACTCAGACCCCTTGCTTACTAAATATCTTCAATAGAATATCATCCACTCTTCAAATATCTGTCTAATATTTTAATGAGCAATCCATCCCACAAGTGCAGTGATACTGCAATATACATTTACTACCAGCACAGGATGACTGGGAGGGATAGCTGTTCATTTTACCCCACAACTGGTTTCACATGCATTGTACATGTATTAAAAGATGGGATGATTATCTATTCAGGGATACCAAGATATTTAGGGAGAGAAAGGTCTGAGTGGAAAACAGGCAACAAATGCCCCTCCCCAGTCATTCTGCATGTATTCATCTGAACCAATACTTGTTGGAGAGGAGTGTAGATTAATGGCTTCACAATTACTAATAAATAATAATAATTGCTGCCCTCAAGCTCCACCCTCCCTGTTCTGTAGTGTTAGCTCTTCTCACAATGGAGTGACACATCTTTCAATCAAATGTTTCAGTGCAAACAGACTTACATTTTAAAAACTCAGCTCTGTTCCTTGGCTCTGGAGCCTGCAGACTGTAAACTGCAACTTCATTCACTGGGCAGAAAAAGAGAGAAATAGAATTGAAACATACAACAGTCATTGTCTGCTGCATCCTCAAATCACTCCCTCCTCCCTGCTTCATCAGTCCCTGTTCCCTGCTCCTCATCTGCTCCTCCTCCTCCTCTGCTCCCTCCTGCTCCCTGCTCCTCCTCCTGCTCCTCCTCCATCCTCCCTGCTCCTCCTCCATCCTGCCTGCTCCTCCTGCCTCCTGCCTCCCTCCACCCTCCTCCTCCTCCTCCATCCTCCTGCTCCTCCACCTGCTCCTCCTCCCACCCTGCTCCCTCCTGCATCCTCCCTGCTCCCCTCCACCCTGCTCCCTCCTCCATCCTCCTGCTCCACCTCCCTGCTCCCTCCTGCCTGCTCCTACTCCATCCTCCCTGCTTCCTCCTCCACTCAGCTATCAGACGTTATTTTTGGTGTTTTGGGGCGATCAGCCAATAATACAACCGTTTCCACCCTTTCTGCGTTTTCATTGGTCAGATTATATGTCAATCACACAGCCTGAGGAAACTGCTGAATGTGAGCTGAAGCAATCATGAAACTTCATCACTGAGAGCCGCAGTGGAACGTTATTATAGTTTAAAAAATAATGTTTACACACACACACACACACACACACACACACACACACACACACACACACACACACACACACACACACACACACACACATACACACACTAATACATAATAATAATAATATTATAATAATAATAATAATAAATAATAATAATAATAATAATAGGTGTTACACTTATGGAGCGCCGTTTCAAACCCAGAGATACCAAAGCGCTGGGATGTGAATCTGCCCTCACAGCAACGAACATATATAGACATGTTGTTTTTTTAATATCTCTTTATACATTATTCATGTAAGTGTGATTATTATTCTTGAGCAGCGTACTGTAAGGTGTCTGTACGCGTATGTTATTAATGTAGTTATAACGTTATATTAAACAGCAACACATCCCCCAATCCTCTCGGGAGCGCTTGATAAAGAAACCCGTCCAGCCCTCCCTGATCAATCCAAGAGAAACCCGCGTTTACAACATCGGAACCACCTCGGCAACAGCCGCTCCGCATCCCACCTGAGGACACACCTGCATTTCCATGAGGGAGTCACCGCAAACATTTAGAAACCGGACACCGAAAAATCACCCGGACCCACACCAGCGGGCTTTCAAATACACTCTGATTCTGACTGAAGGGAATCCACTTCACACAAAAAGGGTTCACAGAAATGTCAGCAAACACAACCACCCTCAGAACAAACCCGTGAACACAGAAATGGAAAAATAGAAATGTGAAAGCGCGTCATTTTAACACGCTCCCTAACAATTGCCATGGAAACCCTGACGGCAAAAACAAAACAAAACAAAACAGGAATGTCACTCTGCACAGAAGAAGAATTCAGCTCCACAACACCTGAAAAACTCCAGCAAACGGTAGCTTATTATCAGAAGAGTTTCTTTTTTAAATGTATTTTATTTATTTATTTTTAAAGGGGTTGATCCCCATTTCGTGCTTGAAAGGGAACGTGCTGTTTTAAGTTACAAGTTCAAAGTGTTCTCTTTGGTTGCAGTCGCGTATCACTCCTAGTACAGACCACAGCAATTGCGGTTTGCTCTGTACTGTCTCACACAATGCAAACCTTATTTTAAACTGTGTTCACCTTATCAAAGTTGTTGCTATTTTAAATACAATTCTTTATGGAGTTCACTCTCTGTCTAAAAACTCACTGACATAAACTAAGCAGAGTAAGATGCTCACCTGAGATTATAAAAATACTGCATGGGGCATGCTGTGTGTGTGTGTGTCCTTTTCTCCCCCCCCCTTTACAAATTCAATTGATGATTATTGAGTCATTAGTGTCTCAACAACAATGCAACAATGTGTCATTTCTGTGCTCTGTGTTGTTTCACATCGTGGTTTTTCTAAATATAACTTTGCTATATCTTGCATGACACAGTTTTTCAGTTTATATCCCATGTATAAAAATAAGCTTCTTCTGAATAGCAGAGTTATCTAGTTTACATGACATAAATATAAATGCTGATAAACTTTGATTAGCGTTCCCCCAGTTCACATCAGACTAGAGACAAACGCATTTGAATCACGTTTAAAATGGAAAATGAAGGATCACACCTATTTTAACCCCTGTCACAATTCACACAATTCACCTGCTCCCTCTCCTGCATCCTCCCTGCTGCATCCTCTATGAACCCTCCTCCCTGCTCTCTCTCTCTCTCCTTTATGCTCCCTTCTCCTCTCCATGCTCCCTCCTCATCTCCTTTGCTCCTCCTCCTGCTCCTCTCTACTCTGCTCCATTTTCCCTGCTATTCTCCCTGCTCCTCCATCTCCTGCTCCCTCCTCTATGCTCCATCCTCCCTATTCCTCCTCCCTCCTGTGTGCTCCCTCCTCCCTCTCCTCTGATCCCTCCTCCATGCTCCCTCTCTCTGTTCCCTCCTCCCTCCTCTTTACTCCCTCCTCTATGCTCCCTGCCTTTTTATAGACAAGTATATTTAGACTGTAATGTTTAAGGTTGATAATCAATAGATTTGATCTATAATTCTTACTTGAGATTTATTTCTGACTTTGGATAAGTTCTCTCTTTTATTTTTCTGTCTTCAATAAACTGCTGCTGCTATTAATTAAACCCTCTTGCTGTTTGATTGTTTTGTTCATTATAATTCCTCGATCTTATCAAACTTCTTCAATTGGAACCAATCAAATGCAACTCTGCATACAATTACAGTTCACTTAATGTTCCTACAGGGTATGTGTTGCCATTTTACCCACTCAGACCCCTTGCTTACTAAATATCTTCATTCCTCTCCATCACATATCTTTGCCCAACAGTACAGTGTCCATATTAGGACACCCTTGTGCATCAAACATACAGCAGTCATTGTCTTCTCCATCCTCACATCACTCCATGCTCCCTGCTCCCTCCTCTCGCCTCCCTGCTACCACCTCCCTGCTTTGTTCTCCATGCTTCCTGCTCCCTCCTGTCTCCTTCCTGCTTCATTCGTCCCTGCCCTTTCATCCCTGCTCTCCTGTATGGACACTCCTCCCTGCTCCCTCCTCCCTGTTCCCTTGCTCCCTCTATGCTCCCTCCTCCCTGCTACCTCCTCCATGCTCCTCCTCATCTACCTCCTCCCTGCTCCTCCGTCCTTCCTGCTGCAATATTCATATAGCCAACAATCTGCACGAGGTCTTTATTAATGTCTTGCAAGTCCTGTCCCTCCTCAAGCCATGGTCTATTTGAGAAATCTCTACCAAAGGAATCTATTTCACACCAACCTGTTGTGGTTTGTCGTGGAATTTTCTGCATACAATGCTGCAGACCCCGGTCCTGTACTGAAAACAATAGAGCAGAGACAAGTTGGAACAAACTCACACTTTATTAGTTTGCAAACTGGAGCATTCAACAGAGTGTCACAGACTCTGCAAGCAACCGCAAAGAAGGCTCAAAAAACACTAGGTCAACAGTTCCTTATATCTGAAAACAGGGCTGCTGACCTTGGCAACATTGAGGAGGAATTATCGCTGTCTCAAAATATTATCATTTTGAGACAGTGCCCTATTCTCATGTCGCTGACTCATGCACTTCTCTGAGAACAGGGCTGCTGACCTTGAGCACATTCCAGTGTGTTAGTTTAACATTGTAAATTTAATACTTTGTTAACTTTAAACTCCATATAATATCATTATTCAGGTTATACAAGTCACAGAAATCATCAAAACACATTAAATTAAAACTTTTAGTATGATTAGTCTAAATTACTACAATTAATCTGAGTTCTTCTAAGACATCCCTCCTTTTGTAATATTCATTACAACTATTGTTAGACAGAATAATTATACAACATCATCATCCATATCCCTGAAAGGGTCATTATCTTCATTACGTAGGTTCTCAGTAGTAAGCAGTGACATGGTTAGAGCATTATCCAAAGTTTTAGTACAAAGCTTTTTACACAAGTGATTAATATCATTAATGCAATTATCACAACCAACCCATATATTACCCAGTGAAACAGGTTTGTTCCCCAGAACCCAAATATAGATTGGATCCAGGAGAACGGGTCCCAATCGGTATCATGAGCATGTTCATTGACCAAATGTTCCCGGAGTGTAGACAAATGCTGTACTACCTCGGTTAAATTTGTATCTCCGTCTGGTATGTATGTGCAACAGTGTTCCCCACTAGGTGGCAGACTCCCCTTGCTCTGCTAGCAACATATCCAATACCATTCGATTTTGCATTACCATAATTCTGATGGCTCTTATTTCAGGTTGCATTATCTGGAAACCTTCAGTGGTCAGGTTAGTCAATGTTTCTAGCTCATACGCTACTTTGTCAATTTCGTGCGCATTCTGGCTCACCCCAACCCATGGGAATAATGCCCCGCTAGTTTATCTCCCCTTCCAGATCTGCGAGAATCAAGAGGAACATCATTGGGGAGGAAAACTGACTCCGCTTAACTCTTTTGTGTACCTTATGTGATTCATTCACCTTGAACACTTTCATGGTGGTATTGAG
Organism: Acipenser oxyrinchus oxyrinchus; assembly: GCA_030684275.1. Lineage (NCBI taxonomy): Eukaryota > Metazoa > Chordata > Actinopteri > Acipenseriformes > Acipenseridae > Acipenser > Acipenser oxyrinchus. The sequence goes on along the minus strand of CM060277.1, from coordinate 4,022,462 downwards.
AGTTACGAAAGCACAACACCGAACCAATGCTTTGGCAGGCTAAGATAAACCGCCTGCCCACATACCCAATAGTGATTCATAAATGTCCCTGCCCGTCCTCACCAGGGCCCAATTTTATGGGATGGGCTTGTATTAAGGTATCACCAATTTGAAGGGAATTACTCATCCTCGTCCTTTTAGGAGATCAGTGGTTGACTGTTTCTCGTAATGTACGTAAGTTACACAATTTGACAAACCCATATATCTACCTTCAGCCACATTCCCCTACACCAGCAGAGAGTTTTGTTTGTGAAGGGAGCAGTTCTTGGCATCACTTGGGCCATTGGAGTGGGCTGTGGTGTCTTTCGGCTTATCAATTTATCACACCAACTAATATGTAGCAAGAGACTACTGTTATCATAGCAATTTGTATCAAGTGTGGGGTCGAACATAGATAATAGGCTTTTTGAGTTATCGGAACCGGAGGAGAGGCAAGAGGAGGTTATACTATGCATAATCATTATACAATTATCGCGGTCTGATCCACCTCCTGCAGTAACAGTTACAACGGCCATAGCAGGGCCCAATACACTGGTTGGGACTTCCACAGGATATAAGGGAAAAGGCTCCTCCGCTGAGTGAGTCATAATGGAACATACATAACAGGATTCAGTAATGTTCAACGTGTTCCGTACAGAGTGATTAAGCATTGCCCACCACCTGTTGTCGGCATGTTTCCTGCCATGTTCATTGCTCCAAACATGGAGTGTCCTTTTGTTCGGTTCATCCCAGGTTGGCTGTCATTACCGTTAATACTGTGGTTATTGTCTCCTGGGAGTTCAGTTATTATAAAAATAAGGAGTACAACCAGAATGCTGCTGAACAAAGACACAGTCATGAGTCGAAAACTCCAATCATTCCAGGGCCACGGTCTGTGTGGTCGGGCTCCACTAGCCGGTACATCCTCAGGATCGTGGGGTACCTTCCTGCAGTGGCTGGCGTGTATCCACGTTGGTCTTTCTGCAACCTTGACTGCCGTTGGCGTTGTCAGCAGCACCTGGAACGGGCCTCCCCAGCGCTGTTGGTGCCAGTACTTTCTCCGGAGGTCCTTGATCACTACCCAGTCCCCAGGGCGAATGCTGTGTCCGGGTCCTTCAGCTGGATCCGGCAAGGCAGCTCGCACCCTAAGGAAGAAATCCTTAAGCACACTGTTAAGCGCAACACAGTAATTTACCATTTCGTCATCACATCCCTGGGCGTCAACGGTGCCTGGTAAGAGGCAAGTGATTAGGCATACACATTACTCTTCCTGTCAAAACCTCATGTGGGCTCAGACCATGTGCAGCATGAGAGCGTCCCCTCATGTACATCAAAGCCAGAGGGAGAACGGTACCCCAGGCTAACCCAGTTTCAGCACACAGTTTAGTTAGCTTACTTTTTAATGTTTGGTTGGCTCTCTCTACAGCCCCCACTTTGTGGATGGTAGGCACAGTGTCTCTTTAAGTCAATGTGGAAGGAGTCCCCGAGGCAATTAATGATTTCATTCACAAAATGTGAGCCGTTGTCTGAGCTCAACTTCATTGGTACCCGTGGCGGGTATTATTTCTTTGATCAACACACGAGCTACTGCTAGAGCAGAAGCATGTTTTACAGGGAATGCCTCCACCCACCTTGAGAACATATCAATGAGAACCAGACAATACTTCTTCCCTTGCCAGGGTGTTAATTCAATAAAATCCATCATCACATGATCAAAAGGCTGATTGGGTTTTGGATGGGCTGCCATGGGGACACCGGTCCCTTTCCCCATGTTGTTTTGCATACATATTACACATCTTGAACAGTACTGTTCAGCAAAAGCAGTAAACCCAACACAATACCAGAATTTATATACATAATTTACTACCCCTCCTTTTGACACGTGGTCAAGACCGTGTGCCCATTTACACATTAGGGGATAACAGGCTCTGGGTAGTATAGGCTTCCCGTTTGGCCCCAGCCAGAGCCCGCCTCTGTTCTACCCCCTCCTTCTTCCACTTCCCTCTCTCCTTCTCGTCCGCTGAAGCCTGGAGATCTATAATATCCTGTAAAGAGAAAGGCTGATCAACAACAGATGAGTTACACAGATACACAGATTCGCCGGATCGCCAGATTGTGCAGCGGCCTTTGCTGCGGCATCTGCCCGTGCATTTCCTAGGGAAACAATGTCAGTGGAGTTAGTGTGCGCTGCGCATTTTACCACGGCTATTTCCCTAGGTCGTTGTATAGCTTCCAGGAGGTTTTTACCAATTCACCATTGTTAATCGGTTTGCCTGAGGCTGTAAGGAAGTCCCGTAGTTTCCACAAGGCCCCATAATCATGTACGACTCCAAAAGCATAACGGCTGTCAGTGTAGATAGTCACTGTTTGCTCTTCAGAGAGGAGGCACGCCCTGGTGAGTGCCACTAGTTCAGCAGCCTGAGCAGACCAATGGGAGGGCAACCTTCTTGCTTCTATAGTACAACTGTCAGTTACCACTGCGTAGGCCACCAACCCTTCTCCCTTGTTATTCCGCTGTGCAGACCCATCAACATAGAGAACAAGGTCTGGGTTCTCTAAAGGCTCATCTCTTAGATCTGGTCTTGGTGTGCACACGGTTTCTATTATTTGCTGACAATCATGAGGTTCCCCATCGTCACTATTTGGCAACAACGTGGCAGGATTTAGATTGGTACACCTTTGAATGGTTACATTTGGCATAGTAAGTAACACGTTTTGATAGTGTAGGAGCCGGGCTGGAGTTAAATGTGCAGTTTTGCATTGATTTAATAGAGCGGAGACCGCATGGGGACCTGCACTATCAATTCTGACATTTGCACTAAATCTACACAACAGCTAACCGCCTCTGACGCAGCTGCTACAGCTCGGATGCAGGCAACCTTGCCTCTAACCACAGAGTCCATGCGCTTTGAATAATACCCCACCGGTCGCTGTTTATCCCCATGTCTCTGAGTGAGCACAGCTGACATAAATCCGTCCTTTTCAGACACATACAAATTAAAGGGTTTTTCGTGGTTAGGGATCCCTAGGCAGGGGTTGCAGTCAGTCCTTGTTTCAGCTCTTTAAATGCCTGTAAGCCGTCAGTAGTCCAAGTAATTGCGTCAGTCATTTTCATTTGGTTAGTATGTATCAAATCCTGCAATGGCTGTGCCCTAGTGGCATAGTCAAGCATCCAAGCCCTGCAGTACCCAGTCATTCCCAGAAACGTCATCAGTTGTTTCTTGGTAACCGGCTGCGGTATTTTTAGTATTGCCTCAACTCTGTCTTTGCACAGGGACTTTCCCTCAGCCGACAGCTGGTGGCCCAGATAAGTTACTTCCCTTTTACAGAGCTGCAGCTTTTGTCGGTTAACTTTATGTCCTTCTCTTGCAAGAAAACACAACAAAGCCTTAGTATCGGTCTCGCTTGCTTCAAAGGATTCAGAACACAGCAGCAAATCATCGACGTACTGTATTAACGTACTCCCTTCGGGGGGTATGAATCCTGCTAAATTTACCTGCATTGCTGCGCTGAACACGGCCGGCGATTCGGCATAACCTTGTGTCATTCGAGTCCAGGTCCACTGCCTACCTTCAAAGGTAAACGCAAACCACTCTTGTGACCCTTTTTCAATTGGGACACTATAAAATGCATTTGCTAAATCAATTACAGAAAACCATTTGGCAGACGGCGGAACACCAGAGAGACAAGTGATCGGATTAGGTACGATAGGGGTTCTTTGGTGTACTGCCAAATTGATTTCACGGAGATCCTGTACAAATCGCCACTCCCCATTTGCCTTTCTAACTGGGAGGATTGGCGAGTTGCAATGGGCTCCAGTTGCGGGTACTATAGCCCCCTTTTACCAATTCCTCATGCAGAGGTCGAATGCCATCAATGGCTTCCCTCCCCAGAGGATATTGTTTTCGTTTGGGTCGATGGGTGCTTTTGGTTCAACCACCAGAGGCTCACAGTTTTTATGTGACCAAAATCATTCTTGCTGGTGGGCCACAGCTGTTGGGGATGTCCTTCAACCAGTCGGCTCAACCCCTCACCCATTATCATTAAGTGTTGGGGATCCGGAACAGCCGATAATTCAAACATCACCCGGTGACAAACCCAAGCCCCCTTTTAACATCCGGTATGCTTGCCCAGATGGGGAAAACTCGCCTTTTGGCACCGTGACCCAGTCCCCAGCTGTGACAGTTTGAGCACCCAGGGACCCAAATCCTTCCATGCACACCCGGGTCGCTTTGCAAGGGATACATGTGGAGCGCCTGTTTTTACTTCATACACCTTTTGTTGCTCTGAGGTTAAGATAACTGAGAGTGCGGCAAAATCTTCCGACCAATATAGATATTGCGTTTCTAAATGTTCTACATATACTGGGGTGGTCTCAAACCATGCATTTTCAAATTCAAAATCCCTTTGTCCATTTGAATAGAGTGCAGTACAGTGCATTCGTGACGCAGGCATTCTCTCTGGCTCGTGTCCCCATATCTCAACAGTGAGCTGTTCTAGCTGTGCAGTTCGCTTCCCTGGCAACAAATCCCACGCATAAAGCCAATCAGATTGGTGAGTGCAATCTGTGTACATTATAGGTATATCAACAATAATACCTCCTGGGTTACACTCTATTTTTATGCAGAGGGCTGTCAGTAAATCTCTACCACACAGGTTCACTGGACATATTTGAGAGCATATGAATGAATGCGCCACGACTTTTTATTGCATTTGACATTGACTGTCTTCGTGAGCATTTCCCTATTAGCTTGGCCCGAGGCCCCTATTGTTAGTACAGAGTCGCCAGACAATGCCAAATGCGGTGCATCTTCCTTTTTATCACTGATCTTGCAGCTCCTGTATCTATCAAAAAGTTATTTCCTTACCTTCTACTTCTAATACTACTTTTGGGCTTGTCTGTTTTTAAACATTAAAGGGCATATTAACTGTGTTTGGCTATCCTGTAATTGTCTCCCTGCTGTTCCTTCCTTATGTCAATTCTGTTTATTTTCCCCAGTCCATAATCCTTGTCTCATCTCGGACCCCTGAGGGCAATCTCTTGCCCTATGTCCTAACTTTCCACAAGTAAAACATTCACCATTATTGTAACCTTGACCCACTGGGCCCCTACCTTGCCATGGCTGCTGTCCCCTTCCACCTCCTCGTCTGCCCGCCCCTCTTCCTCTTTGTCCGCCTACTTGCGCTTGATAGTACTGTAATTGCACTACTTGTAGTTTCTTCTGTTCCTTTTCTTTATCTTCCTTCTTCTTCTGTACTTTTGCCAGTTGTTGTCGGTTTTGATGCACGATGTGCGTCAGAAGGTGTTCCAACTCTCCTGTTTCCCAGCCAATACAGGACTGGGCTACAGATCCTCTGAGGTCGGGTTTGATACCATTCATGATAACAGTTTTCAGCATTTCATTAAAGTGGGCATCTGTTGGTTTTAGTCCACTGTGATCTCGATAACATTTTAACAAGCGGGCATAGTAATCATCCCATGATTCATCGTTCCCTTGTTTGCAATTATGTATCATAGTCCAGTCTGGTAATACAGGCCATTTTTAGTGATCCGCTCCAACAGTTCTTTTAATTGCCGATCATATGTCCCGTCATTAGGGCCATCTGGGTACAACAATCTTGTATCAAAAGTCCCGCTAACAGCCGGCCAGTCCAATCCCAGTTTGCGGCGCAACACCTGCCCTATTTCAGCTGCGCTAGGTCGGTACATTTGAACCAGTGCCTGTACCTGGGTTTCAAACTGACCAGAGTCTTTCGCGATGGTCCGGCAAGTCTTTTGCTATTTCCCTCATTTCCCCACATCCCAGTCTCTTTGTACAGAAATAGTTGGGGTCCAGTTTCCGTCCCCTTAAGCCTCCTGGTAGTGGTCTGGGCTGTGGGTTAGGATAGGTTACTAAGGGAAACGTTTTGACCTCTTTTTGTTTACCCTTCTGCTTTCCTTTCGATCTTGTATTTATTGGTGACGGTTTCCCTTCCTCCTGACTGGGGCTGGTCGGAGCTGAGGATTCGCCTTCTGATCTGGAACTGGCCGTCACAGTACTGCTTGATTCTTCAGACTCACTCTCACTCTCTTCTCTGTGTTCAGGCAGGGGCGGTGCAGAGGGGAAGGCATTGCTGCAATAAGGGGGGGGTGCCAGGCGTTCTAGCTTCTTGTCCCTACTTGTTTTCTTATTCTGCACTGTCTGCATCATAAGCTCCTTTTTCCCTTTCTCTTGTTTTTCTAACTCTTCTCCTGCCATTCGTTCCCACTTTCTAAAACTCTCCCAATCTATTCTTCCCTTTCTCTTTTTCTTTTGTTTCTCCCACTGTTCTAACTCTGTCCTGCAAATAGCTAACTTGCTTACACTCAATGTTCCTCCCAAGGGGAAGCTGGATTTAGCGTACCATAAATCACTCTGTCCCAGGGGACCTGATCCCCATCTGTCATGTAATTTTTTCTGACATCCTGTCAGACTTTTACAGTCGACATTGGTCACCTTACTTGTTGCCGCACCCATTATCTCACCTACAGATTCTACTGTTTTCAGACACGCTCTTTCTAATTTTATATTATTTTGCCAAACTGTAAATCCTCCAATTTTAACACAAATCGCCCACTTATTGCAATACTGCAGACCCCGGTCCTGTACTGAAAACAATAGAGCAGAGACAAGTTGGAACAAACTCACACTTTATTAGTTTGCAAACTGGAGCATTCAACAGAGTGTCACAGACTCTGCAAGCAACCGCAAAGAAAGCTCGAAAACACTAGGTCAACCAGTTCCTTATATAATTGGTTTTTGCACAGAGTTCATGACTTGTGGTAATTCTTATCTTCCTCAGTCAGCTCGAACCAACCTTGTGGTATTCCTGATACTGTTGCCTACCGACTTTTCTGATTGGTTGATCTTTCTAGTTGCTAGGGAGAGAGTGTCTTTCAGGACTCACAAAGTTGGTTCCCCCAATACAAGAATAATATTAGCTACGTGACTGGGGAGAAAAGAGGAATTATCGCTGTCTCAAAATATTATCATCTTGAGACAGCGTCCTATTCTCATGTCGCTGACTCATGCACTTCTCTGAAAACAAAGGCTGCTGAATCCTTGGCCACATTCCAGTGTGTTATTTCAACATTGTAAATCTAATACTTTGTTAACATCAAACTCCATATAATATCATTATTCAGGTTATACAAGTCACAGAAATCATCAAAACACATTAAATTAAAACTTTTAGTATGATTAGTCTAAATTACTACAATTAATCTGAGTTCTTCTAAGCACAC
>CM060277.1:3967334-4014680 GCA_030684275.1 Acipenser oxyrinchus oxyrinchus | reverse complement strand
GCCCTGGATAAGGCGTCTGCTAGAAATAAATAATAATAAATGAGGTGGGGCGTTTCAACCTGGAGAAATCATTTGAAATAAAACAACTGCGACATTCATATAGCCAACAATCTGCAAGAAGTCTTTATTAATGTCTAGCAGGTCCTGTCCCTCCTCAAGCCATGGTCTATTTGAGAAATCTCTACCAATGGAATCTATTTCACACCAACCTGTTGTGGTTATTTTGACTAATCTCCCCTTGCAGAAGTCCTTAATATGGTCTTTAAGTTCAGATACAGCTTTCCTCACAGCCCCAAAAGAGATGTCTGTATTGACAGTAACGCTGGGTAAGTCTCCACCTTCAGGAGGGGCACAGAGAGACTGGAAATTCTACAACAGGAAAGTGGAGAAAAGGAGTTTTCAGTGAAACAAAATGGGGTCCAAAACATTCCTGGGGAAAAGCAAGGATTCATTCAATTGGAGAGGTTTGTCTGAAACCGTCCCAGTTATGTACTTGAGATTTTCTAACAAGCAGTGATGTTACCTGTAGAAAATGGATGTGATCCTCTGTCTCTGAAAGCAGTTTCAGCTCAGCGTTTCTCCTCCTTAGCTCAGCAATCTCCTGCTCCAGTTTCTTCATGCGTCCTTCAGCCTGATTCACTGCAGCCTTCTCGTTAGCTCCAATCAGCTCAATAACCTCAGTGTGGATCTTCTCAATGGATCGGATCAGCTCAGTAAAGATCTTCTCACTTTCCTTTATTTCTATGCATGCAGATCTCTGAGTGAAAGAACACAGTAGAGTAGACATGGTTGGAATTGATATGAGAAACACATCAGGCATAGACAGTAAACATCTGTAGATGTGTTCCAGTCCTTCTGTTAATAATAATAATAATAATAATAATAATAATAATTAGAGTTGCGAGCAACTTTACAGTTTCCAAGCAGTTATCGTGAAATTTAAGCGCATTGGTTAGCGCACTATATACAACATTTTTCACAGCTGTGCTATTTACTGTTCATGAGAAGACTTTTGAAAATTGCTCAAACTTTTCATTAAATCCAAGATGGCTGCCACACCATCTGACCAAAGGCTGCCATACTGACCATGGCACAACATCCCATAGTCCTCTACATCCGAAAAGAAGCTTTAGGCAGTTTTATAGCCAGTTGCATATGTGGATGATGTCATGCAGCGTGGATGCCATGATTGTCACAGTAGCAACTTCCCTTGAACAAGCGCAACAGATGACCATACTGAGATGTTTTATTCCAATTTTTGTTTCAATCGGATAAGCGGTTTCAGAGAAGAAGATGTTGAATTTTGATAATTTTATATTTTTATGTCATTAATCAATGTGGTTGCCAAACCACATAACCAATCAGCTTCATTATTTCAACAGTTAATCATGGACTATCCCTCAACATGTATAGCAATTTTCAGAACTCTGCAGTAAGCAGTTTCCGGTACATATGCGTTTTAACAAATTCCGTAAAATCCAATATGGCTGTCGAACCATGTGACTTGCGCAAGTTTAGACACCAGTCTGGTTATCTGCACATAGCCACCTACCTACACAACCGATTTCATAAACCTGCGATGAGGTCTCGGAAGAAAGAAACATAATAATAATAATAATAATAATAATAATAATAATAATAATAATAATAATAATAATAATCCTAACAGAAACAATAGGCTTCCCCAGCCTATGGCTTGGAAGCCTAATAATAATAATAACCCCCTCTTTTCAATACCCACTTTCAGTGACTCCACAGCCTGTTTCAGCTCCTCAATTTCTTTCAGTCTCTTCTGGATTCTCTGTTGTATTTCTGTCTGTGTCTCTCCCAGCTGCTTCTGTGTAGAAACACAGTGACACAGTGACATTTCTGATGGGACATTGAGTGATATCCTGTCACACCCAACAGAGGCCTGTTTAGGTATGCTATTGAAGTTCAAATATATTTTCTATTTTCTTGTCCCCTTACCTCTTTACAATGTAAATTTGTCCTTCAGTTCCAATTGCACGCCATAGACATCTGTAGCACAGGCTAGATCAGACAACATGTGTGTATAGTAGTAAGATACAACACCATCTAGTGCACAGCTGCCAGCAATACAAAGGGACACTTGATCCACAGTAGCTGTCCACTAGATGATACTGTTTCATAGTAGTAACAGTGAATGGCAGTGTTTACATGCAAGTTTTAATCGCAAATGACGCATGATTGTGCTCGTTCCAAAAGTGCACGGCAAAAAAAGTGTGCGACTTAAGTGTCATTACACTTTGGTAAAAACCGGTAAAGTGCGCGCTAATTGGCCTAATTAGTCCCATAGCAACAAACTCCACAGTCGTGCAAAATACGATAGATTTTCATGAAATAGCACGATACCTCCTCCACTTCCCCTATGTAAAAGAACGCTCTTCTCTGGGATACGGTCTTTCTGTCCTTCTCTGTAGCGCAAGTAAGATTTTCCTTATCCCAGTCTTACTAATACAAATCAGTTAAATATCCATCCATCCATTATTATCAATCTGCTTCTCCTGATGAGGGTCTCGGCTAAATTATATATACATTGCATATAGAGATGTTGATTTATACAATTATTTATTAATTTCAGTGTATTATGAATGATGCATGAGAACTACTTGATCGTTATTACCAGCATTATTATCATAATAATAATAATAATACTACGAATAATGTAGCTTTTTTTCCCGCAGGATGTTTCAAGCTTCCACCCCTTCTGACAGCACGCAACACCAGGTCCGCTGGATGGATGAGGAAACTCGTTCCCTCCTCCAAATTATTGCGGACCTGGGGGTTATGGATGAACTGGATCGACCTCGCCAAAGAAATGCCACCAGTATTACCAGTGCTCTGGTTGAACTTGGTATAAATAGAATGCTCCTGCAGGTACGTAGGTAGGTAGGAGAGAAAACGCCTGCAGTCCTGCGGTCAAAGCTCGAGGTCCCAGTTTCGGAAATGCACCGGTTAATGGGTGACCGTTTGCTGGAATTCTCATCCTTCCAGACGTCCTGTGGAATACCAGCCCCATCAATACAATATGGTAACTGCGCCAGCCATCATTTACTTTTCTAAACTAAAATATGCTACCACGGTAAAGTTAGCTTAACGTTTGATATTTGTTTGATATTCGACTCAAGCTAACCCGACATGAATGAAAATGGCTGTATCTCCCCAACCACAGAAGCTAGAGTGCTCAAACCAACTTTAATTTAAAGGAGACCAGTTGTGAATTGTTTCACAGCCTCTGTTTTACACGTTAAGCCAAAGAATAATTTGTGAAAAGCAATGACATACTGCATATATGCACCCCAGTCCTGACATCAATGAAAAGGGATTTATCTCCCCAACCACAGTAGCTACAGCGCTCAAACCAACTTTAATTTAAAGGATGTCAAATGTGAATTGTTTCACAGTCTGTGTTTTACCTGTGAAGCCTAAGAATAATTTGTGAATACAATAACATATCGCATATACTCACCACCGTCCCAGCGTCAATTAAAAGTGCTTGTATCCCCAACCACAGCAGAAGACCAGTTGTGAATTGTTTCACAGCTTCTGTTTTACAGGTGAATCCTAATAATAATTTGTGAAAAAACAAATGCTTGGGGATATCAAGCCATTTTACGCATGTTTTATATACCCTTATAACTAATTAGCAAATACACACAAATTATGTATTTATTATATTAACAGCATTTTGTAAGTTTCCACATTTTCTGCATAATTAATTTTAATATTTCAACAAAGTACCTGTGTTTGAAACCAACACATCATGAGTTGTTTTTAATATATTTGTTCCACATTAACGCATATTTGTGATTATTGAACGCATAATCCTTTTGTTTAGCACATTAACAGTTACGCAGTTGGCTAAGACTAATATATATGGGTGTGTGAAAGGACATCAGTAGCCTAAAAAGCATAAGAAAAGCAGTAATGGGAATTGGTATGTGCTGTCGGTTTTTGTAAACATGATACTTCTACCATTTCTAGAACAACTAATTCTAAACAATAATAGTAATAACTATTATTATTTTCTTCTTCTTGGCAGCATGAACCATTTTAACTGCAAGCCTTTTGCATTCTAGACAGATGGGGGGTAACCTTCTCTTCATCTCTGCCTAGCGCGTAAAGTCTGTTATTTGAACGATATCCTTTATCGCACAGCATCTCTTTTCAGCGCGTTTGGTGATATTTCAATAAACCCTCACATAATTTTATTATTAATGAGGAAGTTTGCATTTGGAAGAAATTCTCTCTCTAAAATAAACTCTCATGTAAACGTGGAAGCAGAACTGTCATGACCAAAAAAGCGTGAGAGATCTGATGTCACGCTTTTCAGTTTTTGCTTGTAAACTTCCCCAATGATGGCTGATCTAGCATGTGTTACATGTTTGTTTTGTTAAGCACCTAGGAAACTGAAGCAGCTTTCTCTTTAATGAATATTTAGGGCTTCTGATTTCCAGTTTTAACCGATAAACACAGACAAAACACCCCTGATACAAAACAATGAAATTAGTGTATACCCAATAAACACAGGAAAAACACTGGACATGGTTTCTGAATTCACATTGACTTCACCCCTTTCCATGTGATAAAATACAATAAAATAAACTTTTTTAAAAATTGACTTCTATCTAACATTGATTCGTTCTGAATACTTTAAACTGAGTGGCAGCACATTTTTACATTTCTATTGGAGGATTGCACATGTGAGAGATTGCACTTGTGAGATTTAAAACAAGATTATAATTAGAAATCGGAGGGTTGTTCTTGCTCGTGGGATTGAAAGCTATATTACAGTTCAATAGGGAGGATTCACACACTCGTGGAATTTAAATTGTGGCGAAAACACATCTCTCACTGTGGGCAGACTGGCAAGAATGGCATGGCATGGGCACAGCAGCTCTGCCAGTGTAGATAGATGCGTATGTGTCACTTTTAAAGGCACGGGCACAGCAGCTCTGCCAGTGCAGATAGATGCGTATGTGTCACTTTTAAAGGCATGGGCACAGCACCTCTGCCAGTGCAGATAGATGCGTATGTGTCACTTTTAAAGGCATGGGCACAGCAGCTCTGCCCTGTGTATATTGTATATCATATTAATCTTGTATATTGAATATCATATTAATCTTGTATATTGGATATCATATTAATCTTGTATATTGTATATCATATTAATCTTGTATATTGTACAGTATATCATATGAATCTTGTATATTGTATATCATATGAATCTTGTATATTGTATATCATATGAATCTTGTATATTGGATATCATATGAATCTTGTATATTGGATATCATTAATCTTGTATATTGCATATCATATTAATCTTGTATATTGTGCATCATATTAATCTTGTATATTGTATATCATATTAATCTTGTATATTGCATATCATATTAATCTTGTATATTGTATATCATATTAATCTTGTATATTGGATATCATATTAATCTTGTATATTGTATATCATATTAATCTTGTATATTGGATATCATATGAATCTTGTATATTGGATATCATATGAATCTTGTATATTGGATATCATATTAATCTTGTATATTGCATATCATATTAATCTTGTATATTGTATATCATATTAATCTTGTATATTGAATATCATATTAATCTTGTATATTGTATATCATATTAATCTTGTATATTGCATATCATATTAATCTTGTATATTGCATATCATATTAATCTTGTATATTGGATATCATTAATCTTGTATATTGTATATCATATTAATCTTGTATATTGTATATCATATGAATCTTGTATATTGTATATAATATTAATCTTGTATATTGGATATCATATTAATCTTGTATATTGAATATCATATCAATCTTGTATATTGAATATCATGTTAATCTTGTATATTGAATATCATGTTAATCTTGTATATTGAATATCATATTAATCTTGTATATTGTATATCATATTAATCTTGTATATTGTACCTCATATTAATCTTGTATATTGGATATCATATTAATCTTGTCTTGTAAGTCCCCTCCCCCCCTAAAGTTTTTTTTATAACATAAGAATAAGGATATGAGGTCATTAGTATGTGCTGTTTATTTTAATACAAAGCTTTATTTAACAGTTTTTTTTTTAAATAAGATCCTATTAGAGCATTTTGAGTATCTGAGTTTCTACATTTGCAGGACCTGTGTGGTTTTGTACAGTGAAAATAAGTAGATTGAATTATCCTGCTTACTTCAAATGCAAAAGTCAAAAGCTTCTAAACAGCCTTTAAAGTGATTCAAACCATGTGACATTTCCACAAGCAAAATCCAGATAGTATAATTAAGCAGAATCGGACAGTTAAAAGGCTGAAGATGTGTCCTGTTCTCTCCATGTGCACCTGCATACTCCACACAACTAGGCTAAGTTTGGTACTGCAGCATATTATCTTGAAACAAGTTAACTGGACATAATGCTGGGGTAGGGGGGCCTCTGACGGAACTCAAGAATACCGGAAACCTTCTCCCTAACGTAAAAAATGATCCGCGTTAAGACCAGGCGATTTAATTTAAAGCAGGCAATATATATATATATATATATATATATATATATATATATATATATATATATATATATATATATATATACATACAGTATATATATATATACAGTATATATATATATATATATATATATATATATATATATATATATATATATATATATATATACACACTGTATATATATATATATATATATTTCACCAAATTGAATTAAGCCAGGTGTCTGGATCTTAAGTACAGCTCCTTTATAACACGATGTGTTTGGATCCAGAGTAGAGATATCACCTTATTAATAACTGTTAATCAGTTTTGTGAAATTTTGGAGTCACTTCTGTATATATATACACACACCAGCGGTGGGTTTGGCGTCGAAATAAGGATGCTTGTGCAGAAAAGAACCTCATACCTAATGTAAAATATGGTGGTGGATCTTTGATGTTTTTATTATTATTTATTTATTAGCAGACGCCCTTATCCAGGGCGACTTATAATTGTTACAAGATACCACATTATTTTACACACAATTCCCCATTTATACAGTTGGGTTTTTACTGGAGCAATCTAGGTAAAGTACCTTGCTCAAGGGTACAACAGGAGTGTCCCTGAAGAGGCAGGAAATATGTGGTATCTAAAGGGTTAAGGACGATTGTGTGGTGTTCTGAGCACAGTACGTTATCATGTGAAATTCTGAGCACAGTATGTTCCAGTGAGATCTGCTTGAAATGTGTTTCTCAACTGATAAAAGGGATATAGTTAGGACGCTGTAATATCTGCTTTGAGGCTAAACTGCTTAATTGAAAACAACCCCTTATAAGGGAATCTTCATCTTTGAGAAAGTTCTAGAAAGTTCTATAATCATGCTGATGTGTTAATTTGCCTATTGTTGCTACGCTAATCCTGTATAAATATTGTGCTGCCTTGTCATTAATCAAGAGCGAGTGTGTTCATGTAACCGCTGCTGCTCTTCTTGAACTGCTGCCGGGTGGAGTCATCAGTCCTTTCATATTAAACGGGAATTTGCATCCCCCACCTGCGATTGAGTCCAGAGCTCTAACCACTACTCCACACTGCTAAGGTGGGGCTGTTTTGCTTCCACTGGTCCCTGGGGCCCAACGCCCCGAAGGGGGGCCTGATGAAGGGGAACTTTTTTTTTTAATATATATATAAACTATTTTAAAACAACTAGCCCTGTACAAGACCCTTTGCGTTCCCACCACCACATTAAAAAGAAAACCTCCCGTACTGCACACCGAGCCGATGTGCTTCTGTGGGGTAATGATTGTGTGTCCAGGCGCTGTCAAACACTTCCTTTCACACAGTGATTTGAACTTTCGCATTTCATATTTTACTACACCAAAAAGCTGAAAGAAGGCACAGCAATTTTATGTATTTTTTAAAGACTTTTTGAAACTTTAAAAGAACCCAAAAGTTACACAATATATACCACAGTATGAATTATTCTATTATTAAGTTCTATAATTTGCTCAAAACAACGTGGGGCAGCAGTTTGTTAGAAAAATTGTATAGAATAAAATAAATAAAGTACTTTCTTCAGCTGGTGGTAAACACAATTAGAGAATGATCCGTTATATTGCTTAAAATACAAATATATTTACCAATACAGGCTATTGGTTAAGAGCAGAGATGAGTGGTTTATTTTTGGCACAGGATAAATAAAATAGTGTATAGCAACACCATTAAAATGTAGTTTATGCTAAAAACGTTTGTTATTTGATAAGTAAGCTTCCGATTAAGGACTATTACACGTGGAATTTGTACAAAAACATATTTATTCACTTACCTAAAAAAAAGTTTGAATACTGTAAATAACTTAAACATAAATCTACTTTGAGAAAGAGTAAACTATCCTGCTGCAGGTTTTAATTGAGATATTGAAACTTCTAGGCGTCGTTGACAGTTTCCTTCACATTATCAGAATACTGTATCGGTTGAAATGATCTTCCTCAGACACTGCTAGGATTGCAAGTATCATTGCTTGGTTTAGAAGCTTGGTTTAGACTACAGTATGCTACAAAGTCGGATGAATGTAGTACCATGGGGGTGCGGAAGCGGCAGCGGACATACCAATCCTCCCATGGGCCCCATGACAGCTCTCGGTGGTCCTGACTGGTCCTGACTGGCCCTTGTTAAGGTCAACGGCATCATGAACTCTACCCAGTACCAGGACATTTTAGCCAAAAACCTGGTTGCCTCTGCCAGGAGGCTGAAACTTTGCCGCAAGTGGATCTTCCAGCAAGACAATGACCCCAAGCACACATCAAAATCCACAAAGAAATGGTTAATTAACCACAAAATCAACATTTTGCACTGGCCATCTCAGTCTCCGGACTTGAACCCCATTGAAAACCTGTGGTTTCAATTGAAGAGGGCAGTCCATAAGCGCAGACCGAAGGATATCAAGGATCTGGAAAGATTCTGTATGGAGGAATGGTCTAAGATCCCTCCAAATGTGTTCTCCAATCTCATTAAACATTATAGAAAAAGACTCACTGCACAAAGTACTGAAAACAAGGGTGCCAATAATTGTGACACTTCATTTTTTGGGGAAATAAATTTATAATTTGTGAATTGTGTAATTTTGGTTGATTCCATTGACTCTTTAATAAAGCCAAATATATTCCACATGTTGGAAAATTACAATATAGCTCAGTACTGGTATTATTTATTTTATACACTCTTTTTTGCTCATCTTTATCAAGGGTGCCAATATATAAATACTGGCACCAAGCAATTGTTCTGATTGCGTAGTTTATTCACCATACATTAACCACTGGACCCAGGAGGCTGTGTGGTCCAGTGGTTAAAGAAAAGGGCTTATAACCAGGGGGTCCCCGGTTCAAATCCCACCTCAGCCACTGACTCATTGTGTGACCCTGAGCAAGTCACTTCACCTCCTTGTGCTCTGTCTTTCGGGTGAGACGTAATTGTAAGTGACTCTGCAGCTGATGCATAGTTCACACACCCTAGTCTCTGTAAGTCGCCTTGGATAAAGGCGTCTGCTAAAAAAACAAATAATAATGCAGCTACATCGACATTATATTACATTGTTTTAATGTGAACCAAAAAAAAATATGAAGTGCCACCGCTATATTACTGGCATTTTACACAGCTAGTGAAATTGTATAAGACAGCTATTGCATACTATATAGAGAAATGCAATGCAAACTAATACTATACCATACAACAAGAGATTTGTTAAGACTCGCTATTGATAATAAATGTAGTATTAATGAGTAAGTGAATACAATATTACAATGCCCTTTAGGGGCATTCACAGGACCAATATAATTGCGAAATTAAATAAATTACACATATATTAACCAATGAAGACAAACAATATAACATCCAAATGTGGTTGTTAGAGGCTGGGCATTTAAAAATAAAAATACCGGACATAAAGGCATCTGGTGCCGTTCCAGTACTGGACAGGGGACAGACTAGCTGAAAACCGGACTGTCCGGTATAAAACCAGACGAGGGTGCCCTATGCTGGGGACAGTTAAACATGCTGTGATTGAAACGGGACTCGATAGATTTTTCCAGAACAGCTTTACAAACACCATAGTGAAAATATATTCAGGTTTTTTTTTTTTTAACTTACATATTCACTTGTTTGTAAGAACATGATATTCTCCAGTATAATGCAGCAGGCTGATCCAGGCACTTTTCTTTGACAAAAGAGGGCAGAGGTAGCCAATTTCATCTAATTTCATTAAAACCACACCACACTAGTTCACAGTTCAGTTTCTGGTGTTTCTGAAAGCGGGATGAATTTTACTTGCACCAGTTCAAACAAGAACAGAACAACTCAACAAAGCCTCTGATAGGCTAGAGCGAATGTCAGTCTCAGAGACTCTTTGCAAGGGAGTGGAGGGAATTCCTGTCAATCATCCCATGATAACTCAAGTTGATTCGGGTAATTATGTTGATGAAAAACAAGATCCGCGTTTTGCACCAATAGTAAGACTTATGCACAAAGCAACGTGTAAAAGCACCTAAATAAATAATTATTAGTATGATTTTAACTGAGGCCCGTGCCTCGTGTGCCTCATAGCTGGCTACGGCCTTGAGGTTAGGTAGAGCAATTAAAATACTACGGCTCATTAAATAGCTCTTAATATAAAATTGTAATCTGATTTCATGTGAAACTGTATAACCTAGTAAACATACATGTTAAATATCCCTGGGAATTCTTATATTATATGATAGATAAAAGGAAATTGTTCAAACACTTACCTGTTTCCCAGTCCTTTCTTTTTTAGCTGAGACTGTATCATGGCTCCTGTGTTCATCTTGTGTACACAACAAGCAAATACATGTCTGATCGGTTCTACAGAAGACCTCCAAAACCTTTTGGTGTTCAGGACAAAGCTTCTGCTCCAGATTTCCAATTGCATTGATCAGCTTGTGCCTCTTGAAAGCAGCCCCCTCATAGTGTGGCTTGACGTGTGTTTCACAGTAAGAGGCCAGGCACGTCAAACAGGATTTCACAGCTTTGAACTTTCTCCCAGTGCAGAAATCACACGGCACATCTCCAGGTCCAGCATAACTTTGAGCAGGAGGAGGATTGAGTCCTGTCTTCTTTAATTCCTCCACAACTTCAGCCAGCATGGTGTTTCTGCGCAGAACAGGCCTTGGGGTAAAGGTCTCTCTGCACTGGGGGCAGCTGTAGACACCTGTATGATCAGTCTGATCCCAGCAGTTCTTAATACACCCCATACAGTAACTGTGTCCACATGGAATAGCGACTGGGTCGCTCAATATCTCCAGACACACTGGACAGCTGAACCGATCCTCTGACCATACTTTTGAAGCCATTCTTGTTGCAGAGAGACCGAGAGACTGACGGTTTCACAAGAAACGAAACTTCACTGTGCTGATTTCCTGGAATTGTGTAAAGCTCTAAGAGGCGTGGTTTTGGACTGAGGCCAGGTTTAGGAATTTGAGAATGGCATGGTCACAGTAACCCTTCTATAGCTACAGTATGTATTTGACTGCACTAGACCTTCACTTCTGTGTGGGTCTGAATCCTCAGAAGATAACAAGGGAAGTGAGTTTGGTGGAGTTCGATCCATTAATCCACATCTCAAAGTCTATTAGTCCTCAACCACAAACTTGTCTCTCAGCACCAACTGCTTTCTTCCCTCCAGTTCAGGGCAAGCTTGAGGCACAGAGTCTGAACTGCTCACCCTCCTAGGAGAACGTGAAGGGTGGTCCCTCCAGTCCAGGGGAGGCTGTATATTATGAGAACTAGACATGTTCTAGTGTTATCAGACAGGGTGTCTACGTTACTGACATACTCATTTATTACAGTGCTGATTTCATGAGTTAAAACCATTTTATACAGAACAGACACTCAAACAAAGCTTACAATCAAGGGACCTACTTTTCAAATCTGTGCACTATTTGTTTTATTCATTTCAGACAATGTCTTCCCTCTCATCAGCAGAACATCGTTCTCTCAAGTCCCTTCTTGTTTTGCTGTTGCTCGTTTTGTTTTCCACACTTCTTTATTTCCACTCTCTTTGACTCAGGTGAAGCCCATTGATCCTGCAGCCCCCACACTGGTTTCCTCTCCCCGTTCACTTCCTTCCTTCCTGTGTTACAGGTAATAGGACCCCACCTCCTGACCTCCTTCATCAAACATTTCAAAGAGATTTCATTTCAATCAGCAATGCTGATGTGTTTTACGGTGACCTTGAAGTGCAAACGTGAAAAACAAAATGAAAACCTGAAAACAAAATGGAAACCTGAAAAACAAATTTGAAAACCTGAAAAACAAATCTGAGGACCCGGAAAACAAATCTCAGGACCTGAAAAACAAATTAAAAAACATGAAAAAAAAATCTGATGACATAAAAAAAATATAAGAGGACCTGAAAAACAAATCCGAGGACCTGAAAAATTCAGAAGCAATTACGGAAAGGGAGGGTACATAGTCAAACAGATTGGACTTCAGCGATTGGAAGAAAAGATCTGTCAATTACTGTAACCCACCATGCACCGAGGACTGCCTGTGAAGTACGTTGCTGCGTTTCAAATCTGTTTGAACTGTTAAAGATTGATGGTGAAAGATTTGTAGCCTATAGTTTGGCCTACCATAAATTATTAAGACTAAAAGAGAAATATATACATAACGCTTTGAGATTTACAAGGTATGTAAACTATTTTTTTAACCTTACATTTTATTTGAAAATCATAATAACAAATGTCTGTTTAAAAAAAACCTTGTCGCATTCAGCTGATTCCATTTTAATGTTCAATCGACAGCAATTCGGACTTTATGCAGCTACAGCAGGAAATACAATATTATTATTATTTAAATAATCGTGATGTGACTGAGACATATTGACGCTTCAGTGTTCCCGTACACATTGTGTTGTGTAAGTAGTTATTTGATAATTATTGATCATTATATGTTCAAAGGTCACATAGGTGGGTACTTGGCCCCTGGTCATTACTGCATGCAGCTATGTTTATTATTATAATTATTGAAACTGACACTGTAAGAATTATTTCCCACAACCCCTGAACGCAAACACAGCAATGAGTAGTCATAAGAAAAAGCCAGCCACACACAGAGACAGTTGTAGTTCTTAACTCCCTTGTGGTAATATAGGCTACCAATTTGAAACAGAGTGCAGTGGACTTTAACTTAGAAGTATGTATGTATGTATGTATGTATGTATGTATGTATGTATGTATATATATATATATATATATATATATATATATATATATATATATATATATATATATATATATATATATATATATAGTGCCTTGTGAAAGTATTCGCCCCTTGAACTTTGAGACCTTTTGCCACATTTCAGGCTTCAAACATAAAGATATGAAACTGTAATTTTTGTGAAGAATCAACAACAAGTGGGACACAATCATGAAGTGGAACGAAATTTATTGGATATTTCAAACTTTTTTAACAAATAAAAAACTGAAAAATTGGGCGTGCAAAATTATTCAGCCCCTTAAGTTAATACTTTGTAGCGCCACCTTTTGCTGCGATTACAGCTGTAAGTCGCTTGGGGTATGTCTCTATCAGTTTTGCACATCGAGAGACTGAAATTTTGCCCATTCCTCCTTGCAAAACAGCTCGAGCTCAGTGAGGTTGGATGGAGAGCATTTGTGAACAGCAGTTTTCAGTTCTTTCCACAGATTCTCGATTGGATTCAGGTCTGGACTTTGACTTGGCCATTCTAACACCTGGATATGTTTATTTGTGAACCATTCCATTGTAGATTTTGCTTTATGTTTTGGATCATTGTCTTGTTGGAAGACAAATCTCCGTCCCAGTCTCAGGTCTTTTGCAGACTCCATCAGGTTTTCTTCCAGAATGGTCCTGTATTTGGCTCCATCCATCTTCCCATCAATTTTAACCATCTTCCCTGTCCCTGCTGAAGAAAAGCAGGCCCAAACCATGATGCTGCCACCACCATGTTTGACAGTGGGGATGGTGTGTTCAGGGTGATGAGCTGTGTTGCTTTTACGCCAAACATAACGTTTTGCATTGTTGCCAAAAGTTCGATTTTGGTTTCATCTGACCAGAGCACCTTCTTCCACATGTTTGGTGTGTCTCCCAGGTGGCTTGTGGCAAACTGTAAACGACACTTTTATGGATATCTTTAAGAAATGGCTTTCTTCTTGCCACTCTTCCATAAAGGCCAGATTTGTGCAGTATACGACTGATTGTTGTCCTATGGACAGAGTCTCCCACCTCAGCTGTAGATCTCTGCAGTTCATCCAGAGTGATCATGGGCCTCTTGGCTGCATCTCTGATCAGTCTTCTCCTTGTATGAGCTGAAAGTTTAGAGGGACGGCCAGGTCTTGGTAGATTTGCAGTGGTCTGATACTCCTTCCATTTCAATATTATCGCTTGCACAGTGCTCCTTGGGATGTTTAAAGCTTGGGAAATCTTTTGTATCCAAATCCGCTTTAAACTTCTCCACAACAGTATCTCGGACCTGCCTGGTGTGTTCCTTGTTCTTCATGATGCTCTCTGCGCTTTAAACGGACCTCTGAGACTATCACAGTGCAGGTGCATTTATACGGAGACTTGATTACACACAGGTGGATTCTATTTATCATCATTAGTCATTTAGGTCAACATTGGATCATTCAGAGATCCTCACTGAACTTCTGGAGAGAGTTTGCTGCACTGAAAGTAAAGGGGCTGAATAATTTTGCACGCCCAATTTTTCAGTTTTTATTTGTTAAAAAGTTTGAAATATCCAATAAATTTCGTTCCACTTCATGATTGTGTCCCACTTGTTGTTGATTCTTCACAAAAATTACAGTTTCATATCTTTATGTTTGAAGCCTGAAATGTGGCAAAAGTGCTAAAGTTCAAGGGGGCGAATACTTTCATAAGGCACTGTATATATATATATATATATATATATATATATATATATATATATATATATATATATATATATATATATATATATATACAGTACTGTGCAAAAGTTTTAGGCAGGTGTGAAAAAATGCTGTAAAGTAAGAATGCTTTCAAAAATAGACATGTTAATAGATTATATTTATCAATTAACTACATGCAAAGTGAGTGAACAGAAGAAAAATCTAAATCAAATCCATATTTGGTGTGACCACCCTTTGCCTTCACACCAAATATGGATTTGATTTAGATTTTTCTTCTGTTCACTCACTTTGCATTTAGTTAATTGATAAATATAATCTATTAACATGTCTATTTTTGAAAGTATTCTTACTTTACAGCATTTTTTCACACCTGCCTAAAACTTTTGCACAGTACTGTATATATATATATATATATATACACATTAAAAAATACAGACACCTTACTTAGCAAACAAGCAAATGTACTATGTTGCTATTGCCATTAACTTAACAATTTTATCTTTATTGCAGATATCATGTGTTGTATCTTTTGTGGTGAACGGTTAGTTGATAAGGGATGTGAGAAATGCCATTGTGTGCGAGTTGCAAGGACCGGGACAGCTCTTTGGTTATCGCACAATGTGACTGGTATTAAAACAGAAATATAAGTTGTTAAACATTATTTAATGTTAAACGCTTAGAGGTAATGAGACTGTTATCTGCACTTAACCCAGTAGGAACTCATTTGAGAAGACGTCGTCGATTTGTTTGTCGTACTTATCATTCACTAAGTCCAAGCTACATATGGCATGTGGGCGGCTATGACAAGCCTAAACCTTTTGGTTTTGCTTTGAGTGGATGCATTGATGGCTTCTCAAGAAAGATTATGTGGCTTGTGTGTGGACCTACAAACAACAACCCAGCTGTAATTGCAAATAACTTTCTATGCTGTGTAGATTCTGCTGGGCTGGTCCCAATGATATTGAGGACAGACTGTGGAACAGAGAATGGATCAATTGCTGCCATTCAGTGTACACTTCGTTCTGATCACACAGACTACCACTCGGGATCAGCAAGCCACATGTACGGTAGTTCAACAAACAATCAAAGGATAGAGTCATGCTGGTCCTTATTCAGAAAGGATAGAGTCATGCTGGTCCTTATTCAGAAAGGATAGAGTCATGCTGGTCCTTATTCAGAAAGGACAGAGTCATGCTGGTCCTTATTCAGAAAGGATAGAGTCATGCTGGTCCTTATTCAGAAAGGATAGAGTCATGCTGGTCCTTATTCAGAAAGGATAAAGTCATGCTGGTCCTTATTCAGAAAGGATAAAGTCATGCTGGTCCTTATTCAGAAAGGATAGAGTCATGCCGGTCCTTATTCAGAAAGGATAGAGTCATGCTGGTCCTTATTCAGAAAGGATAGAGTCATGTTGGTCCTATTCAGAAAGGACAGAGTCATGCTGGTCCTTATTCAGAAAGGATAGAGTCATGCTGGGCCTTATTCAGAAAGGATAGAGTCATGCTGGTCCTTATTCAGAAAGGATAGAGTCATGTTGGTCCTATTCAGAAAGGATAGAGTCATGTTGGTCCTATTCAGAAAGGATAGAGTCATGCTGGTCCTTATTCAGAAAGGACAGAGTCATGCTGGTCCTTATTCAGAAAGGCACAAATGTCTCATTTTTTCAATAACATTCATGTAGGATTTCTTTGGCTGCAGAAAGTTAGGTTAAATATAGACAAAAGTGTGAAAGCGTAGGGAAGTAATGCTTAGATTATGAAATGATTTAGTCAGACCCTTCTTAAGTACTGTGTCCATATCTGGTCACTTTACTACATGAGTGCACTTGAGAATATACACTGAAGGATAATAAAGCTAATCTCATGTTTTAATAGCAAGATCTATGAGTATAGGTTAAAAGAAACTGCATTTCAGAGAACAAAGACAAATGGGGTTGTTTGAATATATGGGACGTGCCTCAAATGTTGATCACTATGATCGTTGCTTTTATGTTCATTGTGCATATGTGCATATCAATGTATACAGACACATAGACAACTGCACATGGAAAAAAATACCTTCACAGTCAAGCAGGTAGTCTGACAAGTAACCAGAAATTCTGCATTCTTCTCTTCGTCTGTTGCTACCCACAGTACTGAGCTCCACACAGAAAATTTGTTCCAAATTTGAAGCCGTCAGCTTTTACTCTGTGTAGCACATGAAATCCTGAAGTACAGTGGGATGCTGTTCCAAAGCTGTAAGACAATTCAATGTGGCAAGGCCATCTTTGAATCTAAAAAAAATTGTTAACAAGACCTGTGATATCACCCTTTGATCTTTCAATTGATTCAATCTACAAATCTACTATCTAAAAAAAGAGTACTACAAATCCAGTTTGCTACAAATCCACAAAAAACTCTGGATTTGTAAACTTAGCCACAGTTGGAACAATTTAAACAGAAAAGCGAATACTATTTTATTAGGCAACACTTATTTTAATAATAAGTTAGTTATATTATTAAACATTTCAAACACAAAATAGTGTTAGTTTACCGTTTCATATGAAAAAAATAAATACCATTATATAGTCGAATAAAAGAAACCTGTTTTTTCAAAATTACAAATTTAGTTCCACATACTGTAAGTATTCCCCCTTTTTTGTTTGTTTTTTTAATGTCATGTTTGTGTTCTAAAACATCCAGCTGTCTGAAGCATAGCACTGTTCTCAATTATGACACTTTGAAGCACATCCACAGAATGGCATTCTGTATCTGGAATAAAATAAAAATTTATTTTTTGGCAAAACTGAAAAAATAAACTGCTTGATGTAAAGTCAGGATTTCAAAGTAAAAAAGTGTCAAATGTGCATCTTGAAGTCAGCAACAGAAGGGTTATTGTTAGTTGAATGAGGATGTGTGTGGCTTATGCATTCTTAATGTACATGATCAAATATACAGATTGCAGAATGATTCACACTGCTGCTCCGACAATGTTTTCTTAAACGTCCATTTTTCCCCTCTTAAAATCGTTGCATTTCTTTGACTATTATCTCCCTACCTCATACAGAACTTTTTTTAATGTCTTCATCAGTAACCTCTTCAATTACGGCATGAAAACCAGGCTGTCCTGAAATGTGGTTGAAAAAGTCCCTTGAAAGGAAGCGTGGCTCTGGTCCACCATGTACTACTGATACTGCTGTTATTTTCCCTGCTGTACATCATTCATCATCCTTTGCCGCTGTTTTTAAAATCACAAAAATGTATAAAGACAACATTTGATAGTATAATCATCCAAAAAAGATGTTAGTATTTACATCAATCAGCTAAATACATTACAGTAATGATTAGTTGGTTGTAAGGGGTGATGACAGGCTATATAGTCTCATTGAAAGTAGCAGAAGTATAATACTCTAAAGAAAAATGTCTAAAAGCAGCACTGTCATGCACTATATAGCTGCATTTGTTCATCATCCTCCACATACACTATTTTGTTGTTGAGGGGTGACGTCAGGCCAGAAAGAATCACACAGACAGGCAGTACTCGCTTTGAAACTGAAATCCAATGGCTGCGCTCAGTAGGTTTATTGTAAAATAAAAAGGTTTAAACAGAAAACAGGACACGGCACTTGAGGCCAAAATAAATAGACAAACAGAAACTGATTCACACTAAACAAACAGAGGACGAACAGACAATATAAGTTGTTTAGACAAAAAAGTCTAAACAACTTATATTATAGGAGGCTGTGTGGTCCAGTGGTTAAAGAAAAGGCTTGTAACCAGGGCAGCAACGGCCAGAGAATTGTGATTGGGGGAGCTACGGGGGGGCTGGATTGTTTATAGCAGGTGCTAAAGAATTTTGACGCAACAAACAATAACAAATAATACTACTACAGAAAAACGAGATTCAATGATCCCGGGCTAATAGGCTACATAATTGAAATGCACGTTACTAAATGTTTAGCGTTATACAACAACGCATAAGCACAATTAATTCCATTGAATTTAGAATGAACAAATCAAATGCATACAAAAAGTTTCACGACAACAAGCACGAACAAACAATCACAATCCAAATCATATTTACCACAGAAAGTATCTGTGGATTTACTGGCCTATAAGTTTTCTTTCTGTACTCTTACAAAACATAATCCACCCCCCTCCTCCCAAAACACTGAACTCACACACACACAGGTTACATGCTGACGGTATGATCAACCTACGCAAACAAAGTCATTTAAACCAGCATATCAACAAAGACTGGTGTACTGTACTCACCAGTCACAGGAGAACAATCCGCCTGTTGTTGTGATTTGCAGCAAAGCGGTCAATCACTGCATTAATGTCCAATTCTTTGGTCCAATATATTTTTTTCCATAAATATTTTTCATCACAAAATTACTGGGGGTTTGGGGGGGCTTAGGGGGGGGCTCAGCCTTTTTCAGGGGGTGCTTAAGCCCCGCTAGCCCCTCCCTCCCGCCGCCGTTGACCAGGAGGTCCCCGGTTCAAATCCCAGCTCAGCCACTGACTCATTGTGTGACCCTGAGCAAGTCACTTCACCTCCTTGTGCTCCGTCTTTCGGGTGAGATGTAATTGTAAGTGACTCTGCAGCTGATGCATAGTTCACACACCCTAGTCTCTGTAAGTCGCCTTGGATAAAGGCGTCTGCTAAATAAACAAATAATATATTTACTTTACTTTTTATTTTCTTCTTCTCCACACCCGTTCTCACCGAACACACAACCCTGAGTGAGTAAAACGTGCATCTATATATACTGTTGAGCCGGGATTCAATTACTAATTAATTATTCACTTGAATCCCAGCACGTGAACTAATTATGTGCAACCTCGTGCTCACAGATTATTACATACTTTAAATGCACGTGAAGTGCAATCCCTGTGCCTAAATACAATTATGCATTTTAAACACTCGTGCTCATTACCCACATTATATCCCGTGTACCAACTTCAATACACCAACATTAACACACGCAACATACAACATAACACACACATGCACACAGGGGAGGGGCACATTGCCACAGGCCCCAACAGTTTTGCACAAATTACACATTTTATATCACTCCTCATAAATCAATACAACATTTTAGAATTCAAGACTTAAAAGTAATATTCACCTGTTGTGTTAAAAGTTAAATATTTGTTTTCGGCTGGTCCATCAAATATAGGACAATCCTTTAAAATTCCCATAAGAATTGTTAAAAATTCTCTTTTTGGGCCACCGGTGTCATTGGCCTATTCAAAAGAACCAAACAAACATTTCATTGTTTGGGTTATGCGATGAACTTTTGAATCCATCCCAAACATTTGCCCTGTTGATGTTAAACCGGCAGCAGCTGGTGATTTCGATATTTTGGGCAAGATTTTGTATTATGTCACTGGCTGACAGCATCTTTCCTGCAATTTACAAGTGTTAAACATTTATACTCTGTCTGCATTGACAAAATATGTGATACTTTACAGTTATTCTCACTTATTCCTAGACTAGTTATACATAATTCTTATAGAATATAAGGTTTTATATTAATTTAGTAATGGATGCAGTGGACAGACAGGGTTGAATAATGATTGGATGTCTCAATTTGTGGAAAAATACATTTAAAGAGCATAAAGGCAGCTTAAATGTGTTACTTTATAATTACCCTTTTGCTATCGCCCCACCAATGTTCTCACATGTGGATTCATTGCTGCTGCTGTCATCCCCAATGATGACAGATGCATACACTTTGGTGTATTACCTGGGAAGAAAATATATATATATATATATATATATATATATATATATATATATATATATATATATATATATATATACACACACACACTACCGTTCAAAAGTTTGGGGTCACTTAGAAATTTCCTTGTTTTCCATGAAAACATACATGAAATGAGTTTGAATAGGAAATATAGCAAAATGAATAGGAAATATAGTCATTGACAAGGTTAGAAATAATGATTTTTAATTGAAATAATAATTGTGTCCTTCAAACTTTGCTTTCGTCAAAGAATCCTCCATTTGCAGCAATTACAGCCTTGCAGACCTTTGGCATTCTAGTTGTCAATTTGTTGAGGTAATCTGAAAAGATTTCACCCCATGCTTCCTGATGCACCTCCCACAAGTTGGATTGGCTTGATGGGCACTTCTTACGTACCATACGGTCAAGGTGCTCCCACAACAGCTCAATAGGGTTGAGATCCGGTGACTGTGCTGGCCACTCCATTATAGACAGAATACCAGCTGACTGCTTCTTCCCTAAATAGTTCTTGCATAGTTTGGAGCTGTGCTTTGGGTCATTGTCCTGTTGTAGGAGGAAATTGGCTCCAATCAAGCGCCGTCCACAGGGTATGGCATGGCGTTGCAAAATGGAGTGATAGCCTTCCTTCTTCAAGATCCCTTTTACCCTGTACAAATCTCCCACTTTACCACCACCAAAGCACCCCCAGACCATCACATTGCCTCCACCATGCTTGACAGATGGCGTCAATCACTCCTCCAGCATCTTTTCATTTGGTCTGCATCTCACGAATGTTCTTCTTTGTGATCCGAACACCTCAAACTTAGATTCGTCTGTCCATAACACTTTTTCCAATCTTCCTCTGTCCAGTGTCTGTGTTCTTTTGCCCATCTTAATCTTTTCTTTTTATTGGCCAGTCTGAGATATGGCTTTTTCTTTGCAACTCTGCCTAGAAGGCCAGCATCCCGGAGTTGCCTCTTCACTGTTGACGTTGAGACTGGTGTTTTGCGGGTACTATTTAATGAAGCTGCCAGTTGAGGACCTGTGAGGCGTCTGTTTCTCAAACTAGACACTCTAATGTATTTGTCCTCTTGCTCAGTTGTGCACTGGGGCCTCCCACTCCTCTTTCTATTCTGGTTAGAGCCACTTTGCGCTGTTCTCTTGGCAATTTCTCGCATGGAATAGCCTTCATTTCTCAGAACAAGAATAGACTGACGAGTTTCAGAAGAAAGTTCTTTGTTTCTGGCCATTTTGAGCCTGTAATCGAACCCACAATTGCTGATGCTCCAGATACTCAACTAGTCTAAAGAAGGCCAGTTTTATTGCTTCTTTAATCAGCACAACAGTTTTCAGCTGTGCTAACATAATTGCAAAAGGGTTTTCTAATGATCAATTAGCCTTTTAAAATGATAAACTTGGATTAGCAAACACAACGTGCCATTGGAACACAGGACTGATGGTTGCTGATAATGGGCCTCTGTACGCCTATGTAGATATTCCATTACAAATCAGCCGTTTCCAGCTACAATAGTCATTTACAACATTAACAATGTCTACACTGTATTTCTGATCAATTTGATGTTATTTCAATGGACAAAAAATTTGCTTTTCTTTCGAAAACAAGGAAATTTCTAAGTGACCCCAAACTTTTGAACGGTAGTGTATATATATAAAATTACAGTGCCTATAGTAAGTATTCACCCCTTGGACGTTTTCAGTGTTTGTGTTACAACCTGAAATCTTGATGCATTTAAATGGGATTTTTTTTCAAGGCATCAGTGTGGAGTAGTGGTTAGGGCTCTTGACTCTTGACCGGCAGGTTGTGGGTTCAATCCCAGGTGGGGGACCTGCTGCTGTACCCTTGAGCAAGGTACTATGGGTAATTATATGTAAAAATAATGTGATATCGTGTAACAATTATAAGTTGCCATGGATAAGGGCATCTGATAAGAAAATAAATTATATGTGTATATATGTTACGATAAGTTGAATTTTTACTGTAACATGCAAACTCTTCAGATTCAGAGTGGCTGATTACCCTGCAAGGGCTCCCTATTGAATCTCTCCTGTTCCTGCGCCTCACACTGGTGCGCTGTCTCACTCGTGTGGGCTGAATAAGTGCAAGCAAGGGTCAGCAGTCACCTGGAATAAGGTGATCCTTCCGGCAGTCATACAGCATTCCCAGCTGGAAGGGTCGTCCGAGAGCTGCCATTTCCAGAGTCTCATCCCCTGTATTAGTCATGCTGTATCTGAAGAAGAGGCCCTACAAAACAAGTGTGACACATCTGATCAGTAGCTTCCATCTTCAAGTGTAGTGCAGTGTTGAGAAAGTGAAATTACATTACAAGACTGCCGCTTTGTAAATGATAAATATACAGAATGGAAATCAATGTGCATTTTTTTTTTTTTTTTTTTAGTAGTCGCCAATTCGTTTTTGTTATTTTCTCCCCAATTTAGTCGTGTCCAATTATTTTGTTTAGCTCAGCTCACCGCTACCACCTCTGCACTGACTCGGGAGGCGAAGACGAACACATGCTGTCCTCCGGCGTGTGCCGTCAGCCGCCCGCTTCTTTACACTCTGCAGACCCACAGCTACAGCGTCGGGAGGACAACACAGCTCTGGGAAGTTTACAGGCAAGCCCGCAGTAACCCGACCAGACCACAGGGGTCACTGGTGCGCAGTGAGCTGAGGACACCCTGGCCGACCTCACCATCCCTCCCCCCGGGCGGCACTCGAACCAGCGACGTCCACACTATATGTCCTGCACTCTACGCAAGTGCTTTTACTGGATGCGCCACTCGGGAGCCCCTCAGTTGTTTTTAATGCTGATGCTCATGTACAAATTCTGGTAAAGTACAAAAGACTCCTTCGTTTTCTCTGTTGGTTTGCTGTGTAACGTAGATTTGGAGGTTGAATAGTAAATACCAAGCAGTCATATAAATACTGCAGCTAGAGCTTGAAACCTAAGCTTGACCTGGTAGAATGTAAGCTCTGGTTATGGCCCTGATTATCATGTATAGTTGGGGTTAAGTAGTCACTTTAATGTTAAACCTCATTGTTTGTACTTTAATTAGGGTTGCCACCCGTTCTGGTTTTGCCTGGATTGTTCTCTTTTTGAGGTAGCTGTCCTGGGAAATCTGAGAGACTTCCTGGGACATTAAATGTCAAAGTATATGATTTATTTATTTAGATATTTATTTTTGTTTCAGTCGTGTCTAGGGGTTTCCCAGCTGTAAACAATATGCTGCATTTGTAGATATATTAGAGTTTGTTCACTTCATCCGCTATGCCTACACAAACTGGTCAGCTGTCAAACACTGTAGAGTCCATGTGTTAACATGTCTGTCGATGCCTCTGCCCTACATCGCACTCTTGAGATTATTAACTCAAATATCCTGTGCAACACGAAGAAAAGTTCATTCCAACCCCTTAACTGTTCATTCTTTATTAGAAATGTAGGGATTTGTAAATATTTGTCAAAGATAAACTTGCTTACATTTTTGACAAAGTAAATACTAACCGGTTGTCACACTTGTTCCAGGTTTTGCTGTAATAAAATACAAAATAGAATGAAAATAGAAAACATCTTGTGCAGGTAAGTTGATGTAACAACTGAGCCAGTGAAACAAAGCACTTTCCATGCAAGACATTAAAAAAAGAAGACTGTCGGTCCATTTGGAACAAGAAAATACCTCTGCATTATGAAGGGGTGTTTGTGAATCCTTTACTTAGAAGTATTAATGAATATAGACTGTGCTTTTTCTTATGGCAGTTTGTTGCAATTCCTTTAGGCATATTCATAGATCATATTAGTTTCATAGCAAAACAAG
Source organism: Acipenser oxyrinchus oxyrinchus (assembly GCA_030684275.1). Classification (NCBI taxonomy): domain Eukaryota; kingdom Metazoa; phylum Chordata; class Actinopteri; order Acipenseriformes; family Acipenseridae; genus Acipenser; species Acipenser oxyrinchus. The sequence goes on along the minus strand of CM060277.1, from coordinate 3,990,147 downwards.
TTTATTCATGAATGATAAACAGCATGTTTGCACGTTTGACACTTGTCATTTGAATCTGTGATATCCCTACATTTTATATTTTCTGACAAAGACACATTGTCTTCAGTATCATGCATCTGTTAACCACATCATTTAAAAATGTTACCCTTGTGTATTTGAACCAATGCATCTGAACCTAGTGCTTGCCTATGGTTAAGTGGCATTCAAAATATCTATGTGTTAAGTTTTAGGGTGGTTCATTTATCCTTGGTTGTTGGTATCTCTGCTCACCAATAGAGTTGTCTGTTATCTTAATTGCTCAGGTTGTGACAAGCGTCAGGCTTCAGGACACACCCAGCACTTAAATAAACATGTTGATTTCCACATACAGGGGCGAGGGAATGTTTGGTCACATTGGGCTTGCAGCCTAAAAGTGTCCATCTGTTAATCTCTCTCTGTCCTTTTCAAAATCATTCCAAGACTATCTTAGAAACTGTTGGAAACACTGAAACAAATTGTCCATCAGTTGAATTGACTGTGCCACAAACAAACTTCTCCAGTGACATTTGAATCAGGGATCTTCTTTATTGAAAACTTAAGCCCCTAGGCTCTTGAACTAGAGCTTGTATGGATGTCACAGACATGTACTTTTGTACTGTGTGTGTTTGTAGTGACTTTGCTTCTAGCTGACATTGAAAAGATTACAGTAGAAGACAAACAAATGTGAAAAAGTGCTCAATGTAAATTATTATTATGAGTTGGTATATTGGGATTTGGTTATGAGTCACTAAGAAGAATGCCTGTAACTTATATTCAGATGAAATTACATCTCTAAAAACAGCCTAGAAAGGGTTGAAATGCGATGGTAATATATTATATTACTTAGTTTATAAACTGTAAACTGTACCATACAACTTACTTGGCTGTGGCCCAATGCCCCTGGTAGCTAAAAGTGCTTCTCCTATCATTGTTAGAGCCAGCAAGAAATAAAAGGGTTGGATTTGCCAGTGAATATTTGTGTTCTGTTTACTGTCTGTGTTTTCTACCTAAATATAATGAGCATCAGATACAATTTGATCATGTAAATTAAGCACATTATACTATGGAGGTGACATTGGTACCTAGTTTCTCTATTTCACTTCAGTCGTGTTATAATTCCCCTGGTAAACAATGAAACGGTGGTTCTACCTCCCAGCTCAGGGAGATATTTATTTTCCTTCATTTCAGTGCTTTCAAACTTTAGCTTTTTATTTTCAGGAACTTGGAGGAGGAGCCCCTCTCCAGTGGTTAAAAGAAACAGGCTTGTAACCAGGAGGTCCCCGGTTCAAATCCCACCTCAGCCACTGACTCACTGTGTGACCCTGAGCAAGTCACTTCACCTCCTTGTGCTCCGTCTTTCGGGTGAGACGTAGTTGTAAGTGACTCTGCAGCTGATGCATAGTTCACACACCCTAGTCTCTGTAAGTCGCCTTGGATAAAGGAGTCTGCTAAATAAACAAATAATAATAATAATTACACTCCAGATAGGGCGGGTGTAAGTTAGATAACCACGAGAGATGACAAGTTAAAGAAGAGCCCCTCACCCCCTTGTTTTTACACACTCTGTTTTAACAAGTCAAGTAAACCAAGAAAAATTCCTTTAAGTGAATTTAGGACACCTTCACAAATTATTCTTGGCAAAGTAAAGGCTTAACATCTGCGTAAAGTATTTGGTTGTGTTATATATATATATATATATATATATATATATATATATATATATATATATATATATATATATATATATATATATATATAATATACTGTATATATAGTTTATTTATTTATTTATTTTATTTTGGATACATGAGTGTTTGGGAAAAAAATATATAGACAAAAAAATGTAAAATATCTATGTTTGTGTCGCATATTGTTGGTTGCAGAACATTGACACAAAAGCATTTTAAAAGGACAGTAATGTGAACACCACGAGGTCGGTTGGCCACTTGGCATCTGAAAACACCGTATATTCTGAGCTGACCATCACAAACTGGACATTCTCAAGAACACCCACCCCAACTCAACTAGCATCTTTAAAGTTTAGATATTTTCATCTTGGCTAAAATAACAAACTCTTGAACACCGTAGCTTGGAAGAATATAACAAACACACTCACACACGTACATACGCACACACACGCACATTTATTTTGTTTTGGCTTTTTTCATTTAAAAATGTTGTCGCCGCTAGCATCTTAATAGTTGTAACAAACTCTTGAGCTTGTCTAAAATGATATAGTAGAATATGAACAGCAAACATGGATTAATTTTTCTCTTCATTTCAGCACTTTGTAAATATTTTCATCTTGTCTAAAACAACTGTAAAACTAAAGAATATAACAAACGAACACACTGAGACACACACACCGACACACACACCCAGACACACACACACCCCCAGACACACACAAACCCAGACACACACTCTCACACACCCAGACACACACACACTCTCACACACACACACCCAGACACACACACACACACCCAGACACACACAAACCCAGACACACACTCTCACACACCCAGACACACACACACCCAGACACACACACACTCTCACACACACACCCAGACACACACAAACCCAGACACACACTCTCACACACCCAGACACACACACACCCAGACACACACACACTCTCACACACACACACCCAGACACACACTCTCACACACACAGACACACACACAAACCCAGACACACACACTCACACACACACACACACACACACACCCACACACACACACACACACACACACACACACACACACACACACAGACACACACACACACACACACACACACCCAGACACACACACACACCGACACACACTCTCTCACACACACAAACCCAGACACACACCCAGACACACAAACACTCTCTCACACACACACTCTCACACACAGACACACACACACCCAGACACACACACACTCTCTCACAGAGCAAACTTATTTTCTTAATTTCAAGGCTTTCAGACTTTGGCTTTCATTCCCAGGAACAGATCTGTGAAGTGTAAGGGCAGCAAAAGTGAATAGTTTTACAGTGTGTGCCCAAGTCAGCCAGGCTGTTGTCAATATTTTGAAAAGGTTTTGATGTGTTTATTGTTTTGTTTTTTAATTCCAGTTAGCATAACTGAATTATATATATTTCTTGATATCAACAATACCAATTTTGATATAAAAAATGTCACAATTACTGATTTCAAAAATATATATTTTTTTATATCAGAAATAGAATTGCTGATATCAGAAACTGAAAGAATTCTGAGAAAACTGCATTACTCATGGAATATTTCAGTTTTTTATTTTTCTTAAAAATATTTCCCAACATAAAACCAATGTCACCTTACAATAATTGATTTTGAGTTTCAGTGTTTTAAAATAAAATATCAAACAGAATGAAATTTCAATGTACCATTTGTAATTCAGTAATATGAGAGAATTGGTCAGGGGTCTGAATACTTTTGCAAGACACTGTATATAGAAAATAATGAGAAAAGTGTTCTTCACAGCTGCAAATTCTGAGGTGACTTTCTTGTAGTTTACTTGAACTCTCCAAACTACTTTTCCAAAAACTTGCCCACTTCCTGAAAAACCACCCACTTCCTGAAAACCCACCCAGTGCACAGTAAAAACCCGCCCACTTCCTGAAAACCCACCCAGTGCACAGTAAAAACCCGCCCACTTCCTGAAAACCCACCCAGTGCACAGTAAAAACCCGCCCACTTCCTGAAAACCCACCCAGTGCACAGTAAAAACCCACCCACTTCCTGAAAACCCACCCAGGGCACAGTAATAACGAAACTTACATTTCTGGGAAATGGTCGATTTTAAAATAAATCCAAACAAAGTGCACAGTAATAATGAAACTTAACTTGAGGAGCCTGCATTGCACATGTAAAGTTACCCATCAGTCTACCAGCTCTCTTCATCTGAAACTTGAGTTTATTTTTGCCACACAGAAAATCCCATGCATAATATACTTGCATAGCTGTGGAGCGTCCTTTCCCTGCTGGTGCTCCTATTAGAAAATACACATGAGCAATTTTGGTAACAAGCATTTGTTTATTTTGTCTCAATCATGGCTCCTAGTCCTACATTGGGCTAATTCACCTTCCTCTGGAGGCCTGGGTTCCAATCTGGGGGGCGAGGGGGCACATACAGACAGGCAGATAGTGGACTAATTCACCAGCCTCTCATTCCTGTCTTTCACCTTCCTCTGGAGGCCTGGATTCTCTGTCCCTGTGCACTAAAATCCATAATCAAAAGTTCAAAGAGGATTTCAGACATTTCATTTGATTTTACATTTTTTCTTTCAGTCAGAAAGGCAGCACACTGAAGCAAGCCTGTGTGAAGCAGAAAGCAGCCAGGGCCAGTGAGGAGCCTAACAATGTATTTCCACATTCTTAACTGGAATACACATTTATTCTGCTAATAACAAACACATGGTTAGGTACAGATTACATACATGTGCAGATAATACAGGTGTTTATACAGGTGTTCATCATTATGAGACTGGGGTATTTTTTATCCATGTTAACCCTATAATGCATTAAGTACATTCAAAAGATATAACTGAAAATATTTTGCATAAAAGTACTTAACACTAAAGCAGTTTCCCATCGTGTGTCTTCTCATAAAACAAAGGGTTGACGTCCAGCATTGTAAATAAGAGCTGTGGGAGTGAGTGATAATATGAACATGGCTGCTTCCTTGGAGACTGCAGTCATGAGCACAGTGGGATAGAGCAGATTCACTTGATTTCCAATAACAACTTGACCACGCCCTCGCTACTGTGGTGCATGTGGAGGTATATACAAAATCTGAGACATTAGTAATCCCTGTCACAGTACAGAACAACATCCTCACTGCTGTGGTGCATGTGGGTTTATATTGAATTGCTTTGCTCCCCCCTAATTGAGAACCACTGTGTAAATGTGATGGACTCTCCACCACAACACTTCACTCTGAGTTTCCATGATCACAAGTTCTTGAAGACCCAGATCAACACGAATCAAAGACCGCTAAAATGATTATTATTATTATTATTTATTTCTTAGCAGTTGTTACAACATATCACATTATTTTTACATACAATTGCCCATTTATACAGTTGGGTTTTTACTAGAGCAATCTAGGTAAAGTACCTTGCTCAAGGTTACAGCAGCAATGTCCCACACCTGGGATTGAACCCACAACTCTGGTCTGGAGTCTAGAGCCCTAACCACTCCACAATATTAGAAGAACAACTCTGTATCAAACTACAGCATGATTTCAATAACTCTGCCAGCTAATGCAAGTGAAGAGGATCTGGTGGCTGCTGTATGTCTTTTGAGAAGTGAAAACTCAAAGCTGAACCAGCAGACCATTCCAGATATATCTGCAGGTGTGATGAAGGACCAAAGAGCTTCACAGCTTATCATTGCAAAGCCTTTCATCACTCATGAAGAACACATGACATGTCCCTGCAGATATACTGAGAGTCCTCAATTTCTCTCCAGTAGAAAGGAAAGATCTCTTCTGACTCACTCCAGGATTTCTCATGCAAACCCATCACATGTCCAGTATATAGGACTGGGTTCTTGGAAGGAGGTGGGGTTGTTTGTGTGGCCAGTGTCCCGCCCACATTCAGAGTCTCTACTGGGAATGGGCCTGTCCCATTGGGAGAAAGCTTCAGTCTTGAAGGAGCGCTGTGACAGAGGATGTCATTCTCAAACTCCTGTCCCACTCTCCTCTCCGCCCCTCTCACACTGATTCAGCAGTCTCTGCTCAGCCTGCTTGTCTCAACCTGGCCTCAGTCCCAAACTCTGCCTCTGAGATCATTACTTAACTCCAGGAATTCAGAAACACTGGTAAGTTTTGTTTCTTGTGAAACCCATCCCTGTCTCTGTATCATCTCAACAGAAACAGCAGAAGCACATATTGTGATTCCAGCCCAGGATCACACTTCATGGTGAATCGAGGGTATTGACACAACTATTCCAATGGCTGGAGTTCCATCCTTCTTATATTCCTGTACAGAACTAGACACTCTAACACAGCAGTCAAACACATTGTTAATACTGTGATAAATCAGGAGAAATGGACAGTCTAAACATGGAAACAAGCTTGTTCTTGTTATTCCACTTGTTCTCCTTGTTGAAGAAGAAAACTCCCCTCCCCTCCAAAAACAATTGAGAACTGAAGTGGAGGCATTTCTGTCCATTTTACCCACTCAGATCCGCAGCCAACAAATTCCCAGCTATGTTAATTTCATTCATTTTGGGGGTACGAATGTGACTTTTTTTGTCCTCGTTAGGTACCCATGATAGATTATATGTAAGGCTAGTGTACAGTGTATTGCACCTTATAGCTAAGGGACAGAAAAGTCTAAGCTTAAAGCAATTGGCTATCCGATCACCAAAAGCAAAGATAACAAAAGTGTAAAAGGATGAAAAAAATATCTGTACTTTGCAAACGGCTTCATTGTTTATTTATTTATGAATTGCAAAGGGCTGCATTTTATAATTTGTAGTAGCTTCAGTTTTTTTTAAATCTGACTCACAACAACCAAACTTCAAAGCACTATCATTTTATGAGTCAAATGGTAATAATTTGAAACGTTTAATTAATGGTGTCACATAAAAAAATAAAAAAGAAACAGTAAAGATCTCAGTAAATGATTAATAGTTGCAAACAGTTTCTGCTCAACCTGTTTATCAAAACCTCAGTCCAAACCCCGCCTCTTAGAGCTTTATATAACTCCTGGAATTCAGAAACTCAGGTAAGTTTCATTTCTTGTGAAACCCATCCCTGTGTCTGTATCATCTCAACAGAAACAGCAGAAGCACATATTGTGATTCCAGCCCAGGATCACACTTCATGAGGAATGAAGGTTTTAAATCAGAAAGAGATGGTTTTGCACAATCTGCATTGGAATCTGGCTGCATGTCTGATAATGCACATCTGTATCTGAAGAGTAACTCTCCTGTTAAGCCTGTACTATATGTGCTGCCTGAGCTCCATAAATCACTTGATAATTCACCAGGTCGTCCCATAGTTTCTGGTCTTGGTTCTCTCATTGAACCTCTCTTAAATTGCATTGATTAGTATCTCAGACCACTAGTGGAGGAGTGTGGCAAAGTGGCTAGGGAAGGGGAACAGGTGTAGCGGTGATGTGATGCAGGAGTGATAGACAGACAACGGTATCCAGTGATGAAGTGCTTTATTTATAATCCCGGTCTGGCGACCGTAAAATAATAAATCCCCGGCTATACACACCAATGTGTAAAGCGCGGGGATAACACACAGGGCACAGTCCTGAACCAAAACAATAAGAAATACACGGTCACCAGTCCGGGGTGAGTGCAGTCGTGCTGGTGCGGAGTGAAACACAGGTAAGTGGTGACGGTAGTGCAGAGGTGCTCCGGATTTTGTGCTGACCCTCTGCGACAGCTCCGGAGGTGTGCTTTAACTGTCTGGTGATTCAAAAACACGGACAGTTAGACAGACAGACAGACAGATAAACACAACACAAAACACGTAACACGTCTCCTTCTCTTTCTATTTGAGAGCTCCACTCTCAGTCCTTCTCTCCACCGAGCTTTACCCAACTGAAGGAAAAGATCAGCGTTACCCTGGCCCTATATGTAATCCCGTATGATATCTAGGTAAACGGTTGCAGCTGCCTTATTACTTGCAGCTGCCCCTCGTTTACCTTTCAAGTCAAAACGGTCTTACAACAGAGTCTCGCTTCCTTCCAGGCTGACCCACTTCCCAGTCCCGGAAACGAACTGTCAGGCCAGCCCTTCCAGATACTTCTCCTCCCGTTCTTTAGCGCCCTCACAGGTCGGGAGGAAGATTTATCACCAGAACTCATTATATTTCTGTCACAAGGAGTTACCCTCATCTATAAGGGATAGAAGTGTGTTAATAAGCCAACTTTCTAAAATAAGTTATAAAATCAGAACATTATCCTTATTCCCCTTGATGTCGTGAGTTTGTACATCAGTATCCCACATGCAGATGGCTTAAATGCATTGAGGATCTTTTTAGATAAATGAACCGCTATGCAGATTCCTACCACAGCTTGTTTGCTTGATATGGCACACATTGTTCTCACTAGAAATGATTTTGTACACGAGAACGAGTTTTATTTGCAGGTACAGGGCACAGCCATGGCTGCTTCTTCTGCCACTGAATGTGTCTTTTAATGGGATTTTTAGAGCATCACCATGTTTACTCACAACACGTTATATTCACGATATCTTTTTTATCTGGTCTGGTGCAAGTTTTAAATTGAACGCCTGTGTGGATTCTCTCAATACAAACCCCTCTTAGAGCTTCATAGAACTCCTGGAAATCAGAAATACAGGGAAGTTCCATTTGTTGTTGTGAAACCGTGAGTCTCTGTCTCACTGCAGGAAGAACCTGTGTCAATATTCACCTGCCATAGCACTGTCAATAGAGTGTACACAATGGGACTGATTCACCTGTCATAGCACTGTCAATAGCACAGCATGGGACTGATTCACCTGTCATAGCACTGTCAATAGCACAGCATGGGACTGATTCACCTGCTATAGCACTGTCAATAGAGTGTACACCATGGGACTGATTCACCTGTCATAGCACTGTCAATAGCACAGCATGGGACTGATTCACCTGTCATAGCACTGTCAATAGCACAGCATGGGACTGATTCACCTGTCATAGCACTGTCAATAGGGTGTACACCATGGGACTGATTCACCTGTCTATAGCACTGTCAATAGGGTGTACACCATGGGACTGATTCACCTGTCTATAGCACTGTCAATAGGGTGCACACCATGGGACTGATTCACCTGCTATAGCACTGTCAATAGCACAGCATGGGACTGATTCACCTGCTATAGCACTGTCAATAGCACAGCATGGGACTGATTCACCTGCTATAGCACTGTCAATAGCACAGCATGGGACTGATTCACCTGCTATAGCACTGTCAATAGCACAGCATGGGACTGATTCACCTGCTATAGCACTGTCAATAGCACAGCATGGGACTGATTCACCTGCTATAGCACTGTCAATAGCACAGCATGGGACTGATTCACCTGCTATAGCACTGTCAATAGCACAGCATGGGACTGATTCACCTGCTATAGCACTGTCAATAGCACAGCATGAGACTGATTCACCTGCTATAGCACTGTCAATAGCACAGCATGGGACTGATTCATCTGCTATAGCACTGTCAATAGCACAGCATGGGACTGATTCACCTGCTATAGCACTGTCAATAGCACAGCATGGGACTGATTCACCTGCTATAGCACTGTCAATAGCACAGCGTGGGACTGATTCACCTGCTATAGCACTGTCAATAGCACAGCATGGGACTGATTCACCTGCTATAGCACTGTCAATAGCACAGCATGGGACTGATTCACCTGCTATAGCACTGTCAATAGCACAGCATGGGACTGATTCACCTGTCATAGCACTGTCAATAGCACAGCATGGGACTGATTCACCTGCTATAGCACTGTCAATAGAGTGTACACCATGGGACTGATTCACCTGTCATAGCACTGTCAATAGCACAGCATGGGACTGATTCACCTGTCATAGCACTGTCAATAGCACAGCATGGGACTGATTCACCTGTCATAGCACTGTCAATAGGGTGTACACCATGGGACTGATTCACCTGTCATAGCACTGTCAATAGGGTGTACACCATGGGACTGATTCACCTGTCATAGCACTGTCAATAGGGTGCACACCATGGGACTGATTCACCTGCTATAGCACTGTCAATAGCACAGCATGGGACTGATTCACCTGCTATAGCACTGTCAATAGCACACCATGGGACTGATTCACCTGCTATAGCACTGTCAATAGCACAGCATGGGACTGATTCACCTGCTATAGCACTGTCAATAGCACAGCATGGGACTGATTCACCTGCTATAGCACTGTCAATAGCACAGCATGGGACTGATTCACCTGCTATAGCACTGTCAATAGCACAGCATGGGACTGATTCACCTGCTATAGCACTGTCAATAGCACAGCATGGGACTGATTCACCTGCTATAGCACTGTCAATAGCACAGCATGGGACTGATTCACCTGCTATAGCACTGTCAATAGCACAGCATGGGACTGATTCACCTGCTATAGCACTGTCAATAGCACAGCATGGGACTGATTCACCTGCTATAGCACTGTCAATAGCACAGCATGGGACTGATTCACCTGCTATAGCACTGTCAATAGCACAGCATGGGACTGATTCACCTGCTATAGCACTGTCAATAGCACAGCATGGGACTGATTCACCTGCTATAGCACTGTCAATAGCACAGCATGGGACTGATTCACCTGCTATAGCACTGTCAATAGCACAGCATGGGACTGATTCACCTGCCATAGCACTGTCAATAGGGTGCACACTATGAGATTGATTCACCTGCCAGGGATCTGGATCACAATTAAATCAGTCCTGTGAGGGTCAGCCCTCTTCTCATGTCACTGGTACATCAGTAGAAAGACTATTTTCACAGGTCTGCACTGTTCTGTTGGGGTAGGGGTATAGGTGTAGAAGAGGTGGGGAAGAACGATGGGTGAGAGGATACAGAAATAGCTGAACATGCGCTACAGAAATTGTTTAGTAATGATTTCCTGACATGTTTATTAGCAGGTCATTTTGAATGTACTGAAATAGCATTATGTATTAAACTGGAAACAGTGCTCACTAATCAAAGTGCTGATACTTGAGGACAAAGACATTCTACTGAACAGAACAGCAAATCTGCACAATCCAATCCTGTTTGTATTGTATACAAGGCTGCGATCTAACCCACTATAAACATGTAGTTAAATAATAACATATGCAGTCTAAACATGCCCAATGCTTCCTTGAATCACCCTTAACTTTAAAGTCCTCTCACAGAGGAACATGTTGTAAAGGACAACACGGGTTTAAAGGACAAGTCAGGAAGGATCGAGGGACATCAGCAGCTGCACTGGAAAAGTATAATATTTATATTATTATAGTCATTTATATTGTATGTATTATTGTGTATGTGTATAAATATGTGTATTATGAAAGCATATATTAAAAATAACATTAAAATGGAAACCTCTATGCTTGGGGTACGCAGACAGCTGATAGGTCTGGAAGGGGCACGTGACCATCATAGGTTTGGGAGCCCCTGCTCTGGAGTATAGTGATAGTGCTGCTTCAATCACTATACCTTTTCTACACTCCACAATATTAGAAGAACAAATCTGTATCAAACTACAGCATGATTTCAATAACTCTGCCAGCTAATGCAAGTGAAGAGGATCTGGTGGCTGCTGTATGTCTTTTGAGAAGTGAAAACCCAAAGCTGAACCGTCAGTCCATTCCAGATATATCTGCAGGTGTGATGAAGGACCAAAGAGCTTCACAGCTTATCATTGCAAAGCCTTTCATCACTCATGAAGAACACATGACATGTCCCTGCAGATATACTGAGAGTCCTCGATTTCTCTCCAGTAGAAAGGAAAGATCTCTTCTGACTCACTCCAGGATTTCTCATGCAAACCCATCACGTGTCCTGTATATAGGACTGGGTTCTTGGAAGGAGGTGGGATTGTTTGTGTGGCCAGTGTCCCGCCCGCATTCAGAGTCTCTACTGGGAATGGGCCTGTCCCATTGGGAGAAAGCTTCAGTCTTGAAGGAGCGCTGTGACAGAGGGTGCCATTCTCAAACTCCTGTCCCACTCTCTCCTCTCCACCCCTCTCACACTGATTCAGCAGTCTCTGCTCAGCCTGCTTGTCTAAACCTGGCCTCAGTCCCAAACCCCGCCTCTTAGAGCTTTATATAACTCCTGGAATTCAGAAACACAGGTAAGTTTCGTTTCTTGTGAAACCCATCCCTGTCTCTGTATCATCTCAACAGAAACAGCAGAAGCACATATTGTGATTCCAGCCCAGGATCACACTTCATGGTGAATCGAGGGTATTGACACAACTATTCCAATGGCTGGAGTTCCATCCTTCTTATATTCCTGTACAGAACTAGACACTCTAACACAGCAGTCAAACACATTGTTAATACTGTGATAAATCAGGAGAAATGGACAGTCTAAACATGGAAACAAGCTTGTTCTTGTGATTCCACTTGTTCTCCTTGTTGAAGAAGAAAACTCCCCTCCCCTCCAAAACAATTGAGAACTGAAGTGGAGGCATTTCTGTCCATTTTACCCACTCAGATCCCTCGCTTTCTAAATATATTGGTGCGTCTGAAAAGATAATAGCACCATCTTCAAATACAAGCTCAAGATTGTCAGATTGTCAAAGTATTTTACTTTCACAATTAAATAAATAAAATAAAATAAATTAATACAAAAAGTTGTATTTGTTTTTCATATAAGAAATATGATTTAGAATTTGCACTTCAATCAACACAACTGATTAGTTTTAAATTTGATCTGCAAAGACTATATAAATATTTATCTAATTGGAGAATGGCCACACCTGTGATTGTTGGCAGGGACAGATTTAACCCCCACACTATTTACATATTCAGGGCTTTCACCCTACCACATTACAAAATACAATTAAAATAGACACCATTTGCATTTTAAAATGCAAATGTTAACTTTGTCTGAACACAGTGAGGTTCAAGATGAAAACGATATTCAAACGCACAGACACATGCTCACATTTTACTAGCTTTAGTTTAAACCAGAAGTGTTTGCATGCCTTACTTTCAGTATATTAGGGAAGCAGCTGCTTGGTTACTGTGTAAGACTATCTGAAAGTAAGGCCTGAGGACAAAATGAAAATACTAAACAGGTTTCTTTTAAAGCAGGGGTGCCCAATCCTGGTCCTGGAGGGTTGAAGCCCTCCTGGTTTTGTTTCAAGTGTACACTAAATTGCTTAATTGGACCAATTACGCTTCTAATAAGTGCTTGATTGGTCCAATTAAGTAATTTAGGGACAGTTGGAACAAAAGCCAGGATCAGGATTGGGCACCCTGCTTTAAAAGCATTGGCGTGCTGTGAAAGAGCTCTACGGGCTCCAGAAATGCGTCACTGTTTGCTAACTTTGCCCACTTGTGACATCATTGTCCTATATAGTCCTAGGTCCCGCCCCAGTGCTTCGTAAAGCTGACAGCTATTGGCTGATCTCGACTCACATCATACAAGCGTTCCGTCAGACTTTCCAACAATCAAGACTTTCATTTGAAACGCGTTTCATGGAGCCTCGTTATCATAACGTCTCTTATTATCATTAACGCCCGAATTATAATTATACGATTTTAAACCATCAAAAACGAAACCTGCCGAACCTCTGGAACCAGACCGATAAAAAGAAACTCAAAACTGGATGTCAAAAACGGAAGCAAAAGACGACAAAAAAAAATAAACTCCAACTAGAATGCGTTGTAAAACACGACAGGTCAAGGTCATTTTTGGATATGGCATACTTGGTTTTCTATACAGGTTCTATAGTAAACATGACTATCTGCAGTGTGTAAGGAGCACTATACTGTCAAATCTGCAGTTACAAGATTTGGCCACCAGAGGGCAGACAGAGAAAGTTGGAATGTGGCATTTTTCTGGGTACTGCGCCCACATTTCAAATCAAATCACTACAATAATTAATAGCAACTAAATTGAAACATATTGGAAGAGCTGAGCAAAAAATCGAGTTGATCGGTTGAAAACGGTAGGAGTTGGAGCTGTCCAGTTTTTAGCTGTCATTCTTGAAACAGCAAAATGTCCATATCTGGCTCTGGGAAGGTCATAGGTCAACGCAACTCGAGTTGACTTTTAGGAAACCAATGGGTTTCTATACATGTTCTGTAACTATGACCCTATCTTGCTCCTAAAAGGAGTTATAAGCTGTTTAATTTTTGGGGGTCATGACCTGTTACCCCCAAATCCACCAGTCCGATCACCACTAAATGTAATATCAACTCAAATGAGATAGAGTGCAGTACTTGTGCAAAGTTTTGAGTTGATCAGTTCAAAGCTCTAGGAGGAGATGCGTGCGGAAATTTAGTCAGAAACTGGAATAATAATAATAATAAAGAAACCGAGAGAAAACAATGTCTGCATTTTACAACGCAGACAATAAACACACTGTGAACCTTTCTGTGTACATTTCAAAATGAGTATTTCTGTAAAGGGTGTGTTCTGTTTTCTGTTAACTGTTACTAATTAGGCTAAAGTGAAAAATAAAAAAGTGCTGCAGGTAATAATTAGATTTTACTGTATTATTATTATTATTATTATTATTATTATTATTATTATTATTATTATTATTATTTATTTCTTAGCAGACGCCCTTATCCAGGGTGACTTACAGGTGTTACAAAATATCACATTACAGATAAGAGCCGTTATAAAAATACAAAGTCAGCGGCAAACAGGAGCAAATTCAACTCAGAACAATACAGAAAATAATCACGTTTGAGAGCAAATTCGACTAAGAGCCGTTAAACGACTCATAAAAACATTTGCTTAGAAAAGTGCATTACATTCCACTAAAAAAAAAAGTGAATTCGGTTTCCTTTCAGAGTAAATTCAAATACAAGATACAGGAAATAGTTCTAATTGAGAGCAGTAGTTTAGGCCTACTGTAGATATTTATACAAAATGTTTTTGTTTGTTTGTTTGTTTGTTTTTTAAATCAGACAACTCCAGACATGTCCGGCTTAGAGAGGGAAAACTAATTCTGAAAACCGTTTTGAAAGAAATATCTCGTTGCTGTGGGGGTGGCTAGAGTCTCAAACTGGGGTCCATTCCCTGGGGCGTGAGGTCTCTGAGGGTCTCTTCAAGCTCCTCTCTGCAAAGACAAGTTTATAATCCTAATGTTAGGATGTTTCAGTTCACACCCCTAGTCTCGTATCATGTGACGCGCTGTGTGATGGGGGTCCACTATGAAAGGCGCTATATAAAAATAAAGATTCTTCTCATTACATATTCAGGCAGCGCCGCTTCAGCCGTTGAGATTGGAACTCCTCCAGTTTGAATTGCCAGCTCACGCTGCTCAGGGTCAGCGCCGCTGTGTTGTTTGTATATTTTTGTCTGTAAAACCAGCCTTTTAAAGGATCCAGGTAAGGGGATTCATCATTTGATTGACGCGGGGAAAGAGACAAAAGAAAAGGGGGCGATCTAAAAATGAAAATAATGAAGACGACAAACAAACACAAAGTAGCGCCCTGCTACACATATATTTCTAAAGCCAAATCCATGTTAACTAACGTATTCACGTTGCTAATGATTAGCCTGTGTAATAAATAATCCATTCCTTACTCAAGTTTGCGATTTATTCTCTTAATGGATTTGAATTACATTAGCTGCGACACACTGATTTGGTTTAAACATAAATCCGCGATTATATGAATCTAACCAAAGAGTATTTCAGATTCTAACCAAAGCAAGAGTATTTTTTTAATCAACAAAATGTGTTTATAAACTAGAGAAGCTTAACTTTTTCAGTAAATGAAGAGGCTTGCGAACACGAAGCATTATTTTATAACGTATTGTTATCTGTTAATACAATTCAATGTAGCTGAATTCAGGAGCTGTTGTTCAGTTAATATGTTGAACGTTTGGCTGCTCAGATGTGTCGTTTCTTAATATAGCAATGTTGTTGTGAAGAGATTGTATGTATTGTACGGATGTGTGCATTGTGTTTGTGTGCTGTCATTCCCGCTGTCTGGCTGTGTTTAGCTGCTGTGTGTTTATTCTCTCCTCGCTGTATTCCGTCGCTGTTTTGTGTCTCTCTTGTGTTTGTATTCCCGTGTGGAATGAAACCCGCCTGCCTGTGTGTCTGCCCTGGTCTCTTACGATTGGTTGTTATCGGTCTGTGCCCATTGGTCCTAGTGTGCGGCTGAGAGCCAATGGGATGTGCTGAGCTCTGGTTCCCTGATTTGAATAAGGGGCGGAGCTAAGGTTCTGTTCTGTTGTTGGTGAATAAAGTGTTGAATCCTGAGAAGCTGACGGAGCTGTGGACTCTGGTGCGTGCTGTGCGAGCGTCAAGAATAAAGACAAGGATTTGAACAAGAAGAAAGCGTGTCTCCAGAATAAAGACAAGGATTTGAACAAGAAGAAAGCGTGTCTCCAGAATAAAGACAAGGATTTGAACAAGAAGAAAGCGTGTCTCCAGAATAAAGACAAGGATTTGAACAAGAAGAAAGCGTGTCTCCAGAATAAAGACAAGGATTTGAACAAGAAGAAAGCGAGTCTCAGTGTTCAGCCTCCTGAGTACGGTGTCCATATTAGGACATCGTCATTTCTCACGTCTCAGCGTCAGTTATCAGGAATGTCTTTGTCATGGATCATTTAGTTTGGCGATCAGTCGTCATTTCTCAATCATTTTTTCTGTCATCCCTCATGTGTTTTTGATGTCAGCCATTATTTGTATCAGGTATCATTTGTATTTTGTGTCCGCCGTCACTGGAATTTCGAGTCACGGAAAATCTCTGTCACTCAAATTTCGAGACATGGAAAACCTCTGTCAATGAAATTCTCTGTCAACCATCAGACAGCATTTTTCTGGGACTTAACGTAACAACCAATCACATTTCTAAGTTTGCATATCCTCTGATTTCATTGGCTACTGTGAATGTCAATCAACTGAAAACTAAAACTTTTCTACATGATTGTTGTGGGGATTCGTTATTAGCTGTGGCTTGTATTTTATGTATTTATTTGTTTGCTACAAATGATCCATGACAAAGAAATTCCTGATAACTGACGCTGAGACGTGAGAAATGACGATGTCCTATTATGGACACCGTACCTGAGAAACGCTACAATATATTAATACACAGCAATATTGCTTCTAATACCGTTCAGAATTATGTTAATTAGATTTTTTTTACCCTGTAAAATATTCTATTTCTGAATATAATAATAATAATAATAATAATAATAATAATAATAATAATAATAATAATAATTAAACTACATCTGAAATACCCTCTTTTTAAGTACATGTTTGTTAACGAATTATTTTTCTTATGTTAACCTATAGGTGGGGTTCAGGGGGAGGAGCTAGGCACCAACAACCTATCATCTGCTGTCATCAATTAAATCTACCTTATTTAAACATTAGTCACCTCTACCTAGCTGTCTTGTGTTTTTCGTTTTGGCATAAACCTAAGCGATTTCAAGACCCATCAACTTTTGTATACCTCAATAATGGAGTACTTACAGCAGTTGTCATCAGTTCAGAGGATTCCCAGGATTTTCTATCATTACCAGATCATTCTTCTCCAGCTTCAATCCAGGGCCCATCCAGTCTCCGTTTTTCTCCCCTTCTGGCATTTCAGTTACATCTGATCAGGCTCCCGATCAGGTTCCAGTTCAAATATTGCCTACCGTTCCTGCCACCCAAACATCGAATCTGCGCCGATCCAGCGACTTGGCCTCAGGGCGCCCTCGGATCGATTGTTTTGGAAGGACTGGCCCATGAATAAATTGATAAAACCCTCCTTAAAAGCGGTAATGCGATTCCGGCAGGGAGTGATAGAGAGTCTCTTTTCATTCTCTATTGCAATTCAGTATCAGCAGAACCAGTTTTCCTCCGAAAAAACATAATCAGCAGCGCCCAGCCATTCAGCATCCTAAAACAGACAGCAGGCAGTCTATTCGGATCTAACCACCCCCACAACTAGCACCGCTAACCAGCAGCCAGCCATGGAAATCCAACATTCGCAAATATTTAAAGAGATAAAATCATTTATGCAGCCATTTTCCGATACTCTATCTTGGTCAGTTCTCAACTGTCGGATCTAAATAAAAGGGTGTCTATTATGGAACAGGAAAACAATCTTCAGCGCTGTCATTAATTCCAGCATCAAACACTGCAGCGCCGCCTACAGCTTCTTCTGGTCCAGCCCCAATTTCAGCCAGCGAAGCAGATCCTCCACAATTCAACCTCGCTACTGCATCTACATACGGATCCTCCTCTCCAACTGCAGCTAGGCGTCACACTATATCTCCACGAATCAGGCGTAACATTCTCGAAGGTAAGGACATTAATCTTGTTTCACTATTAATGGCGACTTGAATTCTTGGATCACAGAGTAGTGGATTGTGGAGATTTGGCAGTAACTCTAAAATCCAGAGATCCCAGACTGATTAAAAATCTTACATTAGGGAATTTGTCCTTGCGTTCTCCATATTCAGAGATGTGCTATGCTCGGTTTATCCTAACCGCAGAGCTGAATTGGACTCCTACGAATACTATATCGTGGAGCTGTCTGTCGAATCTGGGGGACTATGTTTTTGAGTATCATAAATCATTCTCCGCAAAAGCAGCAGCGATATTGGCAGCAGATAATCACATCATCAATTGGGCTAAACCGGACACAGATCTATTTAATAGAATTTTTGGTGGTCTAAGAGCTAGCATGTGGGATCTGCGCTTCAACAGCTCACTCAACATCCCTCTGCCCTAAAGCCGCAATTGCATCAACTTCTAAAGCACCGGTTTAGCGCTAATTCATACAGATCTTCAGTACCTAATCCTATACATTCTTCAGCTCCCTCGATCAGTCTACAAGGAAAGACAAATACGAGCAGTATTAGATTTTCAGGAGGAAGACAAATCTGCAACAATTTCAATACTGGCTTCTGTTCGAATAGGCAATGCAATTTTATCCACATGTGCAGCAATTGCGGAGGCGCTCACTCTAATTCAATCTGCCCTTTAAAAGCGCAAGTGACTTTCCCGTTGCTCAGTCTTTACTCCTATAAACATCCGGCGTTATCAAGTAAATTACAGAATCATCCCGACAGTAACTTAATTACCTGATAGGCGGATTAAAAATGGTTTTCAACGGTCTTACTCAAATTCCTTCTTCCTCGTTCAAAAGCAAAAATCTTTATTCAGCGACTCAAGATCCACAATCAGTGTAGTCTCTCATCGAGAAAGAAATTAAAAAGGATTTATAGTCGGTCCATTTCTAGCTCCTCCTTTTCCAATATATAGAATTAATCCTATCGGCATTGCCACGAGGAAAATGTCAGGAAAAAGCGTCTCATTATTGATTTATCAGCACCACGGGGTCAAGCACCAGCAGCATTAACTCATTAATTCCCCAAGATCAATTTTCCCTGCATTACATCACTATTGCAGATGCAATACATTCAATTAAATTAGCAGGTCGTGGTTCCTGGTTAGCAAAAGCAGATATATCAGGCGCATTTAAAGTAATGCCAATCCATCCTTCTCTCCGTCACCTGTTTGGTATATGCTGGGAAGGAAAGTTTTATTTTGCCACCCAATTGACTTTCGGCTGCCGCAGTAGCCCGAAGATATTTGATACCCTGTCGGAAGCATTATGCTGGATTCTTCTTAATGTCTATCATGTCCCATTCTTGCTCCACTTGCTGGACGATTTTTAGTAATTTCTCCTCCTTCAGATGCACCAGCAGAAGCGATTTCCAATCTTAAAAGCTTATTTTCTGAAGTTGGCGTTCCGCTTTCAGAAGAGAAATCAATCGGTCCCCTTCATTCTTTGGAATTCCTTGGAATCATTCTAGATACAGAAAAGTTTGAAGCCAGCCTGCCTGAGTCTAAACTTAAACATATTCGTTATCTCATTCAGGAATTTCAGATCAGTAAAACAATTAAAAAGCGAGCACTGCTTTCATTGCTGGGTTACTTTAACCGCAATACGTATCATTCCACAGGGGAGGGCGTTTATATCTCGACTGCTAGCGCTGGCATCAACAGCAAAAATCTGAACTCCTATATAAATATCTCTTCAGAAGCTAGGAAAGACATTAAAATGTGGTCTGCGCTTATTCAGCACTGGAGCGGTCTCTCTATGTTTTATGATGATTTCATGTCAGCTCCACACGATATGGCTTTATTTACTGATGCCTCATCTCTGGGATTCGGAGGTCTATTTAACAATCAATGGTTTTGCAGTACATGGCCTGAGGAAATCGAGAACATATCTCCTCATCTAAAATCCACAGCTCTGCTAGAGATATACCCAATAGTAGCAGCTGCCCAGCTATGGGGTCATCTCTGGTCTAAGAAATCAATACTATTTTACTGTGATAATTCAACCACAGTGCATATTATAAATAAAGGTCGTTCCTCTTCCCTCTTATCATGCAATTGCTGCGTCGGCTAGTATGGATTTCAGTCTCTAATAATTTCCTAATACAAGCTCGCCACCTACCGGGCATTTTTAATATTGCAGCTGATGCTCTTTCTCGTTTACAGATTTCCAAATTCCACAGTTTGCTGCCTACAGCTCTGCAATATCCAGCAGCAACGCCACAGTTCAATCAGCTGATTTTCAACTAAATCCAACTATTAATAAACTTCTTATTTCAGCTCAAGATTACATGGCATCAGCACTTGCCCCATCTACCAGATCCTCATACTCTACAGGTTGGGCATGTTATGTAACTTTCTGTTTACAAAGCAGGATTAATCCTACTCCATTCAACCAGGACTGGATCATGGCGTTCATAGTGCATGCAAAGGACTCTCTACATCTGGCACCAGCTACAATCAGACTATATTTGTCAGGAATTCAGCATCAATTTCACTTGATGTCCATCAATTCCCCAACTCTATTATCAATTCCAGAGGTTCGTCTTCTTTTACGAGGAATTTCCAAGTGCTCTCCGGCTCCTTCTTCTGCTCGCCTGCCTATTTCAATAGACATTCTCAGTAACTTGATTTCAATTCTCCGCCATGGCTGTTTTTCTCCATTTGATGATTTAACTATGGAAGTCATATGTCTATCTGCATTTTTGGTTTTGAGATGTTCTGAATATACAGTTCCTTCCATTGCCAGCTTTCCTACCCTCGGTAT
Source organism: Acipenser oxyrinchus oxyrinchus (assembly GCA_030684275.1). Lineage (NCBI taxonomy): Eukaryota > Metazoa > Chordata > Actinopteri > Acipenseriformes > Acipenseridae > Acipenser > Acipenser oxyrinchus. The sequence continues at coordinate 3,969,302 of CM060277.1, read as the reverse complement.
CCGCTGCAGTGACCTCAAGCTCATCCCAGATTCTCATTTCATCTTATTTCTTAGCATTTCAAAAACAGATCAACTGCGGCAAGGACAATGTATTCAGCTTTCTAAGATCAACTCTCCTCTGTGTCCCTTCACTTCCATGTTGAAGTACATTGCAGAGCATAAGGCCATTTCATCCTCCGACCCTTTGTTTATCAATTCAAGCGGTCCATTGTATCAAGGCATTGGTTTTCAACACACCTTTCCACCGTGGTGTCCAGAGCAGGTCTTCCTTCGCAATTCTACACTCCTCATTCATTTAGAATAGGGGCAGCTACTTCAGCTGCAAAAGCCAACATTAACCAGCATTTAATTAAAAATATGGGGCTGGACTTCATCAGCAGTTGAAACTTATATTAGTTCTTCATCATCTGAAATATCCTCCGCACATCAGTCCATTGCTAGTATGTCGGAGTGGGGACGACCTTTCTGCCTGGGCCTCCAAAGATTTCCCCTAAGAAATTAAATTAAAAGAAAGGGGTTTTTCTTTCCACTGTGCAGAGGGTCTTCACATAGTCATTAGGGTACAGTCTACTAACCCCTTGGTCACGTTAAGTGTTTGTTTTCTTTCGTCTAAATGTTTTCTCTTTTCTCTTTTCTTATGCATTGGCGGTTCTCTCTTTTTCTTCTTCACGTTGCGTCAGCGAGGAGCGAGGGTCCATCTTTTGGGGGTTAGTGATTCCACTTTCTCCAACCCTTTGTTAAGCTCCGCTTCATTTACCTCATAGAGGAGGGTTCTCCATGAGTCAGAGGGACCCCGGCCAAACCCTTCCATCTGCATGTATGTTTCTTTTGGGATTCTTCTTTTGGGATTCTTCTTTCAGGTCTGATGCCTCTATCGAGGGTCCCCAAGCGGTGGCATCCCTCATGTTGTCGGGTCTCCTCAAAGGCGGTGGCCCCTCTCCTGTTTGTCGGGTCTCCTCAGCCACGGAACCCCCTTCTATTATGTTGGGCTTGAAGAGCGGAACACCACGCATTACATGTTTTAACAGATACTAACTTTATGTTTTCTTTCGGTTCGCGAGCCTCTTAGTATGTCGGGTAACCTCGGAGGCGGTGCCCCTCTCGTATGTCGGGTCACCTCAAAGGCGGTGGCCCCCCTCCTGTTTATCGTGTCTATCGATCAAGTAAATGTTGGGCCTTGAAGAGGCGGAGCCCTCTCTCCTTGTGTATATGTTCACTAACTCTGTCAATAAACACTACCAGGTGGCATAGCTCCGCCCGTGAAATGTTAACCTATAGGTGGGGTTCAGGGGAGGAGCTAGGCACCAACAACCTATCATCTGCTGTCATCAATTAAATCTACCTTATTTAAACATTAGTCACCTCTACCTAGCTGTCTTGTGTTTTTCGTTTCCTCCTCCTCCCTCCTCCTCCTCTAGCATCTCAACCGCCTTTGCATCGGTCTCCTCTGGGGGTTAGTGATTCCACTTTCTCCAACCCTTTGTTAAGCTCCGCTTCATTTACCTCATAGAGGAGGGTTCTCCATGAGTCAGAGGGACCCCGGCCAAACCCTTCCATCTGCATGTATGTTTCTTTTGGGATTCTTCTTTTGGGATTCTTCTTTCAGGTCTGATGCCTCTATCGAGGGTCCCCAAGCGGTGGCATCCCTCATGTTTGTCGGGTCTCCTCAAAGGCGGTGGCCCCTCTCCTGTTTGTCGGGTCTCCTCAGCCACGGAACCCCCTTCTATTATGTTGGGCTTGAAGAGGCGGAACACCACGCATTACATGTTTTAACAGATACTAACTTTATGTTTTCTTTCGGTTCGCGAGCCTCTTAGTATGTCGGGTAACCTCGGAGGCGGTGCCCCTCTCGTATGTCGGGTCACCTCAAAGGCGGTGGCCCCCCTCCTGTTTATCGTGTCTATCGATCAAGTAAATGTTGGGCCTTGAAGAGGCGGAGCCCTCTCTCCTTGTGTATATGTTCACTAA
>CM060277.1:3954745-3966834 GCA_030684275.1 Acipenser oxyrinchus oxyrinchus | reverse complement strand
CAAGACTAGAATAGATTCAATTCTTTTAGCCTGTCTGCATACGACATGCCTTTTAAACCCGGGATAATTCTGGTTGCTCTTCTTTGCACTCTTTCTAGAGCAGCAATATCCTTTTTGTAGCGAGGTGACCAGAACTGAACACAATATTCTAGATGAGGTCTTACTAATGCATTGTAAAGTTTTAACATTACTTCCCTTGATTTAAATTCAACACTTTTCACTATATATCCGAGCATTTTGTTGGCTTTTTTATAGCTTCCCCACATTGTCTAGATGAAGTCCAACATAAACTCCTAGATGTTGTTCATAGATTCCTTCTTCAATTTCAGTATCTCCCAATATGGTATTATAATGCACATTTTTATTGCCTGTGTGCAGTACCTTACACTTTTGTCTATTAAATGTCATTTGCCATGTGTCTGCCCAGTTCTGAATGCTGTCTAGATCATTTTAAATGACCTTTGCTGCTGCAACAGTGTTTGCCACTCCTCCTATTTTTGTGTCTTCTGCAAATTTAACAAGTTTGCTTACTATACCAGAATCTAAGTCATTAATGTAGATTTCTCATGAATATTAATCATTCAGTTATTGCAATAATATATCAGACTATGATTACATCAATTCGATTACTAATACATCCATTCAAATTCTTCAAAGTTAACTTAAGTTACATATTATAAATAAACACTTTCATTTTAATCTTCACCTATTTAATTCCTCTTTTAATATTCAGTACCGGGGCTTACTTAATATTCATGAGAAAGGAAGAGGCATGCAGTCGCGTTCTGCGTGACGTAATTTTGGCGGTTCTGAAAAGAGAAGCACATTTTGAATCCAGCATTATATTAAAACAGCAAATCCCGGGTTTTATTTTCAGCCACTAGATGGCAGTATGAACCCATTGTTTTGGGAAGGTCCTCACAGAAATCTGCAGTCAAATTACCTAAAATCTACAAAGAGAAAAGTATGTTTTTTCTGCAAAGACCTTGTCAAATTCTGCAGCAAAGACTTTTAATGACAACCAGTGTTAATGAGTATTAATAAATAAGAAAAGGCCACACTTAGTTATTTTTTTTTATTAAATCACATTAAAAACTGAAAAAACCCCAAGAACAAACGTTTGCCGTATTTTATGGAAATCAAAGAATAAGAAAAACACACACACACGATAAAGCAAACTTAAGCTCCCTTTTTTATAAACAGTTACAGCACTGACTATTGGATGCCATTTATATATATATATATATATATATATATATATATATATATATATATATATATATATATATATATATATATATATATATATATATATATATATATATATATATCTTAAAAAACTGAAATACAGTTCTGGTCAAAACATATGACTATATTTCATCACATTGGTAATAATAAAGTGTACCAATAAACACTGCCTGTGTTAACTGTTATTCAGCAGCACTGTGTGTGTAATAAACACTGCCTGTGTTAACTGTTATTCAGCAGCACTGTGTGTGTAATAAACACTGCCTGTGTTAACTGTTATTCAGCAGCACTGTGTGTGTAATAAACACTGCCTGTGTTAACTGTTATTCAGCAGCACTGTGTGTGTAATAAACACTGCCTGTGTTAACTGTTATTCAGCAGCACTGTGTGTGTTTTAGTCTTTTATTTTAATTGCAGATTTTTTTTTTTTTAAACTAGGATCCCTGGCAATTACTAAACATTCAGCTGAAATACGAATCAATCAATCGTTCATTTTGTTTACTCAAGTGAAACCCTTGAGAACACATTCTCATTTCAATAATGCCTTGTTACCAGACTGTGCCTTTTAGAAAGAGCTCAGTTTGAAGCCCAAAGTAATACGCTACCCATAATGCAATGCACGTCACATCCACAGATACATATCCACATACATACATATCCACAGTTACAATGTTTAGCAACAGTGATGTAAACACTAAAGGCTGTGTATCATACAGCTTATTATTCCGCTTAAAAATCTCGTTAATACAATAAAACTATTGTATATATACACAGTTGTAGTCAAAAGTTTACATACCCCAATGGAAATGTATAATTTCAAGAAATTTCAAGAAAATAAATACTTATAGGAAACATTTTTGAAGCAATAGTTTTGTAAACTAAAGTAGGTAAACTTTTGACTACAGTTATATATATACAAGGTCGCAGCTAGCCATGAAAAATGACGAGGCTCTTGCCCGTGCACATTGGAATATTAATAAGCTGGATTTGCTAAACTGCGGGCTGCCAAGGGAATGTATTATTCCTTGTTATTAGACTGATATGCACTTCTTTCTAATCAACACTATTACTTTGCCTCACATATATGGGCAATCAACATATTTCATATGAAACCCATTCGTTGCTAAAAACAAATAATTCACCTCGTTTCGCTCTGCAGGTGGTGCCGTTTTATCCCCTAAATTTCATCCAAAGTTGTGTCAGATTGAACATTCCCTTCACCCGAGGAGTGGAGAGGACAGACAGGGAGTTCAATTCAAAGGTTTACTAGTTCAGCTGGCAGATTGTTACAGTGGAATCATGATCAACAGATAACCCAGGATAGAGTGGCTCAGTGAATGTGGTTTGGAATCTGTGCAGGAGGGTCATTGTGTCAGAGACACCATAAAAGGACAGCGTGCGGCATTAAAGTCCAGATACACTCCTATTCTGGGGAGTGGGGGCAGTTATTGCAGTTTCATTGTTATTGTGCCGGGCAGCGAAGCTGGAATCAGAGCAGAGCAAACTCCAGGACTTATCATTGTGTCCAAGGACACAGGAATGAGCCCATCCTTTCCTGCTGATTCCCTTATATGTGACTCCAATAGAAGCTCCTCTCCCATTCCAATCAATCTCCCAGTAACAGCGAATCCCAGACAAACCCTCTCTGCAAAGCACTTGTTTCCAGCTGTCAAATCTCTCTGGGTGATCATCACATTGCTGGATCTCTGTCATCCTTGTCACCTTTCTGTTCCCTTCAGATAGACAGAGCTTTCTATGCGCTGTGTTGGGGTCCAGTGTGAGCTGACAGGAATCTGATTGAAGAGAAGAGGACAGATAGAAGAGAGACGGTTAGAAAAGTCAAATCACTGAGAAAATCAACAGTCATTGTCTGCAGCATCCTCAAATCACTCCCTCCTCCCTGCATCATCAGTCACTGCTCCCTCCTCTATGCTCCCTCCTCCCTCTTCTATGCTCCCTCATCCCTCCTCTCCTTCTCCATGCTCTCTCCTCCCTCCTCTATGCTCCCTCCTCCCTGCATCATCAGTCACTGCTCCCTCCTCAATGCTCTCTGCTCCTTCCTCCTTGCTGCCTGCTCCATGCAACCTCCTTCATCCTCCCTCCACCATCCTCCCTCCTCTATGCTCCCTCCTCCCTGCTCTATGCTCTCTCCACTCTCCATTTTCCTTCATGCTCCCTCTTCCCTGCTCCAGATTTATTTCTGACATTGGATAAGTTATCTCTTTTTATTTTATTGTCTTCAAAAAACTGCTGCTACTTTTAATTAAATCCTCTGGCTGTTTGATTGTTTTGTTCATTATAATTCCTTGATATTATCAAACTTCTTGAATTGGAACCAATCAACTCTGCATACAATTACAATTCACATAATCTTCCTACAGGGTATGTGTTGCCATTTTACCCACTCAGACCCCTTGCTTACTAAATATCTTCAATAGAATATCATCCACTCTTCAAATATCTGTCTAATATTTTAATGAGCAATCCATCCCACAAGTGCAGTGATACTGCAATATACATTTACTACCAGCACAGGATGACTGGGAGGGATAGCTGTTCATTTTACCCCACAACTGGTTTCACATGCATTGTACATGTATTAAAAGATGGGATGATTATCTATTCAGGGATACCAAGATATTTAGGGAGAGAAAGGTCTGAGTGGAAAAACAGGCAACAAATGCCCCTCCCCAGTCATTCTGCATGTATTCATCTGAACCAATACTTGTTGGAGAGGAGTGTAGATTAATGGCTTCACAATTACTAATAAATAATAATAATTGCTGCCCTCAAGCTCCACCCCTCCCTGTTCTGTAGTGTTAGCTCTTCTCTCAATGGAGTGACACATCTTTCAATCAAATGTTTCAGTGAAAACAGACTTACATTTTAAAAACTCAGCTCTGTTCCTTGGCTGCAGACTGTAAACTGCAACTTCATTCACTGGGTGTAGAAAAGAGAGAGAAATAGAATTGAAACATACAACAGTCATTGTCTGCCCCATCCTCTAATCACTCACTCCTCCCTGCATCATCAGTCCCTGTTCCCGCTCCCTCCACCCTGCTCCCTCCTCCCTGCTCCACCAGTTATCAGATGTTAGTTTTGGGTGATCAGCCAATAATACAACCGTTTCCACCCTTTCTGCGTTTTCATTGGTCAGATTATATGTCAGTCACAAAGCCTGAGGAAACTGCTGAATGTGAGCTGAAGCAATTGTAAAACTTCATCACTGAGAGCCGCAAAAATAAAAATAAATAATAATAATAATAATAATAATAATAATAATAAGTGAATCATTTGGGTTTTTAGTGTAATATCAAGTTGAAATCAAGTTGTAATCAACACTGTTTAGTAGTGAGTCGTCAATATTCCGTCCTACCTCCTAATAATAATAATAATAATAATAATAATAATAATAATAATAATAATAATAATAATAATAATTAGGGGGTGGTGTAGTAGGGTTAGCTTGTAGGGCGCAATAAGGGGGGTAGAGAGTCCCAGTCACAGTCGTCCGCTACAGTTATATTAACTGGTGAGCAGCTTTTTCAATTGGGCTCATCCACGGTCATGTGACACCAGAAACACGCGCTCATTAAACCCAGCAGCAGAGCAGGGCGAGGCAATCCACACACAGGCAGAGGGCGGGCTTGAACCCGGGACCTCTCGCTCTGAAACATAGCGCCGAGCCGACTTTTTCGTACAGCGGTATCGGTGCTATGCTTTAGTTTAAAACAATCTTCGAATCCATGGCTAGCAAACAAATCTTCAGACACAGCCCTAAAAAGGTATAAGACTTGAACTTTTCAATGAAAAATTGCTACAGAGAAGGGTGATGATATTTGTGAAATTTTAAAAAAAGTAACTAACCACTGACCTGTGGCTTGCGCAAATGAACTTGTTGTCTTGATTTTGCTGGTCGTGTCACTGCTCACAGTATACCCCAACTTCCCTTCCACTGTGCATCTAAATTCATACTCAATGTTCGGCTGCAAGCCTGATACAGTGAGGGTCTCTGTTTTATCAGTGCCGGTTTCAATTGCCCATTCCTTCTGATTAATGCACTCCAGACGGTATTTTAGTTTCTGATCAGCATCACTACTGGGAGGCACCACCTTCAGAGTCACACTGTCATGGGTGACATCACAGACCTCAGGGACGTCAGGTTTTGCTGGGATCTTGAAATGTATGTATTTCGATGCTCCATTTTCATGCAGGAGAATGCAGGCTCCAGGAAACTCCTGGTCTTCCTTAGACACTATGAAGAACTTTGTTTTCTTATTCTCCCTGTTGATGTTCACTAACTCCTGGAATACATTCAAATACATTCTTATCTTCAGATTAGTTTCGCTGCTCACCCATTGCTTGCTCTCTTGATGCAAATACTTACTAGGAGTTGAACTTGGAGTGTTCTTACTCGCTTGGGTTTCAAGGTAGTTTTTAGATCTTCCAGATATGGTTCTGGCTCGTGCAGTGAGGTGAAGGTAAAGCAAACAATATTTTCAGTCTCATGGTTTAATTCTTCCTCGTCTAGCTCATTCACAGAAGATACAGCATGTATGTCTTTTAAAATAGTAAGGCAATGTCTCACTGCATTGATTTCTCTTTCATTGTTGTTCAGCCATGCATGTTGTGCTTTAAAGTTAAAAGGGGACTCTTCGTGATTGTTTAAAATCTCTCTGAGTGATTCTTCCTCTTGCACACCTTCGCGGATGGAAGGCAGCACGGCGGACAGTTTGCTCATGAAATTCAGCTTGTACTGCATGCCGCTTTGTTTCAGTTGTTGAATCTTCTCATTGACTTCAGGAAACGTTTGGGTAACAATGTCTTTTATCATGTCGTTGCTTTGCATTTCAATTGTATTAAATTGCTCTAAAACAGTTTGCACAGACGTTACCAAGTAGTCACTTATGTTCCTTTCCAGCTTGGCAGCCCTGGAGTCCAGATTGATTAACGGATACAGCCAGACCTTCACAGGCACTGCGTTCTCTCCTTTGTCCCCGAGCAATTCTGGAAGAGTTGAGTAGGCTTTCACAGCATCTTGGTAAGTCAATGGGTTAGATTGAAGATGAAAATCTCCATAAAATGTACATTCAAATTTTTCAACTTCAGCTTTTTCTGTGTCCTTCAGGTCAATAGAGTCTTGACCTTCCATTGTAAATGTAGGTATTTTACATATTGCAAGCTTCATCTCTCCATGGATTTCCTGTTGCTTCTCCTCTGAGGATACCTGCCGGTCGAATATGAAATACGCCTGAGCTCCGTACAGCACAGCGGTGACCACGTGAGTCGCTGTCTTGTCTTCAAACACGCTGGGGTGAGACACTTTCTCTTTGGCCAGGTGATTCATGGTCAGATTCTCAAATCGTGTTGTTGTGTAGTACTGCAGAGTGACTCGGGATTGTCTTGTTGATTTCTTTGTGTCGTTGAAGTACTTTGCAGCTCCACTCACTTGAACCAAACCCCCAGGAGACTCGCCTTCAGGGAAGCGTCCACTTTCAAAGCAGAAGCCTTCTCTTCAATGGAGTCCGAGGTGCTGACACTGAACTCGGTTATCGGCTGGGTTCTTTCATTTATGCTGCCTTGTAGTTCTTCTGGGTTCCACAAAGTAATTCCTGCCATGCAATCAAGATAAACAACTTAATACATTCATCTCAAGGCAAAGTTTACTTCAGGCTTTAAATAACTTTTTCAAATCCAAATTGATGTTCCAGAATTGAGCAGTGTGTGTGTGTATATACAGTCACCTCCAAAGTTATTGGCACCCTTGATAAAGATGAGCAAAAAGACTGTATAAAATATTGCCTGTACTGAGCTATATTGTAATTTTCCAACATGTGGAATATATTTGACTTTATTAATAATTCAATGGAATCAACCAAAATTACACATTTCTCAAATTATACATTCATTTCCAAAAAATGAAGTGTCAATTATTGGCACCCTTGTTTTCAGTACTTTGTGCACCCTCCCTTGCAAGGATAAAGGCACTGAGTCTTTTTCTATAATGTTTAATGAGATTGGAGAACACATTGGGAGGGATCTTAGACCATTCCTCCATACAGAATCTTTCCAGATCCTTGATATCTTTCGGTCTGCGCTTATGGACTGCCCTCTTTAATTGAAACCACAGTTTTTCAATGGGGTTCAAGTCCGAGACTGAGATGGCAATTGCAAAATGTTGATTTTGTGGTCAATTAACCATTTCTTTGTGGATTTTGATGTGTGCTTGGGGTCATTGTCTTGCTGGAAGATCCACTTGCGGCAAAGTTTCAGCCTCCTGGCAGAGAAACCAGGTTTTTGGCTAAAATGTCCTGGTACTGGGTAGAGTTCATGATGCCGTTGACCTTAACAATGGCACCAGGACCAGTGGAAGCAAAACTTTCCCATAACATCAAAGATCCACCACCATATTTTACAGAAGGTATGAGGTTCTTTTTGCACACACATCCTTCTTTCGACGCCAAACCCACCGCTGGTGTGTGTGGCCAAAGAGCTCTATTTTCGTCTCATCTGTCCATAGCACCCGGTTCCAATCGAAGTGTCAATGCAGTTTAGCAAACTCCAGGAGCTTATGTTTGTTGGTTGCTCTCAATAAAGGCTTTTTCCTGGCAACCCTTCCAAATAGCCTATTGGCATGGAGGTGGCATCTAATTGTAGATTTGGTGACCCCAAGATGCAGCAAAGTTCTGTAATTCTCCAACTGTGGCCCTTGGATTTCCCTTTGCCTCCCAAACCATCTGCCTCACTGTGCATGGGGGCAAGATACACTTGTGTTCTCTACCAGGTAAGTTTACCACTGTTCCAGTGGTTTTGAACTTCTTAATTATTGCCCTAATAGTGGTAAGTGGTATATTTAGTTTTTTAGCTATTGTTTTGTACCCATTGCCTGATTTATGAAGGTCAACAACCATTTGTCTCTCTTCATTTGTGAGTGCTTTGCCTTTCCCCATGGTGACAGATGACAAATGGATTTCATATGCGTGTTACCTCATTTTTATACCCCAGTGAAACAGGAAGCCATGGAAGGCCACAATACAGTTCCTTAAGACTGAGATGAACTTAAAGAAGTGGAATGTTAATGCAGATTTAATTGTTTGATTTTATTTATAAGAATCTTTAGGGGTGCCAATAATTCTGACACCTATATTTTTGAGAAAATGTTTTATTACTTGTTAATAAAAAAAATTCTCTGAGCAATTGTATTAGAATAAAAGAATATGGTTTTCCCATATACAGTATTTGAGCATAAAATATAGCTCATTACCTGTGTTTATTTTATACAGCCTTTTTGCTCATCTTTATCAAGGGTGCCAATAATTTTGGAGGTGACTGTGTGTGTGTGTGTATATATATATATATATATATATATATATATATATATATATATATATATATATATATATATATATATATATACTGAGTGTGCAAAACATTAGGAACACCTGCTCTTTCCATGAAATAGACTGACGAGGTGAATCCAGGTGAAAGCTATGATCCCTTATTGATGTAACCTGTTAAATCCACTTCAATCACTGTAGATGAAAGGGAGACAGGTTAAAGAAGGATTTTTAAGCCTTGACACAATTGAGACATGGATTGTGTATGTGTGCCATTCACAGGGTAAATGGGCAAGACAAAAGATTTAAGTGCCTTTGAACAGGGTATGGTAGTAGGTGCCAGGCGCCGGTTTGAGTGTGTCAAGAACTGCAACGCTACTGAGTTTTTCACGGTCATCAGTTTCCTGTGTGTATCAAGGATGGTCCACCATCCAAAGAACATCCAGCCAACAGCAGGCCAGTGGTCGAAAACGGCTCATTGATGAATGAGGCCAAAGGAGGATGACACGAATTGTGCAGAGCAAACAGACGGGCTACAGTTAGTCAACTGACAGTCCAGTACAACATTGGTGCCCAAAGACCAATAAAAGAATGCACAACTCGTCATACCTTGACATGAATGGGCTATGGCAGCCGACGACCTAACAGAGTTCCACTTCTTTCAGCAAAACACAAGAAACTGCGGTTGCAGTGGGGTAAGGAACGAAAACACTGGACACTGGAGGATTGGAAAAACATTAGCTGGTCTCATGAATCCCGGTTCCTGCTGTTTCACGCTGATGGGAAGACTAGGGTATGGAGAAAACCACATGAGTACATGCATCCATCATGCCGTGTGTCAACATTGCAGGCTGGTGGTGGTGGTGTGATGGTGTGGGTTGTGTTTTCATGGCACACATTGGGCCCCTTGATAAAAGTGGAGCAACGTTTGAATGCCACAGGATATCTGAACATCATTGCCAATCAGTTGCATCCCTTCATGGCAGCAGTGTATCCATCTGCTAATGGATTTTTTCAGCAGGATAATGCCCCATGCCACAAGGCTAGGATTGTCCAGGAATGGTTCCACGAACATGACAGTGAATTCAGCTTACTGCAGTGGCCTGCCCAGTCACCAGATCTCAATCCAATTGAGCATCTGTAGGATGAGATGGAACAAGCTATTCGGAGTAGAGATCCATTATCAGCCAACTTGATACAACTGTGGGAAGCATAGGGGTCAACATGGGCCAGCATCCCTGTGGAACGCTTTTGACACCTTGTAGAGTCCATGCCCCGACGAATTGAGGCTGTTCTGAGGGCAAAAGCGGGTGCAACTCAATATTAGGAAGGTGTTCCTAATGTTTTGTACACTCAGTGTGTGTGTGTGTGTGTGTGTGTGTATATGTGTATATATATACAGTATATATATATAAAATTACAGTGCCTGTAGTAAGTATTGGACGTTTTCACAGTTTGTTGTGTTACAACCTGAAATCTTGATGCATTTAAATGGGATTTTTTTCAAGGCAGCAGTGTGGAGTAGTACATGTGCAGATAATACACGTGTTTGGAGAAATCAAATCAAATGATTTCTGCTGTTATCTGGGGCAGCAGTGTGGAGTAGTGGTTAGGGCTCTGGACTCTTGACCGGCAGGTTGTGAGTTCAATCCCAGGTGGGGACCTGCTGCTGTACCCTTGAGCAAGGTACTATGGGTAATTATATGTAAAAATAATGTGATATCGTGTAACAATTATAAGTTGCCCTGGATAAGGGCATCTGATAAGAAAATAAATTATATGTGTATATATGTTACGATAAGTTGAATTTTTACTGTAACATGCAAACTCTTCAGATTCAGAGTGGCTGATTACCCTGCAAGGGCTCCCTATTGAATCTCTCCTGTTCCTGCACCTCACACTGGTGCGCTGTCTCACTCGTGTGGGCTGAATAAGTGCAAGCAAGGGTCAGCAGTCACCTGGAATGAGGCTATCCTTCCGCAGTCATACAGCATTCCCAGCTGGAAGGGTCGTCCGAGAGCTGCCATCTCCAGTGTCTCATCCCCTGTATTAGTCATGCTGTATCTGAAGAAGAGGCCCTACAAAACAAGTGTGACACATCTGATCAGTAGCTTCCATCTTCAAGTGTAGTGCAGTGTTGAGAAAGTGAAATTACATTACAAGACTGCAGCTTTGAAAATGATAAATATACAGAATGGAAATCAATGTGCATTTTTTTTTTTTTTTTTTTTAGTAGTCGCCAATTCGTTTTTTGCTATTTTCTCCCCAATTTAGTCGTGTCCAATTATTTTGTTTAGCTCAGCTCACCGCTACCACCTCTGCACTGACTCGGGAGGGCGAAGACGAACACATGCTGTCCTCCAAGCGTGTGCCGTCAGCCGCCCACTTCTTTACACTCTGCAGACCCACAGCTACAGCGCCGGAGGACAACACAGCTCTGGGAAGTTTACAGGCAAGCCCAGCAGTAACCCGACCAGACCACAGGGGTCACTGGTGCGCAGGTGAGCTGAGGACACCCTGGCCGACCTCACCATCCCTCCCCGGCGGCACTCGAACCAGCGACGCCCACACTATATGTCCTGCACTCTACGCAAGTGCTTTTACTGGATGCCCACTCGGGAGCCCCTCAGTTGTTTTAATGCTGATGCTCATGTACAAATTCTGGTAAAGTACAAAAGACTCCTTCGTTTTCTCTGTTGGTTTGCTGTGTAACGTAGATTTGGAGGTTGAATAGTAAATACCAAGCAGTCATATAAATACTGCAGCTAGAGCTTGAAACCTAAGCTTGACCTGGTAGAATGTAAGCTCTGGTTATGACCCTGATTATCATGTATAGTTGGGGTTAAGTAGTCACTTTAATGTTAAACCTCATTGTTTGTACTTTAATTAGGGTTGCCACCCGTTCTGGTTTTGCCTGGATTGTTCTCTTTTTGAGGTAGCTGTCCTGGGAAATCTGAGAGACTTCCTGGGACATTAAATGTCAAAGTATATGATTTATTTATTTATTTATTTTTGTTTCAGTCGTGTCTAGGGGTTTCCCAGCTGTAAACAATATGCTGCATTTGTAGATATATTAGAGTTTGTTCACTTCATCCGCTATGCCTACACAAACTGGTCAGCTGTCAAACACTGTAGCGTCCATGTGTTAACATGTCTGTCGATGCCTCTGCCCTACATCGCACTCTTGAGATTATTAACTCAAATATCCTGTGCAACACGAAGAAAAGTTCATTCCAAACCCTTAACTGTTCATTCTTTATTAGAAATGTAGGGATTTGTAAATATTTGTCAAAGATAAACTTGCTTACATTTGACAAAATAAATACTAGCCTGTTGTCACACTTGTTCCAGGTTTTGCTGTAATAAAATACAAAATAGAATGAAAATAGAAAACATCTTGTGCCGGTAAGTTGATGTAACAACTGAGCCAGTGAAACAAAGCAGTTTCCATGCAAGACATTAAAAAAAAGACTGTCGGTCCATTTGGAACAAGAAAATAACTCT
>CM060277.1:3917245-3949745 GCA_030684275.1 Acipenser oxyrinchus oxyrinchus | reverse complement strand
ACATATTGAAATAGATACAAAGACAGGTTTTCTTGACATTTTAATTTCCGTATATGTTCTGATTATTTATTAATACAAATCATTTCTCCTCCCTGCTCTTCTTCAGTAAGCAGCACCTGTGTCTGTCGGGGTTGATAAACCTGCTGCAGGTATGAATTCAGCCTTTTCCTTTTATTCATGTCCGACAATTTGATGTATTTAGCTGACACAGTGTAGTCCCAGTTACTGATATCAATATACAGAACATCGGAGGCCTATCTATCATTCGGAAGTCTAGTAAAAAGATATATTTTGCGTTCCCGGTGTTCTGGTATTTTATCTTACAATATTTTTCGAAGCCAAACTGGTGCTCACATAGATATAAAAATATAACTCATGGGCGCTCCAACTGACACCAGGTGTGTCCTTCTCTCCAGTCTCCAGCAAAGCATGTTATACTGTGTCCTATAAATGCTATTCCTAGAGCTCTGGGTGTGGCTGGAGGGTAGTACCTGGCCGCTGTGCTAGCCCAGGTATATAAGTGTTGTGTTTCCTGCTCTATATGTCTTTGTGTTGATCCAGGATCCGTGTAGACAGTTATTTGATGAAAGAACACGTTTACTTTTGTTCACATATAAAGTATTTGTTTCTTTTAACTGATTTTTTGGTTGTGTGTCCTCCCTGTTTAACATCAGCCACTCAGCACACCCTCACAGTACCCCATATCCAATCACACACATATCTGTAATATCTGTGTAATAAATTCTGACACATCTCTCTCATCCATGGCAAGACTCATAGCGGCCTGTAATATAATTCTTAGAAGAAAAATAAATCATCAACAAACATGTACTTAAAAAGAGGGTATTGTAGATGTAGTTTAATTATTATTATTATTATTATTATTATTATTATTATTATTATTATTATTATTATTATTATATTCAGAAATAGAATATTTTACAGGGTAAAAAAAATCTAATTAACATAATTCTGAACGGTATTAGAAGCAATATTGTTGTGTATTAATATATTGTAGCGTTTCTCAGGTACGGTGTCCATATTAGGACATCGTAATTTCTCACGTCTCAGCGTCAGTTATCAGGAATTTATTTGTCATGGATCATTTGTAGCAAACAAATAAATACATAAAATACAAGCCACAGCTAATAACGAATCCCCACAACAATCATGTAGAAAAGTTTTAGTTTTCAGTTGATTGACATTCACAGTAGCCAATGAAATCAGAGGATATGCAAACTTAGAAACGTGATTGGCTGTTACGTTAAGTCCCAGAAAAATGCTGTCTGATGGTTGACAGAGAATTTCATTGACAGAGGTTTTCCATGACTCGAAATTCCAGTGACAGGCGGACACAAAATACAAATGATACCTGATACAAATAATGGCTGACATCAAAAACACATGAGGGATGACAGAAAAATGATTGAGAAATGACGACTGATCGCCAAACTAAATGATCCATGACAAAGAAATTCCTGATAACTGACGCTGAGACGTGAGAAATGACGATGTCCTAATATGGACACCGTACTCAGGAGGCTGAACACTGAGACACGCTTTCTTCTTGTTCAAATCCTTGTCTTTATTCTGGAGACACGCTTTCTTCTTGTTCAAATCCTTGTCTTTATTCTGGAGACACGCTTTCTTCTTGTTCAAATCCTTGTCTTTATTCTTGACGCTCGCACAGCACGCACCAGAGTCCACAGCTCCGTCAGCTTCTCAGGATTCAACACTTTATTCACCAACAACAGAACAGAACCTTAGCTCCGCCCCTTATTCAAATCAGGGAACCAGAGCTCAGCACATCCCATTGGCTCTCAGCCGCACACTAGGACCAATGGGCACAGACCGATAACAACCAATCGTAAGAGACCAGGGCAGACACACAGGCAGGCGGGTTTCATTCCACACGGGAATACAAACACAAGAGAGACACAAAACAGCGACGGAATACAGCGAGGAGAGAATAAACACACAGCAGCTAAACACAGCCAGACAGCGGGAATGACAGCACACAAACACAATGCACACATCCGTACAATACATACAATCTCTTCACAACAACATTGCTATATTAAGAAACGACACATCTGAGCAGCCAAACGTTCAACATATTAACTGAACAACAGCTCCTGAATTCAGCTGCATTGAATTGTATTAACAGATAACAATACGTTATAAAATAATGCTTCGTGTTCGCAAGCCTCTTCATTTACTGAAAAAGTTAAGCTTCTCTAGTTTATAAACACATTTTGTTGATTAAAAAATACTCTTGCTTTGGTTAGAATCTAAAATACTCTTTGGTTAGATTCATATAATCACGGATTTATGTTTAAACCAAATCAGTTGTCGCAGCTAATGTAATTCGAATCCATTAAGACAATAAATCGCAAACTTGAGTAAGGAATGGATTATTTATTACACAGGCTAATCATTAGCAACGTGAATACGTTAGTTAACATGGATTTGGCTTTAGAAATATATGTGTAGCAGGGCGCTACTTTGTGTTTGTTTGTCGTCTTCATTATTTTCATTTTTAGATCGCCCCTTTTCTTTTGTCTCTTTCCCCGCGTCAATCAAATGATGAATCCCCTTACCTGGATCCTTTAAAAGGCTGGTTTTACAGACAAAAATATACAAACAACACAGCGGCACTGACCCTGAGCAGCGTGAGCTGGCAATTCAAACTGGAGGAGTTCCAATCTCAACGGCTGAAGCGGCGCTGCCTGAATATGTAATGAGAAGAATCTTTATTTTTATATAGCGCCTTTCATAGTGGACCCCCATCACACAGCGCGTCACATGATACGAGACTAGGGGTGTGAACTGAAACATCCTAACATTAGGATTATAAACTTGTCTTTGCAGAGAGGAGCTTGAAGAGACCCTCAGAGACCTCACGCCCCAGGGAATGGACCCCCAGTTTGAGACTCTAGCCACCCCACAGCAACGAGATATTTCTTTCAAAACGGTTTTCAGAATTAGTTGTCCCTCTCTAAGCCGGACATGTCTGGAGTTGTCTGATTTAAACAAACAAACAAACAAAAACATTTTGTATAAATATCTACAGTAGGCCTAAACTACTGCTCTCAATTAGAACTATTTCCTGTATCTTGTATTTGAATTTACTCTGAAAGGAAACCGAATTCACTTTTTTTTTAGTGGAATGTAATGCACTTTTCTAAGCAAATGTTTTTATGAGTCGTTTAACGGCTCTTAGTCGAATTTGCTCTCAAACGTGATTATTTTCTGTATTGTTCTTAGTTGAATTTGCTCCTGTTTGCCGCTGACTTTGTATTTTTATAACGGCTCTTATCTGTAATGTGATATTTTGTAACACCTGTAAGTCGCCCGGATAAGGGCGTCTGCTGAAATAAATAAGTAATAATAATAATAATAATAATAATAATAATAATAATAATAATGCAGTAAAATCTAATTATTACCTGTAGCTCACTTTTTATTTTATTTTAGCCTAATTAGTAACAGTTAACAGAAAACAGAACACACCCTTTACAGAAATAATCATTTTGAAATGTACACAGAAAGGTTGACAGTGTGTTTATTGCAGTTTATTTTTTTTGTCGTCTTTTGCTTCCGTTTTTGACATCCAGTTTTGAGTTTCTTTTTATCGGTCTGGTTCCAGAGGTTCGGCAGGTTTCGTTTTTGATGGTTTAAAATCGTATAATTATAATTCGGGCGTTAATGATAATAAGAGACGTTATGATAACGAGGCTCCATAAAACGCGTTTCAAATGAAAGTCTTGATTGTTGGAAAGTCTGACGGAACGCTTGTATGATGTGAGTCGAGATCAGCCAATAGCTGTCGGCTTTACGAAGCACTGGGGCGGACCTAGGACTATATAGGACAATGATGTCACAAGTGGGCGGAGTTAGTAAACAGTGGCGCATTTCTGGAGCCCGTAGAGCTCTTTCACAGCGCGCTCGCAATGCTTTTAACGCATTCACGCTCGCCCTGGCAAAATGTTTCTTCACATAATCAAGCATTAATTCACATAAATAACAGTCAGGCAATGTATATTAACGATATTTTGTATTGTTATTAAAAAAAATACCGGTATATCCTGGCGCTGCAACACAGCATCTCCGCAATGTATTCAGTACTGAGTGGGCTCCACAAATGGCGCCTGTAATTGAGTACCGAACTGCATCACGGGATGGACTGTCCTATCCTGCTTTATACAGTCCTAGAGGAGGACACAGAAAGTCTGACAGAGTGTTTATTGCAGTTTAACTAAAGTTACGTAAAACACAGTCCCTCTGCAGCTCCCACTCAGCACAGGTAGAAATATTGTGTTACTGTGAGTCCGCATTACAGTGTAAATGAAACGGATGTGTCGCGGGACAGACCCGGACTAGGCTTTACATTCATAATACACGGGTTTAAAAAGTGACGTTTGCACAGATTGGAATATAGAAACATTACATTTTACTGGAAATTGCAAATCTGTGCTCCCCTCGTTAATGATCGCGTTGCTATAGGTTTTGTGAATGGAGGCTGTTCTGCTGTGAGTATATCGGGGTGCTCTGCGCTCCCCTCGTTAATGATCGCGTTGCTATAGGTTTTGTGAATGGAGGCTGTTCTGCTGTGAGTATATCGGGGTGCTCTGTGCTCCCCTCGTTAATGATCGCGTTGCTATAGGTTTTGTGAATGGAGGCTGTTCTGCTGTGAGTATATCGGGGTGCTCTGCGCTCCCCTCGTTAATGATCGCGTTGCTATAGGTTTTGTGAATGGAGGCTGTTCTGCTGTGAGTATATCGGGGTGCTCTGCGCTCCCCTCGTTAATGATCGCGTTGCTATAGGTTTTGTGAATGGAGGCTGTTCTGCTGTGAGTATATCGGGGTGCTCTGCGCTCCCTCGTTAATGATCGCGTTGCTATAGGTTTTGTGAATGGAGGCTGTTCTGCTGTGAGTATATCGGGGTGCTCTGCGCTCCCTCGTTAATGATCGCGTTGCTATAGGTTTTGTGAATGGAGGCTGTTCTGCTGTGAGTATATCGGGGTGCTCTGCGCTCCCTCGTTAATGATCGCGTTGCTATAGGTTTTGTGAATGGAGGCTGTTCTGCTGTGAGTATATCGGGGTGCTCTGTGCTCCCCTCGTTAATGATCGCGTTGCTATAGGTTTTGTGAATGGAGGCTGTTCTGCTGTGAGTATATCGGGGTGCTCTGTGCTCCCCTCGTTAATGATCGCGTTGCTATAGGTTTTGTGAATGGAGGCTGTTCTGCTGTGAGTATATCAGGGTGCTCTGTGCTCCAAGCGTATACTGAGTTTCGTAAGTGTAAATTAGAACCGTAATTGTATTTTGGAAAATGTAATTATTAATTTTTAAAATCTAAAACAAGTTCTCTACAGGCACACTTCCTCACAGGAGCAGGGATTCAATCCTGCGCTTGACAAGCATTTCTAATTACACGAATTACTAACTTGTTGCGCCACCGGGAACCTGGCTAACAAATGAAATATCAAATATCTTACTTGTTTCAACACTAATTTCCCAGCCGAGTACATTTCCTGAGGTCAGATATGCCTCCCTTTCTAAAGCAACACTATCGTGTTTTCGATTGTACAACAATTTTACATTTCAAGTATGATAATGCGTATGCATGAATGACTTTTTTTTGTTGGGTAATCACATGTGTGGTTGATATATAAACAGATATCAGAGAAATTATAAAATGTAACTTCATTTTGTAAGTCACAAATGACACTGACAGAGCCTGTAAAAAGCGTGCTTTACGGTGTCTTTCGTGTACATTAGGCTACAGATCATAATTTCTAAATGCCAAGTTCCAGGAAATAGCAGCCAACAACGAGCAGTAACTCGTTTGTTCAAGTTCAAGTAGGTTCAATGACGCGGCTCTACCAATAGATGTCACTATGGAGCACGAAGCGCTTCAAGTGATTCGGCTCAGTGAATCTTTTATGAAGCAAATGGTTGAGGGGGTTCAGTGGCTCAAGAGGCTTCACTTTTCCCACCACTAGTGGTAATACCGCCGACCGAAGAAGTCGTGGAGTTGGTTGAGTGGATCTCGGCTCCGGGGAAACAGAATAATCCAGAATGTAGACCATGATGCGTGCATTTATGATGAAATCGAAACGCAACTCAGAGGTAAGTGAAGAGGGTATTTATAGTGCAAACAATCTTAATTAGCTAATGTGTAGATTGAATGATTCAATTTAGTGACACCGAGATTAGTGTCTGACCCTACTCCCGAACTTTAGTTAAGAACTTCATTTATTATTATTATTATTATTCCATTCAGAAATATAGTATTTTACAGTGTAAAAAAAAATCTAATAAACATAATTCTGGACGGTATTAGAAACAATCGTGCTGTATATTAATATATTGTCGCGTTTCTCAGGAGGCTGAACACTGAGACTCGCTTTCTTCTTGTTCAAAACCTTGTCTTTATTCTGGAGACACGCTTTCTTCTTGTTCAAATCCTTGCCTTTATTCTGGAGACACGCATTCTTCTTGTTCAAATCCTTGTATTTATTCTTGACGCTCGCACAGCACACACCAGAGTCCACAGCTCCGTCAGCTTCTCAGGATTCAACACTTTATTCACCAACAACAGAACAGAACCTTAGCTCCGCCTCTTATTCAAATCAGGGAACCAGAGCTCAGCACATCCCATTGGCTCTCAGCCGCACACTAGGACCAATGGGCACAGACCGATAACAACCAATCGTAAGAGACCAGGGCAGACACACAGGCAGGCGGGTTTCATTCCACACGGGAATACAAACACAAGAGAGACACAAAACAGCGACGGAATACAGCGAGGAGAGAATAAACACACAGCAGCTAAACACAGCCAGACAGCAGCAATGACAGCACACAAACACAATGCACACATCCGTACAATACATACAATCTCTTCACAACAACATTGCTATATTAAGAAACGACACATCTGAGCAGCCAAACGTTCAACATATTAACTGAACAACAGCTCCTGAATTCAGCGCATTGAATTGTATTAACAGATAACAATACGTTATAAAATAATGCTTCGTGTTCGCAAGCCTCTTCATTTACTGAAAAAGTTAAGCTTCTCTAGTTTATAAACACATTTTGTTGATTAAAAAAAAAAAATACTCTTGCTTTGGTTGGAATGTAAAATACTCTTTGGTTAGATTCATATAATCACGGATTTATGTTTAAACCAAATCAGTTGTCGCAGCTAATGTAATTCGAATCCATTAAGACAATAAATCGCAAACTTGAGTAAGGAATGGATTATTTATTACACAGGCTAATCATTAGCAACGTGAATACGTTAGTTCACATGGATTTGGCTTTAGAAATATATGTGTAGCAGGGCGCTACTTTGTGTTTGTTTGTCGTCTTCATTATTTTCATTTTTAGATCGCCCCCTTTTCTTTTGTCTCTTTCCCGCGTCAATCAAATGATGAATCCCTTACCTGGATCCTTTAAAAGGCTGGTTTTACAGACAAAAATATACAAACAACACAGCGGCGCTGACCCTGAGCAGCGTGAGCTGGCAATTCAAACTGGAGGAGTTCCAATCTCAACGGCTGAAGCGGCGCTGCCTGAATATGTAATGAGAAGAATCTTTATTTTTATATAGCGCCTTTCATAGTGGACCCCCATCACACAGCGCTTTACATGATGCGAGACTAGGGGGTGTGAACTGAAACATCCTAACATTAGGATTATAAACTTGTCTTTGCAGAGAGGAGCTTGAAGAGACCCTCAGAGACCTCACGCCCCAGGGAATGGACCCCCAGTTTGAGACTCTAGCCACCCCCACAGCAACGAGATATTTCTTTCAAAACGGTTTTCAGAATTAGTTGTCCCTCTCTAAGCCGGACATGTCTGGAGTTGTCTGATTTAAACAAACAAACAAACAAACAAAAACATTTTGTATAAATATCTACAGTAGGCCTAAACTACTGCTCTCAATTAGAACTATTTCCTGTATCTTGTATTTGAATTTACTCTGAAAGGAAACCGAATTCACTTTTTTTTTTACTGGAATGTAATGCACTTTTCTAAGCAAATGTTTTTATGAGACGTTTAACGGCTCTTAGTCGAATTTGCTCTCAAACGTGATTATTTTCTGTATTGTTCTTAGTTGAATTTGCTCCTGTTTGCCGCTGACTTTGTATTTTTATAACGGCTCTTATCTGTAATGTGATATTTTGTAACACCTGTAAGTCGCCCCGGATAAGGGCGTCTGCTAAGAAATAAATAAATAATAATAATAATAATAATAATAATAATAATAATAATAATAATAATAATAATAATAATAATAATAATAATAATAATGCAGTAAAATCTAATTATTACCTGTAGCGCACTTTTTATTTTTATTTTATTTTAACCTAATTAGTAACAGTTAACAGAAAACAGAACACACCCTTTACAGAAATAATCATTTTGAAATGTACACAGAAAGGTTGACAGTGTGTTTATTGCAGTTTATTTTTTGTCGTCTTTTGCTTCCGTTTTGACATCCAGTTTTGAGTTTCTTTTTATCGGTCTGGTTCCAGAGGTTCGGCAGGTTTCGTTTTTGATGGTTTAAAATCGTATAATTATAATTCGGGCGTTAATGATAATAAGAGACGTTATGATAACGAGGCTCCATAAAACGCGCGTCAAATGAAAGTCTTGATTGTTGGAAAGTCTGACGGAACTCTTGTATGATGTGTGTCCAGATCAGCCAATAGCTGTCGGCTTTACGAAGCACTGGGGCGGGACCTAGGACTATATAGGACAATGATGTCACAAGTGGGCGGAGTTAGTAAACAGTGGCGCATTTCTGGAGCCCGTAGAGCTCTTTCACAGCGCGCTCGCAATGCTTTTAACGCATTCACGCCCGCCCTGGCAAAATGTTTCTTGACATAATCAAGCATTAATTCACATAAATAACAGTCAGGCAATGTATATTAACGATATTTTGTATTGTTATTAAAAAAATACCGGTATATCCTGGCGCTGCAACACAGCATCTCCGCAATGTATTCAGTACTGAGTGGGCTCCACAAATGGCGCCTGTAATGGAGTACCGAACTGCATCACGGGATTGACTGTCCTATCCTGCTTTATACAGTCCTAGAGGAGGACACAGAAAGTCTGACAGAGTGTTTATTGCAGTTTAACTAAAGTTACGTAAAACACAGTCCCTCTGCAGCTCCCACTCAGCACAGGTAGAAATATTGTGTTACTGTGAGTCCGCATTACAGTGTAAATGAAACGGATGTGTCGCGGGACAGACCCGGACTAGGCTTTACATTCATAATACACGGGTTTTAAAAGTGACGTTTGGCACAGACTGGAATATAGAAACATTACATTTTACTGGAAATTGCAAATCTGTGCTCCCTTCGTTAATGATCGCGTTGCTATAGGTTTTGTGAATGTAGGCTTCCCTATGCTTTACCACACCTCTGTGCTTTACAATGTTTCCCTGTGCTTTACCACACCTCTCTGTGCTTTACAATGCTTCCCTATGCTTTAATAAATAAATAAGAAAAAGTCACAGTTAATCAAATTAATTTTATTAAATCTCATTACTAAAATCTGAAAAAATAAACAGAACAAACATTTTATGGAAATCAAAGAACAAAAACACACACACAATAAAGCAAACTTAAGTTCACTTTTTTATAAACTGTTACAGCACTGAATATTGGATGCCATTTTTAAAATATATATAAAACATAATAAATCTTAAAAAAGAAATTAAATACAGTTATTTCGTATGAAATCCATTCGTTGCTAAAAACAAATAATTCACCTCGTTTCGCTCTGCAGGTGGCGCGTTTTACCCCTAACTTTCATCCAAAGTTGTGTCAGATTGAACATTCCCTTCACCCGAGGAGTGGAGAGGACAGACAGGGAGTTCAATACAAAGGGTTTCTTACAACACAAAACAGTCTAGTTCAGCTGGCAGATTGTTACAGAGGAATCATAAGAATGAAGCCCAAACCCAGGATAGAGCGGCTCAGTGAATGTGGTTTGGAATCTGTGCAGGAGGGTCATTGTGTCAGAGACGCCATAAAAGGACAGCGTGCCGGCATTAAAGTCCAGATACACTCCTATTCTGGGGGAGCGGGGGGCAGTTATTGCAGTTTGATTATTATTCTGCAGGGCAGTGTAACTGGAATCCGAGCATTCCAAACTCCAGGACTTGTCATTGAATCCAAGGAGACAGGAAGGATCCCCTCCTTTCCTGCTGATTCCTTTATATGTGACTCCTATAGAAGCCCATCCCCCACTCCACTCAATCTCCCAGTAACAGCGAGTCCCAGACAAACCCTCTCTGCAAAGCACTTGGGGCCAGCGATCAAATCTCTCTGAGTGATCAGGATATCTCCGAGTCTCTCTCCTCCGTGTCACCTTTCTGTTCCCTTCAGACAGACAGAGCTTTCTATGCGCCGTGTTGGGGTCCAGTGTGAGCTGACAGGAATCTGATTGAAGAGAAGAGGACGGGTAGAGGAGAGACGGTTAGAAAAGTCAAATCACTGAGAAAATCAACAGTCATTGTCTGCTGCATCCTCAAATCACTCCCTCCTCCCTGCTTCACCACTCCCTGCACCCTCCTCTATGCTCCCTCCTCCCTCTTCTATGCTCCCTCATCCCTCCTCTCCTTCTCCGTGCTCTCTCCTCCCTGATCTATCCTCCCTGATCTATCCTCCCTCTATAGTCCCTGCTCTATGGTCCCTCCTCTTTGCTCCCTCTTCTGTCCTTCCTGTTCCCTCCTCCCTCTATAGTCCCTCCTTCCTGCTTCCTTCTGTATGCTCCCTCCTCCATACTTCCTTCTGTATGCTCCCTCCTCCCTGCTCCCTCCTGTATGCTCCCTACTGCTCCCTGCTCCCTCCTGTATGCTCCCCTCTCCTTACTGTATGCTCCCTCCTCTCTCTTCCCTGTTCCCTCCACCTGTATGCTCCCTGCTCCCTCCTGTATGCTCCCTACTGCTCCCTCCTCCCTCCTCTGTCCTGTTGCTCCCTCCTCCCTGCTCTCTCCAATATGCTCCCTCCTCCATGCTCCCTACTGCTCCCTCCTGTTGCTCCCTCCTCCCTGCTTTCTCCTATATGCTCCCTCCTCCCTGCTCCCTCCTCCATGCTCCCTCCTCCTCCATGCTCCCTCCTATATGCTCCCTCCTCCCTTCTTTATGCTCCCTCCTCTCTCCTGCATGGACCCTGCTGCATCCTCTTTTCCCTTTTCCCTGCTCCATTCTCTAACCCCTTCCTCCCTGCTCCCTCCTTCATGCTCCCTACTCCCTCCTTTGTGCTCTCTCTTCCCTCCTCTTTGCTCCATCCTCTCTCCACCCTGCTCCCTCCTGTATGCTCCCTACTCCCTGCTCCCTCCTGTATGCTCCCTCCTGCCTCCTGTATGCTCCCTCCTCCCTTTTCCTTTCTTTATGCTCCCTTCTCCCTACTCCCTCCTCCATGCTCCCTTCTTCCTGTTCCCTACTCCCTCTATGCTCCCTACTCCCTCCTGTAGGCTCCATCCTTCCTCCTCCCTGTTCCCTTCTTTATGCTCCCTCCTCTCTCCTGCATGCACCCTGCTGCATCCTCTCTCCTCCCTTTTCCCTGCTCCATTCACTATGCTCCCTCCTTTATGCTTCCTCCTCCCTGCTCCATCCTCTCTCCTCCCTCCTACCGCCTGTCTCCTCCCTCCTCTATGCTCCCTCCTCCCTCCTCCCTCCTCCCTCCTCTGCTCCTCCTCCTCCTGCATGCTCCCTCCTCCCTGCTCCTTCTTCCCTGCTCCCTCCTCCCTCCTCTATGCTCCCTCCTCCCTGCTTCAGGCTCCCTGCTCCCTCCTCCCTGCTTTTTTATTGACAAGTATATTTAGACTGTGATGTTTAAGGTTGATAATCAATAGATTTGATTTATAATTCTTACTTGAGATTGATTTCTGACTTTGGATAAGTTCTCTCTTTTTATTTTTCTGTCTTCAATAAACTGCTGCTGCTATTAATTAAACCCTCTTGCTGTTTGATTGTTTTGTTCATTATAATTCCTCGATCTTATCAAACTTCTTCAATTGGAACCAATCAAATGCAGCTCTGCATACAATTACAGTTCACTTAATGTTCCTACAGGGTATGTGTTGCCATTTTACCCACTCAGACCCCTTGCTTACTAAATATCTTCAATAGAATATCATCCACTCTTCAAATATCTGTCTAATATTTTAATGAGCAATCCATCCCACAAGTGCAGTGATACTGCAATATACATTTACTACCAGCACAGGATGACTGGGAGGGATAGCTGTTCATTTTACCCCACAACTGGTTTCACATGCATTGTACATGTATTAAAAGATGGGATGATTATCTATTCAGGGATACCAAGATATTTAGGAGAGAAAGGTCTGAGTGGAAAAACAGGCAACAAATGCCCCTCCCCAGTCATTCTGCATGTATTCATCTGAACCAATACTTGTTGGAGAGGAGTGTAGATTAATGGCTTCACAATTACTAATAAATAATAATAATTGCTGCCCTCAAGCTCCACCCCTCCCTGTTCTGTAGTGTTAGCTCTTCTCACAATGGAGTGACACATCTTTCAATCAAATGTTTCAGTGAAAACAGACTTACATTTTAAAAACTCAGCTCTGTTCCTTGGCTCTGGAGCCTGCAGACTGTAAACTGCAACTTCATTCACTGGGCAGAAAAAAAGAGAGAGAAATAGAATTGAAACATACAACAGTCATTGTCTGCGCTGTCCTCAAATCACTCACTCCTCCCTGCTCCCCTGCCTGGTCCCTCCTCCGTCCTCCCTGTTCCCTGCTCCCTCCTGCCGGCTCCCTGCTCCCTCCTCCCTCCTCCATTCTCCCTGCTCCCTCCTCCCTCAGCTATCAGACATTATTTTTGGTGTTTTGGGGCGATCAGCCAATAATGCAACCGTTTCCACCCTTTCTGCGTTTCCATTGGTCAGATTATATGTCAGTCACACAGCCTGAGGAAACTGCTGAATGTGAGCTGAAGCAATCATGAAACTTCATCACTGAGAGCCGCAGTGTAATGTTATTATAGTTTAAAAAATAATGCACACACACACACACACACACACGCTGACACACACTGACACACACACACACACACACACACACACACACACACACACACACATAGAAATAATATGTTTTTATGTTTTAGAAAAATAAAACAATAATAATAATAATAATAATAATAATAATAATAATAATAATAATAATAATAATAATTGGTGTTACACTTATGGAGCGCCGTTTCAAACCCAGAGATACCAAAGCGCTGGGATGTGAATCTGCCCTCACAGCAACGAACATATATAGACATGTTGTTTGTTTTAATATCTCTTTATACATTATTCATGTAAGTGTGATTATTATTCTTGAGCAGCGTACTGTAAAGTGTCTGTACGCGTATGTTATTAATGTAGTTATAACGTTATATTAAACAGCAACACATCCCCCAATCCTCTCGGGAGCGCTTGATAAAGAAACCCGTCCAGCCCTCCCTGATCAATCCAAGAGAAACCCGCGTTTACAACATCGGAACCACCTCGGCAACAGCCGCTCCGCATCCCACCTGAGGACACACCTGCATTTCCATGAGGGAGTCACCGCAAACATTTAGAAACCGGACACCCGAAAAATCACCGGACCCACACCAGCGGGCTTTCAAATACACTCTGATTCTGACTGAAGGGAATCCACTTCACACAAAAAGGGTTCACAGAAATGTCAGCAAACACAACCACCCTCAGAACAAACCCGTGAACACAGAAATGGAAAAATAGAAATGTGAAAGCGCGTCATTTTAACACGCTCCTAACAATTGCCATGGAAACCCTGACGACAAAAAACAAAACAAAAACAAAACAGGAATGTCACTCTGCAGAGAAGAAGAATTCAGCTCCACAACACCTGAAAAACTCCAGCAAACGGTAGCTTATTATCAGAAGAGTTTCTTTTTTTATTTTATTTATTTATTTTTTAAAGGGGTTGATAGCCATTTCGTGCTTGAAAGGGAACGTGCTGTTTTTAAGTTACAAGTTCAAAGTGTTCTCTTTGGTTGCAGTCGCGTATCACTCCTAGTACAGACCACAGCAATTGCGGTTTGCTCTGTACTGTCTCACACAATGCAAACCTTATTTTAAACTGTGTTCACGTTATCAAAGTTGTTGCTATTTTAAATACAATTCTTTATGAAGTTCACTCTGTCTAAAAACTCACTGACATAAACTAAGCAGAGTAAGGGGGAAAAAAATTGCTCACCAGAGATTATAAAATACTGCATGGGGCAGTCTCTGTGTGTCCTTTTCTCCTCCCCTTTACAAATTCAATTGATGATTATTGAGTCATTAGTGTCTCAACGACAATGCAAAAATGTGTCATTTCTGTGCTCTGTGTTGTCTCACATTGTGGTTTTTCAAAATATAACTTTGCTATATCTTGCATGACACAGTTTTTCTTTTTTATATCGCATGTAAAAAAAGAAGCTTCTTCTGAATAGCAGAATTATATATTTTTCATTACATTAATATAAACGCTGATAAACTTTGATTAGCGTTCCCCCAGTTCACATCAGTCTAAACATATGCATTTCAATCACGTTTAAAATGGAAAATGAAGGATCGCACCTCACTTCTCCCTCCTTTATGCTCCCTCTTCCATGCTCCCTCCTGTATACTCCCTACTCCATCGTCCATCCACCCTGATCCCTCCTGTATGCTCCCTACTCCCTGTTCCCTCCTCCCTCCTGTATGTTCCCTACTTCCTGTCCCTCCTCCCTCCTGTATGCTCCCTGTTCCCTCCTCTCCAGTATTCTCCCTACTCCTTGCTCCCTCCTGTATGCTCCCTCCTCCCTTTTCC
Organism: Acipenser oxyrinchus oxyrinchus; assembly: GCA_030684275.1. NCBI lineage: Eukaryota > Metazoa > Chordata > Actinopteri > Acipenseriformes > Acipenseridae > Acipenser > Acipenser oxyrinchus. The sequence goes on along the minus strand of CM060277.1, from coordinate 3,934,877 downwards.
CTTTATGCTCCCTCCTCCCTCCTTTATGCTCCCTCCTCCATGCTCCCTCCTGTATGCTCCTACTCAATCCTCCTTCCACCCTGCTCCCTCCTGTATGCTCCCTACTCCATTCTCCCTCCTCCCTGCTCCCTTCTCTCTCCTGTATGCTCCCTCCTCATTCCTATATGCTCACTCCTCCCTACTCCATGCTCCCTTCTTCCTGTTCCCTACTCCCTCTATGCTCCCTCTTCCCTGCTCCCTACTCCCTCCTCCCTGTTCTCTTCTTTATGCTCCCTCCTCTCTCCTGCATGCACCCTGCTGCATCCTCTCTCCTCCCTTTTCCCTGCTCCATTCTCTATGCTCCCTCCTCTCTCCTCCCTGCTCCCTCCTCTCTCCTCCTTCCTCTATGCTCCCTCCTCTATGCTCCCTGCTGTTTTACAGACAAGTATATTTAGACTGTAATAATTAAGATTGATAATCAATAGATTTGACCTATAATTCTTACTTGAGATTTATTTCTGACTTTGGATAAGTTCTCTCTTTTTATTTTTCTGTCTTCAATAAACTGCTGCTGCTATTAATTAAACCCTCTTGCTGTTTGATTGTTTTGTTCATTATAATTCCTCGATCTTATCAAACTTCTTCAATTGGAACTAATCAAATGCAGCTCTGCACACAATTACAGTTCACTTAATGTTCCTACAGGGTATGTGTTGCCATTTTACCCACTCAGACCCCTTGCTTACTAAATATCTTCAATAGAATATCATCCACTCTTCAAATATCTGTCTAATATTTTAATGAGCAATCCATCCCACAAGTGCAGTGATACTGTTCATTTTACCCCACAACTGGTTTCACATGCATTGTACATGTATTAAAAGATGGGATGATTATCTATTCAGGGATACCAAGATATTTAGGGAGAGAAAGGTCTGAGTGGAAAAACAGGCAACAAATGCCCCTCCCCCAGTCATTCTGCATGTATTCATCTGAACCAATACTTGTTGGAGAGGAGTGTAGATTAATGGCTTCACAATTACTATTAAATAATAATAATTGCTGCCCTCAAGCTCCACCCCTCCCTGTTCTGTAGTGTTAGCTCTTCTCACAATGGAGTGACACATCTTTCAATCAAATGTTTCAGTGCAAACAGACTTACATTTTAAAAACTCAGCTCTGTTCCTTGGCTCTGGAGCCTGCAGACTGTAAACTGCAACTTCATTCACTGGACAGAAAAAAAGAGAGAGAAATAGAATTGAAACATACAACAGTCATTGTCTGCTGCATCCTCAAATCACTCCCTCCTCCCTGCTTCATCAGTCCCTGTTCCCTGCTCCCTCCTCCCTGCTCCCTCCTCTATGCTTCCTTCTCCCTCTTGTATGCTCCCTGTTCCCTGCTCCCACCTGCATCCTCCCTGCTCCCTACTCCATCCTGCCTGCTCCCTCCTCCCTGCTCCCTCCACCCTCCTGCCTCCACCCTGCTCCCACCTGCATCCTCCCTGCTCCCTATTCCCTGCTCCCTGTTCCCTTCTCCCTCTATGCTCCCTCCACCCTGCTCCCATCTGCATCCTCCCTGCTCCCTCCTCCCAACTGCATCCTCCCTGCTCCCTCCTCCCAACTGCATCATCCCTGCTCCCTCCACCCTCCTGCCTCCACCCAACTGCATCCTCCCTGCTCCTTCCTCCATCCTGCCTGCTCCCTACTCCCTATAATAATAATAATAATAATAATAATAATAATAATAGGTGGATTACTGAGTCATTAGTGTCTCAACGACAATGCAAAAATGTGTCATTTCTGTGCTCTGTGTTGTCTCACATTGTGGTTTTTCAAAATATAACTTTGCTATATCTTGCATGACACAGTTTTTCTTTTTTATATCGCATGTAAAAAAAGAAGCTTCTTCTGAATAGCAGAATTATATAGTTTTCATTACATTAATATAAACGCTGATAAACTTTGATTAGCGTTCCCCCAGTTCACATCAGTCTAAACATATGCATTTGAATCACGTTTAAAATGGAAAATGAAGGATCGCACCTAATTTAACCCGTCACAATTCACACAATTCACCAGCTCCCTCATCTCTCCTGCATGCTCCCTGCTGCATCCTCTATGAACCCTCCTCCCTCCTCTCTCCTCCCACCTTTATGCTTCCTCCTCCCTTCTCCTTCTATGCTCCCACCTCAATCTTCTTTGCTCCTTCCTCCCTGCTCCCTCCATTCTCCCTGCTCCCTCCTCTATGCTCCATCTTCCCTATTCCCTCCTCTGTCCTCTCTCCTCCCTCCTCTATGCTCCCTCCTCCCTGCTCTAGGCTCCCTGCTCCCTCCTCCCTGCATTTTTATAGACCAGTATATTTAGACTGTAATAATTAAGATTGATAATCAATAGATTTGATCTATAATTCTTATTTGAGATTGATTTCTGACTTTGGATAAGTTCTCTCTTTTTATTTTTCTGTCTTCAATAAACTGCTGCTGCTATTAATTAAACCCTCTTGCTGTTTGATTGTTTTGTTCATTATAATTCCAAAATCTTATCAAACTTCTTCAATTGGAACCAATCAAATGCAACTCTGCATACAATTACAGTTCACTTAATGTTCCTACAGGGTATGTGTTGCCATTTTACCCACTCAGACCCCTTGCTTACTAAATATCTTCATTCCTCTCCATCACATATCTTTGCACAACAGTACAGTGTCCATATTAGGACAAGCTTGTGCATCAAACATACAGCAGTCATTGTCCTCCATCCTCACATCACTCCCTCCTCCCCGCTCCCTCCTCTCTTCTCCCTGCTTCATTCATCTCTGCCCTGTCATCCCTGCTCTCCTGTATGGACACTCCTCCCTGATCCCTCCTCCCTGTTCCCTTCTCCCTCTATGCTCCCTCCTCCCTGCTACCTCCTCCATGCTCCCTGCTCACTCCTCCCTGCTCTCTCCTTCCTGCTGCAATATTCATATAGCCAGCAATCTGCAAGAGGTCTTTATTAATGTCTTGCAAGTCCTGTCCCTCCTCAAGCCATGGTCTATTTGAGAAATCTCTACCAAAGGAATCTATTTCACACCAACCTGCTGTGGTTATTTTGACTAATTCCCCCTTGCAGAAGTCCTCAATATGGTCTTTAAGTTCAGATACAGCTTTCCTCACAGCCCCAAAAGAGATGTCTGTATTGACAGTAACGCTGGGTAAGTCTCCAGCTTCAGGAGGGGCACAGAAAGACTGGATATTCTACAACAGGAAAGTGGAGAAAAGGAGTTTTCAGTGAAACAGAATGAGGTCCAAAACATTCCTGGGGAAAAGCAAGGATTCATTCAATTGGAGACGTCTGTCTGAAACCATCCCAGTTATGTACTTGAGCTTTTCTAACAAGCAGTGGTGTTACCTGTAGAAAATGGATGTGATCCTCTGTCTCTGAAAGCTGTTTCAGCTCAACGTTTCTCCTCCTTAGCTCAGCAATCTCCTGCTCCAGTTTCTTCATGAGTCCTTCAGCCTGATTCACTGCAGCCTTCTCGTTAGCGCCAATCAGCTCAATAACCTCAGTGTGGATCTTCTCAATGGATCGGATCAGCTCAGTAAAGATCTTCTCACTTTCCTTTATTTCTATGCATGCAGATCTCTGAGTGAAAGAACACAGTAGAGGAGACATGGTTAGAATTGATATCAAAAACACATCAGGCATAGACAGAAAACTTCTGTAGATGTGTTCCAGTCCATCTGTTAATAATAATAATAATAATAATAATAATAATAATAATAATAATAATAATAATAATAATAATAATAATAATAACACCCTCTTGTCAATACCCACTTTCAGTGACTCCACAGTCTGTTTCAGCTCCTCAATTTCTTTCAGTCTCTCCTGGATTCTCTGTTGTATTTCTGTCTGTGTCTCTCCCAGCTGCTTCTGTGTAGAAACACAGTGACACAGTGACATTTCTGATGGGGCATTGAGTGATATCCTGTCACACCCAACACAGGCCTGTTTAAGTATGCTATTGAAACTGACAATCGATTTAGTTTAAATATATTTTATTTTTTCTTGTTTTACCTCTTTACACTATTAGCAATAATTCTCAGTGGTTCTTGAATATAATTTGTTCTTCAGTTCTAGTTACACGCCATAGACATCTGTAGCACAGGCTAGATCAGACAACATGTGTGTCTAGTAGTAAGATACAACACCATCTAGTGCACAGCTGCCAGCAATACAAAAGGACACTTGATCCACAGTAGCTGTCCACTAGATGGTACTGTTTCATACTAGTAACAGTGAATGATGGCTGATCTAGCATATGTTACATGTTTGTTTTGTCAAGCACCTAGGAAACTGAAGCAGTTTTCTCTTTAATGGATATTTAGGGCTTCTGATTTCTGTTTTTAACCAATAAACACAGATAAAACAGCCCCGATACAAAACAATGAAATCAGTGTATTCCCAATAAACACCAGAAAAACACTGGACATGGTTCCTCAATTCACATTGACTTCACCCCTTTCCATGTGAAAAAATACAATAAAATAACCTAAAACCAAAAAAGACCAACCTTTCCCAGTGCAGTCGGGCAATGCCCCTCCTTCCTCACTTGTATCTATCATTGATTCATTCTGAATACTTTAAACTGAGTGGCAGCACATTCCTGCATTTCTATTGGAGGATTGCACACGCTTGTGAGATTTAAAACGAGATTAAAATTAGAAACGGAGGGTTGTTCATGCTCATGGCATAGAAAGCTATATTACAGTTCAATATGGAGGATTCACACACTCGTGGAATTTAAAACAGAATTGAAAATTGTGGCAAAAACACACCTCTCACTGTGGGCAGACTGGCAAGAATGGCATGGCATGGGCACAGCAGCTCTGCCAGTGCAGAGAGATGTGTATGTGTCACTTTTAAAGGCATGGGTTTTGTTTACTATATATTTCCACCCCATCACTACCAACACAAGCATGGCTGGCTCTTGGATTAATGAAATTAATAAACATTGAAAAACAGAAGCCCTGAGTATATTGTATATCATTAAACCAATGTTAATCTTGTATATTGTACCTCATATTCTTGAATATTGTATATCATATTCATCTTGTATATTATATTAATCTTGTATATTGTACCTTATATTCTTGAATATTGAATATCATATTGTATATCATATTCATCTTGTATATTGTGTATCATATTCATCTGGTCTTGTAAGTCCCCCCACTAAAGTTTTTTATAACGTAAGAATAAAGATATGAGGACATTAGTATGTGCTGTTTATTTAAATACAGAGCTTTAACAGGGTTTTTCTGAATAAGATCCTATTAGAGCATTTTGAGTATCTGAGGTTCTACATTTGCTGGACCTGTGTGGTTTTGTACAGTGAAAATAAGAAGCTTCAATTATTAATCCCTTCAAATGCAAAAGTCAATGCTTCTAAACAGCGTTTAAAGTGATTCAAACCACGTGACATTTCCACAAGCAAAATCCAGATACAATAATTAAGCAGAATCAACAGTTAAAAGGCTGAAGATGTGTCCTGTTCTCTCCATGTGCACCTGCATACTCCACACAACTAGGCTAAGTTTTATACTGCAGCATATCAGCTTGAACCAAGTTAACTGGACGTAATGCTGGGGTAGGGAGGCCACTGACGGAACTCAAGAATACCGGAGCACCCCAACTTCTTTATTATGTTTTTTTTTTTTTGCCAGTATGGTATACCGTCATTTTTTTTTTTTTTACTGGTATGCATACCGCCCCACTTTAACGATTGCTTCTAAATACACCAGAACGGATATTTAAGGTTTTCTGGTTTTATTTCTGAGCGCTATATATGCACAAAGCAACGTGTAAAAGCACCTAAATAAATAATTATTAGTATGATTTTAACCGAGGCCCATGCCTCATGTGCCTCATAGCTGGCTACGGCCTTGAGTTTACACTACCGGTCAAAAGTTTTAGAACACCTCCATTTTTCCAGTTTTTATTGAAATTTACGCAGTTTAATGTTTCAATGTACTCTGAAATTAAAGCATAGAACAAATAAACAATTGGAGATAAAAAAGAAATCATGGAATCGTTTTGTTTAACAAAATTTAATCTAAATTTTTGACTCATCAAAGTAGCCACCTTTTGCAGATATAACAGCCGAACACACTCGAGGCATTCTTTCTACAATGGAAATCAAATATTGTTCGGAAAGTTCTTCCCAACACTGTTGCAGAAGTTCTCACAAATGTGTTGCACTTGTAGGTTGCTTTGCTTTCACCCTTCTGTCCAGTTCATCCCAAACCAGCTCGATGGGGTTTAAGTCTGGAGACTGTGCTGGCCATTCCATGATTTGAAGCCTACCGTCTTGTTCTTTTCTTCTAAGGTAGTTCTGACATAGCCTGGAGGTATGTTTTGGGTCATTATCTTGCTGTAGGATGAACCCCTGACCAACTAGGCGTATACCAGAGGGTATTGCATGGCGCTGCAAAATGCTGTGGTAGCCGTTTTGGTTCAGGGTGCCACTCACACTGTGCAAGTCGCTGACTCTGGATCCAGCAAAAGAGCCCCAGACCATCACGCTTCACGCTTGACAACTCGACGGCATACAAAAACCCTGCGTGATGAACCGAAGATTTCAAATTTTGATTCATCGGTCCATAAGACCTTCTTCCAGTCTTCAGTAGTCCACTGGCGGTGCTTCATGGCCCAGGCAAGCCTCTTTTTCTTATTTTGCCATCTTAGCAATAGCTTTCTTACTGCCACTCGACCTGTCAAACCTGCAGCTCGTAGTCTTCTCTTCACAGTTGAAACTGAGACTTGCTTACTTCGACCAGTGTTAAGCTGTGCTTGAAGCTGTTGTCCTGTGAGCCGCCTATCACGCAAGCTGTTGACTCTCAGAAACTTGTCTTCTGATTCTGTTGTGGCTTTGGGTCTGCCAGACCTCTTCCTGTCAGAGTTTCCTCCAGTTTCCAAGTGCCTTTTGATGGTGTAGGAAACTGTACTCACTGACACCTTGGCTTTCTTTGCAATTTCTCTAAAGGAAAGACCTACACTTTTAAGGGTTATAATGGTCTGTCTGTCTTCCTTTGTTAATTGCCTTTTTCTCGCCATTATGATAGCAATATACTACTTCCTGCAGTACAATACTGTCCAAATAATGCTTAAGAGGGTGTAGTAATACAGTCTTTTCCAACACTGTTTTTATACAGACAGAGGGTTTGTAAGTAATCAACAAAAGTTGGGACACCTGTAGGAATTGTTAGCATCAACTTTCAAGGCTTAATTTACTTCCATTGCTGCAGAACAGCTGTAAGTTGTTAACCCATTACTTGTTCCCTGAAAAAGGCCTTTTTGTATAACTCTGAAATGTACATTATTTTTCAGTTTTTGTTAACCTAAACTTTTTTTTTAACCTCTGGCAGTTTACCGCTTACCTTTGTACCATTTCAGGTTATTCACTGGACTTGAACTGCTTAAATTTCAATAAAAACTGGAAAAATGAGGGTGTTCTAAAACTTTTGACTGGTAGTGTAGGTAGAGCAATTAAAATACTACGGCTCTTTAAATAGCTCTTAATAGACAATTAAAATCTGATCTAATGTGGAACTGTATAACCTAGTAAACAGACATGTTAAATATCCCTGGGAATTCTTATTTTCTAGGATAGCTACAAGGAAATGGTTCAAACCCTTACCTGTTTCACACTCCTTTCTGTCTCAGCTGAGACTGTATCATGGCTCTTGTGTTCATTTTGTGAACACAACAAGCAAACACACGTCTGATCGGTTCTACAGAAGACCTCTAAAACTCGTTGGTGTTCAGCACAAAGCTTCTGCTCCAGATCTCCAATTGCATTGACCAGCTTGTGTCTCTTTAATGTTGTAACTTCACTGTGAGACTTGACGTGTGTTTCACAGTAAGAGGCCAGGCACGTCAAACAGGATTTCACAGCTTTGAACTTTCTCCCAGTGCAGAAATCACACGCCACATCTCCAGGTCCAGCATAACTTTGAGCAGGCGGAGGATTGAGTCCTGTCTTCTTTAATTTCTCTACAACCTCAGCCAGCACGGTGTTTCTGCGCAGAACAGGCCTTGGAGTAAAGGTCTCTCTGCACTGGGGGCAGCTGTAGACACCTGTATGATCAGTCTGATCCCAGCAGTTCTTAATACACCCCATACAGTAACTGTGTCCACATGGAATAGCGACTGGGTCCTTCAGTATCTCCAGACACACTGAACAGCTAAACTGGTCATGCGCTACCAGAATATTCGCTTCTGCTATTCTTGCTGCAATGAGACAGAGAGACATGCTGTCACTTAACTGCCCAGTGTAACCATGTTAAATAAAAGAAAGCAAGAGATTCATATCATTACAGTTCTGTTAAAAAGATGAAACAAGATTTTTTGCCGCACTCCAAGCCAGTTTGTGATGGCTTTCATGTTGTTGTTTGTGTCTCAGGTTAACCCACACAGCACAAAAAAAAAACAAAAAAAAACAAACAGAAAACCTGTCCGATTACTTTGGCATAGACTGAGAAAGCACAGGAAGAGCTTTTTTGGAATTGTATTTTGTAAATTGTCAAATACCAAATTACAGTGCTTTGTTTTGCAATAAATCACCGATTTTATTAGTATTAATGTTCTCTGATTTTATTAGTATAGTATACGTGTCGATACTTTGATGTTTTAGACCAACGTTTCTCAAATGGGGGCATCAGTGTGATTTTGTGCGGCCACAGCAGCCCCAGCAACTCCTCTCTAAAGCGTGATTCACACGGGACTAAAACCAGGCGTCCTCAGAGTTGGTCAAAAGCAGAGGACGTCTAGAAACCTCCCAGACATGGATTAATTTTCATCAAGGAAAGCCGGTAAATTCAAAATGAAACGCGATGTTGTGGCCACAGAAGGCACTTTTGTGCATGATTTGTAAACAATAAACCTGGTGTAAATAACTAATTTCATTGTACCTTCTTTTCCAAAGGCAATAATAACCATTTCGACCCTTGAGTGATATGCATTTCCATACGTATCTTAAAATGCACTGTTAATAAAAGCATCAATTGTTTAAGAGTTGACAATTATGTTTTGTATTTTCTCAGGACAGATCGTATATATTACAGTTTATTGAGAAGGCTGTTGTTGTTTTGAGGTGAATTCCCTGGAAATGCTGCATCAATTCTAACATAACCTGTAAAAAAATCAGGAGGACCTCTGAGATCAAACCTAGCGACCGAGTGCACGCAATGAATCATGTGGAACAAGGTACCGCGTGAGAGTCACTTCAATACAATGAATAATGTTAATGCATGGAAATGTATTTAAATTGTTTCCCCTTAGACCGCGGAGGAGGTGTTTGTTATACTAACCATATTCACTTAAGCGCGGTACCTTTACTGAATGTCTCAAGGTGTGTTAACAGAACTGCGTTTGGAAACCCGGCGATTTCAACTAAATCACAACATAAATAAAGCAGCTCACTACCAGTGCAGATCACGAAACAAGACACACCCACAACACATATACAAGAACACACACACCCACACCCAGACACACCCACAACACACATACAAGAACACACACACACACCCAGACACACCCACAACACATACAACACAACAACACACACCGACACACATACAACACACACCCAGACACACCCACACACACAACACACAACACATCCACAACACAAGCACGCACACACAGACACACCCACAACACACATACAAGCACACACACATCCAGACACATCCGCAACACACATACAAGAACACACACACCCAGACACACAAGAACACACACACACAAGAACACACACACCCAGACACACCCACAACACACACACCCACCACACATACAAGAACACACAGACACATCCACAACACACATACAAGAACACACACCCAGACACATCCACAACACACATACAAGCACACACCCAGACACACCCACAAGCACACACACACACGACACACACAAGACACATCTGCAACACACATACTACACATCCACAACACACGACACATCCCCAACACACATACAAGCACACACACGACACATCCGCAACACACACACACGACACATCCGCCACACACACGACACATCCCCAACACACATACAAGCACACACACGACACATCCGCAACACACACACACGACACATCCGCCACACACACGACACATCCCCAACACACATACAAGCACACACACGACACATCCGCAACACACACACACAAGAACACACACCCAGACACATCCGCCACACACACGACACATCCGCCACACACACACGAACACACACACACACACACACACCACAACACACATACAAGACACACACACACACACCAGACACACCTACAACACACATACAAGACACACACACACACCCAGACACACCACAACAACATACAAGAACACACACACAGACACACCTACAACACACATACAAGAACACACACACACCCAGACACACCCACAACACATACAAGAACACACACACACACAGACACACACACAACACACATAAAACACACACACACCCAGACACACCACAACACACATACAAGAACATACACACACCCAGACACACCACACACATACAAGAACACACACACACAGACACACCACAACACATACAAGAACACACACACACAGACACATCCACAACACATACACATACACACACACCCAGACACACCTACAACACACACACAAGACACACACACACACAGAACACACACACACACACAGACACACCCACACACACACACACACACACACTAGACACACCACAACACACATACAACACACACACACCCAGACACCTACAACACACATACAAGAACACACACACACAGACACACACAACACACATACAACACACACACACAGACACACCTCAACACACATACAAGAACACACTAGACACATCCGCACACGTATACAAGCAAACAACACAACACACAGACACATCCTCAACACATATAAGACATATCACAAACACAAACATACACACACGCCACACACACACACACACACACATCCACACTTACACAAGCACACACACACACACACACACACACACACACACATCCGCAACACACATACAAGCACACACACACACACGACACATCCATAAAACATCCCGTTTTTTCCTGATCTGAATTGCCAAGCTTAAATGTCCCTCACCACTGTAACCCAGGGCTGAAGATAAAGATCCTTTCACACTCTCAAGCTAGTCACTCTTTTAACTCAGAGTTACAAAGTTACTGAATCCTGGAGGCGAGGAAGGAAGTCTCTGCCTGGAATCATAAAGGCCCCTGACAAGTGGGGCGCTGTTTCAGCTATAATTCAGATATGTGGATGTGATGCTGCAAGTCCCATCCCATAAACACAGCCTTGCTTGAGCCTAAATGGACATTAAAACGTGACTTTTGTTTTAAAACAATGACTGCATACCTATTGTGATTGTAAATTGTGATTTAAACCAATGTGTATCCCAGGCATAAACAAGAGAGAAAAATATAAAGAAAATAACAATGTACTTACCTGGTTCTTGTTCCTCTGTCTCTCCTGTTTCCTCTTCTGCACTCGCTTCACATAAAGACACTACACAAAAAAAGGAAATGTTTAATTCACACAACTAATGATTCATGTTTATATAGATTAAACTAGTTAAGAGTAGAATGTATATCTAAACAAGGTGTGTAACAATTCATCATGTAGCGATGAATCAGGACACTTTCTTTACATGAGATATCGTATCATCATAGAGGTCTGTATCGTGTGCATCGTGATTCAAGATCAAAGCACAGCTCAGCTCACTGTAGATCACAGAGCGGTTCTTGAATGAAGAGTGTGTTTTATAGTTGGTATGGATACATACTCTCCCTGTCTCATTTCATTTGTCTTCTAATAAAACAGTCACTTGTTAAATGATCATTTGTCCTCAGCGCGTGCCGCCAGCCGACTGCTTCTTTGCACGCTGAGGACTCATCATGCAGCCACCCAAGAGCTACAGCGTCGGAGGACAGCGCAGCTCTGGGCAGCTTACAGACAAGCCCGCAGGCGCCTGGCCAGACTACAGGGGCGCTGGTGCGCGGTGAGCCAAGGACACCCTGGCCGACGCTAACCTCCCTTCCCAGGCGACACTCGCCAATTGTGCGCCGCCCCTGGGAGCTCCGTCCACAGTCGGCAGTGAAATAGCCTGGACTCAAACCGCAATGTCTAGGCTATAGGGGCATCCTGCACTCCATGTTGAGTGCCTTTACTGGATCGCAACTCGGGGCCAGCATTCCACTCTTAACTCACTGTTAGGACGGTCAGCCTCATTACTGCATCTTCGTCAGGCTCGGCTCTTTCTTCATTTCCTCTAAGATAAAAGAAAAAAAGGGTTCCTTTCTCACTAATTTATTTATTAACAAATAAATAAATTAAATAGAGTTTGTAAACACAATCTAACATGTTGGTTGATGTTTCAGTCTGTTTCGTTCAACATTGTGGCGCACATTCACAACCAGGGTTCATTGAGCAAACATACATACATCTTATCAAACAGATCTACGGCTTGTACAATTGTTCAATACAGCCTGTGTCTTAAAAGGAATGGAATTGATTAAAGGGTTATTTGAGAAGTCGAATCTGAGTTGGGGTCTACAGTAAACCTTCTTGAAGGTTTACTAGAGACACTGAGTTTATTATACAGGCAATACACAACCAGGACTGAGTTTATTATACAGGCAATACACAACAGGGCTGAGTTTATTATACAGGCAATACACAACCAGGACTGAGTTTACTGAGTTTGTGTATACAGGCAATGCACAACCAGGACTGAGTTTATTATACAGGCAATACACAACCAGGACTGAGTTTATTATACAGGCAATACACAACCAGGGTTGAGTTTATTATACAGGCAATGCACAACCAGGGTTGAGGCAATTCCTTTTAAAGCAATTCCTTCAAAGGAATGGAATTGATATTTTAGAGACATTATAATAATTGTTGTGATTGTTCAACATCTTTCATCTGAAGTCGATTTAATTGACTAACAAACAGGAGTGAATTCAATGTAATTTGTTGCCACTGTGAGAAGCTCATTTTAACAGAATACTACTAATTACAATTGTGATCAATGATGTGTTGGAATTGATTAAAAGGGAATGGGAATTGATTTTAAAAAGGAATTGACCTGAACCCTGTTCACAAATGGACAGCTTCATGTTATTCCTAGTTGGTTAATATAATATCAAGCTAGATTATTCATCCTAGTTGGTTAATATAATGTCAAGCTAGCTAACTCATCCTTATTGGTAGGGGCCTACCTAAATCACGGCTTTGAAATAAGAATACGTTTTAATCTAATTGATCTATTTGTTTTACATGGAACGTCTTGCATTTATACTCGTCTATGTGTATAAATGGAGAATAGGATGATTGTATTTGAGTTGGATATCTCATAGAGCATCTTACACACTTGTTATGAATTGGCACTCTGTTTAGCCCATACTGCTGGTTTCCAACCATGGTCCTGGGGACCCCATGTTGCTGGTTTTCATTCCATCCTGCTCTCAATTACCTAACTAGACCCTTAATTGAACTATTCATTAGCTTAATTAGACCTTTTTAATTGTTTTCAGCTTTTTAAACAGTTGGAAATTTCAAGTTAACTATACCATTTTACAAGGAACTTGAAAATCGGCAACTTTTAGGGCTGAGAACAATTAGAAAGGTCTAATTGCATAATCATATTAGTTCAAAGGGTTTGCGTAAGTAATTGAGAACTCAGTTGAATGAAAACCAGCAGACACAGGATCACAGGTCCAGGATTGGGAAAGCCTGGTACATACAGTGCTACAAGGTGTGTGCTAATTAGTAGGTTACACCACCGTATTATTGCATCTATTGAAGTTTAGTGAATAAGGTGTTTATCACTGTATGAAACTGCGTGAAGTGAGCTTCCTTTCACTGTATAATGTCCAAAACACTGCCGTTCAGTGAATGAGGCCCTTTGTTTAGAGTTAAATGAGTGATGTATTGATATTTTTTAGACATCAATAAACAGAAACGTTTTGCATTTTACAAGTCATCTGTTGAAATTGTATTTATTTACTTTGATAAACTTTTTATCAACTTTACTCCTGTTTGTTTTCCCTGATCTGAATTGTCCAGTTTGAATGTCCCCTCACCACTGTAACCCAGGGCTGAAGATAAAGATCCTTTCACACTCTCAAGCAATTGCATCTTTTAACTCAGAGTTACTAAGTTACTGAATCCTGGAGGCGAGGAAGGAAGTCTCTGCCTGGAATCATAAAGGCCCCTGACCAGCGAGGGGCTCTGTTTCAGCTATACTTCAGATATTTGGATGTGATGCTGCAAGTCCCATCCCATAAACACAACCTTGCTTGATCCTACATGGACATTAAAACAAGGCTTTTGTTTTAAAACAACGCCTGCATACCTATTGTGGCTGTAAATTGTGATTTTAACCAATGTACATCCCTGGCATAAACAAGAGAGAAAAATATAAAGAAAATAATAACAATCTACTCACCTGGTTCTTGTTCCTCTGTTTCTCCTGTTTCCTCTTCTGCACTCGCTTCACATCCAGACACTACACAAAAAAGGAAAGGTTTAAATCACTCACAACTAATGATTCATGTTTATATACATTCAACTAGTTAAGAGTAGAATGTATATCTAAATGAGGTGTGTAACAATTCATCATGTATCGATGAATCAGGACACTTTCTTTACATGAGATATCGTATCATCATAGAGGTCTGTATCGTGTGCATCGTGATTCAAGACCAAAGCACAGCTCAGCTCACTGTAGTTCACAGAGCGGTTCTTGAATAAAGTGTTTGTTTGATAGTTAGTATGAATACATACGCTCCGGTCTCATTTCATTTGTCTTCTAATAAAACAGTCAAAACAATAAAACTGTTCTGGATTCAGCTGTTAAATACAGTACAGGTTGAAACATGCTTTCTTTTCCATACAGGATGCTGTATATGCCAGTTATATAAACAGAATACTGCATGAACTTTCACACAGTGCTGTGGCTATTTCACTGATGAGGATATCCATAAACATGTCGTCTGTATCCTCATTCATGGAATAGCAGCCCTGTTCTGTACTCTGTGATCCTCCACGACTCTATCCTCTGCATTCTACTCTTCACTCACTGTTAGGATGGCTCTTCTCATTACTGTTTCTTCTTCGAGGCTCTGGCTGTTTCTTCATTTCCTCTTCACACTTTTCCTTTGCTAAGATAAAACAAAACAAAAAAACAAGGTTTGTTTCTCACTCATTTAATTTAAACAAACGAACAAATAACTAAAAAAAAGTTTGCAAAAACAATCTAACACATTGGTTGATATTTCACGTTGTTTCGTTCAACACAAAGTCGGGGTCAATTGCTTTTTTTCAATGACAATTCCTTTTTAAAATGATTTCCCAATTTCAATTCACATTCCCTTTTAATCAATTCAATTTACGGCACATAAGCTTTATTGAGCAAACATACATAAACTCAGACACATGTAAGGCGTGTGTGAGTTTGTTCAACACAGCCTGAGCAATAAAAGGAATTGGAATTGATTTAAAGGGTTTTTCAGAAGTGATTCGAGTCGGGGTCTGCAGTAGAGGGCTACAGTAAACCTTATTGAATACTAAGATATGAATTGCACAGTTTCAATAAAACAACACGATAGAAATAATAAAAAGCAACACATTTGCCTAAAATGGCCGTTCAGAAATCGAAAGTAAACCGTGGCTATCCTGCCACACATACTCTATTACAGCAGAAGCTCTACACAGAAAATGTAAAAGTAAATACTTACACGGATCCGGCGCTGAGGCTCCGGTTTCCATCGCTATCTATCTTCTTTTGTTTTTGAAAACTTTACTTCCTTTCTTACTACGTCGATTTGTTATGCATGCAGTTTTATTTATCTATTTATTTTTTGGTTTGTTTTTGGTAATATCTTTTAAATAGGATTAACTCAAATATATAAAACAGATATACATTGGCTTTCTAGACCACCCACACAAAAAGTATATTCTTCGAAGTGGAAATAGAAATGGTGTAGAAATCGCTCTGTCAGAACTTGCGTCACAAACAGGATCTGAAAGCGCCGCCCGTGGAAGCGCTCAGAACTGCAAGCATGACATCACATCAAACGTGCTGTCTCCCCTTCTGCATTCTCCTGGCCGGGAGGAAGACTGTTCACCTGTCAGACATTAATAAGCCGAGACACGGACACAGCAAGATGAAAAACATGATCATTTATTGTAGAATAAAATTCAGTTCCCCATGAAATTCAGTGCCCCTGTTTGTTGTGCGCATGTCACATTATGGCACCGCAGTGTTTATAAGTGCTGTTTATTTAGAAAGCGTAGATAACACATTTCAACTTTGTTTATTTATTTATTTATTGATTGATTGATTTTTGCTGAATCGTTAAAAATCTATAGAGATCGCGGAAGCTTAACATGAATGACAAAGCTCTGCCCGTATCCGCGGAAGATTCAAAGAGCAAGGCACGCATGCGCACAGCAAACAGCGGGCACTGAATTTGATTACACGGGCCAAGCTCGCCAGGTGGTCCCCAGGGCAGTTTCTGTGAGAAGTTCAAAGGCTTAAGGAAAGTGATCCTGTTTTGGGACATCGAAAGTGCAGCTACTAGCCTGACACGTTGTTGAATGAAACATTCTCTTTTTTTTCTTGCCAAAAGCTGCAATAATACTGTTTAAAAATTGTTCCGCCTACAAAAACGTCATAGCAACAACCTAGCCCAAATTATCGCAATAATTTGCATTTGTTGAAATTCAAAATTAACGATAATAGTTGTTGTGTTACAAAATGCAAAAGAGAAAGGTACGTGTTACTAATAATTCTGTTCAAGTGTTTAAGATGTGTTCTGGGAACTTGTGAGTAAAAGTGCTTAGCTTATAACATCTATCACGTCACAGCAACTAAGCAAGTAGCAAAATAATAGCCAGTGCCATTTTAACTAATTAGAAGTTAGTCGAAGAGGACAACGAAAAGCTAAACTCGCGGCTCCGGTAGTTTTTATTCTGTTTTTGAGCTGATACAACTCTAAAAGGGTACTTGTTAGTACTTATACTCAAGGCTTAAATTCATTTATTTTAACATTTATTTTCACGAGGACTGTAGCAATTTATTTTCATGGCAATTATTACAATTGAAAATATTTACGTACAGTGGGCTCTGTACTCGTCTCGGTACCAACATTTGTTAATAAGGAAAGTTTAAGGCACATTTAAAGAATATTTGCGATACTCAAAAAAAAGGGCAGCAGTGTGGAGTAGTGGTCAGGGCTCTGGACTCTTGACCGGAGGGTCGTGGGTTCAGTCCCAGGTGGGGGACACTGCTGCTGTACCCTTGAGCAAGGTACTTTACCTAGATTGCTCCAGTAAAAACCCAACTGTATAAATGGGGAATTGTATGTAAAAATAATGTGATATCTTGTAACAATTATAAGTCGCCCTGGATAAGGGCACCTAATTAATAATAATAAAACACTCCTTCCCACATTCCGACTATTAAAGGAAAAAAAAACCTCTCTTTTCACAATCGGACGATTGACACAATTCCGAAGGTTTTGCGTGTTATCTCCTCATTAACTGGTCATGTGG
>CM060277.1:3815486-3916745 GCA_030684275.1 Acipenser oxyrinchus oxyrinchus | reverse complement strand
GAGAAAACATCCACCGACAAAGGATGGCTGCTTTGTAAAAATGTAGTACTAGAGGCGCAAAACAATTACATCCCAAAAGTAGACAAATCTAAATCTAAAACAAAAGGCCAAAATGGTTTAATAGATCAATCAAAAAAAATATCCAGCGAAAAATGCACTTTGTAGAGCGTTTAAAAGGGACCAAAACAAAGTACACAGAAAGAGTACTTGGAACTGCAAACACCAATCAAAAAGGAAAGGCCAAGAGAGAGATAGAAATCAATATTGCTATGGGGGCTAAAACCAATTCCAAAATGTTTTTCCAATATTATAACAGCAAGAGAACATTCAAAGAGGTTAAATGTCTAAGAGACACAAATTTGCAAAGTCATAGACGAAGAAAAAAATAGCAAATATATTAAATGATTACTTTTCACAGGTTTTACAAAGGAGGACACAGATAACATGCCCCACATGTCGACCTGTTCCAGTCCAGTTTTAAATAACTTTAGCATAACAGAGGCAGAAGTGTTAAAGGGACTAGGAGCTCTTAAAATAAACAAATCCCCTGGGCGGATGAGATCCTCCCAATAGTACTCAAAGAAATGAAAAGTTATTTACAAACCGCTAACCAGGATCATGCAACAGTCTCTTGACACAGGGGTTGTACTTACAAACTGGAAAATAGTAAACGTAAAACCGATCCACAAAAGGGAGACAAAACCGAACCAGGTAACTACAGACCAATAAGCCTGACTTCTATTATATGTAAACTTATGGAAACTATAAGATCCAAAATGGAAAATTACCTATATGGTAACAATATCCTGGGAGACAGTCAGCATGGTTTTAGGAAAGGGAGATCGTGTCTAACTAATCTGCTTGATTTTTGAGGATGCAACATCGACAATGGATAATTACAAAGCATACGACATGGTTTATTTAGATTTCCAGAAAGCTTTTGTCGAAGTCCCGCATAAAAGATTAATTCTCAAACTGAACGCAGCAGGGATTCAAGGAAATGCATGCACATGGATTAGGGAGTGGTTAACATGTAGAAAACAGAAAGTACTGATTAGAGGAGAAAACTCAAAATGGAGCGAGGTAACCACAGGTGTACCACAGGGATCAGTATTAGGTATTCTGCTATTCCTAACCTACATTAATGATTTAGATTCTGGTATAGTAAGCAAACTTGTTAAATTTGCAGATGACACAAAAATAGCAGCAAAGGTCATTCAAAATGATCTCAACAGCATTCAGAACTGGACAGACACATGGCAAATGACATTTAATAGAGAAAAGTGTAAGGTACTGCACGCAGGCAATAAAATATGCATTAAAATTACCATATAGGAGATACTGAAATTGAAGAAGGAATCTATAAAAAGACCTAGGAGTTTATGTTGACACATTGTCTTCATCTAGACAATGTGAGGAAGCTATAAATAAAGGTCAACAAAATGCTCGATTATATAGAATAAAGTGTTGAATTTATATAAAGGGAACTAATGTTAAAACTTTGCAATGCATGAGTAAGACCTCACCTAGAATATTGTGGTCAGTTTGGGTCACCTCGCTCACAAAAGGATATTGCTTCTCTAGAAAGAGTGCAAAGAAGAGCGACCAGAATTATTCTGTGTTTAAAAGGCATGTCATATGCAGACAGACTAAAAGAATGGAATCTATTCAGTCTTGAACAAAGAAGACTATGCAGCAATCTGATTCAAGCATTCAAAATTCTGAAAGGTATTGACAATGTCGACCCAGGGACTTTTTCAACCTGAAAAAAGAAACAAGGACCACGGGTCACAAATGGAGATTAGATAAAGAGGCATTCAGAACAGAAAATAGGAGGCACTTTTTACATAGAGAATTCTGAGGGTCTCTAACCAACTCCCCAGTAATGTTGTTGAAGCTGACACCCTGGGATCCTTCAAGAAGCTGCTTGATGAGATTCTAGGATCAATAAGCTACTAACAACCAAACGAGCAAGATGGGCTGAATGGCCTCTTCTAGTTTGTAAACTTTCTTATGTTATTAAAAAGCATTTGAGTGTTACCATTACAGTACTTTATAATAACTAGGGTGAATGGAAGTATTTTGCAGAGGTCCACATGAAAATTGTGTTTGTACTCCTACATAACAACCTCTATTTGGGGGTGATGTAAGGATACGCACAAAGTGATTTTGGGGGCAAAACCCCATAATGCTGCCGTAAATCACGTTTAGCAGCCATCAAATCTGATTTTACTGGTCGCTACAAATGCGGTGTATGTAAAGAATGCTGTTCTTCTGGCGTTCTTCACCCACTATCAGATTTGCACTTTGCCATCACTGATCCATTAAAATGATATTGAAATGCATTCAAATGAAGAAAAGAGCATGGAACTGGGTGGGATCTGGATACTAAGCGGACACAATATTATAATGTGATGTAAGGATTTTGCCTTGCGCTTAGGCATTTGCTGACCCACCAAAACTTTACACCTCTTCTTACAAGGTGCAAAGCATTGTAGAAGCGAGTAACTAAGAGCTGTATAAAAGCACACACCTGCAGAGACCTGTCATTGGCTTCAGGATGGCTGCTGTGATACACATCCTGATGCGGCGATACTTGGCTCTTGTTCAGGAGAGCCAGGAACACGTTCTGAGGACAAGGGCAAGATGAAGAAGACCCTGCATATTCAATCCCAGTGACATTTTGTTTGGGACGCCAGAGGATGCGGTGATAAAGCGTTATCGTCTCACTCTGCAGGTCATCCTAGACCAAATAGCTGAATGGAGAGATGAGCTAGACCCCCGTGTCAATCTAGGGACCGCTATCCCTGGACATGTGAAAGTGCTGTGTTCTCTGCACTACTTAGCCTCTGGTTCCTTTCAGACAGTTGGAATATCTGGAGGGATAGCCCAATCCACATTACGCACATTTCGGATGCCATGCTGAAAAGGACAGGCCAATACATATAATTTCCTAAGGATAAATGCATAACTGATGTTAGCTGAGACTTTTCCAAACAACTCTGTTTCATGCTGAGTGACCTCAGCCGTAAGGACTCTCAGCTCCTTCTCAGAAAACTTTTCTTTTGCTCTCATTGAGACCCTCATTATCATAATTACGGATCATTATTTGTGCGTGTTGTGTAATTTGCATTGCTCTTAAGCCGCAATGCAATAAAAGTTTTGCATCTGCAATTATTTGCACTGCGCATATACTTACATCACCCCTTATGTGACTATAAAATTCCGATCATGTTGATGAATTCTAACAATGTGGGACAATGTATGTCCTATAGAAATTGGTAACAAAATAGCACATGCTACACTGAAACATGCTTAGAGTGTAGATCAGGGCTACTCAACCCTGGTCCTGGTGGGCTGCTGTCCCTCCTGGGTTTTGTTCTAGCTGTACACTAAATTGATTAATTTGACCAATGAATCTCCTAATAAGCACTTAATTGGTCCAATAAAGTAATTTTGGGTACAGGAGGGACAGCACCCTCTAGGACCAGGGCTGGCTACCCTGGCGTAGATGTGATAAGGGAAGCACAGTTACTGACCATGTTTAGTTTTAGTATTGAGTATACAGAATTGGTGAGACCGCTCAGTTTTGGTTAAACAAAGATCATTCTTATTTTGTGCGAGATGGCGGAACAATCAGGCCTGAACAATATATATACAATTATGAACTATAATAATTGAGTAGCTCACAAATTATAAACAGTAATGATGTTCTTGGAATTTGAGATAAATAGGTTCATCACAATTTAAATGGGGTTTGAAATACCTTTTGTATGTTTCCCTTTTGATTTTAAAATCTTTTCCTTCATTGGAATTCTGAAGAAACAGAAAACAGGAGAACAGATTAAAACATGTTTGAAAGGTTTTGTGTTTATTTTGGTTTTGTACACAGCAACCCAGCAAAATCCTAAAAGTGCACTTCATAAAATGAATCATGCATTCAATAATTAAAGTTAGTTCCACAATGAAACTTTAAGCTGTTTTAGTTTTGACAGCTTGGACCCCACCCCTGCCTGGCAACCGCGGAGACTGCAGCATTCTGACAAGCAACAGGCCACACCCACAAGCCATGGTTGAACTTGAGGCTGAAGGCACACAGGACTTGAACAGAGTGAAGCAAAGGAAACCACACAGATTTTGCTTCATTGCTTCAGCTGTGTAGAAGGAAAAATTATACCGCCTTTCAAACCTATATATATATATATATATATATATAATGTATGTGTGAAGGGAAAGTATGTTTGGAAACAAACAGTAGAGGTGTAGGCTTTTGATACCATGGTAAATAAAAACAACGCAAAATCAATATGGGTCAGAATAATTCAAAGGGCATAATAATAGGGGCATGCTATAGACTGCCAAATTCAGATACCGAGCAGAATAATCTGTTATACAATGACATTAGAAATCGTGCAGCAAAGTAGAAGCCATACTAATGGGGATTTCAACTTCCCCATATAAAATGGGAAACCCGTGGGGAGCACGACAACCGAAATTGAAATGGTAGAAATGACAAATGACTGCTTCCTAACGCAATTTGTCAAGGCACCAACTAGAGGGGGACATGGCTTGAATAGAGCGAAACAAAGTTACACAGAAACTACACAGATTTTGCTTCATTCGCCTCGCTTGCGGTTTTATTATAATTTCTTCAGCTGTGTAGAAAAAGTTATACTGCCTTTCAAACCTCTCTCTATATATACCGCGTGTATATATATATATATATATATATATATATATATATATATATATATATATATATATAATGTATGTCAAGGGAAAGTCTGTTTGAAAACAAACAGTGGAATTGTAGGCTTTTGATACCATAGTAACTACACTAATGTATTTCAATTTAAATCTATTAATGTGCATCAATCAATCATGCAATCTTTATTTTTGTACAGCGCTTTAACGAGGGCATACAAAGCACTTCACATGAAGAAAAAGAAAACAACCAAAGTAACAACAGTAATGTAATAATAACAAGAACAATACCTGTGAAATACTTACAAGTATTTAAAATAAATACAACAGTCAAATAATGCTAAATAGTTAAATATGCCATGTAGAGATGAGAGAATATCATTTTAGATCACTGGATATGCCAGAAAAATAAATAAATAAATGTTTAATCAAGATTTAAAAGCATTATCTGATGAAGCTTCACTTACAGTACTGGGCTGGTTAATAATTCGGTGCAATATAGCTGAAGCATTTTTTTCTTCTGAATAATGGGTATAGAAAGTAACTTGGCATCCTCAGATTGGAGTGACTGATTGCGGACTTATAGTGTTAAAAGATCTTTAAGGTAAGGTGGAGCAAAGCCATTTACATCCTTATAGGTTAATAAAAACACATTATAAATCTATCCTAAATCAGACAGGAAGCCAGTGTAGAGATGCCAGCACAGGAGTGACTTGATCTCCTCTCTTAGTCCAAGTTAAAACTCTTGCAGCAGCATTCTGTACAAGTTGCAGACGAGATATCACATTGCTACCAATACCAATTAAAAGACCATTACAATAATCAATTCTTGATGATATAAAAGCATGCATCAATCGCTCAGCATCCTGTCTGGAAAAATACCTCTCAATCTGGCAATAAAAAAAAATTCTAACATTTTAATGGGTGCCTCAAATGAGAGGTCTGGGTCAAAAATTATTTTTATTTTTATTTCTGCTCTAAAATCTGTACATAGACCGTCAAGTACAGAATCAGGCGAGTGTTTATTCTTGTATTGTTTCTGAGGTCCCAATATCATCAATTCTGTTTTGGCTGAATTTCAGTGCTTCTTGCGACTCTTTCTTTTGTTTACGTGTGAATTTCCATGTTAATTGTCATAATTTATCAGGAGTTCATTTGCACTTGGAAAAGGAGTTTTAATTAACGAAACAGTATATAACTCACCTTGAAACAGAATTTTAACAGGCCGTGGCTGACGACACAGAGAGAGAGTGTGTACAGGACCAGAGTTAATTTCTTACAGACAATCTAGATAATTCAATATTTGTAGTTATGAAAATATTTGAGCCTTTTCTATACTTTAGAGATTTACTCACTTGTTTGAACCGTCTGTAACCTTACAGAATGTTTGTTGTATTGATAAAATGATATACCGTCATTTGCACTGTGTAATGTTACTACCAAGAAATGATCAAACTGTAGCCTATTTGAATTCTGCATACTTACATTATATGACAGCTGACCCCTCTACTGTAGATTTTATTTGAATTATACAACTGAAATCTTGATATAGAAAACAGCATGTTAGATATTACGATAAAGTTTCCTTTGGTGATTGTGGATTTGCAATGCATCCTTGGCTTTTGTGTCTTATCCACACAAAATGAAGAACAGGCACACAAGGGCACACAGATCCACTAAGAATGTGTAATATAGCTAACAACTACAAACACAAATGGCACTTCAAACGTATTGATTTATAGCATAGCATCCTAGCGAAGTTTGAATGGTCCCTTAATAAGCTTCATTACAATTCTAGTTAACAGCATCCCAGAGTATGCCAGTCACAGATTTAAACAGAAGTATCTTCTAACCTGCCATTCAAATAAGAATTCACTTCAGCTGATTTAAAGCTGCTTTTCTTTTATTTATTTCATTTTACTCTAACTGCTTAAATTAATAACTGCAAAATCTTTTATTTTCAAGATGAAATTAAAGCTTTAAATAATATAGCCTACATTGTTTGTATATCTTAGAATGACATTTTAAATTTCTATTATTAAATTACAATATATTTTAAAATCCGTAACAGCAAAAACAGATAAACATGTCTTACCTCTTCAACTCTTACTTCAACTCCCATCAGCACTGGTGTTGCCAGGTATTCCAGTGTTCAGTGATGATGTCAAAACATTGTGATGCCTATTCATTTAACCAATTGCAGCCTGTAGAGTTTTGATGATGTCACTGCATTATGATGTCATTTCAACCAACCAGCTGCAACCATTTTTTTTTTTTTTTTTATCATGTTGCTTTTTGCCGTTGCTTGAAATGACATCACAATGTGATGACATCATTATCAGACCTGCAGATATCAACATTACCAAAATATCGCAAATAGAGAAAATAAATAGTCAGCCTAAAAAAAAAAATAATAATAAAAAATAAAAAAAAAAAATCATGCAAAACTAGCAACCTTGTTTAGGGTATAATTGGTCAAGTTTACAATGTCTTCAAATTGCCGTGAAACACATTCACTGTGGAGGGATCACATTTGCTGATTGTGCACTGCCTGGCAAAGAAACTGACCAAACAGCAGCCATGGGCCACACAGCCTCTCGGATATTTAAATTTAACATGCTTGAAGGAGTGCTTGGAATCACTGGATCGCTTGAGTGCAAAGAAGCACTGGATCTCTTGAGTGCATGAAAGCACTGGATCTCTTGAGTGCATGAAAACACTGGGTATCTTGAGTGCATGAAAACACTGGGTATCTTGAGTGCATGGAAGCACTGGATCTCTTGAGTGCATGGAAGCACTGGATCTCTTGAGTGCATGGAAGCACTGCATCTCTTGAGTGCATGGAAGCACTGGATCTCTTGAGTGCATGGAAGCACTGGATCTCTTGAGTGCATGAAAGCACTGGATCTCTTGAGTGCATGGAAGCACTGGATCTCTTGAGTGCATGAAAACACTGGATCTCTTGAGTGCATGGAAGCACTGGATCTCTTGAGTGCATGGAAGCACTGGATCTCTTGAGTTCATGGAAGCACTGCATCTCTTGAGTGCATGGAAGCACTGGATCTCTTGAGTGCATGGAAGCACTGGATCTCTTGAGTTCATGGAAGCACTGGATCTCTTGGTCTGTGTGTGTATGTGATTATTGGAGAGTTAACATTATTCAGCAGGTTTCATTCAACTTTATGAAGCAAAATTAGTTCATTTTATAGGGGAAAATTTGAATTAAATACAAATTTAAAAAGAGTTCACTGGAACAAAAGCAAACCTTTCTTAGATGCTTTTCATATCTACTGTTCTTTTTGTTTAAGGATGAAAGTATGGTGAGCTGCATCAAATGAGGAATGAAAGTGTGTAGCATCTACATGATTTACAAGTAGGTAGACTGCAAAGAAAAAACATTTCATGTAAAATTGGGTAAAAGTAAAAACCTGTGAAAAGTAATCATTCAATATATTTGCTATTTTTTTTCTTCGTCTATGAATTTGCCATTTGTGTCTCTTAGACATTTAACCTCCTCTTTGAATGTTCTCTTGCTGTTATAATATTGGAAAAACATTTTGGAATTGGTTTTAGCCCCCATAGCAATTTTGATTTCTATCTCTCTCTTGGCCTTTCCTTTTGACTTGTGTTTGCAGTTCCAAGTACTCTTTCTGTGTACTTTGTTTTGGTCCTTTTAAACGCTTTGTAAAGTGCCTTTTTCACTGAATATTTTTTTAATTGATCTATTAAACCATTTTGGTCATTTTGTTTTAGATTTAGATTTGTCTACTTTTGGGATGTAATTGTTTTGTGCCTCTAGTACTACATTTTAAAAAACAGCCATCCTTTTTCTGTGGATGTTTTCTCTATTTTACTCCAATCTACTTGTGTTAGTCTCTGTTTCATACCTTCATAGTTTGCTTTTCTAAAATTGTAAACCTTAGCTTTAGTCATTACTTTTGGGTTTTAAAATCACTTCAAATCAGACCATGTTGTGGTCTGAGTTTGCCAATGGCTCTCTGACCTCTGTTTTAGTTATTCTGTCTTCATTATTTGAAAAGACTAAATCAAGGCATGCCTCCCCTCTAGTCAGTTGCCAGCCTGTCTCACCGTGCACCCCTGCCAGCCTGTCTCACCGTGCACCCCTGCCAGCCTGTCTCACCGTGCACCCCTGCCAGCCTGTCTCACCGTGCACCCCTGCCAGCCTGTCTCACCGTGCACCCCTGCCAGCCTGTCTCATCGTGCACCCCTGCCAGCCTGTCTCACCGTGCACCCCTGCCAGCCTGTCTCACCGTGCACCCCTGCCAGCCTGTCTCACCGTGCACCCCTGCCAGCCTGTCTCACCGTGCACCCCTGCCAGCCTGTCTCACCGTGCACCCCTGCCAGCCTGTCTCACCGTGCACCCCTGCCAGCCTGTCTCACCGTGCACCCCTGCCAGCCTGTCTCACCGTGCACCCCTGCCAGCCTGTCTCACCGTGCACCCCTGCCAGCCTGTCTCACCGTGCACCCCTGCCAGCCTGTCTCACCGTGCACCCCTGCCAGCCTGTCTCATCGTGCACCCCTGCCAGTCTGTCTCACCGTGCACCCCTGCCAGCCTGTCTCACTGTCTCTGTTCTCACTGCAGGGACCGTTGATGATGACATCTCTGATGCAGAGTGGTTAAGCCATACATTATTATTATTATTATTATTATTATTATTATTATTATTATTAATAATAATAATAATAATAATAATAATAATAATAATAATAATAATAATACAATTATTTATTTATTTATTTATTTGGCAGACACCTTTATCCAAGGTGACTTACAGGGCAGTACAGGGTTACAGTGCAAGCATAATATTTAAGTGCAGTGTAGTTTACAGTGCAAGCAAATAACACTACTTAAACACAATATGAAATAGGATGCAACAAGTTAGGATTATAACAAGTTATATCTACAATGACATATTAGTGCTTGGTTCATGAGAGCGTATTACTGGTGCTGCAGTGTTCTCTTATGTGTGTTATAGCGGATACAGGTGGAAGATTCGCTTTTTAACTCTATTGAATCACCTATAATTTTAGGATTAAGACATCATTTAAAAATAAAACTATATTAGCATAATTTAGGTATTTTATTTAACATCCTGTAATCATAAAAACTACAAAATTATAAATCGCAAAGTCTACCGGAAGCCATAACAGTAGTACAGTATTTCGTGTTAGATTTCGAAATGTTACATTTGTGTCAGTTTTTCGTTTAGTATATGGAAAACTACAACGCGGTATGTCATCTCAATATGTTAATGTGAAATTATCCAGCAGATATTATTCGATGTTATAAAACAAAATGTGTTAATTCTATCGGGTGATGCAAATCGTTTGATCGTAGTAAATCCGTGGCGCATCTCTATTTCTTGACCGTGAGCGTCGCTCAGCGAGCGTGGCTTTACAGAACGGGTAACAGCGACCTGTGTGTTACAGTCTTAAAAAAATCAAATGTGAAAAATGAGGCGCTGTAACTTTAAGAAGCCCCTTCCTATCTCCCTCCCTCCCAGCCCGGGGTTTCCGCGGCAACGCAGGTCACGTGTGCGGCTGCTTATTCTGGTCTGTCTGGGCTGGAAGATGGAGCTGTCTGCTGTCGGGGAGCGAGTGTTTGCCGCCGAGTCCATCATCAAACGCCGGGTCCGAAAGGTAGGCGAACCGGGCCAAGGGAACAACTGGGTCGGAGCTTGCGG
The DNA here is from genome assembly GCA_030684275.1 of Acipenser oxyrinchus oxyrinchus. Lineage (NCBI taxonomy): Eukaryota > Metazoa > Chordata > Actinopteri > Acipenseriformes > Acipenseridae > Acipenser > Acipenser oxyrinchus. The sequence continues at coordinate 3,906,336 of CM060277.1, read as the reverse complement.
GGAAGGTACCTGGGGAGGTTTGGGGAGAACGGGGTAGTAGGGTAAGAGGAGTCATACTGTAAGCAAGCGGTCGTACTCAGTTTTAATCTGTACGGAGATTGCAACCTTGATATTTTTTAAATATTACAGTGTAACGTCTTTTTATTTATTTTTTTTTCTGCAGGGTCGAATCGAGTATATGGTTAAGTGGAAAGGATGGGCAATCAAGTAAGTACCTATAGTAGCATTAACGGTGCTCGCATAGAAAAGAAGAAAAAAAACCAAATGCATATATTTGTTTATTTTATATGGATGGATGGATGTATAAATACGTTCTGCTGTGCAAACGGTACGCATATAAATACAAAAATAATAAATAAATAAACAATTCGTAAAATGGCAGTGGTACGGTGCATACGAGTTGTTGATGGATCATATTCCAAAATCTAAAACACATGTATTTTAATTATTTCGTTCCAGATACAGTACGTGGGAACCTGAAGAAAATATTCTGGATGGTCGTCTGATTGCGGCTTTTGAGCAAAAGTAAGTATTGTTTCATTGTAGAATGTTTATTTGTGTGGGTGCTCTGTGATTTATTTATTTATTTATTTATTTATTTATTTATTTATTTTTATTTATTTGGGCGGAACGCAAATTCACGTTTGCCTGTACACCTCCGTGCATTTTATTATTGCAACAACCACACGGACTGTACCCTGGTTTGTGTACATTTTTGACAGCAGGGCGCTGGCGTTTCAACTTGAACGAAGAATGCAAGTTGTTTTTTTTAAAAAGCCGCATTACTCGCACATTCTTTAAGTTCGTCGTCGAAATATGTGTTCGTTTTGCGTTTCTGTGCCTATAAAACCCTGACAGTTTTGAAGTAAATAAATCCATTCTGACCGCGCCGAAAGTTCCAGACGAAAGCAGGGTGGTTTTCTGGTTTGACAGACACACCGCTGCACTCCCGCCACTGGCTCCCGACAACACAAATAAGGACTTAAGAGGCGGACCGCTTTATATTGCAAACCCCAGAGTTGAAGTAAACGTCTCCCCACAACGCGTATCTTTACTTGCCTGATGAGGCGACTGAGTAATGTTGTGCACGGTAGCTGTCGTCTTTCTATCATAGTTTATATTAAAACCTAAGCATGTAGTTATGTAATCTTAGATGTGTTTCAGTTATATTTATTTTTAAGCATTTAAACCTTTGTTTACATTAAAAATGTATATATATATATATATATATATATATATATATATATATATATATATATATATATATATATATATCGTCATTTTTAATTGTGTTTACATTCGCCATAAGGAGTTTTAGCTTAGGGACACACGTTTCTTCCTTGATAGTTATAAATACAAAAATACATCAAAGTTAAAATAATGGTTTTCCAAAATACAAGTCCAAAACCAATACTGGATATTCTTGTGCAATATCTTTTGATTGCTATACTAAGGAGTCAATTTGATCAGAACTGGAGAAAAATATGGATTGCATCAAACCACTCCCAGGTGGCTGTCTCAGGTTACCACCTGTCCCTGTTTTCCCTGGATCGTCCTGGTTTTCAGGAAGGTGTCCCAGGTGTCAAGATGCCTTCTCGGGCACTAAACGATCCTGATTTTTAATCTTCTCCCGTTTTAATCGCACGCTTCCACATCCATGTACATAGGATTACAACAGCAACACTGCAATGCCAGTCCTGTAAATTGAGCACAATTTAAATAAATCAAGATAATGTTATTACTGCAATAAACACACAATATGAATTGGTCTAATAGGTAACATTGATAATATTACTACTATTGTCAATACTATAGTAGTAATATTATCAATGTTACCTGTTAGATAAATCAGGACACAGTTTTACTACAATAGACGGACACTATTAATTCGTTGGCAGTGCTGTAGTAGTAATATTATCAATGGTTCCTATTGGATGACTGTAGAATTTCTAAGGAGAGTTTAGTTTTAACAACCATCCTTCTGTTCAGATGTCCTGTTTTTTTTTTTTGTACCTCAGTGGTGGCAGCCCGATTCAGTGCTTATCCTTGGCTTGTGAACTGATCTCTGGCTTCCCCAAAGTTGGGTGCAATCTGGGGAAGCCAGTAGTGATTTATTCTGGCAGAGTACAAGTTAATTAGCCCAAGCTCTTGGGGCATGGTATTATTATTATTATTATTATTATTATTATTATTTAGTCAGTTAGCAGACGCTTTTATCCGGCGACTTACAGAGACTAGGGGTGAACTGTGCATCAACAACTGCTGCTGCAGAGTCACTTGCAATGGGACCTCGGTTTTAAGTCTCATCCGATGGACGGAGCACAAGGAGGTTAAGTGACTTGCTCAGGGTCACACACAGTGAGTTGGTGGCTGAGCCTGGATTTGAACCGGGAAGCTCCTGGTATTAAGCCCTTTTCTTTAACCACTGGACCACCAAGCCTCCGAGTAACATAACTGACTATCGTGAAAGGAGTGAATCATTTTAGTCAGTGACCTACATTGGTAGGCAATGTGTTCGCTGCTTCCTGTTGCTGTGTTGCACCTGCCTGCAAAGATGCCACACTGGCTGGCTGACTCGCTCGCTAATAGGAGTCAGCTAAGGACAGCCGATATCGGCTTTCTCATCTCTTTCCCCTGCCTTCAGAGTATGAAACTCTTTACAGGGAATGAAACTAATAGCGGTGCTGCCCCCTCTCCTGGGTTTCTCATCTAACTCTCTTTTATTGAAGTACGTTATTTAAATGATCAGGAGTCTGAGCAATCAGCTCTAAGGCTAGTTAAACTCTTTCTCCTCTATAGCTGCATGAACAACTAATAATAATAATAATTGCAAACCTGTAGGTTCCTATCCCTGGGGGATAGAGTGGAGGGGGGGACTATATAAGCATGTCACACCTTTTTCTTTTTTGCCTATCAGGGATGTGAAACTTACTACCTTCTTTAGCAAAGCTATTGATCGGATCATGAGGTGGTATGTGTATGTTACACACGTTTGCACGTTCAGAGCAGAAACTTGAAAAGGACATTCTTTAGCACAAGTTCCTCAGTGTAATAGAATCTGGGAGTATATGAGGATGCCCTGTCTGCCTTTCCATCTGTCAGGGTGTCACTTCCTTTGTATATCTAGAGAACTGCTTATCCAATCATGTTGAAGTGATAGGATGCACAGTACTCCAGCACTCGTGATTGGGGGTATTGAAATTTGGGGGTATTTGTCTGTCTGTCTGTATGTAGCTCAGTGCTCTCTTTCATGGTACCGACAACTCCAGTTCTGACCTGTATTTCAAAATGTCAGATTGTTTTGTTAAATATAATTGGAAAACTACAAAGCAGTATGTAATTCAATATGTTAAAATAACATTATTCAGTAGGTTTCATTAGACTTTATGAAGCAAAATGAGTTAACTCTATAGAGTGATGCAAAGCTTTTGACCATCGCTGTACACTGTGGCTAATTAAGCTTGTAGTAAAACCTGGAATGGGTAAAACTGCTATGCAATAGGGATCTTATTTCCATCCCTGCCGCTTGACACCAAAAGGTATTTTTTTTTTTTTAGCCGCTCCAGGTTTTAGTACGATTTTGATTAGCCACAGTGTGTATAGGTAACAAGCTCAGGTATGTCTTTTATTAAACTCTTTATGAAACCAGGGATGGATCAAACAGCTATGCAATGGGTCTTATTTCCATCCCTGAGCTGTATCTATATTTATTTCACATTTCAGTTGAACCATTAAGGCATATCCAGTTACCAGTGAAACTGTACGTGGGTAGTCCTGCAATGGAAAATAACAAATATCAAAATGTGAAAGTGTAGGTGGTTGACAAAAGGCATACCACCTCTTGCGTTAAAGCAACATAAAAAATATGAATATGAAAAAAAATAGGTGTCTCTTAGTTCATCCGTAACTACTGTGTAACACACTCGATGGAGGAATGTGTAGATCTTAATCCTAAAAGACTCTTGACAAGTGATTCAGCTTCTTTCTCAGTATCTGATGTTACAAAGCCAAGGCTGTAAGTTAGTTTTTAATAGTGCTGCACAAACTGATTGTTCGGATCGAGCTCTCAACAGAATGAGGTGCTGACAATCAGGTGAGGGTCATTGCTGTCGATCGGGCTGATTTACCATTCAGTGAAACGAGTGAAGAAACAGCTGTTTGGGTTTGTGGTGATTGCTGCTTTTCTTCAACCGCGGAGGACAGCGATCCACACAAACCCAAACAGCTGTTTCTTCACTCGTTTCACTCTGAATGGTAAATCAGCCCGATCGACAGCAGCGACTCTCATCTGTGGAGAGCTCAATCGGTTCATGCAGCTCTAGTTTAGGGATGTCGTGGTATACTGGTTTTATGGTAAACCGCGGTATAAACTCGCACGGTTTTGAAACCACAACCATTTTTCTATACAATGATCACCGAAGTTCACACTGTTTATGGTGATATGGGTGCATTTTTTTATTTTTTAAATTCACCATTTGTCCATCGGTGAGTCACTCTGTTCATTAGAACTAACTAATGAACACAGACATCTCAAGTTCTGAAAGCTGCCATGCATGAGATTATCCGAGTAGGCTATTAAATAATTGACGACATATTTAATATAAACCGCCCTACTAAACAATGATCGCTAGCAAACATGATTGTCAGGAAATGAAGCACAAATACTCAAATATCAGCAAGAACAAGGCACTGTAACTTTTCATCACTGCCTTCCTATCAATTTACCAAACCAAAGAAGTAAGCAGAGAATCAAAGTCTAGATTTACTACTATATAACTGTCTAAGATGCTACAGGCATTTGTATTATTTTTTTTATTTTAAACGGTATTGTAAAGATGTTGCCGTCTCCTCGAGTTGATAGTGTTGTAGGGATTTTGGTTTTATGTATTCAAAAGCGATTACAATTTTATTCCCATTTTAAAAATAAGTCCCCTAGATGCCGCTTAACTTTGCAACGGTGTCATACTCACCTTAACTTTTCTTCTTTCCATTGTGTTCGTTGCTGTTAACATGCAGTCCAAAAAAAATAATAATAATTTGCAGGCGCCATCTCATCATTAAGAGATCAGTGGGCGGACACTGCATGTCTTAAAACGCACTCGATTGGCTATTGCTAGGTAACACTTTGCATCTCTTAACTAATAGGATGCCGTCTAAACTGAAAGATGAAGAGGGTATTCAGTTGCAGTGGTCACATCCTTATCCCCTATCGTTCCAGACTGAGCCCAGAAAATGTTCACATTTTGGTTTTTCTCCACAGTAATTTGAAATAAAAAAGGAGCTCCTGCGCCTGTGTGAGCTGGAGTGAACACTACTGCCAGTTAGGCAGTGCCTGGCAGAACTGTAGAACTTCTAATCCAAACCCTTCTTTTTGGTTAATTTCAAGGCCTATATTTACTTTTCTTTAACGACTTTTCTAATCTCCTCACTTTTATAATGTCAGATCACAAAAAAGACACAACTTGGCCGGCTACAACCCCATCTGGGAAACGTTTCAGACCATCGTCACAAGCTCCTTCAGAGGCCTACATCGCTGACACCATCTCCCAAGCGCTGGCTAAACAACACAGTGCCCTCGAGTCAATGAGCTCTAATGCTGTTAGCGGTGCGATGGAAGGGGTGAAGATTTCACTTCGGGAGAACAGAGATACTGTACCATCTCTCAGAACGGACATTGATTCCCATATGACAGTAGTGCGTGGTTAATTACGAAGATGGACGGTTTACAGTCGGAAGCAAGGACAATGAAGCGTGGCATTGCATTTCTGAGATTGACAAATTGCACCTAAAAATGGCTGACCTCGAAGACAGATCCAGACACAACAATATCAGAATCTGTGGGCTAGCAGTGAACCGAGAGGGAGACAATCCTGTTGGATTTCTGCAAAAAATGCTCCCTAAATGGATACCCTCAATTGCAGGCGGACCAATATTGATCGAATGTGCGACAGAATTTACAGTGACAACTCAAAGCTCTGAAGTAACACGCACCATGATCTTTAAAGTACTTGGGTACAAAGACCAGCAGGCCATCCTGCAGGGGCCAGGGCATGGGTCCCATTCAAGACAACGGTAAAACTCTCAGATTTTTGCCGATTTTACAGCACGGCTACTGCACAGAAGCGAAAGGCCTATGTTGGAGTTCAAAAGAACTGCAGGCGCTGGGTTTAATCTGTCCAGCTACCCTAGGAGTCTATTACAACAGAGAACAGCTCTCTTTTTCATTGGCTGTTGAGGCAGAAAACTCTGAGAGCAATCAGTAGCGATCATCACTGGTGAGTGATCATCAATGGGATTGAGATCAGGACTTTGACTGGGCCACTAGGACATTCACCTTTTGTTCTTGAGCCACTCCAATGTTGCTTTGGCCTTGTGCTTGGGATCATTGTCCTACTGAAAGGTGAATTTCCTCCCAAGCTTCACTTTTTAGCGGACTGAAGCAGGTTCTCTTGCAGTATTTCCCTGTATTTTGCTCCATCTATTCTTCCTTCAGTTTTAACAAGATGCCCAGTCCCTGCTGATGAGAAGCATCCCCACAGCATGATGCTGCCACCACCATACTTCACTGTAGGGATGGCGTGTCTTGAGGCATGGGCAGTGTTAGGTTTGCGCCACACATAGCGCTTTGAGTTTTGGCCAAAAGCTCTATCTTGGTCTCATCTGACCACAAAACCTTTTCCCACATCGCAGCTGGGTCACTCTCATGCTTTCTGACAAACTCCAGACGTGCTTTCAGATGGTACTTTTTGAGTAACGGCTTCTTTCTTGCCACCCTCCCATACAGGCCAGTGTTATGCAGAGATCTTGATGTGGGTGACTGGTGCACCGTTACTCCACTCCCAGCCACTGAACTCTAGCTCCTTCAAAGTGATTGTTGGCCTCTCTGTGGCTTCTCTCACAAGTCTCCTTCTTGTTTGAGCTGAGTTTTGAGGGACGGCCTTACTCCCTGGCGAGGAGTAAGTACAAACATTTATTATAATATTATAGTACAATATTTAATTGTAATATTCTGTTTTGGCTCGTTGTCCAGTTTTTCACAAACGGCTGTTACCATACAGGGCGTCAGTAAAATTCGATTTTGTAAAATGAGCACAACATTAACATTGTTAATGTGGTAAGGATGCGTAAGGCTTCTGTTTACTTTGCAAGTAGCGCATAATTACATTGTAGATAAATGCCGTTTCATTGTGCTTTAAACAAGTCAGAAACGGCTGGTTTGTGAATTTATATTGAAGTTCAGTAAGATCATTAATGTAGCATTATGGATTTTGTTAACAGTAAAATATTTATGTAAGGACTGGGAATCACCGACCGCATAAGTGTAATCCTGTTTAACTGTATAGCTAAATATGAAAAAAACGTCAATACAAGAAAGCGTGTTAAAGTGGGACTTAATACTACTACTACTAATAATAATAATGTAATATCAGAACTACCAATATATGCTTACTGATATTAACTTTTTATGAAGCGCTCACTACAAACGAATGGGTCCAGTCTTTCGTTTTTTTTTCTCTTTAATCGCTGAAATCCATTTTACCCTCATGTCTGGATCAGCAGGAATCCTGCTGTAGAAGGAAACTTTGTATTTCTGTCCAGAACAAAAGGATCGGGCATTACTGTAATGTTACCGCACTAGGCATTTTGGTCATCTTCCACAGTAATGCTGACTGTGAAAGAGTGTTCAGCTTGGTGACCAAAAACAAAACCCAACCCAGAGCCAGCCTGAGCACAGATGCTAAGTTCACTGGTAATGCACAAAGTCATGATGTCAGCGAAGCAGCAAGTGTGTCACACACAAACCTTTAGTGACACCTTGCTCGGAAAGCCAGGTCAGCCACCTATGAAGCTAAACATTCAAGATCTGAAAGTGCGGTTTGACCTGTTGGATTCCCTTCTGTTACAAACAACTCACTTTGTGAATAGCTATTACATTTGGTGCTGACTCAGTGACTATTTACTATTTAATTTTTTTTTTTTGAAAATGCTTTGTTACTCTGTTTTAGAAGCTTATACATTCAATGTGTTATGTTTTGACAGTAAATAAAACACAAACATACTACAAAAATGGCTGTTTTCTGCACTTGAAATAATTTTCAGTTGGTATAAATTAAAAAGGTTTCATCTATACTAAGGTAAACAAAATTAAATTTAAACTGAAACAATCATAGCTAATATTTTTTTTTTTACTGAAAAATTCATACTCAAAACTCACCAGAGTGTAGCATTTAGCTGTTTTATACCCTAAAACAATTCTGAGGGGAAGCCCCGGACCCATGAGATGTCCGCGTGAAAGAGTGTTACTCAAAATAAAAATGTCAAGGTTGGCAGGTCTGTGTATATGTGTGTGTGTATATATATATATATATATATATATATATATATATATATATATATATATATATATATATATATATATATATATATATATATATATAGTACATACATGGTCCCAGCACAACTGTATCCAGTACCATGATGGAAAGTAACACAGGATAAAGTTACTTGTTATATATCCGCAATCTCGTTATTTTTGGACTAACCAGTTTTGGATTTATAATGTATGCATTGATCTTTGTATAAGTGCTTTTCCGTTATCTGACACTGTATCAGCATCTCTTCTTTTTTTTTGACAACGCTTAATGTCAGCTTTATTTCACAACGGATCTGCTCGCTTGATTATACATATATATTTCTTCCCCAAATGCCTATGCGAATACACTAACATACCCTGGACACAACTCGGAAAGACTGATAAGTATTGTATTTCTTCTATTTTGTAAACACTTATTTTTGTTTTCTTGTTATAAGGTTCAGTGTGAAAATGTATGGGGAACTATCATCTGTCTTTGATAAATGGGAGATAACTTAAGAAGGGGAATACAATGATTGTATTGGTTTAAGTAGCCTGATAATATTTCATTTATATTTTTCACTGGCATGAAAAGAAAGGGGTTGAGATCTGGGGATCAGGAACGGTGTTATGTGGCTGTCACGTGTCATAGACATGGGGGTGGGGGGACTGGGACCTCATAGAAAATTGTTTGTTGCACAGAATACGCTTCATTTTTGTCCTTAATTTACGCCCTATGTACTGAATACAGACAACCCCTGTTGTATCAGCTGGTAGCATTGTGTCTTCCACAATGCTGGAATTCTGATCCTCAGGGACAATGTTAGATTTTCGTTGGTACAATTCCTGGTTTAGTCTTTGATAATGGTTAAGCTTAATATGTCCTGGAATCTGATAGGTTTAAACAGCCCAAATAAACATACTAAATGTCTAATATATATATATATATATATATATATATATATATATATATATATCATATATATTAAAAAATTAATTGCGATTAATCTCACGATTTAAAAAAAAAAAAAAAAATCTTAGTTAATCTGTTTTAATCGCATATTAAATTGTTACAATTACTACATCCATTGAATTTAAATTGTTTTATTACTGATGCTATTTTTGTTATCCTTAACTGTAAATAAAATTGTTTAAAATGTATGTATATATTTATTTATGTATTTATTTAACCAGGAAATTTACCCATTGAGACCACCACCAAAATGTACTAGGGGCAATAATTTAGAAATTACAAATACAACCAACACATTAAAATGTGCGGTTCAAGCTTGATCAACAGCATACAGAGATCAGAAAACAAAATACACAGGATATCTATTTTTAAATGTGATTGTGAACTGAAATAAATTTGTTGTTTTTTTAAATATAATTATAAATATGTAGCTATAGTAAGCACTTCTAGGAAATGAACTGTTAATTGTGAAGAGAACATACAAAAAAAAAACTGTCATCATATCCAAAACTGCAAACTAACAATTGTTAGGCTTTACATACTACATAAAAAAAAGAGAGCAACGCAGCCTACTCATTTATTATCATGATCGTGCTTAGCTTGATATGGGATTGCAGCGATCCTGCATTTCTGTCGAAACTGATGGTTTTAATTTGTTGTTGTTATTGTCTGTAGTAGAAGAACTGCTAGTGTATTTTGAGAGATGAACGCAGCAGACGAGATTGTCTCGTGTGTGATACTGGAACTCACTTTGACAGTAGACAAGTAATCGTCTTTCTGTCCAGTGAGCCCGTCAAAAAAATCCCATTCATTTTTAGTGCTTTGCTCCATTAAGCGATTCAGTGACTAACTTTCTATTTAAACAATAACTGTACTCAGGCACTCAATGCAATGTTGCTGCGGCCAGGATTGAAGTGCGGTGTGCTGAAAGGCTCAAGACACAGCAATGCAATTAAAATGCGTTAAAATAATTAATCTCTAAAAACATTTACGTTAATCGCAGAACTTAACTGCGATTAATTGCCAGCCCTAATATATATATATATATATATATATATATATATATATATATATATATATATATATATATATATATATATATATATATATATATATATATATATGCAAAAGTTTTAGGCAGGTGTGAAAAATGCTGTAAAGTAAGAATGCTTTCAAAAATAGACATGTTAAAAGATTATATTTATCAATTAACTAAATGCAAAGTGAGTGAACAGAAGAAAAATCTAAATCAAATCCATATTTGGTGTGACCACCTTTGCCTTCAAAACAGCATCAAGCATCAATTCTTCTAAGTGCACTTGCACACAGTTTTTGAAGGAACTTCGGCAGGTAGGTTGGCCCAAACATCTTGGAGAACTAACCATAGTTCTTCTGTGGATTTAGGCAGCCTCAGTTGCTTCTCTCTCTTCATGTAATCCCAGACAGACTCGATGATGTTGAGATCAGGGCTCTGTGGGGCCATACCATCACTTCCAGGACTCCTTGTTCTTCTTTACGCTGAAGATAGTTCTTAATGACTTTCGCTGTATGTTTGGGGTCGTTGTCATGCTGCAGAATAAATTTGGGGCCAATCAGATGCCTCCCTGATGGTATTGCATGATGGATAAGTATCTGCCTGTACTTCTCAGCATTGAGGAGACCATTAATTCTGACCAAATCCCCAACTCCATTTGCAGAAATGCAGCCCCAAACTTGCAAGGAACCTCCACCATGCTTCACTGTTGCCTGCAGACACTCATTCGTGTACCGCTTTCCAGCCCTTCGCGAACAAACTGCCTTCTGCAACAGCCAAATATTTCAAATTTTGACTCATCAGTCCAGAGCACCTGCTGCCATTTTTCTGCACCCCAGTTCCTGTGTTTTCGTGCATAGTTGAGTCGCTTGGCCTTGTTTCCACGTCGGAGGTATGGCTTTTGGCCACAAGTCTTCCATGAAGGCCACTTCTGACCAGACTTCTCCGGACAGTAGATGGGTGTACCAGGGTCCCACTGTTTTCTGCCAGTTCTGAGCTGATGGCACTGCTGGACATCTTCCGATTGCGAAGGGAAGTAAGCATGATGTGTCTTTCATCTGCTGCAGTAAGTTTCCTTGGCCGACCACTGTGTCTACGGTCCTCAACGTTGCCCGTTTCTTTGTGCTTCTTCAAAGAGCTTGGACAGCACATCTGGAAACCCCTGTCTGCCTTGAAATTTCTGCCTGGGAGAGACCTTGCTGATGCAGTATAACTACCTTGTGTCTTGTTGCTGTGCTCAGTCTTGCCATGGTGTATGACTTTTGACAGTAAACTGTCTTCAGCAACCTCACCTTGTTAGCTGAGTTTGGCTGTTCCTCACCCAGTTTTTTTCCTCCTACACAGCTGTTTCTGTTTCAGTTAATGATTGTGTTTCAACCTACATATTGAATTGATGATCATTAGCACCTGTTTGGTATAATTGTTTAATCATACACCTGACTATATGCCTACAAAATCCCTGACTTTGTGCAAGTGTACCTAGGAGAATTGATGCTGTTTTGAAGGCAAAGGGTGGTCACACCAAATATGGATTTGATTTAGATTTTTCTTCTGTTCACTCACTTTGCATTTAGTTAATTGATAAATATAATCTATTAACATGTCTATTTTGAAAGCATTCTTACTTTACAGCATTTTTTCACACCTGCCTAAAACTTTTGCACAGTACTGTAAATATATATATATATATATATATATATATATATATATATATATATATATATATATATATATATATATATATATATATAAATAAATATATATATAAATAAATAAAACAATTACACAGGAAACATGTGGATTTGGCATTTATACAAGAATCGCACTTACGTGCAGTAGATGTCCATAGATTAGAAAACAAATTCTACAAAGTTGCTGCTACATCTGATGGGTCAAGAACAAAGAGTGTTATTCTTATTAAACGTAATCTTAATTTTAATATAGAAAAGGTTAGTGGTGACAGATCTGGAAGATTGGCTTACATATATACTGACATTACAAGGGAGGAAAATTGCTTTTATTAGTGTGTATGCCCCAAACTTCTACAAAATCTTGAATGAATTTTCCAATTTCAAACTAAGTTAGTGGAGTTTTTGGAAATTTAAAAGTCCCTCAGTGAACAACCCAGCTATGGTATGGGAAGCTACAAAAGGCTTCATAAGATGCAACACTTACTTATTTGCTTCTCACATTAAAAATCAAGATTAAAAAAAATCATGATCTAGTAGAACGATGTCAGTGTCTGAAAATGTACAAAAAGAAAATGCACAAAAAGTATCTGCACCCAAATTAATGAAGAAAAACTGCAAGCAGCCAGTGAAAAAGGGCAGAATTTGTTAGTCAAAAATATTCCTTTCAAGGCAGTAAACCCAGCCGATTACTTGACTAAAATTAAAACAAAGTGAATCTCGTGCATCTATTGAATCAATCCATTCACCTTCAAAAGGACTAAGTTGTGACCCCAAAGAGATTAGTGCGACCTTTTGCTCCTTTTTTTCTAATTTGTATAATTCTAGCTCCACCTTAGATAAGGAGTCTTGCACTAACTTCTTGCAAAATCTAAATCTTCCAAAACTATCTGAGGCAGAGGCAGCAGCATTAGGCAAACCCATCTCTATTGAAAGCAAACTGGCGAGTGTTAAAGGCAAAACTGCAGGACTTGACAGCATCCCCAGAATTGGTGGTGGTGTTATTTTGGGATATACTTGGCCCAATTTGGCTAAACAAGATAAACTCAGCAGTCCAGAAAGGTGCAGTCCTATCATTAGATGCAGAGGCATTTGATAGACTTGAGTGGAACTTCCTTTGGCTGGTATTAGAGAGATTTGGTTTGGGTGAAAATGTTATCAATATGATTTGTACAATGTATGCCAATCCTTCTGCTATGGTCTCTACTGATGGCTTACACTCCAAACCCTTTAATATTTTGAGGGAAGCTGGCAAGGCTGCCCTTTATCGCCTATGCTATTGGCTCTTTCGCTTGAACCACTAGTGCAGAACATTAGGCAGAACACAGTAGTGCCTCTCATCAAATTTAAATCTTCAAGCCACGCTCTATCATTGTATGCAGATGATATTCTATTGTATGTTGCAGATATTCAAAATTATATTCCAAAATTAACAGCCTTCAGTGAATTTAGTGACGTCTCGGGCTATAAAATTAACTGGGCAAAGTCTGCCCTGATGCCTCTTAACACAGCTGCAGGTAGGGTCTTGTTACCCTCCATCATTCCAATCAAAAATTAATTTACATACCTGGGCATTGATATACAGCCCTCCCTTCAATCCGTTGTCAAAAATAATTATGTCAAAGTACTAAGAGAGGTGAAGGGAGATATAGAGATGGACAGTGATACCAGCCTCCTACAAGCTCAAATCGCTACAGTTCAAATTAATATTCTTCCTCGGATTAATTTTATTAGTGCCATGATTCCACTCCCCTATAGGTTATTGGGCTAAAATTGACTTTTTTAATAAAGATTTTTTGTGGAATGGCAAGCAATCACAAATCAAGTTTAACACACTAAAGCACACACAAATGGACAGGGTCTTAGCTGTCCTTAATTTTAAGTTGTACCACTGTGTTTTCCAGTTACACTCCTCCAGAGTATGGTTAAATCCACTGTCTGCTGTGCCCTGGAGAGATATTGAAGAAGCACTAGTGACTCCCGTAAAACTACAAGGAATTTTATTTGCAGGTCTCACAAACATAAAATGTGCTCTACATTATGGTCCTATCATTGCACATACTATAGCTAACTTCAGGGCAATAGAAAAACACATGGGGTATAATATTAAATGACACCAACATTCACCTATCTGGCATAACAGTGCTCTTCGATCGGGTAACCAACCCTTTGTTTTTAACTCATGGTCTAAAAAGGGGTTAATATTTTTAAGGACAATAACAATAAGGGCAGTATTAGTTTCCAGGAATTGACCTCGCATTTTAATTTACCAGGATCATCCTTTTACTTGTACAGTACTGTGCAAAAGTTTTAGGCAGGTGTGAAAAATGCTGTAAAGTAAGAATGCTTTCAAAAATAGACATGTTAATAGATTATATTTATCAATTAACTAAATGCAAAGTGAGTGAACAGAAGAAAAATCTAAATCAAATCCATATTTGGTGTGACCACCCTTTGCCTTCAAAACAGCATCAAGCATCAATTCTTCTAAGTGCACTTGCACACAGTTTTTGAAGGAACTTCGGCAGGTAGGTTGGCCCAAACATCTTGGAGAACTAACCATAGTTCTTCTGTGGATTTAGGCAGCCTCAGTTGCTTCTCTCTCTTCATGTAATCCCAGACAGACTCGATGATGTTGAGATCAGGGCTCTGTGGGGCCATACCATCACTTCCAGGACTCCTTGTTCTTCTTTACGCTGAAGATAGTTCTTAATGACTTTTCGCTGTATGTTTGGGGTCGTTGTCATGCTGCAGAATAAATTTGGGGCCAATCAGATGCCTCCCTGATGGTATTGCATGATGGATAAGTATCTGCCTGTACTTCTCAGCATTGAGGAGACCATTAATTCTGACCAAATCCCCAACTCCATTTGCAGAAATGCAGCCCCAAACTTGCAAGGAACCTCCACCATGCTTCACTGTTGCCTGCAGGCGGCTCATTCGTGTACCGCTTTCCAGCCCTTCGTGAACAAACTGCCTTCTGCAACAGCCAAATATTTCAAATTTTGACTCATCAGTCCAGAGCACCTGCTGCCATTTTTCTGCACCCCAGTTCCTGTGTTTTCGTGCATAGTTGAGTCGCTTGGCCTTGTTTCCACGCCGGAGGTATGGCTTTTGGCCACAAGTCTTCCATGAAGGCCACTTCTGACCAGACTTCTCCGGACAGTAGATGGGTGTACCAGGGTCCCACTGTTTTCTGCCAGTTCTGAGCTGATGGCACTGCTGGACATCTTCCGATTGAAGGGAAGTAAGCATGATGTGTCTTTCATCTGCTGCAGTAAGTTTCCTTGGCCGACCACTGCGTCTACGGTCCTCAACGTTACCTGTTTCTTTGTGCTTCTTCAAAAGAGCTTGGACAGCACATCTGGAAACCCCTGTCTGCCTTGAAATTTCTGCCTGGGAGAGACCTTGCTGATGCAGTATAACTACCTTGTGTCTTGTTGCTGTGCTCAGACTTGCCATGGTGTATGACTTTTGACAGTAAACTGTCTTCAGCAACCTCACCTTGTTAGCTGAGTTTGGCTGTTCCTCACCCAGTTTTATTACTCCTACACAGCTGTTTCTGTTTCAATTAATGATTGTGTTTCAACCTACATATTGAATTGATGATCATTAGCACCTGTTTGGTATAATTGTTTAATCATACACCTGACTATATGCCTACAAAATCCCTGACTTTGTTGAAGTGTACCTAGAAGAATTGATGCTGTTTTGAAGGCAAAGGGTGGTCACACCAAATATGGATTTGATTTAGATTTTTCTTCTGTTCACTCACTTTGCATTTAGTTAATTGATAAATATAATCTATTAACATGTCTATTTTTGAAAGCATTCTTACAGCATTTTTCACACCTGCCTAAAACTTTTGCACAGTACTGTATCTTAGACTGCTTCTGCTTTACATGCTTTGTGGTTCCCTGGGGATCAGAACTTGCAATACATCCTGTAATAGGTTGGTTCTCGGGTGATTCCTCTAAAGGGCTAGTCTCAACTATATACTCAAGTCTACTAAAAGCTTCATGTAACCTGTTGGCTTTGTTCAAATCATGGGAGAAAGATCTCACCTTAGAAGATGTGCTAATTGATTGGAATGCTGTCTGGGACAATATATTTAATGCATCTAAAAATCCCAATGGCCAACTAATTAATTTTAAATTGTCACAGGACATACTGGACTCCTCGTAAGAGATATCTTGTAGGAATCACCGCAGACCCTCTATGTAAACTCTGTACTCTTGATACACCTCGCACTCTAACGCACATGATCTGGGAATGTCCAGAGGTTAACTCTTTTCGGTGCCAGGTGATGTCTATACTGTCTGGGATAATGGACATGCCATTGGATCCAGTCGTACTGTTACTTAATGATGATTCAAAACTTCCAGTTGCTGGAACGCCATCGGAAAATTGGGCTTGCTGGTTTAACAGCGGCAAAGAAACTGATAGTACAGCTGGCTCCTCCTCATAGACTGCCTGTACGGCAATGGTTGTTATATTTTAATGACAGTCATGCTAGAACTATCTACCGCCAGGATAAATAAGGCAAAAAATGCCACTTTAGTAATCTGGAAGGAGCTGCAACTGAAAAACTAAGCTATTGTCTGATTGTCATTGCATTGGATAAAAAACTGTGTGACTGTCAGGATTTATTGTCTACCTGCTAATTCCATGTCAAATTCTCAGGAGGTCTGTGGAGGGATGGGCAACCGTTAGGGGAAGGAGGGAGGGAGGGAGAATATGTTATGTTAAGAACATAAGAAGAACATAAGAAAGTTTACAAGCGAGAGGAGGCCATTCGGCCCATCTTGCTTGTTTGGTTGTTAGTAGCTTATTGATCCCAGAATCTCGTCAAGCAGCTTCTTGAAGGATCCCAGGGTGTCAGCTTCAACAACATTACTGGGGAGTTGGTTCCAGACCCTCACAATTCTCTGTGTAAAAAAAGTGCCTCCTATTTTCTTTTCTGAATGCCCCTTTATCTGATCTCCATTTGTGACCCCTGGTCCTTGTTTCTTTTCAGGTCCCCTGAAAAAGTCCCCTGGGTCGACATTGTCTATACCTTTTGTGATTTTGTTTTTGTTTTTGCTTGTGCTCTGTGAAAATCAATAAAAATTTAATCACAAAAAACCTTTAAAGTTATTTTTCTTGTTAAAAAATGACTTGACTTGAGTGTATTTCTTTAAATAGCCATTTAAAACGGATTACAAAAAATGGCATTATACCGGTACAACGATAACTGGTAGCCTTTTTGACGGTTACCATACCGTCAATTTATTACTGTGACATCCCTACTCTAGTTTTTAAAGTCTTAACCGTGACAGATCTTAATACCACCACCTTGTAAAATGTATAAAGTTCATTTTTCGGGAAGATCGTTTTACTATACTTTCATTGTATGTAGGACTGTTACAAAGTGGGTCAATAAATTACTTCTAGGGGAGAAAATCCAGCTTACAGTTAAAGTGGGGTGGCGTTTAGTTAAGCCACTGTTTAAATTAATAAAATAGGAAAGGATTTTTATTTTTTTAGTCCATTGTTAACATTACATTTCTGTTGCATAGCTTCCTTTTAATATATGAATAAGTACTATCCTTCCTTCTCATCCCATGCCAAAAATATATATAATTAAGCAATGTTACATCAAGCTATGTGATGACATTGCCAATTTATGACTTTCCCAACACATTTTCGGGAATTCTCTGTTCGCCTTTTAAACTACTGTCTAAATAAAAAAATCACTTTGGGTTACACAGCAATCCGTCGCGTATCCGACTGCAGTGGGACCAGAGTAAGGACGGATATGTAAAAAGTTGGATAAATGAATCCTGTTTTGAAAACAATTCAGGGTTAGAAACTAACAATATTGGGCAGCATTGCGGAGTAGTGGTTAGGACTCTGGACTCTTGACTGGAGGGTCGTGGGTTCAATCCCAGGTGGGGACACTGCTGCTGTACCCTTGAGCAAGGTACTTTTACCTAGATTGCTCCAGTAAAACCCAGCTATATAAATGGGTAATTGTATGTAAAAATAATGTGATA
Source organism: Acipenser oxyrinchus oxyrinchus (assembly GCA_030684275.1). NCBI lineage: Eukaryota > Metazoa > Chordata > Actinopteri > Acipenseriformes > Acipenseridae > Acipenser > Acipenser oxyrinchus. The sequence continues at coordinate 3,888,254 of CM060277.1, read as the reverse complement.
TCTTGTAACAATTGTAAGTAAGCCCTGGATAAGGCGCCAGCTAAGAAATAATAATAATAATAATAATAATAATAATAATAATAATAATTGTGCTACAAGTCCAAAGGACTAGTACCTTTGAAACTTGCTGGTCCTTATGTTAAGTTGGAATCAACAATAATTGGGGTCCCTAAAAATAGGCTTAGATTTTATTTTGCTAAAAAATAAACCGTTATAAATTTAGATTTACTTTTTTTTAACAAAGCACCTTCGAAATGCTCATACAGATCTATCAATCACCTGTTTGCACCTTGTTACTGAGTGACTACTGTACTGTGTGCTGAGAAACTGACACTGACATCACCAGACTGGATGATAGGGACACATTACACGTGTTGCTATTTACAAAAAATGCTGGCTGGCTATGAATTACTCTCTTCAATAATTAATGTACTCGCGTACACACGCGGTCTTCACTGAAGTCCCAATTTAAAGACAGTACGTTTCACTGTAGTCCTCGGGATGAAATTGTTAGCTAGGTGGCTATTTTATAATTTTTTTAATTAGCAGTGGGAGAAAAGCGCTTCAGCAAGTACATTAGAATCTGCCAGAGCGGACGGACGCTGTATCTGCTAGGTTTAGATACTAATGAGAACATTACAAATACAGTCATGGAAAAGTACAGACCAGTAAGGAGAAATTACATATGTAATTGCTTTAATCAGAAAACACTGCAGCTTAAAGTCTAACAGCTGCGTGTCTTTTCTGATAACAAGCTGAAGCTCAGAGCAACTGATTCAAATTCAGTGTCGTTCTGAGACACAGGGGAGGGCAGAGCCAACAACACAACAGATACAGACAAAAAGGCAGGCAGTCTTCCCAGCGACTGTGTGTGGAAGCGACAGCGTGGGAGAAATACAGTCGTGGAAAAGTACAGAGCAGTTAGAAGCAGTAAGGAGTAATGTCTTCATCTAGACAATGTGGGGAGCTATAAAAAGGCCAGCAAGATGCTTGGATATATTGTGTTGAATTTAAATGAAGGGAAGTAATGTTAACTTTACAATGCATTAGTAAGACCTCATCTAGAATATTGTGTTCAGTTCTGGTCATTTTGTTACAAAAGGATATTGCTGCTCTAGAAAGAGTGCAAAGAAGAGCGACCAGAATTATCCCGGTTTAAAAGGCATGTCGTATGCAGACAGGCTAAAAGAATTGAATCTATTCAGTTTTGAACAAAAGAACACTATGTGGTGATCTGATTCAAGCATTCAAAATCCTAAAAGGTATTGGCAATGTCGACCCAGGGACTTTTTCGACCTGAAAAAAGAAACAAGGACCAGGGGTCACAAATGGAGATCAGATAAAGGAGCATTCAGAACAGAAAATAGGAGGCACTTTTTACACAGAGGATTGTGAGGGTCTGGAACCAACTCCCCAGTAATGTTGTTCAAGCTGACACCTTGGGATCCTTCTAGAAGCTGCTTGATGAGATTCTGGGATCAGCTAAGCTACTAACAAGCTACTAACAACCAACCGAGCAAGATGGGCTGAATGGCCTCCTCTCCTTTGTAAACTTTCTTATGTTCTTAAAAGAAAAACCAGGGAAACGCAGATATTTTCAAGAAAGCTGTGAGACTTTGTATAAATGGATTTTATATTTTTAAACGCTGCAATAACAGTTCTGCTTGTGATTGTAATTTGACAGAACAGGTGATTTGTTTGCACTGTGCAGGACCTTATTTTCCCCCATTGGTGCTTGAGCCCCGAGCACTCACCAAGTCACCGCCTGTGCACCTGTTATCAGTGATTTAAAGCCTGGTTTTAAAACAAACTGATTACCGCTCACCAGTACTGTATTGGTATGAGAAAAGTGTGTTTTTAAAAAGTAATTTCAGCTTCCAATCACTTAAAATATACTGATGATAATGTAAACAACACCAAGCTACTGTTTATAGTTAAGAACGCAACTTTATTATGAATATATTGTGTGATTTATGTTTTAAGCAACATACTACGATAATGTTCATTATTGTAATTGTTTATTATTTTAAAATGTTAGTAAAATGTGGCCTATTGTTTGACCTTGACAACAGGCCCCTTTGCTAATGACATCACCAGTCAGGGTCGTAACCTGGTATAAATCAACACATTATTGTAAAATGACTTTACACTTATTTTAAAAGATGCAGCGAGTTTCAGTAACTTCAAATGATAAACTTTGCATCCCGCACAGAGGAGAACACAGACATAAAATTTCATTAAGTGGGGTTGGCATTACAGGGGTGAAGGGAGGTTTCAGTTCCGAGTAACTGTTTACCCAAGCATTATTTGTGAATGCTTATTCACCACTGCTAGACCCCATTTTAGAAAATTGACTTTCCTGCATTTAACGCAAGACTGAACGTGAGAGTATAGGTGTACATTTGTTTTAAGTACTGCCCAGAAGACTACTGAGACACAGACTAGTCCTCATCAGATTGAATTAAGCCTCGGCGGCGGGAGTTTCTAACCCTGCCATTGTACACAGCTGTAACAATTGCTGCATTCACACAATTATTGTTTTATGATTCAGATTTTATTAGGGAGCTCTCATAAATACCTTGTTTAGAAAGATACAGGGTATTAATGGTTGTGACAGAGTAGCCGTCTGCTATGTGGGTGCGGCGCATTTGCAGGTTGAAGTTGATCCGCCCTGCAGGCAAACAGGATTTATTTACATAGCGGCACACTGAACATCTCACATGACACTACCAGTAATGGTAGCGCACGGAGCACATACAACACAGTGTACAAAAACTTTGGTGGGATCTACAATCTCTGAACTGATTTTCTTCGTTCAATAATGAATTAACGTTGCTGAAGAGCTTGATCATGGCGGATAAACGATTAGGGCTGCTACACGACGGATTACTGTAATCTCAGGGGTCTGGTGAATTCACTCCAGTTTGCTCTTGTGGTTTATGTCACCAGTACCCCTTGATGCAGTTATAGCCTTATAATTCACTGCAGCCCATCCTGATACTCTTTATACACCAGGCTTGATTTTCAGTATTTTTCCCCAACTTTCTGCTGTCCTTTTAAGAATTCAATTGATACCTGTTAAGCTATTTCTGTCTCAATCACAACTGAGAAACGTGTCAATAGTAAAATGATCTAATGTACTTTCCTTTCTGTGAAACAACTAAATGGGCTTTGAAATCGCCAAGCCTTCATTTTTCAGAATGTACAAACGAGATAGCGACATGTTAACAAGCGACTAATCTGAATTAAAAGCTATAGTGAAAAATAAAGTTTTATGCTGGAGCCACTTTATTGCAATTGTTATGCATGATTATTTACATTAATAAAGATGAGTCTTTATTAAGGCTTTCAAATGAAAAAGTAAGACTTCCGATTTTAAAAGTTGTTTCACAGAAAAACCTGCAAATTAAATTCATTTCATTATTATTAACACGTTTCTCAGTTGTGATTTGACAAACACGAATCGCTTAACAGGTAGCAATTGAATTCTTAAAGGAGAGCAGAAAAGTCGGAGTTAAACACCTGAAAATCAGAAGTCCTATGTATGTATTACCTGACTCGATTTGTCTTTTTAAACAACATGGTATTGCTGACCAATGTCACTGCAGTCTCCTCCTCTTGCTTAGATTCTCTTTTCTCCATTTTCTCTTTAATTCCTCGCATCCTCTACAGTGTTATAATATTTGTTGTGCTGGGATGAACATGTGTTTTTCATATTCCAATATTATTTTAAACTTAATGAATACTTCACTATTCTTTTCATTTTGATTTGGCAGGAAAACAAGTATAATTCATTCCAAAGAAAGTCCTTAGGGTGGAAAATAGACCTGATACCCAATCATAAGACCTAATCAAGAAATGAAACTCAGAGCTGCATGTACACTAACCATTTTACTAATAATAATCCTGTTCATAAATTCAAATACTCGGTATAAAGGTAACCTCTTTAAGACACTAGATTCATAATGTTTTGCCTGAGATGTTTAAAAGTGGGGACCCTGACACTTTTTTAATTGTATTTTTTATGTATTTTTTGATTGACAGAGAGAGGAACGGGAGCTCTATGGTCCTAAGAAGAGAGGACCCAAGCCAAAACCTTCCTTTTAAAGGTAACACCTGACCCTATTATCTTGATAACGAGGCACCAATAATGATTCACACTAGGGCTGTACCGATTCACTGTGTATCAATGAATCGTGATGTTTTCTTTACATGGTATAAAGTAATAGAGGTCTGTATCGTTTGTATTGGGATAAATAACTACAGCTTCCAGCATCCCTCACCATAGCTGCTGGTGAGGAGGCATGCTGGGAACTGTAGTTCTAGTAGGACTGTACTGATTTACTGTGTATCGATTTAATCGTGATGCTTTATTTACATGATGTATCGTACAGGATGACAAGCACCACAGCACTCATTGTAGTTCACCAAGTGGCGCTTGAGTCAAGAATAGGTGTGTTTGGGTCCTCGATTGGTTCATCAAGTTAAAGCGCTGCAGCTGGGAGCGCAGGATGAGTCACACAGCTTTGACGGCGCCAGGTCACATCCAGGCTGTGCAAAGAGGCCGAACTTTGCTGGGGAGCCCGAGGGGCGTCACATTGGCTCTGGCGCTTCGGGTGGGGAATGGGAAACCGGCAGGGATTGCTTCTCCTCATCACACAACAGTGAACCCTGCTGGCCAGACACCGAGCACATTCAGAGCGGATAAGAGGCTGGGCTGGTCTCTGTTCTCTGGGATCGGTAGCCCGCCCTCCTCTGCTCTGGATAGCTCAGCTTAAAAGCAATTCTGGCTTTAGGCTTGTGAGATCGGGAGGCGCTCACAAGCCCTCGGAATGTCTGTGCTGTGTGGGGACGGTGAGGAGAAAAACGTATTGGACATTCCAAATTGGGGAATATAAATAAAATAATTTAAAATTATAATTAAAAAAAAGTGTTTTATAGTTAAAATACATACCCTCCCTGTCATTAAATGTATTTTATTAACAAAATAGTCCATCATTAAAAGATAATTTGATCTTCTTATGTGTCATAGAAGTAGCCAATTTGGAGACATATCGTTTATTGACCTGCATATCATTCATATCTTTCTCATTTATTTTATATATATATATATATATATATATATATATATATATATATATATATATATATATATATATATATAAACATATATATATGTATATAAACTATCTATCTACGAGAAAGAATATGATTTTAAAACGCTAACTGCTTATTTTACACTCCCCATGAGGCTCGTGCCCAGGCGGCAGAAGCAGTCCGTGTATCAGAGCTGCACTTCCCTGCTTCCTCGAAACACCCCTCCTCCTCCTCTTCCTCTCACTCCCGCCCCACCCTCCCCACCACGCCCCTCCCCTCCGCCACCCCCACCCGGTCGTCTCCCCAAGCTCCACTCCGGGCTGCCGTTCTAAGTTGAAGAAAGACATCCGTCGCTGTCACCGCATGTCCCGGCCCCCTGCCCAGACATGACCTCCTGTCCTCAGGCTCCAACTCCGGTTCCTCCCCTCCGGAACCCGGGAGGCCCCAGCTCCTCCGCCCACCTGTGTCTCCCTTCTCCCGAAACGGTGCGGATCTTGAACCGCAAGGTGAAGCCTCGAGAGCCCAAGCGAGGCGGATCATCCTGAACCTCAAGGTCATTGACAAAGGAAGGGAGCCAGTAATAATAATAATAATAATAATGGCAGTGGCCACGGCAACGCCCCAGTGGCACAATTGCAGGAACCCCCGTCGCCCCAGAATCCCGTCCACGCAATCGAGTGATCGGGAAGAACAAGAAGTTTGGTGAGGCTGGGGTGCCCATGCGAGCTCCAGCCCACATGAAGTTTGCTGGCTTCTCTCTGTACGGGAAACAGCAAAACCTAAGCTGCCCCTCCTTCTTCGTCAGTTGCCCCTCCCTCTTCTTCTCCCTCCACTCTCCTGGGACGTCCCGCTGCTTTAGGGCGTCCTCCAACTCGTCTTCCATGAAGAAGCCTCCGCGATCGGCCCCTTCCTCTGTGGCGGGCGCTACCAACACAGCTCTCCTTCCTCGTCCTCGTCCTCCTCCTCTTCCTCCTCTTCCACCAGCTCGGAGTCCTCTTCAGGCAGCTCTGGCTCCAGCAGCTCTTCATCCAGCGGCTCTGACTGCCCCCCTCCCCTCCTTCCCAAATCCAGCCCCTCCTTCCTCAACCGCGGTCCCTCCCTCTAATGCCGGGCGAATCACCACAGCCCCTAAACTGAGCCCCCAGACCACCGGCCCCAGATCGGGCCTGCACCACCGCTCCTCCTCCTCCTCTTCGTCCTCCTCCTCTTCCGATGAAGATGATGTTGAGTCCAGGGTCTTGGATCTGTCCGTCCCTCCCGAATCCAGCACAGCAACTCCTGTAAACAAGGAGACTCGCAATGATGACGGCGGCGATGATGATGATGATGAAGACTTCGAGGGCGTCAAGGGCGGTCGGTCGTCTCCCCTTCTGTCGCTAGCTTCGAACCTGGCCCGGATTGGCCCAGAGATGTCCCCTTGCTGCGCCAGCGTGGTCGTGACTGGCGTGACCACAAACCTCTTCACCGTCACCATCAAGGAGTTCTGCAATGCGCAGGATTTCGTGCGCCAAACCGTAAGCGAAATGACGCCGGTACAAACCGCCAGGGTTGGGAGCTGAAGGGGTTCAATTCTCAAGAAGGATTCCTCTCGCTTTAGTACCATGTTTTATCAGCCCACAGAGGACTAGAAACCAAGGCGTTTCAACACATTTTCTTAGTAAGTACCATAACAGTTTTTAGGTGGTAATGGTACTAAAGCAGAGCGAGGAAACTCCTAAAGAATTGAGTTTACGTTTCCAGGTGTTGTGTTTTCCACTGTCCGATTGAACCCATCCCCATTGAAGATTATGTCCTGATTTGATTTCTTGTTTGCTAGGAGTCGTGTGGACTATTTTATTAATCTAAACTGATGTCCCAGAACCCCTCTCTTCCACAGACTGTCTTTCTTAAATTGTATTCAGACTGTGGTGTTAGTAAGGGGAACAATAAATAACCCCACAGTGTTAAACCTGTCTGTACAGTCATCTAAACTAAGCAGTTAGTGTGGCTACTGTTTTCCTACCCTTGAATATGTACAGCTACGGCCAAAGGTGTTGCATCACCCTATAGAATCAACTAATTTTGCTTCATAAAGTCGAATGAAACCTGCTGAATAATGTTAAGTTAACATCTTGAATTACATACCGCTTTGTAGTTTTCTATATACTGTAAAGCCACAAATATTTGCACCCTTAAAACCTTTTTCTCTAAATGTTGGAGACTTGTTGCAATGTACAAAAGTATGTATTGTTAGTGGAATTTGATATTTGTGCCAAAAAAGTTAACACAAAAAAGCATAATAAAAGGCTTTCACGTATTTATGGCTTTACAGTACAAGACAATGTGACATTCATGAAATCTAACATGAAATACTACTGTACTACTATTATGGCTTCCGGTAGACTTTTTTTTTTTTTTTGCGATATCATTTTGTAGTTTATTTGATTACATAATGTTAAATAAAAAATCTAAATTATGTTTTTTATATAAAATTTTTTTTTTTTTTTTTTGTCTCAATCCTAAAATTGTAGGCTATGCAAAACATTTAGCCATAGCAATGCTGACTGAGTCATGGCATGGCAAGAGATCTCATGGTGCCTCCTCAAACTAATTACTGACAAAACCAGAGGTTACACCGACATCTTGCAATACCGCCTTGCATGTTCAGTACTGAGCATTGCCTCTGGTTACTGTGATTGTAATAGCAATTAACAGGTTCCATACAATCCACTGCTTTCTGGAACCGCAGTTGACCGCTCAGGCAAGACGAGTCTGATCTGTAAACTACTCCCTGGTAGGCAGCCCTATCAGAGCTGTGCCTGGTTTCACTTGGACAATGGAAACACAACGAGCCTGCTTCAGTAGCAGTTTGTCTCATTCCAGGATCAGTCTCCAGTGTGAACTAAAGCTTTAAAGATCTCTCAGGCCCCTCTAAAGGAGTGCTAACCAAAGCTTCTTAAAACCCATATCTCACCTCTCATTGGCACCAGCAATATTGCCACTGGGCTCACTGTAACCTTAAAACCCATTAGCATTTTATTTGTGCTCTCCACTCGATCATTGGGATCCATTTAAAAGGAGTGTTAACCAACAGTTTAAAATCCAGAATCTTGTTAACACTTATAAGCACCGTTCTCTCACTTTGCTGATTGTAATAAGAGGTAAGAAAATAGACTGGCCGCTGCTTTAAAGGGGCCATTGGCAATACTAATATTGCCCATCAATCTTTTAAATAGAATAGGATGTGTCCTCTTATATGTGGCTTAAGTGTATAGCAAAGCCTGGAATGGCTCAAACTGCTGTGGAATAGGACTATATTGGTTCCAACCATGCTGTAATGGGTGAAGGACTTATTTTGGGGGTGTCTTTGGAGTGGGTGGGGGATAGCTATATGCGCCTCACAGATTAGTCTCATGAAAGGGGGGATGGGGGTCAGGACTGGGAGCTCTTGGTTTTCTATGGTGCTTATCTTGGGCTGCAGAATCAACAAAAGTCAGTCTTTCTGAATCAGGTATAAACATGATCAAGAGATTTTTTCTTTTTTCTGTGAGGTGACAAAAGGGATGGGGAGGGAGGGGGTATATGGCCTTGTTTCCATGGGTCATATGTGCAGAGCTAGCCCTGGTCTGGCATGGTTTAGCAGGGCTCCACAATTTTATATATATATATATATATAAGCAGCAGCATGAATATACTTAGGCCTGACCCAAATTAGCTGCTTTGCTTCTGTTTCTGAGACCATAAGAAAGAAACACATGGGTGCTTATATTGTCCATTAAATGGTTCCCTATACAATCTTGCTGAAAGCTTTGCTTTTTAACAAACCGATCCTCATTTTAATTATTACAAAGAAGTAGCCCATCAGGACCATCGCATCTATCTTTAGTGTAGCCCCTCTTGGCCATGCCGCTTGACGTTCCCAGACCACCCCACTCTGCACACTTGACCACTGTGGAGGATACTGAGGAACTCCAATGATCGCTGGTGCTGACCAGACAGAGCCTTCAGCTGCAGCCGTCCATTGAAGAATAATTCATAGAAGTAACACCCTTGTTAAAAGAAGCATAAAGCTAATCAAGCAGACAGTACCAGTGAACCTTAACCTAACACGGAGGTCCCTTTGGGGGTCTGCAGTGTAAAAGGCACATTATGGTAAATGCATAGCTGATTTATTTAATAGTGTACAGCCCTATAGAATGAACAAATTTTGATTTGCAAAGTCGAATGAAGCCTGCTGAATAGTGTTACGTTAACATATTGAATTACACACCGCTTTGTAGTTTTCCATATACAGATGGACCCGTTTTATATCCCCTCGCTTAATATCATAACCGTTTTTTATCACGTTTTTTCACAAACCACTTGCCATGCACCATAGGTTCTTTTGAGAAAATACCTCTCTTAATATCATCTCACAAACCCACGTATTGTCACGTTTTGTGCAGCCTGTCAAATGCTGCATGGCCGAGCTTTACAGGATCTAATTAATTTCCAACGCAACTAACAACCAAGAATCATCTTAGCTGAAACTGACATTTTGTGCAGCCTGTCAAATTCTTCATGGGCGGCTTTAATGGGATACAGTTCAGTTACAAAACACAGACATCGCCAATTTTTTCTTTAACGTAGTCTGTCTTCTACAAATGCACACACAAAAGTGCAGTGCCAAATTGATAGCTCTCATCAGTTGACAATTCATGCCTTTTAGATAATCACCCAAACTCTCTCATCCCAGTTAATGATCCAAAACGTATTTGTCCTGTAGTAAACGATATGCATTTGTTTCAATGTAAAGAACGACTAAATGTACAGTATTAAAACACCGCTCTTTAATTCACGTTAGTTTTCTTTTTTTTCTCGACTTTCGTAATGTGCTGTCACAGGCAAACGTGAAACTCGGTTCATATCATGACCCGCTTTATATCATGAATTATGCCTGCACCGCAATCATGATATAAAGCTGCTTCATCTGTACTGAGAGGAATCCTTCTTGAGAATTGAAAAATGTGACGTTTTGAAATCTTACATAAAATACTGCTGTACTGCTATTATAGCTTCCGGTACACACTTGCGCTTATGATTTTGTAGTTTCTTTGATTACATGATGTTAAATAAAAGATCTAAATTATATCATATGGTTGTTTTTTTTTTTTTTTTAAATGATATCTGAATCCTAAAATTCTAGGTGATGTAAAACATTCGCCAAAGCTGTTTGTTTATTTATTTATTTATTTATATTTTATCACAACTGCTTTTCTACGTATTTTAGCCCTCCATTACCCAGATAAGTCATAAATGTACGCATAGTTGATGGAAATAAGTCCTAAGAAAAGCAGGAGATTTCTTGAAAAGGAGAACCGCACCTTGGCTTATGTACATTTTAAAATAGTTAAGTTTCCCAGAAGCCTCACACTTTGGCTCTCAGTAACCAGCTGTTGCTTTGTGCCTTGCTTTCAGTGCCTCTGCATTATTTCCTGTAGCCTCTTGAAGCTAAATGCAGGGAAGTGAAACCGAAATACCTGCAGGAAGCAATCGGTCGCGTTTTACGTTAATAGCTTAATACCATAAAAAAAAAAAAATCCAATACGTGTTTGCCATAATGTTTTATACAGGACAGAATACCTACATCATGGTGCATGTTGGGTAAGGTTCGCTGAAAATGTTTTGTTAGCTGGATGAGATTTATATACATACAGTCAGGAGCTTAAAGGGGAGAAATTGCAAGAATTTAAAAGTACATCTCTGTCACAGAAAAGCCCTGAAGCATTTTTCTGTAGGTTTTTTTTTTAATTCAACCTGCCTCTATACCATACTGTGGGTCCCATGCAACCGTGTACAGACTCCCTGGGCTTTGGGTGGTGTCAGGATCTGGGACTCTAATAACCAGTACATAGTAAGTGAATCTACAGTGTGGTGGCAGGATACATGGAATTTCTTTTGTTGTTTTGTTTTTTCAAAAAAAAAATTTGGGTGGGGGAATGAATCTGCTTTAAAAATGTTAAGGGACAAAGCAGTTATGCCAATAAGAGATGACCGTGTTTTCTAAAAACATTGGGTGTTTTATTCCTCCTTTTAAAAGAGTGAACTTCTTAAAAATGCCGTAACCTCCCGTCCTAATACTCCCAGGTATTCTCGGACACATCAATATCTAAACACAGAGGACAGCGACTCCAGAGAATCACACGGTATAAGCAGTGGGCTGCATATTGCGTGATGTTTTGGGGTTAAAATGAGCTGTGTCCTAACCACAGTTTTAAAAAAAAAAAAAAATTCAGCATTCTCAAGTGTCCTGCTTTTATTTTATTTTTTTACTCTCATTTTGTCTCGCTACAACAGGCCGTGGAACACGGAGACATCCAAATTTCATTAGCAATCAAATGAATCTGTGTCAATTGAATAATCAGCCAAGCTATTTACCAGGCAAGTCGGTCAAACAGTATTAGCAATAGACAAGAATGTAGTATTCTGTGGAAAGATGGCAGCCAAGAGATTTAAATGCAGAAGGCTGTTTATGTATGTATATATATAGAGAGAGAGGTAGGGTAGAGATTAGGGCTAACTGTGCTGTATACAACTGTAGAGAGTTGTCCCTATTTTGTGCTGTAAGGTCAAATGATGCTATAATCCTTTTGTGATTTTAAATCTCATCTTTTCCCTTTTAAATGACATTTATTTAATTTTGCATGCACCTTAAACTAGTACTTTAAATAAAAGGGGCGTTTTCAGCACAACGTAACAGTACAAAAAGTAAAACCAGGCCTTTGAAACTGAACATGTCTGGATACTATTTGGTGCTACTGCATTCTCTACCATTGATTTATGTACAATTTCTTTATTTGAGTTTAAAATGTGTAGCCACAGTAAAACCAGTTTTTCACATTTTATCGATTTGAATAGTTTGTGATCTAAAGACTTGACTCGGATGGTCATTATTTGATACCCCTTTAAAGATGAAACCTTTTAAAATAAGACCCTTTAAAAATGAGAGTACAGTCAAGTAATGGACTTTTGTCCCCAGTGCTAATGAGGTTAAGTTAAGGGTTTGGGAGAGTCCCTTTTTAGGGAGGGGGATGGGTAAGGCTTCATAGATCTACCAGAGCTATCTAAGTTTCAGCTGGTAGAATTGCACTTATTAAAATCAAGTTCCTGATTGTAATGGGTTTATTTTTATTGTTATTTTTTTAAACTGCAACGGATCTGAAGACTGTGCTTGTGAATATATACATATATATTATATATAAATAATAATAATATGATGATACTGTAATAGAGCATGCTTTGTGTTTTTTCTGAAATACAGAATATATTCTTTTTTAATTCTTTTTTTTTCTCTGAAATGGCTATTTTGCTTCTGTTCAGAACTGTTTTCTCCCGTTGATAAGCTTCTGATTACTGGGACCATGCACTCCAAGGTTCAGTAGCTTTAATATCAATATCTTTCATTTTATATTGCTTTTTTTTTACATTTGCCTGTTTTTCCAGTCTTGAGTTTTCCCTGCATTTGCCTTTACGTGGTTTATGCTGCCTATGTAAAAAAGGGAAGTATAAAACCAATTAAAATTATTTATTTTTCTTTCATTCATTCATTCTTTCTTTCTTTCTTTCTTTCTTTCTTTCTTTCTACTATATAGAAGGTGCCAAGCCACTCATCAAATTCGAGGGAATGTATTGGTTTATTTAAAATCCCCAAAAAATCGGATGAAGAACTAAGTTTAATTTTACAAAATATCTTTCCTTGGAGTGCATCCCAAATGCAAACAGACCTGATTTTTTTTTTCTGTCTGTAGATGAAGTGTTCAAGAGACTAGTGTCCTACAGTAAATACAGATTCATTTGGCAAAAGGAGCAGCAAGCACTCTCCCTTTCAAAAAAAAAAAAAAAAAAAAGTGTAATTACATAACCTGCCACATGATGACGCCAACATCCTGTGTGAAATTTCTGTAATCAAACAAATGTTAAGGCAGCCTTCTCCGTGCACGAATTACAACCCCTTGCTTAAAAAAAAAAAAGAAGAAAAAAATCTATATACCTTTATACTCATTTTGGTGATCAAAAAACAAATTTTGCCTTCCCATGTAATGTGTTATTGGTTCCTTTTGATGTTAGCAGAGACCCGTTACCCCCTCCCTTGGTTAACCGGGCCCACTCCTTTCCTTGGCCCCTCGCTCTGGGGGCCCGTGTGGTATCTCCTTCTGGGAAAATAACAAACTTTGTTGACAGATGAAATGGTAGCCACATCAGTCCAGAGATGATAGACCTCAGAGAAGGAGCAGTAGTAGCTCTTATTGAACTAAACAGTAGTTAATGACAAGCTTTCAAGACCTTAGATGTCTTTTATTCATTTCAAATTGTAATTTTAAAAAAAGGTTAAGGACTTCTGTTCTATAGAAACAATTGTTTAAAAGGCTATCCTTAACAAGAAACCAAAATGATCTTAATAGATTGTTAATGGCCTCTAGTAGTACTTATAATCTTGGGTCTCAGACTGTTCTAAGTTTCTCGGTTCATAAAGTTTGTAATGGAATTTGGAGAAAAAGGCATTGAGGTTTCAGGCTATGTGGTCTTGGAATAAACTTCAAAGAAAGGGAACTTTGTCGTGTGTGTGTAAAGAGGATGAAAAATTACTAGAAGAGAAACTAGAGAAGTCTGGAATACAAAAAGATCAACAATATCAAAAAGCTACTGAGAGGAAGGCATTGGTAGCTACATCTGAAATTGGACATCCACAATTAAACGGGCAATTGTTATTTGTGCAACTTGGTAACAATACACACACACACACACACACACACACACACATCTATCTATATAGGTAGATTGTAGTTCTATACTATACATAAATATTTTGTTAATCCAGAATGCAGCTGGTTAAAGTGTAATTAAAATGCCTCTCTCAAGCAAGCAAGCAAACATACAGACAGATAAGCACTCTGAAATCGTGCTTTACCTTGTCGTGTTCTGTTTCTTTTATCGGCGATGATTCAGAGTAAATGATTATGACAGTGATATTCAGGATGTTCTATTGATGTACACCTTGTATTTTTGCTTATGTTTATTGTATCGACACTTAAATAAATAAAACCATGAAATATGTTAAAAACAAGTGTCATTTTTGTATTTCTCTTCCATAGCTGTGCTCAAATTGAGAGAGTGCTCCCTCCAGTCAAGCACAGGCTTGAGGCATGGAGACTGAATTAATTCTCAAACTGAACGCAGTAGGGATCTAAGGAAATGCATGCACATGGATTAGGGAGTGGTTAATGTGTAGAAAACAGAAAGTACTGATTAGAGGAGAAACCTCAAAATAGAGCAAAGTAACCAGTGGTGTACCACAGGGATCAGTATTAGGTCCTCTGCTAGTCCTAATCTACATTAATGACTTAGATTCTGTTTTAGTAAGCAAACTTGTTAAATTTGCAGACGACACAAAAATAGGAGGAGTGGCAAGCACCGTTGCAGGATCAAAATGATCTAGACAGCATTCAGAACTGGGCAGACACATGGCAAATGACATTTAATAGAGAAAAGTGTAAGGTACTAAACGCAGGTAATAATTGCATTATAAATACCATATGGGAGATACTGAAATTGAAGAAGGAAGGTATGAAAAAGATCTAGGCGTTTATGTTGACTCAGAAATGTCTTCCTGTAGACAATGTGGGGAAGCTATAAAAAAAGGCCAACAAAATGCTCAGATATATAGTGAAAAGTGTTGAATTTAAATCAAAGGAAGTAATGTTAAAACTTTACAATGCATTAGTAAGACCACATCTAGAATGTTCTGGTCACTTCGCTACAAAAAGGATACTGCTGCTCTAGAAAGAGTGCAAAGAAGAGTGACCAGAATTATTCCTGATTTAAAAGGCATGTCATATGCTGAAAGAACTGAATCTATTCAGTCTTGAACAAAGAAGACTATGCGGTGATCTGATTCAAGCATTCAAAATTCTAAAAGGTATTGACAATGTCAACCCAAGGGACTTTTTCGACTTGAAAAAAAGAAACAAGGACCAGGGGTCACAAATGAGATTAGATAAAGAGGCATTCAGAACAGAAAATAGGCACCAGGAGGCACTTTTCTACACAGATAATTGTGAGGGTCTGGGACCAACTCCCCAGTAATGTTGTTGAAGCTGACACCCTGGGATCCTTCAAGAAGCTGCTTGATGAGATTCTGGGATCAATAAGCTACAAACAACCAAACGAGCAAGATGGGCCAAATGGCTTCCTCTCGTTTGTAAACTTTATGTTCTTGTCTTCTTAATTCAATATGTTAACGTAATATTATTCTGCAGATGTCATTTGACTTTGCAAAGCAAAATGAGTTGATTCTATAGGGTGATGCAACACCTTTGGCCTTGGCTGTACATATTCAAGGGTAGGGTTTAACACTGTGGGGTTATTTATTGATCCACTTATTAACACCACAGTTTGAATACAATTTAAGAAACAGTATGGAAAAGAGGGAGTTTTGGGGTGTCAGACAGGAAATCAAATCAGGACATAATCTTCAATGGGGATGGGTTCAATCGGACAGCGGAAATCACCTGGAAACGTAAACTCAATTCTTTAGGAGTTTCCTCACTCTGCTTTAGTACCATTATCTCCACTCCCCAGATGCCTAAAACTGTTGTGAATTTTATTTATGAAGCAAAATGAGTTCATTCTATAGGGTGACACAACATTTTTAGCCATAGCTGTATAGACCTACTGGAATGTGCATCTAACGGCTTCAGTGCAAAGCATTAGTCAGGCCACAAAAACGACATAACACAAATCTAGCCTTTGACTGTGGAATACTATTAAGATATGGCTAAACAGTGGCATGTATTGTGAAATGGAGATCTATAAATGGGAAGGGCTGCTTCTGAGTGAGAAATCAGTGAGTGACGGAAGCAAGGCCTAACCTCCGAGGAGGCAGAATGAGCACCTCTCTGTTTTTCCCACTCAAAAATCAATACATGGATTTAAAAAATTTTTTAAAAACACACACACTGTTTCTTCTGCTAAACTGCAGCTGTTACATACCAGATAACAGACTTCCATTGAAGCAGGAGCAACTCTCTGGCTAGAATATTCTAACATGATTTCTTTCTTTCTTTCTTTATTTATTTATTTTTTTTATCGAGAGCTGGCTGTCAATGAAATATACATTACAGGGTGGTAATGTGGTATTTGATAAAGCTGGTATCCAGCCCACTCAAGGACGGTACACATGAGTGGGCTTACTGGTCGCTCTGACCTTGAATGAGTGAAAATCAGCTTGCATTTTACACAGCCTCTCTCTCTCTCTCTCTCTCTCTCTCTCTCTCTATCTAGGTAAAGTACCTTGCTCAAGGGTACAACAGCAGTGTACCCCCACCTGGGACTGAACCCACGTCCCTCCGGTCAAGAGTCCAGAGCCCTAACCACTACTCCACACTGCTGCCCTATATATATATATATATATATATATATATATATATATATATATATATATATATATATATATATATATATATATATATATATATATATATATATATATATATATAGATATAGATATAGATATAGATATAGAGAGAGATTTTAAAAACATTTTGTACAATATTTTTTCATTTTTTGTACACTGCAGTTATGCCTTCTTTTAAAACAAACACACATGAACACGCATGCACACACACACACACACACACACACACACACACACACACATACAGTCACCTCCAAAATTATTGGCACCCTTGATGAAGATGAGCAAAAAGGCTGTATAAAATAAACAACACAGGTAATTAGCTATATTTTAAGCTCAAATATATCGGAAACCATATTCTTTTATTCTAATACAATTGCTCAGAGAAAAAGTTTTTATTAACAAGTAATAAAAATGTTCTTAAAAAGATAGGTGTCAGAATTATTGGCACCCCTAAAGATTCTTATAAATAAAATCAAACAAAATTAAATCTGCATTAACATTCTACTTCTAAGTTCATCTCAGTCTTAAGGAACTGTGTTGTGGCCTTCCATGGCTTCCTGTTTCACTGGGGTATAAAAATGAGGTAACACGCATATGAAATCCATTTGTCATCCATCACCATGGGGAAAGGCAAAGAACTCACAAATGAAAAGAGACAAATGGTTGTTGACCTTCATAAATCAGGCAATGGGTACAAAACAATAGCTAAAAAACTAAATATACCACTTACCACTATTAGGGCAATAATTAAGAAGTTCAAAACCACTGGAACAGTGGTAAACTTGCCTGGTAGAGGACGCAAGTGTATCTTGCCCCCACGCACAGTGAGGCAGATGGTTCGGGAGGCAAAGGGAACTCCAAGGGCCACAGTTGCAGAATTACAACTTGGTTGCATCTTGGGGTCACCAAGTCTCCAAATTTACAATTAGACGCCACCTGCATGCCTATAGGCTATTTGGAAGGGTTGCCAGAAAAAAGCCTATATTGAGAGCAACCAACAAACGTAAGCACCTGGAGTTTGCTAAATGGCATTGGCACTTTGATTGGAAATGGGTGCTATGGTCAGATGAGACGAAAATAGAGGTCTTTGGCCACGCACACCAGCGGTGGGTTTGGCATCGAAAGAAGGATGCGTGTGCAGAAAAGAACCTCATACCTACTGTAAAATATGGTGGTGGATCTTTGATGTTATGGGGCTGTTTTGCTTCCACTGGTCCTGGGGCCCTTGTTAAGGTCAATGGCATCATGAACTCTACCCAGTACCAGGACATTTTAGCCAAAAATCTGGTTGCCTCTGCCAGGAGGCTGAAACTTGACTGCAGGTGGATCTTCTAGCAAGACAATGACACCAAGCACACATCAAAATCCACAAAGAAATGGTTAATTGACCACAAAATCAACATTTTGCAATGGCCACCTCAGTCTCCTGACTTGAACCCCATTGAAAACCTGTGGTTTCAACTGAAGAGGGCAGTCCATAAGCGCAGACCGAAGGATATCAAGGATCTGGAAAGATTCTGTATGGAGGAATGGTCTAAGATCCCTCCCAATGTGTTCTCCAATCCCATTAAACATGATAGAAAAAGACTTAGTGCCTTTATACTTGCAAGGGAGGGTGCACAAAGTACTGAAAACAAGGGTGCCAATAATTGTGACAGTTTATAATTTGAGAAATGTGTAATTTTGGTTGATTCCATTGAATCATTAATAAAGTCAAATATATTCTACATGTTGGAAAATTACAATATAGCTCAGTACTGGTATTATTTATGTTATACAGTCTTTTTGCTCATCTTTATCAAGGGTGCCAATAATTTTGGAGGTGACTGTATATATAGTGTACGGTGTTTCTAATTGATCAGGTGTTTTCTGTTGCATTGATTGTTCACACCTAAATAAGCTGTGAATGTGTAGCCACAGTTCTATCCTTTGCTTTTGCCTTTGGAGTCTGCGTTTAGTGCCAGTAGGCATAATCCAACATGAAGACTAGGGAGCTGTCTATGAAAGAAAAGCAAGCGATTTGGATGCTAAAAGAAAAGAGGAACTCAATTAGAACCATAGCACAAAAGTTGGGCATAGCCAAATCAACAGTTTGGAATGTCCTGAAAAAGAAAGAAACCACTGGTGTCTTCAGCAATCGGCAACGACCAGGTCGGCCAAGGAAAACAACAGCAGTTGATGACAGAAAAATAACCAGAGCTGTGAAAAACAACCCTAAAATAAGTGTCAGTGAAATCACCAACAACCTCCAGAATGCTGGGGTGAAAGTGTCACAATCTACTGTTAGCAGAATACTTCGGCAGCAGAATTGCAAAGGCTACACTGCAAGATGCAAACCTCTGATCAGCACCAAAAACAGAAAGAACAGATTAGAATTTGCTAAAAAGTACAGAGATGAGCCAGTAGATTTTTGGAACAGAGTTTTATGGACAGATGAGACGAAGATTAACCATTATCAAAGTGATGGGAAGGCAAAAGTGTGGAGAAAAAGGAACTGCAGATGATCCAAAGCACACCACCTCATATGAAGCATGGTGGAGGTAGTGTCATGGCATGGGCATGCATGGCTGCCTCTGGAACGGGCTCACTCATCTTTATTGATGATGTAACGAATGATGGCAGCAGCAGAATGACTTCAGAAGAGTACAGAAACATCTTGGCTACCAACGTACAAGAAAATGTCACCAGACTCATTGGGCGGCTTCACAATGCAACAGGACAATGACCCAAAACACACTGCCAACGCAACCAAGGAGTTCATCAGGGGAAAAAAGTGAAAAGTTTTAGACTGGCCAAGTCAATCTCCTGATTTAAATCCGATTGAACATGTATTTCACTTGCTGAAGAGGAGACTGAAGTCAGAAACTCCCCAAAACAAGGAACAGCTGAAAATGGCTGCAGTAAAGGCTGGCAAAGCATCTCAAAGGATGATACCAAGAGTTTGGTGATGTCAGTGGGTCGCAGACTCACTGTTGTTATTGAGTGCAAGGGATTTGTGACTAAATACTAGCTTTTATACTTCATATATTTGCTTTAAGTTGAATTGTCCCATTACTTATGCACACATAAAATAGGGGGATGGAGGGATGGAACTCAAAGTGCTGTTATTCTTAGTTGGTAAAACATGTATGTCTTGAAACCACCAGAAATAAAAGCAAAAAATATATATTTTGACTTCACTGTCCCAATACTTATGGAGGGCACTGTATATGTGTGTGTGTGTGTGTGTGTGTGTGTGTGTGTGTGTGTGTGTGTGTGTGTGTGTGTAGATAGGTGACAGAATAAAATAATTAAACATTATAAGTAATCTTAATGTGATGCCATTTCCATCAGATGGCTGTACCTCATCAGTATCAGAGTATAGAGTATACATATACAGTGAAAAATGCTTAAACGCATCACTGCCTAACAGAATCAACCACATATAGTTATCAACAATATTCCTTTGCTGTTCAGCCTACTCTTCTATTGAATCAACCGCTTAATGTGATCAGCATGAAGGAATCCAAACACAGTCACAGTAACAGGTGTGATCACGAGTCTGGCCATGAACCAGTTTGAGACAACGATCAATACTATGAGTCTATGTAACATTGTCATGTATTATTTACACCAAGTTTAATGAACTGCATTTTATCAAGATGCAGAGTACTATAATTACAAATGATGTAGTGTATTGCAATAATCAATTCTTGATGAAACAAAGACATCGTTAGCCTCTCAGCATCAGGTACTGAAATAATAAGTCTAACTTTAGCTATATTTCTCAGTAATTTTCCTAATGCGATTCTCAAATGATAGATCAGGATCAAAGATGACCCCCAAATTTCTCATTTCTAGTGTTCCAATGAGAGACTGCTATGGTCTAACTTACGTAAATTGATTTTCTTTAGTTGATGCTGTGAGCCTACAAGCACGACCTCTGTTTTGTCAGAATAACATTAAGAAACTTTGTTACATCCAACACTTTATATCAGCAAGGTAAGAAGCTAATAGCACCCCAGTAGAAGGATTGCCTGGATCCAAAGACAAGTGTAGCTGAGTATCATCTGTGTAACAATGGAAATTCATTCCATGCCTGTGGATAATATCAACTAATGACAGCATATATAGTGAAAACAACAAAGGACCTAAGATAGAGTCCTGCAGAACACCACAGGCAACTTCTGACAAAGCAGACTTCATCTCCTCAATAGAGTCAAACTGGAACCTATCGGAAAGATAAGATCTAAACCAAGACAGGACACCTCGTGACAAACCCACTTCAACACTTAATTTACAGTGCAAGCTATGCAGATTGTATTTTATTCATAATTCAATTTATTGGTACCTTCAATCTTATTATGAATTAGAGTTGCTTCGCTTTAACAATTACTATCATACGTTATACAGTACATTGTAACTGCTTGTATGCACACTGTGGTCCCATTCTACCAGCCTCACCCCATTGCAGCTGCTCTATACTTGTGCTACCATTGCCCCTCAGTGTAATACAGAACCATTGCAGTGCCGCTGTCTGTCTGTCTGCCATTGAAGATCATTGAGGGTATAGTTAGCACACTGTGGTCCCATTCTACCAGCCTCACCCCATTGTAGCTGCCCTATGCTTACCATTGCCCCTTAGTTTAATATAGAACCATTGTAGAACCCTATGTTATAGTCATTGTAAACGTGTGGTTCCACGTGTGTTTTTAAAGTTCGTTTTTTCATTATATTGCTACCTCATAAATGAAAAATTAAAATGACGAGCTATATTCAGATTTCCGACTAAAAATGTTATTTGTATAACAAAACACAGCTTGCAAAACACCACGTACTTACATATTGCACAAGCACGGCAGTGTATCTCAGTCAAGCGGGTTTTAAGTACGGAGGTGAAATTACATTGAGGGAGGTCAACAAAGTGGACTGGCAACTACGTCTGGTTTATTTCTTTCTGCTATGTAGAGCGCACACATATTAACGCATTAACGCTATGTGTTTATGTATTTGAAAGTAAAACAAGCGTTTTTGCATCAACAAAAAAGGAAGGATTGGTATTTTGGGTGATTAATAATGATATACAAGGCATAGAAATACGATCACAAGTGCACACGTGCGACCCAGGGGACCAGGGGCCGACGTGATGTCGCATGCCTTATGCTCTCTCTCTCTCTCTCTCTCTCTCTCTCTCTCTCTCTCTCTCTCTCTCTCTCTCTCTCTCTCTCTCTCACACACACACACACACACTCCCCATCCCCATTCTCACTATCACAGAGGTTAGCAACGAGAGAGAGTGAAATCTTACGCTGTGCAAAACAAGCTTGCTTTAAGTAGTGGACTTCCTTAAATGTTTTTTCTTTTCTAAAAATTAAAAACAGCAGCGCCCTGTATCGCCGCTTATAGCTTCGAAAAATATATATTTTATTTATTTATATATATATATTTAAAATATTTTTTCTCCTTGCTTCTACCCCTAATCAGCCGTCACCCTGAAGTTTCTAGCCGTCCTCCTCGCCGCAGGAATGCTGGCGTTTCTCGGGGCAATCGTCTGCATCATCGTCAGCGTTCAGCCGGGCGCCAACGGGGCCCCGCAACAGCTTGCCACCGACAATGACTCTCTCTCCTCAGTGGCGGGGATGCAGCCTTTCCCGCCGGGGTTGTGCACGCCGGAGCGGCGGCAGAAGCGGGGCCGCTGGGAGCTCTCCATGGTACTGAAGACGGCGGTGGGGACCGCGGTCTGGGGCTGGCTTTGGAATCATCGACTTTCACTGGTTTGAGCGGCGGACAGACTCAACAGTTTGCGTTCAGCCGAATGATTTGCACTCCCATCCCGGCCGACAAGTGCAAACCAAACGCGAAATCGAATGAGCAGCAAGCCGACGATCCGTTTCTCTACTCCGGAGAGGATCAGGGTTATCTGCGCTCTGCTGCCGACCAGCTGAGACAGACCATGATGCTGCAAAAGGATCAGATTTTAAGCGACCAGGAGACCATACGCGAGCTGACCGGGAAACTAGGCGAGTGCGAGACCGAGCTGGAGGAGCGGAGTGTTGGTGGGAAAGGAGCGGTTCTCTGGGGTCCCCGGAGGGACACCGCCCGCATGGCCGGGGATCACGCACCCGAGTCGGGTTCACATTCATATACAACGCGGGCTTTGGAAGAGTTGGAACACGCCATTCACAACATGAAAGACCGGATCGATAAACTGGAGGTAATAATAATAATAATAATAATAATAATAATAATAATAATAATAATAATAATAATAATAATACATGTAAGTTTTATTAGGAAATTAACAATAATTTTCTATGTGTATCTGTCTATATTCACAAGCCATTCTGTTAATCCAGATGTTAAACCAAACGATCAATACATTTTTTTTGTCCTAATAATATAAATTGGATGTGACTATTTGCCTACCGATTAACAGTTGTAGGTATTCTTTAAAAATGTCTCTGTGATTCATTCACAAAGTGTAATTTGAGAAAACGCTGGTATTCGCGTCTCCCCTCACATTTAGTCTGTATCAATATAGCCGCTGTGCATCGCCCGATGTCTCTATTCTAGAAACATGACCTCAGAAATGTAAACACACACACACCTTCTACTCCCTTTGAGCAAAGGGGCGCTGTCCGCACTAACAGCTACTGTAAGTCAATACTGTTTTTAAAAACACGTCTTTCTGTACTGAATTCATGATTATAACCAAATGCAATCCTAGAATTAATCATGAGTCTGCGATAGAAGATCGATGAAAATAAAAGGCGGTGGTGATATTCACAGTCTAGCAGATTGACAGCGCATGATTTATATATATATATATATATATATATATATATATATATATATATATATATATATATATATATATATATATATATACAGTACTGTGCAAAAGTTTTAGGCAGCTGTGAAAAAATGCTGTAAAGTAAGAATGCTTTCAAAAATAGACATGTTAATAGATTATATTTATCAATGAACTAAATGCAAAGTGAGTGAACAGAAGAAAAATCTAAATCAAATCCATATTTGGTGTGACCACCTTTTGCCTTCAAAACAGCATCAATTCTTCTAGGTACACTTGCACAGTCAGGGATTTTGTAGGCATATAGTCAGGTGTATGATTAAACAATTATACCAAACAGGTGCTAATGATCATCAATTCAATATGTAGGTTGAAACACAATCATTAACTGAAACAGAAACAGCTGTGAAGGAGGAATAAAACTGGGTGAGGAACAGCCAAACTCAGCTAACAAGGTGAGGTTGCTGAAGACAGTTTACTGTCAAAAGTCATACACCATGGCAAGACTGAGCACAGCAACAAGGCACAAGGTAGTTATACTGCATCAGCAAGGTCTCTCCCAGGCAGAAATTTCAAGGCAGACAGGGGTTTCCAGATGTGCTGTCCAAGCACTTTTGAAGAAGCACAAAGAAACGGGCAACGTTGAGGACCGTGAGACGCAGATGAAAGACACATCATGCTTACTTCCCTTCGCAATCGGAAGATGTCCAGCAGTGCCATCAGCTCAGAACTGGCAGAAAACAGTGGGACCCTGGTACACTCATCTACTGTCCGGAGAAGTCTGGTCAGAAGTGGCCTTCATGGAAGACTTGCGGCCAAAAAGCCATACCTCCGACGTGGAAACAAGGCCAAGCGACTCAACTATGCACGAAAACACAGGAACTGGGGTGCAGAAAAATGGCAGCAGGTGCTCTGGACTGATGAGTCAAAATGTGAAATATTTGGCTGTAGCAGAAGGCAGTTTGTTCGCCGAAGGGCTGGAGAGTGTACATGAATGAGTGTCTGCAGGCAACAGTGAAGCATGGTGGAGGTTCCTTGCAAGTTTGGGGCTGCATTTCTGCAAATGGAGTTGGGGATTTGGTCAGAATTAATGGTCTCCTCAATGCTGAGAAGTACAGGCAGATACTTATCCATCATGCAATACCATCAGGGAGGCATCTGATTGGCCCCAAATTTATTCTGCAGCATGACAACAACCCCAAACATACAGCGAAAGTCATTAAGAACTATCTTCAGCGTAAAGAAGAACAAGGAGTCCTGGAAGTGATGGTATGGCCCCACAGAGCCCTGATCTCAACATCATCGAGTCTGTCTGGGATTACATGAAGAGAGAGAAGCAACTGAGGCTGCCTAAATCCACAGAAGAACTGTGGTTAGTTCTCCAAGATGTTTGGGCCAACCTACCTGCCGAGTTCCTTCAAAAACTGTGTGCAAGTGTACCTAGAAGAATTGATGCTTGATGCTGTTTTGAAGGCAAAGGGTGGTCACACCAAATATGGATTTGATTTAGATTTTTCTTCTGTTCACTCACTTTGCATTTTGTTAATTGATAAATATAATCTATTAACATGTCTATTTCTGAAAGCATTCTTACTTTACAGCATTTTTCACAGCTGCCTAAAACTTTTGCACAGTACTGTATATATATATATATATATATATATATATATATATATATATATATATATATATATATATATATATATATATAGAATAATATATATATATAGAATTAACTAATTTAGCTTCATAAAGTCGAATGAAACCTGCTGAACAATGTTACATATTGAATTACATACCGCTTTGAAGTTTTCCATATACTTACAAACTGACAAAAATGGGAAAATGTGATTCGAAATCTACCATGAAATACTACTGTGCTGTTATTGTAGCTTCCTGTAGACTTTTGCGATATCAGCTTGTAGTTTATCTGATTACATCATGATGTCAAATAAAAGATCTAAATTATGTTCATATAGTTTTTTTTTTAAATTATGTCTCAATACTAACATTCTAGGTGATGCAAAACGTTTGGCCAGAGTGTAGAGCTTCTCCATTTCACCCTAATTACACAACCTATCTCACTCCCTCTACTCTCAGTTCAGTTCAATTCAAAGGGTCTTTATTTGCATGACAAGCGTTCCATGTATTGCCAAAGTTAGAGCATTAAACACACAAAAGCATGAATACAAATGAAACTAACCAAAGAGCAGATGATAGGAGAGCAGCACTCTTTTCAAAAAGCATTTATTCGGTGGTGTGGGATGCTATATACCTTGACAATGTAGATGCTGATTCAATGACTATACTTTAATTACAGCTACCGCTATGTCCATGTTATATCCCATTTCATTATGATAGTTCATGTGCTTTAAATATGAGCTCAGGAGCTGCTCCTCTAGTCGCCTGCCATGGACGTATAGAAAAGTCAACGGCATCTACTGATTGGCCAATTAGGATCCTTTTGTTTTGCTGGCAATACCCTAGCTGTGCACTAGATGGTGCTGGAGATCACAAATACAAAAACACTTTGGCTGATCTAGCCTACAGTATAAGTGTCTATAGCAGGCAGCTAGAACTGAAGAGCAACTCAAAGCACAGTAAACAGACTTGAGTAACAGCAATATTGTGTAGGGTGTCTCTCATTGGAGAAGAGAGAAGAGTCATTTTGTGCTGCTTGGATAAACTACATGATTTCATATTAGATTTCAAAATGTTAATATGGAAAACAACAAAGTGGTATTTAATTCAATATTTCAATGTAACATTATTCAGCAGGTGTCATTCAGCTTAATGAAGCAAAATTACTTAATTCTATAGGGTGATGCAAAACTTTGGGCCACAGCTGTAGTCTGTACGTGTCCTATACTTGGCTGTATAATGATACTGTAATATGGTCTGGAAACTTCTGATGGTAAGAGAATAATCAACTAGCATCTGATTACCGCTATTCTGTGTGCATTTCCTACAAAAACAGTACAAAAATACACCCTGAAAGCAGGACCCTGAGCTCTGGTGTGTGCAGGACCGGGTATGACTGCAGTGCTGCTGCTGTAAAAATGTCATTAGCCCTTGAGAGCCACAGTGTGAAGCATTTATCATAAACCCAGAGCTCCTGTGTGAAACCAGATGAGAGAGAGAGAGAGAGAGAGAGAGAGAGAGAGAGAGAGAGAGAGAGAGAGAGAGAGAGAGAGAGAGCAAAAGAAGGGTGGGGACAGGGAGGGAAAAAATGGAAAAGTGACAGTTAAGAGATAAATGTGTTGCTTTGTAATGTTCCTATGCTTTTCCTGTGTATTTTCTTTTCCTTCTATGGAATTGTGTGAGCTCTCAATGTAAAGGCAAGCTTGTGGGAGTTACTGAGAAGGACACAGTCCTTATTAGGGTATGATATATGGAGGATGGCTGTGTGTTGTAATCTCCTGCAGTGATAGATCTTATTAGCAGGGTGTGTGTGAGTCAGATGCATGAATTGTCATTAGAAGGTTCAACAGGGTAGCACAGCTGTATTGGAGAAAAGAGGCAGGAGGAAAAAGCTACAACAAGGGAAAGGATGCTTAGGGAGTGTGAGAGAAAGACCTAATTTAAAATACAGTTGCCTTTAAATGCATCTGCTATGTTCCTATTGCTATTTATTTAAAATATTTCTGTATATTAATATACTAATACCGGTAATACCCGTTTAATGTTTCATGCCACCTCCTCTCCCTCATTCTCACCTCAATAACGCTGATGAAGGCACAGGAGCCCAAACGTTTGTCTGCTTCACTCAGCTTTGCTTCAATAACACTGATGAAGGCACTGGAATCCAAATGTTTGTCTGCTTCACTCAGTTTCTTCTAGTTTCACCTCAATAAGACAGATACGTACATTAAGCAGAATGTTTGCCTACTGAACAGTGTTCTAATAAAATCTCCATTAGGGCACTTTATGCCCATATGAAATTGAATTATTGATATAATCAAGGAGGAGTCACTCAAGTCCCAAAAACATCCCTTACTCTAAGTAAAGCAAAGGGCAATTGTTGATAACTATGTGCGATTGATCCTATTAGGCGGTGATGTAATTAAGCGATTTTCACTATAGTGTACACTCAGATACTGATGAAGTACAGCCATCTGATGGAAATGGCACCACATTAAGATTGTCTACGCTGTTTAATTATATATATATATATATATATATATATATATATATATATATATATATATATATATATATATATATATATATATATACTGTGTAAAAGTTTTAGGCAGGTGTGAAAAAATGCTGTAAAGTAAGAATGCTTTCAAAATAGACATGTTAATAGATTATACTTATCAATTAACTAAATGCAAAGTGAGTGAACAGAAGAAAAATCTAAATCAAATCCATATTTGGTGCGACAACCCTTTGCCTTCAAAACAGCATCAATTCTTCTAGGTACACTTGCACAAAGTCAGGGATTTTGTAGGCATATAGTCAGGTGTATGATTAAACAATTATATCAAACAGGTGCTAATGATCATCAATTCAATATGTAGGTTGAAACACAATCATTAACTGAAACAGAAACAGCTGTGTAGGAGGAATAAAACTGGGTGAGGAACAGCCAAACTCAGCTAACAAGGTGAGGTTGCTGAAGACAGTTTACTGTCAAAAATCATACACCATGGCAAGACTGATCACAGCAACAAGACACAAGGTAGTTGTACTGCATCAGCAAGGTCTCTCCAGGCAGAAATTTCAAGGCAGACAGGGGTTTCCAGATGTGCTGTCCAAGCTCTTTTGAAGAAGCACAAAGAAACGGGCAACGTTGAGGACCGTAGACGCAGTGGTCGGCCAAGGAAACTTACTGCAGCAGATGAAAGACACATCATGCTTACTTCCTTCGCAATCGGAAGATGTCCAGCAGTGCCATCAGCTCAGAACTGGCAGAAAGCAGTGGGACCCTGGTACACCCATCTACTGTCCGGAGAAGTCTGGTCAGAAGTAGCCTTCATGGAAGACTTGTGCCAAAAGCCATACCTCCGACATGGAAACAAGGCCAGCGACTCAACTATGCACGAAAACACAGGAACTGGGGTGCAGAAAAATGGCAGCAGGTGCTCTGGACTGATGAGTCAAAATTTGAAATATTTGGCTGTAGCAGAAGGCAGTTTGTTCACGAAGGGCTGGAGAACGCATTGCGAATGAGTGTCTGCAGGCAACAGTGAAGCATGGTGGAGGTTCCTTGCAAGTTTGGGGCTGCATTTCTGCAAATGGAGTTGGGGATTTGGTCAGAATTAATGGTCTCCTCAATGCTGAGAAGTACAGGCAGATACTTATCCATCATGCAATACCATCAGGGAGGCATCTGATTGGCCCCAAATTTATTCTGCAGCATGACAACGACCCCAAACATACAGCAAAAGTCATTAAGAACTATCTTCAGCGTGAAAGAAGAACAAGGAGTCCTGGAAGTGATGGTATGGCCCCACAGAGCCCTGATCTCAACATCATCGAGTCTGTCTGGGATTACATGAAGAGAGAGAAGCAACTGAGGCTGCCTAAATCCACAGAAGAACTGTGGTTAGTTCTCCAAGATGTTTGGGCCAACCTACCTGCCGAGTTCCTTCAAAAACTGTGTGCAAGTGTACCTAGAAGAATTGATGCTTGATGCTGTTTTGAAGGCAAAGGGTGGTGACACCAAATATGGATTTGATTTAGATTTTCTTCTGTTCACTCACTTTGCATTTAGTTAATTGATAAATATAATCTATCAACATGTCTATTTTTGAAAGCATTCTTACTTTACAGCATTTTTCACACCTGCCTAAAACTTATATGCATAGTACTGTATATATATATATATATATATATATATGTGTGTGTGTGTGTGTGCATGTGTGTGTGTGTGTGTGTGTGTGTGTGTCTGTGTTTGTTTGTTTGCACCTGAAATATAAATGCTGAAAAGCAGCAAGCTTGCCCATCTTGGGTATATTTTCAAAGTTGCTCCAATCTTTAATTAACACCTGTTAATTTGACAAAACTAGAACCAAACAAATAAGTGATATATTTCCAGTTCTCTTAAGCACTGTCAGTGTGTTTTGATTTTAATTTTTATAACATTAACATGATTTATTGTCTCCTTTAAAAAAAAAATAAAGTATGGAGGAAACACTTTGAAAATATGGTCCAGTCACTAAGGAGGCTAAACTAGTACATTTCTGAGTAGTCTGGAATAACGAGTCCATGAAGTGGGCATCTGTCTATTTAAGGATTATAGGGTCACTTAATCACTGTCTTAGCTCCCATGATTAGATCTCTGTGCTTATGTGACAGAGGAGAAAAGATTATCTTTTCTATTCAGTCTTGAACAAAGAAGACTATGCAGTGATCTGATTCAAGCATTCAAAATTCTAAAAGGTATTGACAATGTCGACCAAGGGGACTTTTTCAACCTGAAAAAAAGAAACAAGGACCAGGGGTCACAAATGGAGATTAGATAAAGGGGCAATCAGAACAGAAAATAGTAGTCAATTTTTTACACAGAGAATTGTGATGGTCTGGAACCAACTCCCCAGTAATGTTGTTGAAGGGGGATCCTTCAAGAAGCTGCTTGATGAGATTCTGGGATCAATAAGCTACTAACAACCAAACGAGCAAGATGGGCCCAATGGCCTCCTCTCATTTGTAAACTTTCTTATGTTCTTATGGTCTTATTAAATGGCTTTTATTACATTCAACAGACAGACAGCGGCATTGCAATGGTTCTGTATTACACGAAGGTGCAATGGTAACACAAGTATAGGGCAGCTACAATGGGATGAGGCTGGTAGAATGGGACTACAGTGTGCTAACTAATCCTAAATGATCTTCAACGGCAGACAGACAGACAGACAGTGGCACTGCCATGGCTCTGTATTACAGGAAGGTGCAATGGTAGCACAAGTATAGGGCAGCTACAATGGGATGAATATTCCTTCCATTGTTTTTCTCTTTCTTTCTTTCTCTCTTCCTTTCTCTTTTTCTTTCTTGTACAATGTAGTAATCACATTTCAGAGAGTCTTGTTTCAGCCCGACACTGACACAGATGGAAAGAACACAGTCACTTTGGCAACACTAATTCATATTTATCAAGGCTAATGTTTTGCTCTAACATTTGGGAATAGCAGAGAGATTAAGCAGTTGAATAAGCACAAGATTAGTGGATCTCACTGTTAACCCTTACCTGCTAAACCAATGCCAAGGTGATCCATAAGATTGAATTATTAAGCATTTAGTTTTACAGTGTAGGATTCAGTTCTAAGGCTTATCTAGATATTATATAAGTGATCGAGTGTGCAAGCAGGTAATGGTCTTCTGAGTAGAGGAAATCTGTGTCTCTAATTACAGTGTTATTATGCATAGTTACAATGTATTAAATGTGCACATCTTAATTAATCAGTTGAAAAGCAACCAATTAGGGTGATCACAGCATCACAAGCAATGCAACTTCACAATAAAGGAAATCTTGGACAGAACAAACAGACAGTGGTCTTGATACATTAGCACACTGGTAATGAAATGGAACCCATTGCCCTGTAATTGTTGATTATTAATGGATCAGTATAATACAGACCAATTGCATAACCACTGTAGTGCCACTGTCTGTCTATCTGTATTGTCATTATAGTGCCTCTGTCTGCCTGTCCACCCATGCAGATCCTTTAGGGTTTAGTTGGCAGACTGTGGTCCCATTCTACCAGCCCCATCCCACTGTATCTGCCCTATACTTGTGCCACCATTGCCCCTTAGTGCAATACAGAACCATTGTAGTGCCGATGTCTGTTTGTCTGCCATTGAAGATCAATAAGGGAAGTGGTACTCAACTCTGGCCCTCGAGATCCATTCCAGTCCTGATCTTTATTCCAAGCAGGTCCTAGCCTCTTAGCAGCTACAATTAACTACATTAGAACCTGCTTGGAGTAAAACCCTGGACTGGATTGGATCTCGGGGCCAGAGGAAGGGCATAGTTGGCATTCTACCAATGGCAGACTTATCCCAGTGTTGTTGCCCTTGTGCTATTATGGCTCTTTCATATAATACAGAACCATTTCATTGCTATTATTCTGAAGAACAGTTCTGCCCCCTTGAATTACCCTGTTTTCCTGCATCCCTCACCCTCTATTCTCTCTCTCCCTCCTTTTGCACCATCTGCCTTGCATCGCTCTCTCTTTCTTGACCCTCTGCCCCTCCACTGTTCTTCATTTAAGCTCTATATTGTTCTGTAACAGGGTCAAGAATGCACTGTTTACATTTATTTTACATTTGTTAGTGCACACTTTGTTGTCTGACACTTTATAATTGATTTGTACCACGTTAGGTTGGCTTCTCCACTCGTTTCCCTTTATCTGCCTTATTGGGCACCGACTAATTGAATTATTGATTTACGCACCTGAATATAAATTGCCCATGTTTTACAAACGGCATGGCCATCCTGGGGTTTGTATCTGTCTATGCAGGAGTGGGAGCACAGTGTTTGGAGCTTGGAACAGCGCGTAAGAGAGAATGAAACGGACCAGTAATTGGAGCATCCCGACTCAGTATTGGACTGATTGTATGTCGGTGTTGAATAATGAACATGAGCAGCTTGAGTGTTTTAGCCTGTCGGTAGCCAACCAGAATTTAAGAAGTGAAACAGAATTGGCTATATTGTGATGCTTCTCTCTCTCTCTCTCTCTCTCTCTCTCGTGTTCCCTCCTGTGCGTGTGTGTGTGTGTGTGTGTGTGTGTGTGTGTGTCTTTTAAAATGTATTTGGGTGATTTTCTTGGTGCCCATGTTCCTGCCATTTGTAATCTGTTTTAAGAATAAAAAGAACCTAAAGATATCTTATAATTTGTTCTGTGCCTTATCGCACTGAACTGGTGTGGTTGCTCTACATTCAGATATTTTACAATTTAACGCATGTGAAGCTGTTTTGATACACTCCCATAACGGAGAGGTGTTACAGTTAGGAAATCAATCTGATTAGAGTCAGATTGATTTCCTAGAAGATTACAGTCACAGACCATCAGCTCTGAATACACTGTTAAACAGTCTCTCTCCTGCTTCCAAAGTACAGCTATGACCAAAAGTTTTGCATCACCTAGAATTTTAGCATTAAGACATATATAAACTAGACCGTATTTAAATATTGATTTTGCATTGCAACCCTGTACTACTCTGTAAAACCTGTCGCCTTGGATAAAGGTGAAATAAATTAATTATAATAATTATAATAATAATAATGTTGCTAAGCTAATGGGAGGTGAGGAATGGGGTCTTCAGTTTGCTTGTCAGAACTTGATTCGGACTGAGGAGGTCATTCAGAAATAAAAGGATTATGTTCCCTAACCAGCTTGACTGAGTAAGAAGATCATTCCTCTACGAAATGGGTTTGGAAAGTGCTGTTACATTTAGAACAACACAAAGGCATAGGCTTCAATGAAATAAAGAAAGCAATACAGTGTATTGCTGTTGTTGCAAGGTTCAGGCCAGTGGTCTCACAGGTCGATGTTGAAACCTTGATTCAAGTTTTGGTTTCCTACGGTGGCAATGAAGTGCAAAACACAAACAATAAAAACATGTCATGCAACAATTTAACAAAGGATGACAAGCAAAAAAATAAAGACACTGAGAAAGAGTTCTAGTTAAAACGTTTGTCATTGAATTTACATTAAAGACACTGAGAAAGACTTCTAGTGGAAACTTTGTCATTGAATTTACACTGAAGACACTAAGAATGACTTCAAGTGGAAACATTTGCCATATAATTTACACTGAAGACACTGAGAAAGACTTTTAGTCCGTGCATTAATTCAAAGTGCAACTCAAAACAGGTGAGCAACTGCAGATCAATTTACTGCAAATTTCAACCTGGGGCACAAGCAGCCAATTTCATCAAAAACGGTCCGCCAAGAAGTCCACAGAGCGAGATACCATAGTGGCCCAACGCCCTATTAAGTGACTTTACATTGGCGTTTCCATTTTTTTGTCCACTACCTGTAGCTTTGCAGAACCCCATCGTTTAGTTAAAATCACAAACTAACATCCCATCCAGTCGTTCTCCATTGGAAGTAAAGGGGATCTCAATACTATCCCCCTCTCTTTCTCTGCAGACAGATCTGGTGTCCCGGGGAACAGCACCTCTCCTCTGGCACCCCTGGGTACAGGGAGACTCTCTGCAGTGGAAGGTAGAGGACCTCGAAAACCAGCTGCAGCTGAAGATGAGCCAGCTGGAGAAACAGAGATCCAAAGTGCTGAAGGAGACAGAGCGCAACAGACATGAGATCGACCAGGGAATGAACTCTCTGCACCACAGAGTCACCGAGCTTGAGCAAGGTATGGACCCTACACTGACATTGACACTGACACTCACACCGACACTGACACTAACACTGACACTGAGATAGCACTGATACTGAAATCGACCAGGAATGAACTCCGGCACCACAGAGTCACCGAGCTTGAGCAAGGTATGGACCCAGCACTGACATAGCATTGATACTGATCATAATTTTCTTCCATTGTTTGAACTGGAATGGTAAATTAGCCAAAACCATTGACCCTCAGTCCGACCAATCAAAATGAGATTAGTATGGTATGGTATGATGTTGTAAAATACCTATTTGCATGGCTCTAATTTTTGTCTGAAAACAAGATACCAGTGAATTCAGACATCAGATAATGAACACCAAATGGACACTCTCTCTCTCTTCTCTCTCTTTCTCTAGGTCTCTCAGAATACAATCTCCCAGAAGGATACAAGCTCTCTTTCCCAGTCCGCACTAACTACATGTATGCAGCTGATTCGACGCAGCATCCCAGAGCTCTACTCCTTCTCAGCATGCCTGTGGGTGCTCTCACACTCCTCCTCAGGAATTGGGACCCCCTTCTCCTACTCTGTCCCGGACAGACCAACGAGATCGTGCTGCTGCAGGGCGTCCATAACCCAGTGGAGCTGCTCATTAATGACAAGGTCAGAATAAAGCAATAGAAACGCATCAGTGAGATGCGCTGGGTAACGAGAAAAGGCCTTTTGGCCCATCAAGGGTCGATCCTTGTTAGCACACCATAGTCCCCTAGTGGGGTGATAGAGAGATACACTTGGTAATTACTAGGGGAAGACCAACTAATCCGAGTCGAGATTGATTAGTTGCCATTTTTAAAGATAAATATTATTATATAATGTATTTGATCACGTCTGGCTCTCTATGATTTCAAAATGGCACAGCTGTGTTGTGCAGTGCTGTGCTGTGCAGTGTTGTGATCCAATGGGGATGTAACTGATAATACATGATGTGTTCTGTGGCAGGTGGCCCAGCTCCCTCTCCAGCTGACTGAGTCCCGCTGGCACCACGTGTGCGTCACCTGGACACTGCGGGATGGGGAGTGGCATGCCTACCAGGACGGGAGTTGAGGGGCGGAGACAACCTGGCAGCCTGGCACCCCATCAGAGCAGGGGGGTCCTGATCCTGGGGCAGGAGCAGGTAGGCACCACGTTCGAAATCAGCCCTGGTGTTAAACCATTCTGGAAGGAGCGCAAAATCATCTGTGTATACCTAGAGTTTAATTCCCTCCCTGTTTAGTAACATCATGTGTGAGCTGAGTGCTTCCCATTGATGTTTCGGCAATCCCCTAAAAGGGAGTTTCATCTGCTTTACCAAGCTTTCACTGTGCTTTTACTATGGGACACATTTATAATGGGTTAGTTTATTGTGGTTTGTCTTTTACTGTGCTTTACCAGACCTCTCTGTGATTTACAATCCTTCCCTATGCTTTATCAGACCTCTCTGTGCTTTAAAATGCTTCCCTATACTTTACCATACCTCTCTGTGCTTTACAATGCTTCCCTGTGCTTTACCAGACCTCTCTGTGCTTTACAATCGTTCCCTATGCTTTACCATACCTATATCTGTTTTATAATGCTTTACTGTGCTTTAGCTTTCACTGTGCTTTATTACACTTTGCTGTGCTTTTAATATGGCACACTTTATTGGGTGATGCTGGTTGTGCTGGGTGTTGATTGGGTGATGTCTGTTGTGCTGGATGTTGATTGGATGCTGTTTGTTGCAGAAGGTTGTTTGGATGATGCCTGTCATGCTGGGTGTTGATTGGATGTTGTTCGATGTGCTGAGTGTTGATTGAATGATGTCCATTGCGCTGGATGTTGATTGGATGATGTTCATTGTGCTGGAGGTTGATTGGATGCTGTTCAGTGTGCTGGGTGTTGATTGGATGATGTCTGTTGTACTGGGAGTTGATTGGGTGATGTATGTTGTACTGGGTGTTGATTGGATGATGTCGGTTGTACTGGGTGTTGATTGGATGATGTACGTTGTACTGGGTGTTGATTGGATGATGTCCGTTGTACTGGGTGTTGAATGGATGTTAATCGTTGTTCTGGGTGTTGATTGGATAATGTCCATTGTACTGGGTGTTGATTGGATAATGTCCGTTGTACTGGGTGTTGATTGGATGATATCCGTTGTACTGGGTGTTGATTGTATGATGTCGGTTGTACTGGGTGTTGATTGGATGATGTATGTTGTACTGGGTGTTGATTGGATGATGTCCGTTGTACTGGGTGTTGAATGGATGTTAATCGTTGTTCTGGGTGTTGATTGCATGATGTCCATTGTACTGGGTGTTGAATGGATGTTAATCGTTGTTCTGGGTGTTGATTGGATGATGTCCGTTGTACTGGGTGTTGAATGGATGTTAATGGTTGTACTTGGTGTTGATTGGATGATGTCGGTTGTGCTGGGTGTTGATTGGATGATATCTGTTGTACTGGGTGTTGATTGGATGATGTCGGTTGTACTGGGTGTTGATTGGATAATGTATGTTGTACTGGGTGTTGATTGGATGATGTCCGTTGTACTGGGTGTTGAATGGATGTTAATCGTTGTTCTGGGTGTTGATTGGATGATGTATGTTGTACTGGGTGTTGATTGGATGATGTCCGTTGTACTGGGTGTTGAATGGATGTTAATCGTTGTTCTGGGTGTTGATTGGATGATGTCCGTTGTACTGGGTGTTGATTGGATGATGTCGGTTGTACTGGGTGTTGATTGGATAATGTATGTTGTACTGGGTGTTGATTGGATGATGTCCGTTGTACTGGGTGTTGAATGGATGTTAATCGTTGTTCTGGGTGTTGATTGGATGATGTATGTTGTACTGGGTGTTGATTGGATGATGTCGGTTGTACTGGGTGTTGATTGGATAATGTATGTTGTACTGGGTGTTGATTGGATGATGTCCGTTGTACTGGGTGTTGAATGGATGTTAATCGTTGTTCTGGGTGTTGATTGGATGATGTATGTTGTACTGGGTGTTGATTGGATGATGTCCGTTGTACTGGGTGTTGAATGGATGTTAATCGTTGTTCTGGGTGTTGATTGGATGATGTCCGTTGTACTGGGTGTTGAATGGATGATATCCGTTGTACTGGGTGTTGATTGGATGATGTCCGTTGTACTGGGTGTTGAATGGATGTTAATCGTTGTTCTGGGTGTTGATTGGATGATGTCCGTTGTACTGGGTGTTGAATGGATGATATCCGTTGTACTGGGTGTTAATTGGATGATGTCCGTTGTACTGGGTGTTGAATGGATGTTAATCGTTGTTCTGGGTGTTGATTGGATGATGTCCGTTGTACTGGGTGTTGAATGGATGTTAATCGTTGTTCTGGGTGTTGATTGGATGATGTCCGTTGTACTGGGTGTTGAATGGATGTTAATCGTTGTACTGGGTGTTGATTGGATGATGTCCGTTGTTCTGGGTGTTGATTGGATGATGTCTGTTGTACTGGGTGTTGATTGGATGATGTCCGTTGTACTGGGTGTTGAATGGATGTTAATCGTTGTACTGGGTGTTGATTGGATGATGTCTGTTGTACTGGGTGTTGATTGGATGATGTATGTTGTACTGGGTGTTGATTGGATGATGTACGTTGTACTGGGTGTTGATTGGATGATGTCCGTTGTACTGGGTGTTGAATGGATGTTAATGGTTGTACTGGGTGTTGATTGGATGATATCCGTTGTACTGGGTGTTGATTGGATGATGTCGGTTGTACTGGGTGTTGATTGGATGATGTATGTTGTACTGGGTGTTGATTGGATGATGTCCGTTGTACTGGGTGTTGAATGGATGTTAATCATTGTTCTGGGTGTTGATTGGATGATGTCCGTTGTACTGGGTGTTGAATGGATGTTAATCATTGTTCTGGGTGTTGATTGGATGATGTCCGTTGTACTGGGTGTTGAATGGATGTTAGTCGTTGTTCTGGGTGTTGAATGGATGATATCCATTGTACTGGGTGTTGATTGGATGTTGTTCATTGTGTTGCAGGACACTTTGGGAGGCCGGTTTGATGCCACCCAGGCTCTGGTGGGGAGCTAGCCCAGTTTAACCTGTGGGATCGGGTCCTGACCCCTCGGAAGTTCGCAGCTTGGCCGAGTGCCAGGAGACAAGCACTGGCAACGTGGTGCCCTGGGACGACCGGCACATTGACGTCTTCGGAGGGGCTGCCAAGTGGCCATTCGAATCCTGCCAGGAGCGACGAGGAAACTGAGACACACAGGACACACACACACACACACAAGCACAGCTTTTACCCATCATTACAAAATCAGCCATTGGGAATCACTCAGTGATACAGCAGTGTAACCTTGACGGCTTTAAATCGTTTGAATTGAAAATGAACGAACACATTTTTAAACTAGTGCTCACGCACACAGAGGATTCTCATAATCGCGTCTTAATCTGGAAGGTAAAACAAATAGTATATCTGATCATAGCCAAATGCAATCTGAAATGTCTGGGAGTGATTGATAAAAGATGGGTGAAGACGGGTGCCAAATCGAGGCAGTTATCGTGTTCACCCGGTACAGACAGACAGTGCATAATCCCCATTTTTTAGTGAGGACCCTAACAAGTTTGAAACAAGATCTTTAAAATCTTAGAGGACAGTCACAGGCACAGTGGGAAAGGCAGTCGTATGCCAAGGCATCCCAGAGCGCTATACAAAGTTAAAACAAAACAAAACAGCTCATGTATACAAAACACTCGAGTTATAACCCATTATTAAAAAGCACATTCAAAAATTATGTTTTCCATTTAGGTTTAAAAGAATCCAGTGTTTCAGCCTGCCTAATGGTAACTGGAATAGAGTTCCACAACCGAGGAGCACAACAGCAAAAAAAAACTCTGACTCCAGCTGTTTTAAGATGACTTTTGGAACAATTAAAAGTTCTGCATTTTCTGATCTCAAAGAACAACTAGGAAGATACAGAGTTAGTAGTTCTTGGAGATAGGATGGTCCTAATCCATGAAAGGCCTAATAAAGTTATTACAGCAACTTTAAAATCAATTCGGTAGCTCACTGGTAACCAATGTAAGGACCTGAGCACTGGAGTAATGTGTTGAGAAGGATGAGTGGCAGCTGCGTTCTGAACAAGCTGAATCCTTCTGAATTTATTAACAGGTATACCAGCAAAAAGGAACTGCAATAATCAAGACGAGAAGTTATAAAATATCAACATCTCTGAATCACTCACATCCAATACAAATTTTAATTTCTCAAATGATAAAAAGCTTTTCTGATAACAGAATTCATTTGGAAATCAAAAGAAAGCTCAGGGTCCAGAGTAACACCCAGGTTCTTCGCTCTAGTGGAAGGTAAAATGGAATTGCCATCAAAATTAATATTGATTGGATTACGTTTTCTCAAAACCCTTTTAGAACCAATTAACAAAACCTCAGTTTCGTCTGGTTTTATTTTCAACCAGTTTGTAGCCATCCATGATTGGATCTCAGTTAAACACTTTGTAAGAGTATTTATTGCCATGTCTGCATGCATAGGAAATGATGCACAGATTTGTGTATTATCAGCATACAAATGAAAGTCAAGATTGTATTTTCTAATCATGTCCCCAAGAGGTAACATGTTGTGGCAGGGTGGCTGGGCGGTGACGTCAGGCAGAAGCAGGAAGGTAAACACACCAGTACTGCAGATTCAAAATAAATGATGCGGCAGTGCCGTTTATTTATATACAAAAATAAAATAAATATTTGAACAGAAAGAAACTGTGCTCACAGAGCGAAAATAAATAATTAAACGAAACAAATCACGAACACAAAATATACGAAACACAGGTCAGGCTGAGCTGTAGCCTTCACTGATCCTGTATCTTTTTAGACTCGTGTTTCTCTCCTCGCTCTTTCCACTCTCACTCCTCATACACCCACCACGAGTGCAGAGAGCTGCAGGCTTTTATATTCAGGTGACCATCTCCCGATTAACAACAAAATTAACCACTTAATTAATTCGGAGATGGCCACCTTCTGCACGAAGTTTATTAATTATTCCTGGCAGAGGACGAGCACCAATCTCGCCTCTGCCAGAACACGCTTTAAAAATAAACAAAACAATAACACGGTGGTACGCCATCATATAAATACATAAATAAAATCAAACAAAACAAATACAAAATACACTGCACAGGGGCGGAGGGGAGACCCGATCTAAAAATAAATAAACAAAACAATGTACAGGGCTCGCTACAGCCCTGCTACACATGTATACACTGAACACAAAGTGTCCACAACAGAGCCCTGAGGAACGCCCCACTGTACCTATTTCAGAGGTACAGTTGCCCAGTGAGATAAATTGGTGACAATGAGATAGATAGGAAACAAACCAATCAAGAACTTTCCCAGAAAGACCAACATGAGACTGCAGGCGATTTAACATAATCTCATGATCAATGGTATCAAATGCTGCAGAGAGATCTAAAAGAAACAAAAATTGAAAGAATTCCAGTGTCTGTAGCCATATGAAGATCATTGCAAACTCTCAATAAAGTACTAAAGTCTCAGTACTATGACTCATTACTGCTGAGATGGTCATAAAATTGGTCAGCAACAACTTTTTCAATTACTTTTGCCAAAAATGGCATGTTGGAAATAGGACGGTAGTTTCCTAACACCTCAGGGAGAGATCTTGTTTCTTAAGAAGAGGTCTCGTCTGCGCCAGTTCTGTACCTAAAGTTAAAGAGGAATTCACTACGTTAGTTAAGACAGAACCAAAGACTGAGATGCACTCCTTATTGAGCCAAGGGTCTAAACTGCGTGACGTAGAATGGATGAGACTACTTTCTCAATATTGTCATTAGAAACCGTTTTGAAAGTAACCAATAATTGTCCAGATTTAAAATAGCCAGTAGTAGATGTAAAATGGGAGGCGAAGCCAAATCAGCAGGTAATAACTGTGCTCAAATTGCCTGAATTGAATCACTGAAAAAACAGTAATTTGTTACACTGAGTAGTGGTGTTTACATTTTGCATAGTTACCAATTTTGGATTTAGCAATTTATCAATTGTACTAAACAGAGTAGCAGGCCTATTTTTTCCATAAGAAAAGTAGGTTGCTTTAGCTTTATTCAAAGAATCCTTACATGAGATTCCCAAATCTTTAGGTCAATACAAAACCCAGTTATAAGAACTCTCTGTTTTCTTGTCTATAGACTATAACATGTCCTAAGATGGAATAGTAGCGGTCTGGAAAAACTGATCTATCATGGAAGGTGTTGCTTTCTGGTCAGTTAGACAGCAGTCTGGAGATTTATTTGACTGGGAGACAGCCTTTAAGAAACCGCAAAGCACCACTGCTGTTTTTCTACAGCTATGGCGAAAAGTTTTCCATCACCTAGAATTTTAGGATTGAGACATATATATATATATATATATATATATATATATGAACAGAATTTAGATATCTTATTTAACATTATGTAATCAATAATAGTAGTACAGTAGTATTTCATGTTAAATTTCTTAATGTCACATATTTTAAAATCAGTTTTTGTGAAGTACTGTATATGGAAAACTACAAGCAGTATGTAATTCATAATGCTAACGTTACATTATTGAACAGGTTTCACTCGACTTTATGAAGCAAAATTAGTTAATTCTATTGGGTGATGTAAAACTTTTGGTCATAGCTGTAGTTAATATTATCCAGCTTTTATAAATGAGGAATCAATTTAAACCCGGCGATTGACTCTGCCTTACACTTTAGAGAACCCTGTTATTGCATTTCTCCACAAAGCTGATTTTGTACTGACGGGTGACATTTGACAAAACATATGTTACTGACCATTAGGGTGAGCCAAGCCAACCAAGCATCTCTTTAGTTTACTTGCCAATCAAGTGTACGTTAAATTATTATTTGGTTTTTTTAAACATATCACTCAAGGGCACATAAATATAAAAATGATACACAGGCAATTCTACAGATGTGTAGCAGATCTGGGTCAATTCCACTTGTAATTGTGTAATTCATAATTGACTCCAATTACAACGTAACTGTAATGTAATTGTGGTTCAACCTTGGCACACCCGCGTAATTGTAGGTATACCATAGAAATGATCAATTACAGTTTAATTACATATTTATTTGTCTTACTCAGAATTTCATCATTTGTGATCCGCTGCTTATCACCATTATTTTGCTGAATGACAAAAAATATTATAAATGATGTATTTGTGCCTGTGATTAATGCTTGGGTTATTAAGAATATGAGAATCCGAGTAAACATGTTAATGTGTGCAGTTGTTACTTTTCAGTGTAATTGTAATTACTGCAGCATAATTGTACCTGTATTTGTAATTTAACAAAATAGCATTGTAATTGTAATTGACTGCAGGTCTGGTGTGCTGTAGAGAGGCAGTGTCTGCAGGAACTGCTTGTTGTTTTCATTGCACTTTAGGTTGATTGACCAAAAACAGTCCTAATTGGCTCCTTCATTATCGAGCATATTAATCGAGCCCTACCTGAACTCAAAACTCAACAGGTTTTGTGTCTTGAATTTTGTTCTGTGTTGGTGTGTGTCTTTGAAATGGCTTTACATGTCTTTATTTACGTGTATTTACTGTTTGTGATTGATTCTCAGGTCTGTTCCTCCTCCAGTATTCAATTT
This sequence comes from Acipenser oxyrinchus oxyrinchus, assembly GCA_030684275.1. NCBI lineage: Eukaryota > Metazoa > Chordata > Actinopteri > Acipenseriformes > Acipenseridae > Acipenser > Acipenser oxyrinchus. The sequence goes on along the minus strand of CM060277.1, from coordinate 3,845,962 downwards.
TGATCATTTTCCACCTGTAGAATTCCTGATCCCAAAGAAATCAAGTAAACCAGTGACCTTTTAACTCTGCTGGCTTGACCTTACTCATAATTACTACTGGGGTCAGTGGAGTTGAAAGGTAATTAATTAGTCATTTAGAAGACGCTTTTATCCAAAACGACTTATAGGGACTGGGTGGTGAACTATGCTTCATCAACAACTGCTGCTGCAGGTCACTTACAATAGGACCTCGGTTTTATGACTCATCCGAGGGGTCATGTGATTTCAATCAGGAAGTACTCAAAAGGAGCTAGCAACTAGTATTCCACAGGCTCATTTAAAGTTAATATTGGAGTGACAGAGCTTATCAGAACCACTCAGAATGCTTTATACATCAAAAAGGGTAACAGAAATGTGAATCAATAAATAAACAGAGATTTGAAGACACATACATTCTTCTTAAACTGTGGTTTTGTATTATTATTATTATTATTATTATTATTATTATTATTATTATTATACATATATACACACAGACACACACACCCAGTCTGTGAAGTGCCTGACCGATTAAATAACCGTCTTATTTTATAACTGACTTTTTATTTCAACATTAAATGTTAAATATGGTATTTGTGGATATTATTGGGACAAAAAAGTACCACTTCAAATGTTCAATGTATGGACATTTTGTATCTATCTATCTGTCTATCTATCTATAGGACGTGAATTTTCCTCTCATCTGGGGTGCTGACATTTTTACTTCCTTAGTGAGGCTGTACACTGACACTGGTTTACCTGATGATAGATACTTCTTAAAAGCCGAGTATGAGTACGCATATCAGCCCTCCACTACTCTATCTAGCTAGTCTTTATCTGTCTGTTGTAAAAAAAATGTTTGCATTATGAGTTTACTCCTATCAGTGATCTTTATGAATGACATGCATGGTGTTGTTTTGAGATTAGCAGCTGAAACGTGTCGATTCAAATCAAAAGATATTCTGTTCTTGTTCTGGTAAAAATGTGGTTCTGTTTTTCAGTCAGTGAGTGAGCCGACGTCACTGTTTGCTGTCACCGTGTACAAAAGACAAACAGCAGATTTATGGATGTTGTGCCATTCTCTCTCTTTCTCTCTCTCTCTCTCTCTCTAAAATCTGTGATTTGGTCATTTGTCTTTAATAATAAAAAGAGAAAGCATGACCTTGGTTAACATTTTAAGGGGGGTATCATTTTCACTGTTTCACTTAGTTGTCAGTTGGCTTTTATGGAGTTCAATATTTGAAAAGAAATTCCTGGGCTGCAATGTGGAAGGCAGTAGGTTTGAGGAGCTCAGTGGCTAGATAAAGAAAGCGCTGGGCTGCAGTGTGGAAGGCAGTGGGGTTTGAGGAGCTCAGTGGTTAGATAAAGAAACGCTGGGCTGCAGTGTGGAAGGCAGTGGGTTTGAGGAGCTCAGTGTTTAGATAATGAAAGCACAGGGCTGCAGCGTGTAAGGTTTACGGTCTGAGTAGCTCAGTGATTAGATAAAGAAAGCTCTGGGCTGCAGTGTGGAAGGCAGTGGGGTTTGAGGAGCTCATTGGTTTGTGGAGTGTCTCAAGTGCTTGAAATAAACAATTATTAGAGGCGAAGTGAAAATGGTACTGCAGTACTTCACGGATGACATTACATTGAAACCTATGGGGCTAAAAAGGTACTGGTGACAAGAAGCAAGCAGCCTGGAATAGGAGAGAGAGAGAGAGAGAGAGAGAGAGAGAGAGAGAGAGAGAGAGAGAGAGAGAGAGAGAGAGAGAGAGAGAGAGAGAGACGAGTGAGTTGCACTGGCTCTTTTAGATTAGATAATATTTCCTACTGTACCTGTTCAGGTATATTTGCTGCTTTTTCTTTCTGTAAAAACACAATTGTGTTAAGTCTTGAATACAAATAAAATCTTGACACATGACCTCTATCTGTAGTTCTGTTATAATTGTGCTTATTATTTCTTATTTCTTATTTATAATTAAAGATTTACTGTACATCTGCATAAACCCTTTGAAAGTATTTTTGAGTTTTACTATGTTTTTCCCATAATTTACCAGGTTTGCCATGTTTATTAATATGCTTTACCATACCTCACAATTCTTTACAATGCACACCTATGCTTTAGCTTTCACTGTGGCTTTCACAAGTTCCTTATACAAGTCAGAAAAACTTATTGGAAACTGCCGAGACTCTCTACACTGGTTTGGTTTTGTCTCCCTTTTGTGGATTGGTAAATTACGTTTGCTATTTTCCAGGCTGTCGGTACAACCCCTGTGTCAAGAGACTGTTGCATGATCTTGGTTACCAGTTTGTAAATAACTTCTTTCATTTCTTTGAGTACTATTGGGAGGATCTCATCTGGCCCAGGGAATTTGTTTATTTTAAGAGCTCCTAGTCCCTTTAACACTTCTGCCTTCTAACACTTCTGCTTCTCTTATGCTTTGTGTGTACCAGTTTACACAATAGTGTTCAATGGCACAGAGCCAGCAGGCAGACGCGTAAGCTCCATAGAGTACAATGCAGCCGTCATACCGGAAGTATTATATATATGTATTGCTATATTTTCTTTTTATGTAGTATTAGAAACAATGATTTAGTTTTACAGTTTTGTATGTACATATACCGTTACACCTGTAAACAGGTATATGTACATACCTGTTTCTTTGAAACGTATATTTTTTCATTGTTGGTAGTCATGCTATATATGCTTCTTATGCTTCTTTTCTGTATGGTAGTACCATACTAGCTCATACCAATTGGAATATGTTCCATTACAATTTACTGAAAGACCAGATTGCTATTCAGAACCCCCATGCCATTCACAGACCTGAAGCAAGAGAGAGAGAGAGAGATAAAACTGAATATTAATATTCTCCATGCTTGCTCTCCACCTTTTCTGTCTTATAGAGAGAATGATGTAGTGGAGCAGATGAAGGATGAAATATTAATACTCTCATCTCTCTCTCTGCCCTCTCGCTCTGTGTTTTTCATCTCTGAGCTCCTGCACTGTGAGAGTGATATGCTCTTGAACACAGAACTGCAAAGGGATAGAGGAATTTAATATTAATGGTGTCTACTCTCTCTCATCTTGAGAGACTCCCCATTGCCGTCATCACGAGACACACAGTGCTATGACGCAATCTGTCTGTCTGTCTGTGATATTGTGCTAAAGCCTTGCGAACGCAGACTTCAGCGAAAGGAAATGTATCCACAGAATTATGATATTAAAGGAATGGCAGCTGCTTACAAAATAATTCCATAAATCGTACCTGTTGTGTACGTCTCAAATGTTCCTTTTTTTAAAGAAACACTTTATACATGTTCATGTCTGGTACTACACTTGGATAAAGACTCTAACCCTAACCTCTATCCCTAAACCTGACCTTAACCTAACTCTAAACCTAAACCTAATCCTAACTTCTAACGTTAGCTCCAACCCTAACCCCTAAATCTAAACCTAAACCTAACCCTTACATCTAACCCTAACCCTAACCCCTAACCTTATCACCACTGATATATATTCTAGCAGTATCCTATCTTAACCTCTGTCTACCTATACTGTTCCATACCTTTGGGATGTTACCATTGCTTTCAAAGCTGTTCTGCTATCCATTTAGCTAGTTAGGATTTCTGCAGGGTAATTTTGCAGCGTTTATGGATGATTTAAAAGGGTTCAGAAGAAGAGATGATATTAGACATGTTCCTGTTTTGATGAGGAAACAGTACTAGGTATTGCATGGATGTAACATTCAGACATGTTAAAAGAAAGTCGTAGACACGCTTCAACTGGAGCGATCAAAAAAAGAAGCCAAGTTAGAAGCAACAAGTGTGAATCTTGAAACCCCAGTACCTTTCCAATTGTGCCTATTTGCTTGATGCTTGACAAGGTTGACCCAATTGCTTCTCCTTGAGCTTTTGTGTTTGATGTCACCACTTTAAATGACTGTTGGGTTTTTCTAACTTGTTTTTTTTTTTACATTGACAATGTTTTTGTTATAGATACATTTATAATATAAATATGTATTCATTTCTACATTTATGTATTTAAAAATATGTATTTCTAAATGTGTTTATTCCTCTATGCATTTATTTAAATCATTTATTTATTTCTACCTAATAAATTATTCCTTTATTTATTTTTAATTAAATGAGGAACTACAATTTAGAATAGATCAGAGACAAGGAAGCTACATGCCACTCTTGTGTACAATTCCATTCTATGGTATCTACCAAACAAACAGGAAACTGGATATTTTCAAACAGGAAATGGAACATTTCTAGAATCGAGCAGAACCTTCAGGCTGGTCAGGCATGGATGTAAGTTGCTGCACACTATTAAAAAGTAAGAAACGGAAGAGGAAGTGGAAGAAGGAGAATACCAATTTTACCTTAGTTTTATGACGTATATCTCATTGTGTATAAGAGGTATTTACGTTTTCACATTTAATGTTTCAGACTTTTGGTACTGGTACAAATGGGTAATTCTAGGTGATTTAGCTTTGCGCTGCAACATGGTAAAACAGCAAAACTCTTGGAGCTGTATAGAGAGTCAAAACCGAGCCAGGTTTCCACAGACCAGTTTTTCTAACTTCTATTAGATGTAAACTTATGGACAGTATAATGAGATCTAAAATGGAAAATTACCTATATGGTAACAATATCCTGGGAGACAGTCAGCATGGTTTTAGGAAAGGGAGATCATGTCTAACTAACCTGCTTGACTTTTTGAGGATGCAACATTTACAATGGATAATTGCAAAGCATACGACATGGTTTATTTAGATTTCCAGAAAGCTTTTGACAAAGTCCAGCATTAAAGATTAATTCTCAAACTGAACGCAGTAGGGATTCAAGGAAATGCATGCACATGGATTAGGGAGTGGTTAACATGTAGAAAACAGAAAGTACTGATTAGAGGAGAAACCTCAAAATGGAGCGATGTAACCAGTGGTGTACCACAGGGATCAGTATTAGGTCGTCTGCTATTCCTAATCTACATTAATGATTTAGATTCTGGTATACTAAGCAAACTTGTTAAATTTGCAGATGACACAAAAATAGGAGGAGTGGCAAACACTGTTGCAGCAGCAAAGGTCATTCAAAATGATCTAGACAGCATTCAGAACTGGGCAGACACATGGCAAATTACATTTAATAGAGAAAAGTGTAAAGTATTGCATGCCGGCAATACAAATGTGCATTATAAATATCATATGGGAGATACTGAAATTGAAGAAGGGAACTATGAAAAAGACCTAGGAGTTGATGTTGACTCAGAAATGTCTTCATCTAGACAATGTGGGAAGCTATAAAAAGGCCAACAAGATGCTCGCCTATATTGTGAGAAGTGTTGAATTTAAATCAAGAGAAGTAATGTTAAAACTTTACAATGCATTAGTAAGACCTCACTTCATAGAATATTGTGTTCAGTTCTGGTCACCTCGTTACAAAAAGGATTTTGCCTGTCTAGAAAGAGTGCAAAGAAGAGCAACCAGAATTATCCCGGTTTAAAAGACATGTCGTATGCAGACAGGCTAAAAGAATTGAATCTATTCAGTCTTGAACAAAGAAGACTATGCGGTGATCTGATTCAAACATTCAAAATCCTAAAAGATATAGACAATGTCGACCCAGGGGACTTGTTTGACCTGAAAAAGAAACAAGGACCAGGGGTCACAAATGGAGATTAGATAAAGGGGCATTCAGAACAGAATATACTTTTTACACAGAGAATTGTGAGGGTCTGGAACCAACTCCCCAGTATTGTTTTTGAAGCTGACACCCTGGGATCCTTCAAGAAGCTGCTTGATGAGATTCTGGGATCAATAAGCTACTAACAACCAAACGAGCAAGATGGGCTGAATGGCCTCCTCTCGTTTGTAAACTTTCTTATGTTCTTATGTTCTTATGTTCTTATGTAACCCTCTCCAATCTGCGATGATGAAGTAGGCTGTATTTGGGCTCTGATACGCTTCACAATCCAATTAGAGTATTTGGATTAGGGTTGATGTTTCTTGGATAATCTGCTGCCGCAAGCAAAGATTAACACCTCCCTGCCTCTATCCCCCACTCTCTTGCACAGGTCACATTCCCATCTGTCTGTAAATTAAAATGTGGCAGCTAACCACAGGTCCCATCTGCAGTCTACAATCTTTGTCTTCAAAATCGCCTGCATGGGGGCTCCCAGTGGCGCATCCAGTAAAAGCACTGGTGTGGAGTGCAGGATGCACCGTATAGTCTGGATGTTGCCGGTTCGAGTCCAGGCTATTCCTTTGCCGACCAAGCACGGGAGCTCCCAGGGGCGGCGCTCAATTGGCCGAGCACCGCCCGGGGAGGGAGGGCTAGGCCAGGGTGTCCTCGGCTCATCTCGCACCAGCGACCCCTGTAGTCTGGCCAGGCGCCTGCGGGCTTGCCTGTAAGCTGCCCGAGAGCTGCGTTGTCCTCCGATGCTGTAGCTGCGTTGTCCTCCTCCGATGCTGTATCTGCGTTGTCCTCCGATGCTGCATGGTGAGTCCGCAGTGTGAAAAAAGTGGTCGGCTGACAGCACACGCTTCAGAGGCCAGTGTGTGTTCATCTTCGCCCTCCCAAGTCAGCGCAGGGGTGGTAGCGGTGAGCTGAGCATAATAAAACAATTGGCCATTCCAAATTGGGAGAAAATGATAAAAATAATTGCCAACGACTAAATTTATATTAAAAAAAAAAAATCGCCTGTATAGTTTCTATACAGTAAAACCTGTCTAATCCAGCCCCTCTACATACGAGCATTCTGTATAATCCGTCATGAGTTTTGGGTCCCAACCAAATCCCTATTGACATGAATGGTGTGATCACCTCTACAATCTGGAATCCGCATGATTTTTAAGTCTCTTCTGCAAACCTAACTGTGCAATCCGGCACCAGGTCATATGATTTTTTCTTTTAAGTTTAAAACTAGTAGAAAAACAAAACTCCAAAATACAAACCAAAATGATGTGTATATACTCACATGATCCACCAGCGCCATTTTAAATTGTGCAGTTGTTAAACAGCAAATAAATGTCTAAAACGTCCTCACAGTGAGCAAAGAAAAGATGCCAATTTACAAACAGCACAGAGAACATTGCACTTGTTTTTCTGCTCAATGGCGAGCTTTGATTAAGCAGGAGGAGAATGTGATGGATCTCCTCCTAGCGACTGAGAAGTAAACAATGCCGACATCAGCGTAAGACCCATACTTACCTCTTGACTACAGAGCTTGCTCTTCAGTTGAATTGTGATGGTTTGCGGTTCGCATCCAGCCCTGACCTTTCCGTTCACTTCAATGGGCTGAGATGCCAATCTATTACACTTGCTTAGTTATGCTTAGGTTCAGCAGGAGAAAAGAGCAGATTGGCTTGACAGCGAGGAGCTGTTGATCGTTATCCTCGGATCGGTTCTGGGTTGCAGTAATGAGGGACTTTTGAATTTGAAGTGGGGTTGGTGAGAAACTACTAAAAAGGTTTCACTGCTGAGCTAAATAAAATAAGACCTATGTGGTAATAATGTCACGTTGGTTTAACATTTTACATTATTAAATATATACTACCATAGTTATATAATCGAAGACAAATCACCTTGGTGCAATGGTAGCACACCCTGACGAGTCACTCAGAACAGAGGAGGCAGTGTGACAGGATGTGATGTAACTCAGACTGACAGCCAGGAAAGAGAGATTTTCAACTTAGCTGTCTTCACTGGGGATTCCACAGGGCGCTGGCTCTGGCACTTGTTTAGGGTGGCAAAACCAGCAGGGACTGTTTATCCTCATAGCACTACAATGGCCCCTACTGGCCAGATGCCTGGTGAGCTCAGACGGACACCTGCAGGGCTGGCCTTTGTCCTCAAGGGGACGGTAGCTCACATCCACTGTGGTGGAAAGGAATGGCTTGGGGATCAGAAGACCTTCAGTTTTCCTGAGGAGGATTGTGGAGTTTGTGTTGTGGATTAGACTAATGTCTGGGGCTAGAAGGATTGGAACCTAGGCATCCAGATGTTTAAACCGAAGAGGTCAGTTGAAATCATGTGTTGAGTATTTATCCTCCTCCATTATTGTCAAATGCAATGGGTTTGTTTCTAATCACATATGAGGCTTTAACATATTAATATTGTGCATTAATGTACTTCACCGATCAACAATATTGGAACGGACTAATCCTTTAAGCCTTTGAAAGTGCAGCTACAATGCTGTTTGTATGTTTAGTGTTCAGCATTATGTAAGTATAATATACAGGACTTGACCAAAGAATTATAGCACTATGGGACTGATTCACCTGCCACAGCACTGTCAATAGCACACCATGGGACTAATTCACCTGCCATAGCACTGTCAATAGGGTGTACACCATGGGACTAATTCACCTGCCATAGCACTGTCAATAGGGTGTACACCATGGGACTGATTCACCTGCCATAGCACTGTCAACAGTACACCATGGGACTGATTCACCTTCCATAGCACTGTCAACACCCTGTACACCATGGGGCTGATTCACCTGCTACAGCACTGTCAACAGTACACCATGGGACTGATTCACCTGCTATAGCACTGTAAAGGAGAGCCATATGACCAGAGGTCAAAAGGACTGCTGAGGCAAGCAGAACAACAGACTGTAAGTTGCAGTGAAGAACAGCAATTTATTAATGAGATGCCAAAATGGAGAAACCAAAACAAAACTATATACAGCAAAATAAATTAAAAACATGAACAGGATACTAATAATGTTCTACTGACTAGTGGTGCAATAACTGAACACCCTTCTCTTAGCTCTGAGCTACTGAGTCTCTCTCAAATGAACTCCCAGGAGGCATTTATAGCAGGCTACCCAGCTAGGCTCCTCCCCTGGAACAATCTAAACTAATAATTGTAATCTTATAGAATAAACAGACAGTTTTCATTTGACTTACTTTGTATAATACATTTTACAAACAAACATATCCAAAAGCTGTTTATTCTGATAGCAAAGTTAAAAACACATTTTCCTTTTGTATTTTCCCAAGATCAAAATTTCCCCTCTATTTCTGAAGGTGTGCTTGTCTGGCCCTTTAATAACCTGGGACTCCGGTCAGCCCTACCCAAGAATGCCGCCCCATTGCACAAACCTCCCTTACAACTTGACCAATAAATAAATACATTTTCACTTGTAGCTTTACCTCACTAAGCTTATTGTTTTTCCTGTTTTTTTTTTTTTTAAACAACAGGCCTTTTGTTCTTTGATATCAAAATAATAACTTTTCTTTTGGTTTATTTTTATTTTTTCAGCTATACACCAGGACATCTCCCAGCTCCCACAGCTATGGTTCCATACTCAGGTAAGTACATTGTGTTCTTTTAACTTTTTGTCAGCAAGTATGTAATGTTATAGATATGTAAACTAACATCTACACAGTACTTTAAATGACATGTTTCAGAGTCCAGTTTTCTATTTAAAACAAACAGTCTTTACACCCTTTGAGTTTTCATAGGGGTTATTTTATGGGTAATGAGCTCCTTCATCACAAGAACTGTCAATAGCACACCTGTTGTGTTGTGTTGTGTGTCAGTTGGATGGATGGGACTATGACTGTGTTGTGTTGTTCTGAGCTGTGTGTCAGTTGGATGGATAGGACTATGACTGTGTTGTGTTGTTCTCTGCTGTGTGTCAGTTGGATGGATAGGACTATGACTGTGTTGTGTTGTTCTGAGCTGTGTGTCAGTTGGATGGATAGGACTATGACTGTGTTGTGTTGTTCTGAGCTGTGTGTCAGTTGGATGGATAGGACTATGACTGTGTTGTGTTGTTCTGAGCTGTGTGTCAGTTGGATGGATAGGACTATGACTGTGTTGTGTTGTTCTGAGCTGTGTGTCAGTTGGATGGATAGGACTATGACTGTGTTGTTCTGTGCTGTGTGTCAGTTGGATGGATAGGACTATGACTGTGTTGTGTTGTTCTGTGCTGTGTGTCAGCTGGATGGATAGGCCTATGACTGTGTTGTGTTGTTCTGTGCTGTGTGTCAGCTGGATGGATAGGATTATGACTGTGTTGTGTTGTGCTGTGCTGTGCTGTGTGTCAGTTAGGTGGATGGGACTTTGACTGTGCTGTTGTGCTCTGCTGTCTCTGCCTGGCTGATTGGTTGTCATTAATCCTGTCAGCAGAGAGTGACCCAGATTATGTGCCTGTCGCAGCCTGTCTGTGGGAGCCAGCTGTAGAGAGAGAGAGAGAGAGAGAGAGAGAGAGAGAGAGAGAGAGAGAGAGATGCATGGAAGGAATGAAAGCGACATGGATAATTTAATAATTATTTTGTTTTCAATTCCTACAGAGTTTTATTTGAATTATCCAAACATCTTAATACTGCCTCAAATGGACCAGTTTCCTAATACCGCCTTTAAACTTGCTGGCCTCTTTTCTGCTGCATTTTCTGTTGCATTTGCTTTAAATTCATGTGTTTTTTTTACTTTTTATTTGCACTAGCAAAATAACCCCCTATTTCATTGTGATCAACAATTGCTAGGTTAAATCTGTGTTGTTCTGGATGCACATGTTTGCCACACACCTCATTGACTGTGCAGTTAACTATGTACTAACTTTCTAGACTTGTGAAAATTTCTTGCAAACAAACATGTCATTTTTTTTTTTCTTTAACAGAATTTAGGCGCTACGATGATGCTTATGCTGAATAGTATTACAAACCAAGGCTGTGTTAGCTAAAGAAAATTAACTTGGGGATTGTCAAGTTTTTTTTTTTTTTTTTCCAGGAAACTCCTTATTTGTAATTCCTCCAGCTAATTTGTTTCTTGTTAGATTTTTTTTTATGTTACAATAAGTGTATTCCTATAAGCAAATTTGTGCATGCTTCTACCTGTATTGCTTCCTATTGGTGTGATATATATATATATATATATATATATATATATATATATATATATATATATATATATATATATATATATATCATTTAGCAGACGTCTGTGCCACACACAGTGAACTGGGAACCGCCTGGTAACAAGCCACTTTCTTTAACCACCGGACCACCAAACCTCCTATATTCACCCAATGTTTAATTTCTAAATTATGTTTGTGTTATTATATATGTATTTTAACTGCTTCAGTTGTTACCAGCTTCAATGAATTGAAGAAGAAAAAAATTACCCGGTTTTTCAATCTGGAAATCTGCTAGTAACCCTGTGCCTTATTATAATTGCACAGAAAATACATAGGCTATATTTATACACATGTTTAATTTATTTCTTGTGTGCGAGTTACCTTTTCCTCAGTTTTCAGTTGAGGTCCCAATTCAAACTGTCATACGTTTCTCTTTACCAACTTACCTTTCCAAATTAAACTGCAGAAAAAGTTAATAAGACATAAACTGCAGTCTTGAATAACATTGATTGACACGCCCCTCTTTTCCCAAGGAGGAATGCCGCGTCTTTTGCCTGTCTATGTGGATTTTATTCCAGCGCTATTACACTCTTAAAGCTGGTATTCTACATATTCGTGAGTGTGTTTCAATATATTATCATTTAAAAAGCATATTGCAAGATATTTATATTTTTAAAAGCAAACATAACGAGTTAATTTGCTCAGGCGCTTGCGCTTTTACCAATTAAAATACACCCAAAGACCTTCTTCCTCCCAGGGCGTAACCAGCCTTGCTTTAAATAGAATGATAGCAGTTTCATCCAATCATATGATTCAATTGCTAAAACTGTTCTCGTCTGGACCAATCAGGCTTGGGAGTAGATGGGCAGTTCCGGGCGCTGGTAGTTGCTAGGGGCGGAATGTCTCCCTGACAACCAGGGCGACCCGAACGGAGACGAGACTCTTAAACAAACTTCTCCAAACAGCGAGAGCAGGTACAGTACATTCAATAGAACCGAAATAATGTACACGTTATATATTTTAACGTCACCAAACATTTTGGATACATGTAATGCCTTTTGTAAGTGTTGTGCTTTTGACAATGCATTGATTTAGTTCGTTCAAGTGATGTAAAGAAGCAATTGTTGGTCTTTACATTAAATACATTGCATTGCTTTTAATTTATGTTTGAATTGATTGGGTATTCAGCTACGTATATACACAGGTAAGACGGTTGTGTACAATGATGAAAATTTGATTTTAATGGGTTAGCTACGTTTCACACATAAAATAATACGACCACAATTTACCCGACCAGTTTTTACTCGATAACAAGCACGTCTCTTAAAGTTGTTGCACTAATAGTATTAGTATTAGCATCAAACTTATCAGAACCGCAAACAGTGTAGATAAGTGTGTAAGTATAAAATAAATCGATATTCGCTCATATTGTACTGTATTAATAATGGCTCAACTTGGGGTTTAAATTCCATTCATATCGTTTGGCATTGGAGAAGTACACCGAAATAAGACACCTATTGCAAAACAGTTTCATCCATTCCAGGTTTTACTACGAGCTTGATTAACAGTGTGTATAGGTAAAAAAAAAAAAAAAAGTCTTATTAAACTCATAACCAGGAATGGCTCAAACTGCTAATGTATTAATTTGATTTATTTATTGCATTTATATAGCGCTTTATACAAAAGTATTGCAAAGCACTGTACAGTACATAGCAGAAAAAAGGAACAAGCCACATTATATTTGTATAGCATGTCACACATACAACTGCCACAATCAGACCATTTAAATTAGACATTTAAATAACAGTATACACATAATAATACAAGTCTTGGCTTGAAAATTGTAACAGTCCCAGTTTCCCTGACAAACGAAGGCAGAGCATTCCATAATTTAGGAGCTCTACAAGAAAAAACCCTACCTCCGTGTTGCTCAGAGTGCAGTTTGGAAGATACAGGGTCAGTAACTCCTGCTGGGTGCTAATCCATTCAGGGCCTTGTAAGTTAACAGCAAAATCTTAAAATCAATTCTATACTGCACAGGAGCTAGTGCAAAGAGGCCAAAACAGGGGTAATATGTTCACTTTTCCTGGTTTTAGTTAGAATTCTAGCGGCAATGTTCTGGATGAGCTGCAAGCGAGACACCATGCATTTTGGGATACCAGAAAAAAATGCATTACAGTTATCAATTCCAGATGAAACAAAGGCATGCATTAGTCTCTCGGCATCAGATACGGAAATAATTGATCTAAGTTTGGCTATATTTCTCAAATGATGAAAATATACTTTAGTAACTAATACAGCGGGAATCTTATTTCCGTCCCTGTTGTTTGAGTTCTTGGAGTTTTAAACTGGCAGGATAAATACATTTCACTTGACTGTGAAAATAAAATCTGCATACTTTATGCAGAACACTGTAATAGAAATGTCAAGTTTAAGGGTCACATGGGTAACTATTGTTGTTGATTTTAAAGGGATAATCTCTAGTAGTTGAAATGGTAATGCCTGTATATATAAAAATATATGCATATTTCTACACTAAAGAATGTCTCCTTAAAGTAATAAAACAGTTCTTAGTAATGGTGAACTAACCATCCATGCATATCTCTTAATTGTTGATATTTGTGGAGTCGGGACGGGTCTCACGCTGAAAAACCTCTTCTATATTCTTTAGGACGTGGCCACTGATGTTGTGCAGCAAATTCCTCTTACTTTTTATTTGCTTCATTTTGATTCAAACACAACGAGGTTCGACACATAGCGTGACTTCATCAGGTGTAGCAATACAACAATTGCTAATTGGAGAACAGCTTTATAGTAGGTAGGTTTGGTGGTCCAGTGGTAAAAGAAAGGGCTGATACCAGGTTTAAATCCCGGCTCAGCCACTGAGTCACTATGTGTGTGACCCTGTACAATTCACTTAATCTGCTTGTGCTCCGTCCTTTGGATGAAACGTAAAACCGAGGTCCTATTGTAAGTGACTCTGCAGCAGCAGCAGCAGCAGTTGTTGATGATTCAAAGTTCACCCTAGTCTCTTTAAGTTGCTTTGAATAAAAGTGTCTACTAAATGACTAATTCATAATAATATAGATATCAATGAATCCAGTCATTGAGCAATTGATTAAACAATAGACACAGACACATCATTATATTCCGTTATATTTATTGTTTCCACAGAAAGCTTTAAAATGGCTGAACCAGCAGAAGGCAAGAAGGAGGAGGCCGACTACAAGAGAGTGCACAGCTTCCCTCTCGTCAGGGTAAGAATAGCATAATGAAAGCATTATGAAAGCTTGGTAAAAACAGGTAATCATTGTAAAACATGGTAATCCATGGTAACCTTTTTTTTTTTTTTTTAGAGGAGTTATGCATAATCTGATGTGTTTACATTGATGTAATACTTTTCAATAATTTAGTAGCTATTCAGTATACCATCAATCACTCTATCCTTCAAGAAGCTGCTTGATAAGATTCTGGGATCACTAAGCTACAAACAACCAAACGAGCAAGATGGGCTGAATGGCCTCCTCTATTTATTTATTTATTTATTTATTTATTTATTTTATTTCTGCAGGCCCTTATCAGGGCGACTAAATCTAAGCAAATAATTTCAAGTGTTACAGTACAGGTAATAATACAATAAGAGCAAGATAAATACAATGACTAGTTCAAGCAAGTACAAGTGTGACAAAATACAATTCAATAATACAGCAGATAAAAGTGACAGTGATAGTTACTCAAGATATGATTAAATACCAAATACTACAGATTAAACACTTGGCAGATTACAGTACTTTCTGAAGTACAGGATTAAATGCAGTAAAATAGGGGCAGATAAGAGTAAGTAAAGCACTTAAGGAAGGGTGAAAGTGTCCCAGGGGAGAAACAGAGGAGTTCTACAGGTGCTGTCTGAAGAGGTGAGTCTTAAGGAGGCTGTGGTCACTGGGCGGTCCTGACATCTGTAGGTAGGTCATTCCACCACTGCGTGAGAAGGAGCGGGCTCTGGAGGCAGGGGAGCGTAGAGCCAGTTTTCGAGCGGAGAGGTCGAGTGGGGTGTAGGGAGAGATGAGGGTCTGGAGGTAGCTGGGTGCAGTCTGGTCAAGGCATCTCGTTTGTAAACTTTCTTATGTTCTTAAATGTGGTACTTGTGTTAGTTTTGGTGACTTTTTTTCGAATCGGCTGTTTTGGAAAACGATTATTGTTGTTACTGTTAGTCGCTTAGCAGATGCTTTTATCCAAAGCGACTTACAGAAACTAGGCGGTGAACTGCTGCTGCAGAGTCACATACAATAAGAACTTGTTTGTTTTACGCCTCATCTGAAGGACGAAGCACAAGGAGGTTAAGTGACTTGCTCAGGGTCACACACAGTGAGTCCATGACTGAGCCGGGATTTGAACCTCCTGGTATCAAGCCCTTTTCTTTAACCCTGGACCCCAAGCCTTATGCATTGGTGGTATAAAAGTGTCCCAGCCTTCATGCAAAGCAGTGATTTGATGCTTGAAGTGTAACGCCCGTGTTCCTCTTGCAGCACACAGACATGCCAGAGGAGATGAGAGTGGAGACTATGGAGCTCTGTGTCACTGCTTGTGAGAAATATGCCACAAACAATGAGGTCAGTAGCTTTCTTTTCTTCCCCTATCTGTCCCTCTCCTTCTTTATCTCAGTACCTTATATACTCCCCTTCCCTTTTTAAGATATCTGCAGTCAGTGTTCTGAGTAGTTCCAAGTGCCGTTGCTTCGAATATTGAATATTATTGGGGAGTTTTTTTTTCTCATATAGCCTAGGATGCTTAGTGCTTTTAAAAAGCCCAGCCACTTATCAGAGTTGCCGGAAACTTATAATTTTTTTCACTCTTGTACATTTGAATTCAGAGCTGCTAGCTTTCTAAAGATTAGGATTTGCTGAAAGTATTTTGTTAGCCTCTGTATTGTAAACTGGGAAGGAGTCTGTCTGTGTTGTGTGGTGTGGTGTGTCTCTGTCTGTCTGTCTGTCTGTCTGTCTTTATGTGTTTGCTGAAATAATGTAGTTAGCCTCTGTATTGTAAACTCTGAAGGATCCGGTCTGTGTATGTCTGTGTTTGTCCTCTGTATTGTAAACTTTGAAGGAGTCTGTCCTCTGTATTGTAAACTCTGTGTGTGGGTGTCTCCTCAGAACGCCGCTAAGATGATCAAGGAGTCCATGGATAAGAAGTTCGCTCTTCGTGGCACGTAGTGATTGGGGAGGGCTTCGGGTTCGAGGTGACCCACGAGGTGAAGAACCTGCTCTACATGTTCTTCGGAGGGAGCCTGGCCGTGCGTGTGGAAGTGCTCCTAGCGGAGCCACACTCAGCAAAGCCCAGGGACTCGCAATCTCTCTCTCTGGATCAGGTTTATTCATGAGCTGTAGATCCATGCTAAGCTCACACTACTTTATTGTTCTAAAGTTAAACTGTAGGAAATGAAGCGTTTACTCCTGAGAAACATTCACATTACAAAATGGCCTTAAAGTGCTTGTAGCTAATCACATAATTATATATCTTACCTGGTTTGTTTGGTTTCCATTGGCTACATACAGGTATGGCCAAAAGTTTTGCATCACCTCGAATTTTGGGATTGAGACACCATTCAAAAATCAAAGAAACTATAAAATGATTTCTGAAAGTCTCCTGGAAGCCATAATAGTAGTACATTAGTATTTCATGTTAGATTTCAAAATTTCACAAAACTACAAAGCCTTGTGTAATTCAATATGTTAACGTAACATTATTCAGCAGGTTTCATTCGACTTTATAAAGCAAAATTAGTTCATTCTGTAGGGGGGTGCAACACTTTTGGCCAGAGCTGTAAGTCTCAAGGATGCAGTTTTGAAAGAAACACATAGAGTAACATGTATTTTCCTTTTTATGTACTATTAATTAGTCAATTAGCAGATGCTTTTATTACAACAGGACCTCGGTTTTCCGTCTCATCTGAAATAGTTTCCAGGCTTTGCTCTCAAGAAATCTGGAGCACTACCTGGGTTACCTCAGCGGTGTCAGCCGGTAGGGGAAGCAGCTGGTTGGTTATTAACCCTCCAGGTGAACAAGAACGTGCAACACTATCTGAAAGCATGCCTTGCAAAAATAGATTTTTTACTCCAATAGAGCCATATTTCATGTTTACTATAATGTAATATTTTTCAAAACTGCACATATGAGACCTCTATAACGAATAAGAGTACACAACAGGTAAGATTACACAGGATTATTTTATTAGCTGCAAACACTTAGAGACATTTAATTATATCAGTGAGTTGTTTTGTGAAATGTGCTCTGTTACTTTTCTCCTTTATGGAATAGAGTAATTGATTTGAAAATATGTTGTGGCAGGATCAACAAAGAGACTGAGAATGAAAAACACAGGAACGCTTTCCAAACTATTTTATAGAAACCAGAAAGATTACCAAACCTGATTAGATGGTGCTTTGCCCTGTATGAAAGTTGCTGCTGTTCACATTTGTGTTTTGGTTCCCTGAGCTATCATATGGCGTCCAGAACCCCCATACTGCTGAAAGTAGCAGCAGGAGGATGGCTGTTTAGTTCACAGTGGAGCGGATGTAAATCTTGTGGGCCTGTCTGCAGCTAAATCTGCCTCAGGCAGGCAAGCCAACAAAGTCTGGTTTCAAATTTTGGAAGTGCTAGACTACAACTTACAAAAGCTGTTATTCCTTTAAAGGAAAATAAAAATGGTGCAAACTTTGCATTGGAGCATCTCTCTCTCTGTCTCTCTT
This sequence comes from Acipenser oxyrinchus oxyrinchus, assembly GCA_030684275.1. Taxonomy (NCBI): domain Eukaryota; kingdom Metazoa; phylum Chordata; class Actinopteri; order Acipenseriformes; family Acipenseridae; genus Acipenser; species Acipenser oxyrinchus. Next base: position 3,828,345 of record CM060277.1, on the reverse strand, counting down.
GTAAGGAGAGGGATTTAGGGAGAACTGAACTGAATATCATCTCTCTCTGTCAATTTCAACTGCACTAAAATGACACATTTTTACTGTTTTATTAATGTAAAAAGCTGCAAAAAGTCATTTTTTATTGGTCCAGACTTGTGTAGAAAAAGCTTTTTCCAACCTTTTGTTGGATCAACTCATAGGGCTAACTTTTAAACTTTGGGTGAAAGTGGGTTTGTACAGGTAACATGATCTGGACCAGGGATATCCAACTGATGGTTAAAAGCTTCAGAATATGTGATTTTAGAGGGAGGGGGAAGTATGCATGTTAATTCTGTCTATTGTAGTCAACACTAACGAAGACACTAGCCAAAACGTTTGTCTGTTGACAAAACTGGATTGTATCAACCACTAACTTTTAGGGGAATCCTGTTTTATAGGTAGTTGATACAATCCATAGCGACTCCTCAGTTCTGTAAAATCTGACTTCTCCTTCTGGGAAACGGGTTGATCAAATCAGCCCCTTTCTTATAAGTTTTATCTTGCATTGTTTTTAGTTAAAATGTAATGCTAAAATGCCTTATTGTCTTACTGAGTTTGAAGCAAAGAACAAAAAACATCAAAATGCTGGCAGCACCACCTCAGCTGAACTTTTCTTTGCTCTCTTACGTAATTTATATACTGTGAATGAGGTTTTGTTTGCAGGAGCAACAATGGTGACATTTATTTAACCAGGAAAATCCCATTGAGATTAGAATCTCTTTTTCAAGGGAGACCTGGTCAAGAAGGTTGCATATAATACAAAAAATCTATATATATATTTACAAAATGAAGACAAACAAGTTAATCAAATTACACAAAACAATTTAGGGGCTTCAGCCCAAAACAAAAACATGTCTCAGCTGTATAGAAGTATGAGATCTAAGATTATAAATACTACCAGAGTTAATTGGCAATTTCTTAAGATGATTTGGGATGTTGCCAGGGATAGCTTTATAAACAATTATACACCAGAGTCTTCGTGATGATATGGAAGTCAAGACCAAACAAACTATATAAATCACAATGAACATAGTAACCCAGGTTGATTATAAATCTCAATGCAGTGAAGAAAAAAAAATCTCTTTCAGTTCACCTTTGCTTTGAGCCATGCAATGCACTATAAAACAAACAGCATTACCAAAAATGTCAACAGGGATTATGAGCTGTGTATAATTATTTGTAAGGGAGTTTAGCTTCCTGGTCTTTCTGATCACTAGTACGACTTTTAGACTGAAATGTTGGATATCTCTGCTCTGGACTATTCTTGTATATTATGGGATTTGTTTGCATGTTTTTATTGTTTATTTAAATTGTATACTTTGTGTATGAGAGACCGTCCATAACCTTGCACATAAAATCTCCAGAATGCAGTCCTCTCAGTATCTCAGTATTTCAGGTTCTGGTAGTGTATTTGTGTCTGCTATTGCATTATTTTATTACAGGATTATAAACTCACAGGAGTCCTGCATCGGGTTTAGCTATGTTATTGAAATGACCAGGTAGGTAGTTGCAAGGATTTGAGCAATCAGGCCCTTGTTAAAACTGCTCTGAACCGATTACACCCATCATCACAGCATGTCTGTAGATTGTTTATTAGTTGCAACTGTTGGGGAGGAGCTGTTAGTTTTATAAAAACCCTGGCCTGTGATCATTTAAATGTATGAAGGTGAGTTCTGATTGTTTGATGTGGATCTCCTCATTGAACAGAGCAGAACAAGTGAAATACTGACCAAGAAAAGCAAGGTGAAAAGATTTGTTCAATAAGATTGATCAGTTCTGTCTAGTCTAATGCCTTGGAGGCTTGGTGGTCCAGTGGCTTGTTACCAGGAGGTTCCCAGTTCAGTCCCAGCTCAGCCACTGACTCGCTGTGTCTGACCCTGAGCAAGTCTCTTAACCTCCTTGTGATCCTCCTTGTGACTCTGCAGCAGCAGTTGTGATCGTAGTTTACCCCCAAGTCGCTATGGATAAAAGCATCTGCTAAATGACCAAAATAATAATAATAATAATAAATTCAATTACGTTCTGAAACCCTGGACTGGGAGCAGGAACCTAAATCTAACCCTGTATGATTTTATAATTGCTTTGCTTTTTTTCAACGTGACGAGGAAATGGTATGTTAGTCCAATGTGATTTGGGATTGTTTCTCCGAAGACAATGCTCACAGACTGTTATTTTTTAAACAAACATTTCATTCAGGGCCAGTTTCAATCCTTGAAGCAACCCAGACTTTACCTATCTACAGTAACAGATGTGCAGCCACGCACCACCATGCAAAGAGAATTTACCTTGTAAAATTTCATTTTATATATATATATATTTAGCATGCTTTAGCTTTTTCCTTTTAATTGTTTTGTATGGATTTTTACTTGAATTTTAACTGTTATTTTTTGTTTTAAATTACAAAAAAATGCTTTGTAAATAAATTATAAATGATTTTGTATATTGCTGTTCGCAATATAAATGTATTAATAAACATGATTTATGTATTTCATGTATCTTTTAATAAACTTATTTAAAAAACACACATTAGGTTGATTTTGTACAACCACCATCAGAAAAGTTAGTGTGGAATTATTTTTATGATGTTCGAGATGATTCTGATGATTCAGTTCTGTTTGCAATCCATAGACATGTTCAGCTATGGCCAAAGATTTTGCATCACCCTATAATATTAACTAATTTTACTTAATAAAGTCAAAGTCGAATCTAACATGAATTGTATAGTTTTCTATACTGCAAATATCATGAAATACTGTACTGCTGCTATGGCTTCTGATATAATTCCAATATGGCTTTTGCGATATAATTTTATAGTTTCTTTGATGTTAAATAAAATATCTAAATTATGTTCATATTTATTTTTAATTGCGTCTCGATCCTAAAATTTTAGGTGATGCAAGACTTTTGGCCATGGCTGTACATTATATGCAGGCTAGATAAGCTAGCATTATTGTTTAACAGTAAGGTCCTGCACCACCTAGTGAAGCTACTGTGAATCAAGTCGCTTTGTGTGTTGTGTGTGCAGCTGTTGATGTTTATAGACAGTGGCAAAAATGATTGAATAGTTCAAGTCAAATTCAAATTACATGTTCTTATTTCTGTGTTCTTCCATTACCTTTGTATTTGTTTGTAATCATTTTATGGTTTTTCTATTGCGATTTACTCAAATACTCTGCTTTTGAAATGTTCAACCTCAGTTTAGGAGCTGGTCTGCAGTTCCACTTGCCTGCCATGGATATAACATACAACAAGTGTCCAGGAGTCGGCGCCATCCAGTGATCTGCCACTTTGGATCAAGTTTCCTGTTGTTTTGCCAATAATACACACAAAGGGCTTTAGATAGTGGTGACACTAACTAATATGCTGCTGAAGCCTACATTACATGGCAAGTAACTAAAGCTGAATAGCAGCTCGAGTAATTGTAAAACAGCAGTCCAGCGGTTCAAGAAAAGGGCTTGATACCAGGAGGGTCAAATACGGGCTCAGCCACTGACTCACTGTGTGTGACCCTGAGCAAGTCACTTAAACTCCTTGTGCTCCGTCCAAATGAGGTCCTATTGCAAATGACTCTGCAGCAGCAGTTATTGATGCATAGCTAACTTGATTATTATTATTATTATTATTATTATTATTATTATTATTATTATTATTATTATTAGCTAACATATGTAACTTTACATAAAAGTTTAACCCATTGGTAGCACTTTTGTAATGCAAAAGTAAGACTAGTTGAACAAAGGTGAACTGCCTGAATATTTTCTGGTGCCAATGTGTTTGATAAAACTATGGATTTTCTGGTGTAGTGAGCAGCTTTGTTGAGTTGTGTAATGATATTATCTAGGTTATAATGACCCCTTATTCTTGTATAGTGATATAGCACAGTGATGCTTATCAGTGTTTTGGCTCGATGCATGTTTACACACAAGTACACACACACACACACAGTGTCAGGACAAACTGCCCTGCTCACAGATAACACAGACACAAGCTGTAACGCAGACATGCATTCTGCCAAGACCAACAGATGCAAGGGACTCACTCATCAGAAGCTTTTCAGTACCAGAATCTCTGACCAAATCATCTCCATTGGGAATGCAGACCGACAATGGCAATTGTAACACAATTGGTAGAATAGTACCACGGTATGCTAACTGCCATGCCCAAATGATCTGTGATGGCAATGCAGATAGACGGTGACACTACAGAGGCAATGGAAGCACAAGTAGAATGGAACCACAGTGTGCTAACTACACCCTAAATGATCTTCAATGGCAGACACACACAGTGGCACTGCAATAGCTCTGTATTACACTGAGGGGCAATGGTAGCACAAGTATAGGGCAGCTACAATGGGGTGAGGCTGGTAGAATGGGACCACAGTGTGCTAACTATATCCTAAATGATCTTCAATGGCAGACAGACAGACAGTGGCACTGCAAAAATGGTAACACAAGTATTGGGCAGCAACATTTTGTAATTGTATTGCTATGGTCTATTTAGGCCTCTCTTTGTGTTAGTTAGTGCTGCACTATTGAGATGTACCTGTGCTGGCCCTGTGGGCACAAAGTGCATGAACTAATAATCTAAACGACAGTGTGAAGAGTCTGTGTTGTACTTCTCCCAATCCATTGTGCAGTGTGCTGTTAATGCTGTATTCTGCTAATGGTTCTGCTAGCTGGGGTTTCTTCAGGGTGATGCAGTGGGATTAGAAGAGGATCTCTCTGTATTCTCTCACTGCAGATTAAATGTAGAACATGAAATATTCAAACTGGTCAGTGGCAGAAGAACAGGCTTCAAAGGCAGCTGCGGGGTGCAGTGGTGTTCAAACGCTCCACCCTCTCTCACTGTGCGTAGATCTGATGCCTTGGCCTCCCACATTTCTCATGTGGATCATTTCTGAGGTTCACAGCACCCCATAGCCTCCCGGACTCACTCCTCATATTTGATACACTTTAAAAGCGTAATACACATTTAATCCATCACTGTCAAACACCAGTGCTGCCGTTAGAAATACTAATAGAAATAAATTCAACGATAATTAGTAACTTATTTAATTGGATTTGTTAAGTTGCTTGTGTAATACATATTTGCAGAAAGGGTCGTAATATATATATATATATATATATATATATATATATATATATATATATATATATATATATATATATAAAACTAAGAAAATGTGACGGTTTGAACAACAATGACGATGTTACAATGTTTCTGCATTCAGCCATCTGTCAATTTCATTGCCTCTCATTAGCAGTAGCAACACTGCTTTGAAAGAGCATTGCTTACCAAAGTTTGACGATCAAATTGTTATCACTTTTGACTTTATCACTGATCTCCCTTTTCTTTTATGTGTGTGCATTTTAATGATTTTGAATTGGCAGATAATTCTCTAACAATTATTAAGGAAACAAAATTATTTATGTATGTATTTCTCTGTATGGAGCAGCGCACACAACAGGATTTTAAAAGTCCAACTTTTACAGCAAAATCATTATCCTTATAGGAGGCTGTGTGGTCCTGTGGTTAAAGAAAAGGGCTTGTAACCAGGAGGTTGTGGTAGCAATTTAACTCCATAACACAATAATGTTTAGTAATAATATGTAAGCATTGAATAATAATAAGTAAAAGGCGTTATGCAGCCTTAATCATCTAACCCTAACATATGCTTCTGCTTTCTACAACTGGTAGTCATCTGGGTGGTGGAAAGAGGATGTAGGAACTTGCCTCAGTCAACTGTACAAATGTCAAACTGTACCAATGTTTCTTATAAATGACTAAATAAGGAGTGGTGCTCCATTAGGGACTGAAGCAGCCTTTAGTTAGACAACCGCAGACTCCCCCAGAGGTGCCCCCACCCTTCCACCTATCGTTGTTGCTACAGCACGTACACAACGGGCTGTCTCCAATTGGTTTAAGCACTCTCTTCCCCACTCTTCCCTGTTTTCTATATAACCTGACCTGACTCTGCGTAGTCAGAACGCTACTCTGGAACTTCCTAGCACGTTGCTGTGTTGAGAGTGTTCTCTGGTTTGCAAACTATTAAACTACTTGTTCGGTCTCGCACCCAGTCTCTGTGTTCTTTTATTGGTGAAGTAAAACTTCCACCACAAGGTCCCCGGTTCAAATCCCGGCTCAGCCACTGGCTCGTTGTGTGACCCTGAGCAAGTCACTTAACCTCCTTGTGCTCCGTCTTTCAGGTGAGATGTAATTGCAAGTGACTCTGCAGCTGATGCATAGTTCACACGCCCTAGTCTCTGTAAGTCGCCTTGGATAAAGGCATCTGCTAAATAAACAAATAATAATATACAAGAATGAGGCCACTAGTTATTCATAGAAATGAAGCAATGAGATCAGTTACCAATTCCAAGTCGCGTGATTTGATGCAAATCAACACATGCTGTGGCTTGTGTAGCGATGGAGGGTGCTGAGTTTTGATACTGGGTCCTGCTTCCGTGAACGACCAAGGAAGTAAACAGTAATACACTTCCTGGAAAGGACGGCTTGCAAACAGAGATTTCTTTAACCTAGTGTAGTACCAGATACCATGTTTTAAAATGACAGTCCATGTTTGCTATAACACGTGTTTCTTTCAAAACTGCACATTTGAGTCATGTGTAGCTAAGTGCAAAACCGGCAAAATGCATGGAATTATTTGATTAGATACTTTAACACACACAAAATGAACAGCAAGCAATTTACATCAATGGCTGCTTCATGTCAGTTTGTTCAGCATTTTAACTGTACTGCACCTGATTCTACCAAAGACTGTCCTTGCACACTTAATGCACAGCCTTCAATGAGATGTCTCGCCTCTCAATCAAGTGTCATAGCGTGCTGTAAAGTATCGGGCTTGTTGGTGAGTATGGGAGCAGTTTATAAAGAAAGAAAATCAGGTTTTATTGGATGCTTTCCTCTTTAAAGAAAGCAACAGCAAAGCCAAGGTAACAGCAGGAGGAGGGGTTGCTGGGAGAGAGCTGATAAGCAGCCAGTCCCATCGCTGTCGGAGGTGGCTGCTAGGCAACCAGTGCACTAGGGGGAGAGAAGCAGAAGGATGATGCTCAATGCGTGTGTGTGAGTGTGGAGGGATTTATAATAGAACACCTCTATGTGTGTGAAAGAGAGGGAGTTCTAGAAGATAAATCTGTGTGTAGTATTTACACAGGCATGGGCATCAAATTAAAAACACTTGACATACCGCTGCTAATAGGGTGTAGGAACAAACTGGGACTGATTCACCTGCCACAACACTGTCAATAGGGTGTACACCATGTGACTGATTCACACAGCATAGGACTGTCAATAGGATGTAGGAACAAACTGAGACTGATTCACCTGCCACAACACTGTCAATAGGGTGTACACCATGTGACTGATTCACACAGCATAGGACTGTCAATAGGGTGTAGGAACAAACTGAGACTGATTCACCTGCCACAACACTGTCAATAGGGTGTACACCATGGGACTGAGTCCCACTGTCACATCGCTGAGAAGCAGCTCACACAGGGTAATATAACTGAATCACGGTGCAGTTTAAAACTCTAATCCAAAACTCTAAAACTCTAATCCGATGCAGGAATCTTTTCTGGTTCATGATCGAGATTCTAGTTGGAACCTCAAGCTTCAGAGTTCTCAGTACAAGGTACAAGGTACACTTTTTTGAGAGAAATCAATTATTTAACCCTCGATTTTCTACCCAAATTGAATTGCACAATTTGAATGTTTCCCCACCTCTGCAACACCCAACACTGGGATCAGAGAACACCCACTGATCTCCAGTTCTGAGCTGTTGCTGAGGTAATCGCTGTAATAAAGCACAGTGAAAGCATGGTTAAGCATAGGGAAGCATTGTAAAGCACAGAGAGGTATGGTAAAGCATAGGGAAGCATTGTAAAGCACAGAGAGGTCTGGTAAAGCATAGGGAAGCATTGTAAAGCACAGAGAGGTATGGTAAAGCATAGGGAAGCATTGTAAAGCCCAGAGAGATATGGTAAAGCATAGGGAAGCATTGTAAAGCACAGAGAGGTCTGGTAAAGCATAGGGAAGCATTGTAAAGCACCGAGAGGTCTGGTAAAGCATAGGGAAGCATTGTAAAGCACAGAGAGGTATGGTAAAGCATAGGGAAGCATTGTAAAGCACAGAGAGGACTGGTAAAGCATAGGGCGCTTCTTTCTTTTTCTTTCTCTCTTTCTCTCTCTCTCTCTCTCTTGGACAGCACAGTAATCACACTTCAAAGAGTCCTATTTGTGGCACACTGCAGTTTATTTTCCTGACGCAAACACAGATGGAAAGAACACAGTCGCGTTGGCAGGGAACACTAATTCATATTTATCAAGGCAGAATGCTTTCCTCTAACATTTGGGAATAGCAGAGAGATTACGCAGTTGAATAAGCACAAGATTTGTGGATCGCACTGTTAACCCCTTACCTGCTAAACCAATGCCATGGTGTGTATTAATGTGATCCATAAGATTGAATTCTTAAGCATTTAGTTTTACAGTGTAGGATTCAGTTCTAAGGCTTATCTAGAAATTATATAAGTGATCGAGTGTGCAAGCAGGTAATGGTCTTCTGAGCAGATGAAATCTGGGTAACACGTTACATTATGTGTCTCTAATTATTCTGTATTTTCATAGCAGTTACTTAGCAAATACATGTGTACTTACACATAATTACAATGTTGTTATGCATAGTTACAATGTACTTAATGTGTACATATTTTTGCAAGATATAACAATTACCCTATCCCTATCCCTATCCCTACCCCTAACCCAAACCATAACCCTAACCCTAACCCTAACCCTAACCTAACCCCAACCATAATTGTAAACCTACCCCTATCCCTAACCCTTTTCTGATGCAGTTGTGTACTTTCAAAATGTCCACTCCAGTGCACTGGGGTTTGAGATCTGTCTTCTAAATCACTGCAGGAAGAGCTGTGTTACCTGTTTGACAATGTGGACAATAATCCTTACACTATCAGTGCACTAGAGCAGACATTTTGAAAAGAGCTTTGAAACAGACTTTCAAAGTTCACCCTTTATCCAAACTGTACTGTGCTGTTTGATCACCAGATGACAGCAAAGGCAATGGTGTTCTTGTCATGTAATACCTATTATAAGTCACACCCTATTGGATCCTACTGGCATCAGCTATACTTGCAATATCACTGAGAGTGTAGCTCCCACACTCAGAGTGTCAACGACAAAGCATTCAAAATGTTTAAACCAAAACAGATTCTACAGCTGTGCCTAAAAGTTTATCATCACCTAGAATTTTAGGATTGAGACATAATAAAAAATAAAACTCTATGAACATAATTTTGATCATTTATTTAACATCATGTAATCAAAGAAACTACAAAATTATATTGTAAAACTCCACCAGAAGCCATAATAGCAGTACAGTACTTCATGTTAGAATTTTGTCAGTGTTTCGTTAAGTATATGGAAAACTACAAAGTGGTGTGTAATTCCAAATGTTAACGTGACATTATTCAGCAGGTTTCATTCCACTTTGTGAAGCAAAATTAGGTCATTCTATAGGCAAAACTTGTATTCAGAGATGTATATAAACAGATTAAGTTGTTAATACTTTTATTATTTTTGCTATTAGATTTAATAACTTGCAATACTTTTTAAATGTTCAGTGGCTACCTCTAATCAAGCTGAGAGTGTACTTTCTCTTGCTCTCTTTGTATGACACAGCACAGACTATGTGGGGATGAAATACACTCTCAACTTGCTTAGAGGTAGCCATGGAACACTTAGACACATACAAGACATTCAGGGATCACAAACATTTGCACAGACGAGAGTATGTGCTACATATCTCAGGTGATTCTGTCTGCTTTGTTTAACAAACCTCCCACCAGTGTTCATACTGACCTGGCATGGAAGCAGTGGGCTTTGTTTACATGCTGATAAGAAAAACGCTCGGTACAAAACAAAATACAGGAAAACTGAGATAAAGAAGCTGGCTTAGTGTCTGTGGTCGCAGAGCTGGGAGGAATCAACCCAGAGAGAACTTCTCAAGAGAGTGCGACGAGAACAACCAGGTAACAGTGTTAATATACTTTTTGTAATTGTTACAATTACTTGTAAACATTTACACCTGTGTAAACTGTACAGGAGTTTACAGCCTCTTGCAGTTGTTACGTGAATGCTGTGATGATCAGACTGTGCTGTAGTTAATAAAAACGCAACTGTCTTTACTTGCTTTGTCACAGAAAAGCTGTACGAACCTGTATCTAAAGGCACAGACCTTTAGTTGCTCTGCTCCTGCTTTTGGAACTCCCGAGTCATATCAGCAATGCTGGCACAGTCAGACCTCTTAAATTCAATTTAGAAGCAGATTATTGTTGAGCAGAATTTTTATTGTAAAGATTTGAACAGGATTTTTATTGTAAAGATCACTGGGATTCTCTGCATGAAGAGTGCTACATGCAAGCTGTATTGTATTGTACTTGAGAAGGTACAGAGAAAGGAAACTAGGCTGATCCCAGGACTTAATGACATGAGCTATGAGGACAGGTTAAAATAATGAAATCTCTTCAACTAGAAAGAAAAGAGAAGCGGGGACTTGATTGAAGTTTTAAAATCATAAATGGTCTAGATAAAGTCCAAGACACTAGTTTAGCTCAGAGAGCAGAACAAGAGGGCAGAAATGGAAACTGAGTAGAGTTTAGAACAGAAGGCGGAAGCAGTTTTTACACAGTTATAAATGCACGGAAGAGCCTACCAGGTGAGGTAGTTAAAACACTGGGAACATTAAAAAAAGACTAGATTCTGTGCTTTTAAATTAGTTACCTACCCCACAGTAGGGAAATCCTGTTGAATTAAGGGCTGTTGGGAGAAGATCATGTTGTTTTGAGAATATTTTAATTTGACATCATTTGATATTCATTGTGTTACATAATAAAAGTTAAAGTACATTTTTGAATATTTAATGTTGGTAACATTTTGCATTAATGTCTCTAATTACTTAGTAAATACATGTGTACTTACAAATCATTACAATGTTATTATGCATAGTTACTATGTACTTACTTTTTGCATGATATATGTAGTACACAATTGTATCAGAAAAGACTTAGGGTTAGGGATAGCGTTATGGGTAGGGGGTTAGGGTTAGAGTTAGGGTTAGGGTTATATCATGCAAACATTTTTACACATTAAGCCAGTGGTTCCCAACCCTGGTCCTGGGACCCCTGTGCCTGCTGGTTTTCATTGCAACTGAGCTCTCAATTACCTAACTAGACCTTTCATTGAACCTATCATTTGCTTAATTAGACCTTTTAATTGTTTTCAGCTCTTAAACAGTTGCACATTTCAAGTTACTTATAACATGTTACAGCTAACTTGAAATATGCAACTGTTTAAAAGCTGAAAACAATTAAAAGGTCTAATTAAGCAAATTATTAGTTCAATTAAGGGTCTAGTTGAGTAATTGTGAGCTCAGTTGAAATGAAACCAGCAGACAGGGGTCCCCAGGACCAGGGTTGGGAAACCCTGCATTGAGTCCATTGTAACTATGCATAATAATATTGTAATGATGTGTAAGCATGTATGTTCTCACTAAGTAACTAAATAAATATACAGTAATTAGAGGCGCTTCATGTAAGTGCTACCTTAATTTCATGTTCAGTATCATAGCAGGTGTACTTTGCATATGTCTCTATTCTCGTTCTTCTTAGATCAGGGGTGTCCAAAGCTGGCTCTTCTACTCCTGGTTATTGTTCCAACCCTGTTCTAAATTGAATCAATTAACCCTCCATCCAGACCCTGAAGTACTTCACTGTAGAACGTCACCTGTTAAACCTGGAGTGGAATGGGCCTCCAGGACCGGGATTGCTTGGACACCCCTGACTTATCAACCAGGCCTCCTAACTATTCCACCTTTTCAATCACTGGCTCCACTTCTGCTTTATCTCTGAAAAATGACAAATCTCTGTTAGAAATCACAGTGGACAATAACTTTTCAAATTACCTTGCTTTAGAAATGCAGCTTCTGGAATAGTTAGTAAGCAGAAACAACCATGTAGAATCAGGGGTGGAAATAAGACTCCTAGTGCACAGCAGTTTCACCCATTCCAGGTTTTACAATGAGCTTGATTAGTCCCAGTGTGTATAGGTAACAAGCTCTAGTGTGTCTTATTAAACTCTTAGTAAAACCAGGAATGGATCAAACTGCTATGTAGTGGGAGTTTTATTTCCATCCCTACACAGTGCAGAGCACATCACTAGTTACAAAGGAATCTGTACTCCATTCTACTGAACTGGACACAGTGCACAGCCCTAGACAAGGAAAATTCAGACTACTCCCATTGCAAAGCAGTTTGATCCATTCCTGGTTTCATTATGAGCTTGGATGTTTGGAGCAGTGTGGAGTCATGGTTAGGGCTCTGAACTCTTGACCGGAGGGTCGTGGGTTCAATCCCAGGTGGAGGACACTGCTGCTGTACCCTTGAGCAAGGTACTTTACCTAGATTGCTCCAGTAAAACCCAACTGTATAAATGGGTAATTTTATGTAAAAATAATGTAATTGTATGTAAAAATAATGTGATATCTTGTAACAATTGTAAGTTGCCCTGGATAAGGGCATCTGCTAGAAATTAATAATAATAATAATAATAATAATAATAAGACCATAGTAAAGCCTTGAATGGGCAGACTGCTATGCAATAGGAGTCTTATTTCCATCCCTGAAGAATAACAAAGAAAACACATACTAGAATATTACAGTCTAAAATAACAATACTCTGGATATCTTTCATATCGATTGCATGTTATTTTCATTTGCAGTCGATGAAGTTACGCTTCATGCAGC